>CM035847.1:289355479-290555479 GCA_020510985.1 Pholidichthys leucotaenia
CTCATGGCTGCCATCAGCGCATCTGCGCCATTCCCCGCAGAAATCGCAGCGTTGCCAGCCTCCTCCGCCATATATGGAGTTTTGTTTGCTGCGTCACAGACCTGAAAGTCCGTTAATTTGGACTGTTTCGGCGGCTCGCTTTTTCCTTTTCCTGGTTTTCCAGGCTTAGGCTTCGCCGACATATCCTCGCCCAAATGCTGGGATACGTTCTGTCCCAAATGAGAGAGTTATTTGCCGATTTTTTTTTTCCAGGAGCAGAGCAGAGCGAGACACGTCCGTCCTACGTGGCAGCCATAACCGGAAGTCCGGCTATTTTTATTTTTACTTTTATTTTTATTCAGTCGTATGGCTAATCGTGTGTTCGTGACTGTGCTTTACTCTTCTCTCATACTTTACTGTGCAGTAGCCTGGTGGAGTACCCACAATTTCGTTGTGCTGTACAACTACACAATGACAATAAAACCTATTCTATTCTATATATTGTGATGATGCGCATATTGCAATTTCACGCTCATCAGATATCAAACCATGGTACCAAGTTTCAAAACAATCGGAGCAAAACTGCAGGAGGAGTTGATTCCACAAAATTGGGACAGACGGACTGACCCATAACAGAATCTCCCACTGAACTTTGCCCGGTAGGTGATAAAAATGCACAAGTTAACACTGAAATTTTGGACACTTATTCCATCAATTGAAAGGATGATTGGTGATGATGACGACATCATTTTCAAGGATAATGCATCTTGGCATTGGGCAAAAATCGTCAAAGCTTTTCTTCAAGAAAGTTACACTACTCACAAAAAGTTAGGAATATTTGGCTTTTGGGTGAAATTTATGGAAAATGTAAAAAGTTCAACATACAGAGATATTATATGGTGAAAGTATGGCATTAAAGTAAAAGCATGCAATGGTTAATTTCTCATCTCAAACAATTTATTGAAACAAAAGCCAACAACAACGGTTGGGTTAGCACTGTTGCCTTACAGCTAGAAGGTTCCTGGTTCGAATCCCCAGGTTGGCAGGGGTTGGAACCTTTCTGTGTGGAGTTTGCATGTTCTCCCTGTGCTGCATGGGTTTACTCCGGGGGCTCCGGTTTCCTCCCACAATCCAAAGACATACATGTTAGGTTAACTGGCTGTTCTAAATTGTCCCTAGATATCTGTTTCCTATAGGCTCTTAGAATAGAGGGTTAGTATTAGTGAAAGCGCTTAGTGCAGGTTAGTTAGTAGTTAGTTAGTATACCATAACAAAAAATGTCAATGTCTCAATAACTTGTCATGTGCCCTTGAGCATCAATTACAGCTTGACAACGACGTCTCATGCTGTTCACAAGTCGACTTATTGTCTGCTGAGGCATGGCATTCCACTTTTCTTGAAAAGCCCTCAGGTCATTGAGGTTGTGGGGTGCAGGGTTACAAGCCTCTACACAGCGACTCAGCTGGTCCCATAGGGTTTCTATGAGATTCAGATCTGGAGAAAGTGCAGGCCATTCCATTTAAGGTACCTCAGCCTCTTGCAGTCGTTTCCTAATGATGCGCCCTCGATGAGCTGGAGCATGGTTGTCCATGAAGATGAAATTAGGCCTGTGTTGTTCATGCAGGGGCAAAATGACTGGATTAATGATGTTATTCACATAGTATTGGCTTGTCACTGTATCATTCACAAGGTGTAGGGCAGTTCTGTATTGACTATACACACCTGCCCAGACTGTAACACCACCACTACCAAAGGCTTGTCTAGTGACAGTGGCTGATGCATAGTGCTGCCCTTGACGTCTCCAACATCGTTTGCGCCCATCATTTCTGCTCAACCTGAATTGACTTATCAGAGAACAGCACTGAGGTCCACTGGTCCCTTGTCCAGCATAAATGCTCCCTGGCCCATGCAAGATGATGATGCCTGTGCCTTATGGTGTGGCCATGTACCCTTGCAGGTCATCTAGCACGCAGACTACGCTGATGTAAACATTTTGAATGGTCTGACGTGACACTTGGGTGCCTCTCACCTCCCTTAAATGTGCCTGGAGTTGAGTGGCATTCATCATCCAGTTTTGCAGGGCACTGTTCACAATGAAGCGGTCAAAAGTGTGGGATGTGGCCAAAGGACGTCTACTTCTACGCCTTTCTGTGACTCTTCCAGTCTCTTTGTTGCAACCTGCTGATGACACTCTGACACTCTAAGCTCAGTGGCCACTTACATCTGAGAACATCCTGTTTGAAGCCTTGTCAACAGTACCTTCCTAGCGAGGTACTGTTGATCAACTGTTAAATGTCGTCTTGGTCTCAGGATGTCAAAATGTGAATAGCATGATGAAGAGGACTGTTTAAATACAAATTCCAATTGAATCAGAAAATTTATTGGTCGATTCATGGATCAAACATCTGTTGTGAATTTTACCCTTAAGCACCTTGTTAGAGAACAGCAAATTAAACAAAAAGTACTGAAACACTGAACAGTTGGACATGTGCATTCAAAAGGTTAGAGAAGGTCAAATTAAGTTAATCTGTAAAGGGTCTAGTGGATTTTAGGTGCACCCTGAAATTTCACCCAAAAGTCGAATATCCCTAACTTTTTGTGAGCAGTGTATATGTCAATAGCCTGGCCTGCAAATAGTCCGGATCTGAAACCCACTAAAAATCTAGGGTGGAAAATGGAAATTGAAGAAAATGGGCCATGACAAGGCTCTGACTTGCAAAGCTGATCTGGCAAAAGCAATAAGATAAAGAATAATGTTCGTCAATGGCTAAGTCCATGCCTCAGAGAATTCAAGCAGTGGTAAAAGCAAGAGGTGGTGCAATAAGAGTCTAATGGTGTAGCAGTTTTTGTTTTGTTTTTTTTTGATTCCATAATATTTTCCTCACAGTTGAGTGATTACAAATTTTCCTCTGCTTGATCTAATAAAAACTGTCATCCTTTTTAATGTTTCTTAAAGCCAGAAAGTTGGCATTTTGAATAAAAATAGTCCTGCAGACTTCCGGTTATGGCTACCACGTAGGACGGACGTGTCTCGCTCTGCTCCGCTCCTGGAGAAAAAAAATCGGCAAATAACTCTCTCATTTGGGACAGAACGTATCCCAGCGTTTGGGCGAGGATATGTCGGCGAAGCCTAAGGCTGGAAAACCAGGAAAAGGAAAAAGCGAGCCGCCGAAACAGTCCAAATTAACGGACTTTCAGGTCTGTGACGCAGCAAACAAAACTCCATATATGGCGGAGGAGGCTGGCGGCGGTGCGATGTCTGCGGGGAATGGCGCAGATGCGCTGATGGCTGCCATGAGTTCAATGAGAGCGGACTTTTCCTCTAGATTTGATGGGATTATGACAGCGTTGGAAGGAATAAGAAAGGAATTGGGTGACTGTGTAGAACGAACGGCGCAGATGGAGCTCCGTCTCGCTAGTGCTGAAGATGACGTCACCCGTCTTCAATTAAAGGTGCGCACTTTGGAAAAAAAAAATAAATCTCTGGAAGATAATATTTTGGATTTGGAATCTCGGTCGAGACAGAATAATTTGAGGCTGGTGGGTCTTCCAGAGGAATCAGAAGGTCGGGACGTATGTTCCTTTCTGGAAAAGTGGATTCCGGAGGTGCTGGGCAGCGAGGAGTTGCAATCAGCAGTGGTTCTGGAAAAAGCACATCGTATTGGCCCACGGAGAGATAAGGGACCGCCGAGGACCTTAATTATGAAGTTTCTTAGCAACAGAGACAGGATGAAGATCTTCAACGCTGCACGTGCTAAAGGAGAGATTAAACACCAGGACCAGCAGGTGCGGTTCTACCCAGATTTGGCCACAGGAATCCAGCAATTGAGGAAGCAGTTTGATCCCATACGTAAGGAGCTGCGCAACCTTGGGATTCGTCATGGTGTAATCTATCCTGCGAGACTGCTGACCACGTATGAGGGCAGAACCCACATTTTCAAGACCCCAGAGGAGGCGCAGGAGTTCATCAAGAAGATCAAAGAAGAAGAAGAGACTGGTGGGAGCTAAGCATGAACAAAATATAAGGTAGAATAATTAAGCATTTGCACAGGCATCTGACTGACTTGAAGTAAATAGTAAGTTTACAAAATATAGATTGTATTATATATTAAAAAAACAAAACAAAAACAAAACAAACAAAAAAAAACAAAACTATGATGTACAAAGTTGTTAAAAATTTTGGAGTTAAGTTGGAAAACTACAGAGGAGAGTTAATGTTACGTCATTAAAAGCAGTAGAGTTAGGGTGATTGGGAGGATGAAGAAGGAGTGGCTTAGGCTGTTCCCCGTGGGTGTGGAACGGTCGATGGCTATATCGGGAGACAGAATTTTTCTTTTGATTTTGGGGGGTTTGCCACAAGTGTGGGAAGGGGAAATTTGTTTGTGTGTAGTTTGTAGGATGAATGTTCAACCACTCATGTTTTTGCTTCTCTGTATGAGTATGTTTACACTGCAAGGTAATCCTAAACTCTCTATTGATCATGGACCAAAGTGTTAATCTTAATTTAACTTCATGGAATTGCAGAGGTCTACAAAATTTAAAAAAACTTAAACAAGTTATGAATAAAATAAAGGACATGGGTTCAAGAATTGTGTTTTTACAAGAAACTCATCTGATAGAGGAGGATGTTAAAAGAATTAGGAGTAGATGGCAGGGAAGTGTATTCACCTCTTCATTTCATCCCGAGCCAGGGGAGTTATGACTCTCATACATAAATCAGTTCCTTTTCAGGTGAAAAATGTAATTGGAGACAAATTTGGAAGATATGTAATCATTCAAGGTTCTTTGCTATTAGAAAATATAAATCTTGTGAACTTATATGGTCCCAATATAGATGATCAGAAGTTCTTTGCTAATTTATTTCTCATCTTATCATCACTTACAGGGCAACATATAATAGCAGGGGATTTTAATTGTACATTGAATCCAGGTGTGGATAGATCAACAGGACTGGATTGTACGCACATTGGATGTAGGATGACTATTAATCATTTTATGAAAGAATTGAGATTGTTAGATATATGGAGAGAAATGAAACCACAAGTTAAAGCCTATTCTTGTTATTCCAGTACCTACAAGACATTCTCACGTATTGATTATTTTTTGATTTCCACAGAATTAAGGTCCAAGATTCAAAACTGCTTTTATGATAACATCGTGATTTCTGATCATGCACCCTGTTGTCTAATATATGTAGATAAAAAATTGACAAAGGAATCAGGTAGATGGCAATTTCAGCATAAATGGCTTCAGGATGAGGAATTTGTCAAGTATATAGAAAAACAGATAGACGAGTTCTTTGACATCAATACTACACAAACATCAGCATGTGTAAAGTGGGAGGCTTTCAAAGCTTTTATTAGGGGACATATTATTAGTTATACAGGATCAAAATCTAAGAAGACTCGAGAGGAGAGAGCTAAATTGGAACATAAAATGAAAAGTCTTCAGGAAAAAGTGTATGCAGGAAGTGACCCAAGGTTGGAGAATGAATTACTGATTTTGAGAGCTGAATACGACAAAAAATCAGCGAATAGAGCTGCCTCGAGTCTTCTAAGATTGAAACAATCTTTTTATGAACAAGGTGAAAAATCAGGAAAATTATTAGCATGGCAGATTAAACAATTGGAAATTAAAACACCAATTACCAGTATTATAAGTAAGGGACAGGTAGTTATAGATCCTTTAGAAATTAATAGAGCCTTTAGAGATTACTATGAAAAATTATATGATACCAAAAATGAACCTGAATTAACAAAACTAAATGGGTTTTTGAACGAACTATCTATACCGTGTATTCCAAATGAAAACAGGGAGATATTGGAGTCTAAAATTAGTCAAGAAGAAGTTGGGCTAGCCATTGATAATATGAAATCAGGAAAAAGTGCAGGACCAGATGGTCTTCCAGTTGACCTTTATAAAAAATTTAAGAATAAATTAATAAAACCTTTTTTGGAAATGGTTTTAGAAGCATTTCAAAATAATAATTTACCATCATACATAAATAATGGCTTAATTATACTGCTGCCAAAACCAGGTAAGCCCTCTAATAAATGTGAAAATATAAGACCAATAAGCCTATTAAACGCCGACCTTAAGATAATCTGTAAAATTTTAGCAAGACGAATACAAGAAATTTTACCAAATATTATTAATCGAGATCAGAATGGCTTTAAAAAGGGTAGACAAGGCTTCCATAATGTAAGAAGACTATTTAATATTATTTATTTTAATAAAGAAGCACCGGATACAGCTCTCCTATCATTGGACGCCGAAAAGGCCTTTGATAGAGTTGAATGGCCCTTTCTTTTTGAAGTCCTACAAAGGTTTGGACTTGGAAATAATTTCATAAAATGGGTTCAAATAATATACAATAATGCTACAGCAGAAATCCTAACAAATAACAATATTTCAAAACCAATAAAAATCAATAGAGGATGTCGACAAGGCTGTCCACTTTCACCTTTACTGTTTACTATGGCAATTGAACCTTTAGCGATAGCGATACGTTTACATTCACAAATATATGGAATTAAAGTTGGACCAACAGAACATAAAATCTCCCTGTACGCCGATGATATAATTTTGTTTATGTCGAATCTAAAAAAATCAATTCCAACCTTGTTGAATTTAATAAAGAATTTTGGGGAAATATCAGGATATAAAATAAATAAAACTAAATCTTCAATATTAATGCTAAATGAGACCCAGAGAAATTACCCAGCCCCTGAGGTAAATCAATTCAATGTTGTAAATCAGTTTAAATATTTAGGAATCCAAATTATGCCTAAGCTAGAATCAGTCGCCAGTGTCAACTATGAAGCCTTAATGTCAGATATCAATGAGTTAACTCAGAGATGGATGTCACTACCAATGTCGATGATCGGGAGAATCAATATACTTAAAAGTAATATTTTACCTAAAATACTTTATTTATTTCAATACATTCCCTTATCACCACCTTTAGATCTATTCTCAAGAATAAAAAAAAAGTTAGTGGAATTTATATGGAACAACAGGAGGGCTAGATTACGTTTGTCTTTATTATATTTACCATATGATCGTGGAGGTCCTGAAATGTCCAAATTTTATGTTGTATTATTGGTCGGCACAACTGAGGTCTATGACATATTATTTTTCATCAAATGATCTCCCTCACTGGACTGAAATGGAATCATACAATTTACCTTTACCTCTTCCCATATTCATATACTCAGATTCGGCAAAAAAATTACAAAAACAAGTTAAAAATCCATTTGTAAAGCATATGATCAAATATGGTGTGAAGCTAAAAACTATTTAAAGAACCCACAGTTATTGTCACAATTTAGTCCAATATGGGGTAATCAATTTTTTAAACCAGGGAGAGCGGACGCTGTAATTTAAAGTATGGAATTTAAAAGGGATACAAAAGATTCAGGATTTATATTTGCCATGTGCAGACAACATAATGTCTTTTGAAGAGCTGAGGATCAAATTTAATCTCATAGAACACATTTTTTAAATATCTTCAACTTAGAAACTTATTTGATCAAATCAAAATAAAGCTCTCACTCGACCTATTTATCATCCTTGGAAAAAATGATGATGAAAGATAGTAAAAAGAAAGGGTATTATTTCAGAGTTTTATAACTCATTGACACTATCTTCAAGTGAAAATTCACTGAAAAGATTAAACTACTGGAAAGAAGATCTGCAAATTGAAATTTCAGAGGAACAATGGGAATTGGCTTGTACAGAAGCTCAAACCAAATCAATAAATGCACGCCTTAAATTGATACATTTCAAATGGTTAATGCGGATGTATGTTACACCGGAGGAGTTAAATAGATATAACAAAAATATACCAGATACATGCACAAAATGCATGGAAAGTAAAGGAACCCTATTTCATTGTTTATGGGAATGTAGATTAATAAGAATGTTTTGGGAGGAGGTGAGGGTAACAATTGAAAAAATAATCTCAAAACAAATCATATTGAATCCTAAACTGTTTTTGTTGGGTCTGTACCCAGAAAAGCATAATTTCAATAAAAGTGAAAGAACATTCATAGACCTCAGTTTGCTTAATGCCAAAAATGTATTGCACTATATGGAAAAAGACTCATAGACCAGATGTGACTCAGTGGTTAAGACAGATGTTAACAAACCTTCCATTAGAAAGAATAACATATATACTGAAATCAAAGGAAATTGTGTTTGAGAATATATGGAGACCTTTTATTGATTATGTAAAAAATTTAAACATAACTCTTGAAGAAGAAGGTGAATGATGTGTGTGGACCTTGTAAATTCCAAACTGGTGAACATAATATGTATACTAATGTATTGGATTGTCCTAGACTAAACAGAGGAGCATTGTTGAAGACTTGATTTTGTTGGTGGTTGTTGGTGTTTTTAGGGCATTTTTTTTTTTTTTTGTAGTACTTTAGTGTTAGTGTTTGATTGTTTGTATCATGTTTGTTAAAAAAAAAAAGGTTCAATAAAGATATTGTGGAAAAAAAAATAGTCCTGCAACATGTCTGTGATTAGTTTATTTTTTTTATAAAATTAAACGACTGAATGAAAATCCTCCAACAGTGATAATTTCATAATTTTTGCCACTTTGTACGTGTTCTGTTACACTTCGGTCCAAAAAGGAAAATTTTCTTTTTCAGTAAAATGCTCTGCTTTTAAACAATCATACAAACATACCTGATGTGATTTAAGGCTTGATTGCTGTGAAAACTGTTGGCCATAGATGTCACAGGAGAAGGGTTTCTCTCCGCTGTGTGTCTTCATGTGAATTTTCAGGCAGTTGGATGACATGAAGGTCTTCTCACAGAGCTCACAGCTATAAGACTCCACCAATGTGTGATGCTGCTGGTGCGATCTCAGGTCAGTGATGGAGTTCAGCTGTTCGCCACAGGCCACACAGGTACATGGGATAGTCTCCGCGTGCTTCTGGAGGTGTGTGCGAAGTGAGTCGACACAATCAACTATGGTGTCGCAAGCAACACAGGCCACTAACTTATCCATATGGATCGTCTTCTGGTGAAGGTTCAAGGCACCCTTCTGGGTGAAGGTTTTTCCACAGGTATTGCAACTGAAGGGACGTTCGCCACTGTGAATACGCTGGTGAAGTTTTAGCCCATTCTTCTGGATGAAGGTTTTTCCGCAGGTATTGCAGCTGAAGGGACGCTCACCACTGTGAATCCGCAGGTGGCTTTTTAGCTTGTTCTTCTGGATGAAGCTTTTTCCACAGGTATTGCAGCTGAAGGGACGCTCGCCGCTGTGGATCCTCTGGTGGCTTTTTAGTGTGTCGGACTGGTTAAAGCTTTTTCCACAAATCTCACACTTGAATGGCTTTTCCCCAGTGTGGATTCGCAGGTGCCGCTGCAGATTGCGAGACTGGTTGAAGCTTTTGTCACAGTACTGGCAGGTATTGGTCCGCTCAGCAGTGTGGATCCTCTTATGCTTTCTGAGGCTGTAAGCCTGGCTGAAGCATTTGCCACACTGTTCACAGCAAAATGCCCGTACATCGCTGTGGATACGTAGGTGGCTCCTCAGGAGCTGCTTCAGGGGGAAACCTTTCCCACAGACTTGACAGGTGTGTGGTGTCTCACCTGTAAACATAAAAGTGAATTGTATATGTCATATTCCAAACTACTGTGAAACTAGTGATGCAGTAATACCAATTTTTTTCAGACACTCTCCTATCACAGTTGACTGATGTTAAAGACTTTCACTGACTGAATATTTCTGTGGCTCTTTAGTCCCAATTTAGGCTCCACTTACACCTTGCATTAGAATGCATTTTTGTGATCAGATAACTCTAGACCACATACATTTACACCAAGTACTAACATGCGTCTCCAGAGATCACACTGCTGTCTAATCATGCCTCTTCCAGTGGTTCACAAGGAAACAGCAATGGACATAGTACATTATACGGCTGTCAATAACCATTATCAATAGTGCAAAGCTAGCACAGCAACAACTAGAAAATAGAGGACAAATTCAGGATTCAATATAGTGTAGCGCTATAATAAAACTAATAACCATGTAATTGGAAGTTTAAGCAAAGCAAACAATCTACAAGTCAAAGTGGAAAAATTCTGAGAAAATATCAGAAAATAATGTAACCCTGTACAATATGTACACTGTAAAAGTTGGCCTATTGCGCAGGAGGCACAATAGCACAATAATCAGGAAGCAGACTGTGGATTAACCGTATTTTGACTTTTTATTTATATCTTCAAGTACTAGTTGCAGTAGCCCTTGTACTAGTTGCAGTAGCCCTTGCACTGTTGAAGTGTACACCAGAGTACTGATGGGACGGCATGATCTGGAGCTTCGAGGGTGCCCTGAGCTTGTCCAGGAAATATTTGGCAAAGCGCGTTTCGAGGCACACATTGCTGACTTATGTATTGACGTCATTAGCCTCGCCGGCTGGTCGTACCACATGACTGGGTCAGGTTTATGATTTTGCATGCAACATGAAATAAAGTGAGCAGTGATACACAATGGAAATCCCCGTCCCTTACGTTTTGTGTTGTCGATGTTTGACTGTGTAAGGGATTTGTCACAGCCAATTTTCACACGGAGGCAGCAGCAAAAACATGGACTTCTCCCGTTTGGTAACATTTTGAGCACATTTCTCCCATTGATGCATTTTTCACAAATAGTGGATGTTTCTTGCAACTGAAGTGATGGCATACACTTAAAGCATCTGCTCTGCAACTGGGAGACTGGGGTTGAAGTCCCAGCTGGGCCATTCTTGTAATTTTATTTTTATTTGCAAGGTGAAGTGTCTGTTGTGTTTCAAAGAGCTTGAATCATTATTACGCATCATTATGCTGAGGCACTACTGCTATTGTGCCCTGCATGAGAATAAGGACAGAGGTGAATATACTGGGAAAGACAGTATAAGACTGTTGAAAAGTTATTGTTTCTTAATAAAAATGGATAAGTAGTACAAGCACACTAAGTAACACAGGCACATTCACTGGAGTCACCCCAGTTTTATTATTTCTTTTTTCCCTTATGATCACTGATATTTCTTAAAAGACAGCACAATTATTGAAATGGAAAAAATACACATTAAACCAATAATGCCCTTGCAAAAATCTGCATGTTGTATACATTTTGTTGACTACATGGCCTAGTAGAGCAAATAAAGTTTCACATGAGGCTTCGTCTATATGAACAATTTTGATGAAAGGCCTCAAGTCTTCAAGAAAGCCTCAACTAGCCATGACTAAGTAGTAGCTTAGAGGTAAAATATCTCACCTGCAACTGGGAAGCTGGGGTTCAAGTGTCTGTTGTGTTTCAAAAAGCTTGGATACAGCAATAACACATCATTATGCTGAGGCACTATTGTGCCCTGTATAAATGTACCACAAGCACTGTTCACTGTTGTCACCCGAGTTTTATTTCTTTTTTCCCTTATGATCATTGATATTTCTTAACCCTTTGAGTGTGAGAATTTGCGTGCCCCTAGTAGCAGAACGCGGTGCTGCACCTGTCATCTCACTCTGACATCACTAGCTGCATTGGGGATTTGTACCAATTTGTACTGATCTGCCAGTTTCAGAAGGTGGCAGACATGGACTGGGGGGCTGGAAAGTTCATCGGCTGAAATGCTGTAAACAAATAAAAGCTCAGATATATCAATGTCTCCACTGCAATAAGTGGCATGACAGCAGCATGAGCATTTTAATTTCGGGGTAAAACAAACAGCTACAGCTGTCTGTTTCCGTCTACCCCGACATTAAAACACCCAAGCACAGTGTTGTGGTTCTTTGTGGCTCTGGCTAGATTCTACGTCTGCTCTGAGGTAAATCTGATTATGTCCAACATCTTTTAACAAAATGCATCTGACTTTATTGTGGTGGAGACATTGCTATATCTGAGCTTTTATTTGTTTACAGCGTTAGCATCTTAGCAGCGGAGCTAACTAACGGAGCTACTGTCTACGAGGCCACTTTTTAAGGTCATCTTCCCATCATTCAATAGTCGTGGTAAGTGGTTTGATTATATTACTCTTTTTGAGGTGCAAAAGGCCGTGTTCCCGCATGTTTGATGCCAAAGTCATTGTTTTTTAACAAGGAAAAGTGTCCCGTTTCAGCGACAACCACACGTTCTAAACTAGTACCGGAAGTTGCGCTCATAATTCACGCAAGACATCATGGGGGCTAGGAATAAGGTGGATTGGTCCACACACTTCTTCCATCAGTGTTGCAGTGCTTGGATCCCTGTGGTCAAAAAAAAACAAAACACATTTGGTCAAATTTGACCACTATGAACTTTTCAGCCGATGAACTTTCCAGCCCCCTGTCCATAAATTCTTTTTAGGAAATGAACAATGCAGACAAGTGCAAAAATAGAAGTTTCAACAGACTGTTATAAAAAGTTCATCATAGCTAAATAAAACAATGACCCATGAAACATGAGTTGGAAACTTGAACTTGACAACTTAATATAAAGTGTTTGTAGCAACACAATTAAATAACAGACATTAAAGTTTGGTCTTTTAACCCAAAAAATAAAGGAATAAAACTCAAATATCAGCTTCCTGCTGCTGCTGCTGCAGCTGCTGTTGTAACTCTGCTGTTCAAAACAAAATGGAGTAATAATATGAATAATATTCAACTCCGTTAAAGTCAAAATGAAAATAAGCTAGTCCATCCTGTTTGAAACCTTGCTGGGTCTCAAGGTTTAAAAGTTTAATAATCAGGCTTCAGACGAAAATTAAAAGAAATACCAGTTTACAAATGCTTTAAGTTACAGTGCAGGAATGTGATGCTTCACTACACATACAGCCGTGGACAAAATTGTTGGTACCCCTCTGTTAATGAAAGAAAAACCCACAAAAGTCACAGAAATAACTTGAATCTGACAAAAGTGGTAATAAATAAAAATTCTATGAAAATTAACCAATGAAAATCAGACAATGTTTTGAATTGTGGTTCAACAGAATTACTTTAAAAAACCAAACTCATGAAACAGGCCTGGACAAAAATGATGGTACCCCTAGAAAAGATTGAAAATAATGTGACCATAGGGACATGTTCAACCAAGATGTGTCCTCTAATTAACATCACAGGTGTCTACAAACTTGGAATCAGTCAGTCGGCCTATTTAAAGGGTGACAAGTAGTCACTGTGCTGTTTGGTGACATGGTGTGTACCACACTAAACGTGGACCAGAGGAGGCAAAGGAGACAGTTGTCTCAGGAGATTAGTAAGAAAATTATAGACAAGCATGTTAAAGGAAAAGGCTATAAGACCATCTCAAAGCAGCTTCATGTTCCTGTGACTACAGTTGCACATTTTTAGAAATTTAAGATCCACGGGACTGTAGCTACCTGGACATGGCCGCAGGAGGAGACGGATAATACGAATGGTAACAAAAGAGCCCAGAACAACCTCTACACACATTCATGGTGAATCCAAGGTCAAGGTACATCAGTGTCAGATCCCACCATCCGTCGCTGTTTGAGCCAAAGTGGACTTCATGGGAGACAACCAAGGAAGACACCACTGTTGAAAACAAATCATAAAAAAGCCAGACTGGAATTTGCCAAACTGCATGTTGACAAGCCACAAAGCTTCTGGGAGAATGTCCTATGGACAGACGAGACAAAACTGGAACTTTTTGGCAAGGCACATCAGCTCTATGTTGACAGACGCAAAAATGAAGAATACCAAGAAAAGAACACTGTCCCTACTGTGAAACATGGAGGAGGTTCTGTTATGTTCTGAGGCTGCTTTGCTGCATCTGGCTTCACAGTAAGTATGGTGTTCTTTCTCCTCCAAACATGACAACGTTGAGTTTTTACCAAAAGTTCTATTTTGGTTTCATCTGACCATATGACATTCTCCCAATCCTCTTCTGGATCATCCAAATGCTCTCTAGCAAACTTCAGACGGGCCTGGACATGTACTGGCTTAAGCAGGGGGACACGTCTGGCACTGCAGGATTTGAGTCCCTGGCGGCATAGTGTGTTACTGATGTAGCCTTTGTTACTTTGGTCCCAGCTCTCTGCAGGTCATTCACTAGGTCCCCCCGTGTGGTTCTGGGATTTTTGCTCACCATTCTCGTGATCATTTTGACCTCACGGGGTGAGATCTTGCGTGGAGCCCCAGATCGAGGGAGATTATCAGTGGTCTTGTATGTCTTCCATTTTCTAATAATTGCTCCCACAGTTGATTTCTTCACACCAAGCTGCTTACCTATTGCAGATTCAGTCTTCCCAGCCTGGTGCAGGTCTACAATTTTGTTTCTGGTGTCCTTTGACAGCTCTTTGGTCTTGGCCATAGTGGAGTTTGGAGTCTGACTGTTTGAGGTTGTGGACAGGTGTCTTTTATACTGATAATGAGTTCAAACAGGTGCCATTGATACAGGTAACAAGTGGAGGACAGAGGAGCCTCTTAAAGAAGAGGTTACAGGTCTGTGAGAGCCAGAAATCTTGCTTGTTTGTAGGTGACCAAATACTTATTTTACCAAGGAATTTACCAATTAACTCATTAAAAATCCTTCAATGTGATTTTCTGGATTTTTTTTTCTCATTTTGTCTCTCATAGTTTAGGTATACCTATAATGAAAATTGGAGACCTCTCTCATCTTTTCAGTGGGAGAACTTGCACAATTGGTGGCTGACTAAATACTTTTTTGCCCCACTGTATATCACTTTGCTGTCTGCAGCTAGGTTGACATTGCAAATGAGAATCTGTTGTCAACTGCATTACCAGGATAGTTAAAGGTTAAAATAATAATAAATTACAAATAAACTATTTTATGAAATTTGACTCTGAATATTTTTAGAAACGTGTATTTATTGATTTTGTTTCAACAAATCACATCCCAATGCATTTTGACAAAGAATAGTATAGTCAAATTAAATGACAGAAATTTGACAAAACTGTGGTTTGATCATCACAAAAAAATCAATTCACTGAGACTTTGGAATTTATTCTCTTCAGAAGAATAAAAAAAATGGTACCTGCATTAATGTGAAGGGTGACACTGGTGTTTCGACTGCAGTAAGCAGGCCAGGTCTGGCTCAAAAGCAGTGGTTTTGATGCGCAAGATGTCATGCAGGTGAGAGTCACTTAGTCTTGTCCTCACATGGTTCTTGTTAATGTTCATAACCGAGAACGTCTTCTCGCACAAGTATGTCGAGCCAAACAAGCTCAGCATTTTCTTAGCAAATGTTCGAATCTCTTGGAACCTGTCTTTGTCCAGCTGGCGGTAAAAGTCGACGAGAGGGAGTTGTTGGTGGCGACCGTGACACTCCACGTCACACTGCAGCTCAATGAGCTCCAGCTGCAGGTGGTCTGGAACGTCATTAGGATCCACGGAAAAAAGTGTGGAAAAAAGTGTGATCTCCGTTTCAATAGCTGCGAAATCCCCGAAATGCTGTTGAAACTCCTCAGTCAGAGATGAGATGTTTTCTGCATACCTCCTCATTTACACACTGATATTGTTTTCTGGAAAACTGGTCATCATTTCCTGCAGTGATGGGAAATGTGTGGTATTGGGCTGCGTTTGTGACAGATGCCTTTGAAAAAGTAGCAGCTTTGTCTGAAAAGCTTTTATGTATGAATACAGTTGGCTCACCACTGCATTTTGCCCCTGAAAGCTCGTGTTCAGATGTCGTGTTATGTCAACTAAAAATCCAAAATCAGCCAGCCAAACAGGATCGCAGAGTTGCAACAGTCAGTTGTCCGATGCCGGAAAGTTCACACAGTGGTCACGCGACGAGAATGCAGCCACATGTCTACTGCCACCCTCTGGTGAAATATAAAATTGCTGTTTTTGGTATGTGTGTATTGTTTACTGTGGGAAACTGTGCTGGCGGGCCACATATTATTGATTTTATGACAGGACACTTCGGGCCGGTGGAAATTTGGACATGGGCCGGATTTGGCCTGGGGGCCGGACTTTGGGCATGCCTGCTCTAACTATTACCGTACTGAAGCTATTGTCATTTGAAAATTTGAGGTCAAACTGTGTTTTCCTGACAAAAATTCTACACGGTCAAAGGGTTAAGCATCTTTTACGTTATTTATCAGTGAAAACGTCAGCATGTAAAGAACATAACAGGATAATGGGCCACCTTCCTGTAATGAACCCAACCCCACCCACTTGAGGTGGTATTCAGTTGAAATGGAAAACCAACCACACCGTGTCGAGCCGAATAGTCGAGTACAGTTGAGGCGAGTTGGGCTGAGTAGGTACTAGTGGAAAAGGGGCTAAAGTCGTACAAGATGTGTATTAGATACAACCACTTTCTCGATTTGAAAAACCTACATCATTTCTTTCAGTAAATAGTGTGTTTGGAAGATTTACAGAAAAATCTGACCTCTGACGTTCAACCTCACGGTCATCTGATGAAAGTGAAATTGCAATATGTGCATCATCAAAGTATATCAAATCATGATACCAAGTTTCAAAACCATCAGAACAAATCTGTAGGAGAAGTTGATTTCACAAGAAAGAAGTGAGGTGAAAACAGGAGGTCATGGATCAGGGGTTACAAGTCCTGCAAAAATCATCCGATCAGAACCAAACTGCAATATGCACATCCTCAGTATATATCAAACTATGGTACCAAATTTCAAAACAATCGGAACAAAACTGTAAGTGAAGTTGATTTCACAAAAGTGGGAGGGAGGGACGGACGTACAGACCCATAACATAATCCCTCCTCGGTTTTCATCCAAAGGGCTTTGACCCCTTTGGGCTTTGACCAGTGGGGGATAAAAAAAGGTCAGTGGGGATGGGAGCTAAAAGACAGCTAACCAAATTGAGTGAAGAAATAACTTTAGAAAGCATTTCAGCATCAACCAGGAAAAACTGCTCCAGTTTTTCCTCACATACACTACCGTTCAAAAGTTTGGGGTCACCCAGACAATTATTTTGTGTTTTCCATGAAAAGTCACACTTATTTACCACCATGAGTTGTAAAACGAATAGAAAATATAGTCAAGACATTGACAAGGTTAGAAATAATGATTTGTGTTTGAAAAAATAATTTTTTCCTTCAAACTTTGCTTTCGTCAAAGAATCCTCCATTTGCAGCAATTACAGCATTGCAGACCTAACATGATTGCACAAGGGTTTTCTAATCATCCATTAGCCTTCTGACGCAATGAGCAAACATATTGAACCATTAGAACACTGGAGTGATAGTTGCTGGAAATGGGCCTCTATACACCTATCTAGATATTGCACCAAAAAAACAGACATTTGCAGCTAGAATAGTCATTTACCACATTAGCAATATATAGAGTGTATTTCTGATTAGTTTAAAGTTATCTTCATTGAAAAAAAGTGCTTTTCTTTCAAAAATAAGGAAATTTCTAAGTGACCTCAAACTTTTGAACGGTAGTGTAAGTAAAAATGTTCTGCAGTGTTAATAGTTTATCAGTTGTTGATTTGTCAAACATAATCTAACATTTTCAATTTTACTGATGAAGTGGAGACAGGGTTTCCTCTGTAACATTTCTGTGTGGTGAGCCGCCACCCTTGGACTTACGCCGCCACGCCAAGGATATATTAATTTAAGAAAAAAAATATGAAAGAATGACGCTCTGCAAGCGCACACACCAACAACGTGCGTGACCGTCATCTGGGCGGAAGCGCCTCGCCCACCCACATGACTGTTCCAGTCGGCAGGCAGAGTTTCTCTTGAGTGTCGCTGTCCGAGAGAAGCATGAGCTTATTAAACTACTTTAAACAAAAACAGACAAAAATAAGTCATAAAATAATCCATAAATTTATAATAAAGTTTCAAATGTTCAAGAAAAGTCAATTTTACAAAAGGAAATTACAAATTTGAGGGAAATGGTTTCAAATTTAGATAGATTTACAGGAAAAAAGTAGAAAACTATAAGAAAATTGTTATAAATTTTGTAGAAAAACCTCAAACCTTCAAGACTGAAGTCATTACTCAAATTTTTAAGTGGGTGCTCTTTGTACCCTTAACTCAAGTAGAAATTTTTGGTTGTCTGCTTTTAATTATTAATTTCATAGCACTGCTTTTACATGAGTAGAATTTCTGGCTACTATAACCACCTCTGAACATATATCGTATTTTTTGGACTATAAGGCGCACTTAAAATCCTTTAATTTTCTCAAAAATCGACAGTGCGCTTTATAATCCGGTGCGCCTTATGTATTAATTCTGGTTGTGCTTACTGACCTCGAACCGATTTTATGTGGTACACGGCGCTCAAAAATCTGTCAAAAATGTTTTAGTACGACTTTGATAAGTTACGAAGCCAAACCGCTTGATGGATTTTCGGAGCATTACGGTAGTCAGGAGCCTCGCGGAGTAATATGTGCTTCAACATAATGGCCGGATGGCTTTTTCCACAAATCTCCATCCCTATTGATCTGCCACTCCATGCGCACCCATCTCACCGATACTGTCAAAACCCAAGTGAAACAAACTAATTCGGAGCTTGCCATCATTCCGGGTGGATTAACCGAAGAACTCCAACCGCTATATTGGTGTCAACAGGTTGTTCAAAGTTAAATTGGTAGCGAGTTACGCCACTATCTGCCAATGGATCGTGGATCGAAACTGCTCCTGTTTAGCTGTAATTAATATTTAAAAATGATATTTTCGGGACGAAAGAATTCAAGCGTCCCGGCATTTGTTTGTATTGTTTACTTCTCGGGGCTGCCGCCGGAAAGCGAGCCGTATCGATTACTGAGCGAGTATCCTGGCGATGTAAACAGCCACGGACCAAAAACGTACATTTGCTCATGGAGCAGGTCATTCACACTGGCAGACAATCGCGCTATATGTGTCTATAATGACTATAGATAGGATTTTCTTTCCATGCACACAAAAAAATTTTTAAAAAAAATTCCCAGATCCGCGAGGTAGTCGATACCCAAAAGCCAATGGTGTATAGAACACGTATATTAGGATTTGTATGTGAAATTTCGGCATCAAAACTGCTCCCTTTAGCTGTAAACGGGAGCAGTAAATACGGCTGTAAATACGTATTTACGGCTGTAAATACGGCTCGCTCTCCGGCAGAGAGCGAGCCGTATCGGTATTGTACTCGGTATCGAATACCGAGCGATATTCTGGCCAATATGGCGATGTAAACAGCCACGGACTAAAAACGTTCCGCCTGCTCATGGAGCAGGTCATTCACACTGGCAGACAATTGCGCTATATGTGTCTATAATGACTATAGATAGGATTTTCTTTCCATGCACGCAAAAAAAAAAAAAATTCCCAGATCTGACTACCTCGCGAGGTAGTCGATACTTCCTTGCAAGGTAGTCGATACCCAAAAGCCGATGGTGTATAGAACACGTATATTAGGATTTGTATGTGAAATTTCGGCATCGAAACGGGAGCAGTAAATACGGCTGTAAATACGGCTCGCTCTATGTGTCTATAATGACTATAGAGAGGATTTTCTTTCCATGCACGCAAATTTTTTTTTTTTCCCGGCTCCGACTACCTCGCTTTAATGCGCCTTATAATCTGGTGCGCCTTATGTATGAAATTAGACCATCAAATAGACCGTTCATTGATAGTGCGCCTTATAATCCAGTGCGCCTTATAGTCCCAAAAATACGGTAATTAAAGTATGCATGAGTAAATTACTATTATTAATGTTTTTTCCTTCTCTTTCCTACTTTTTCCTCAATGGAAAAAACACCAGAATAAAAATACAAAAAAAAAAAATACATATTTTTGTCATTTATGTAAACCATGGCAAAAAAAATCCTGCAGGACAAAACGTGACACTTGATATTTTCTAACCTGTTTGTATACCACCATAGACAGAGAGAGAAGCTGAAGCAGACAGAGCTCAGAGAGGGAAAGATGAGAAAGAAGAGAGGCATCAAGAGAGGAAAGTATTCAGGCAGAGGGTCCAGGAGAGGTGAGAGCAGAGGAAGGAGAGAAGGGATGACACCAGTAAAAAGTCCAAACACAGGACATCTGGGTGGGACCCCAACTGGCCCAATATTCCAATATTCAAGCCTTGGTTGTACAATACTTCAAATGGTAAGTTCCATTATGCAATATTACTGTGCAAAATTAAAAAATAAATAAATAAATAATGTAAAATTAACCCTTTCAGTGTGAGATTTCGCATGGCCCTAGTGGCAGAGCGCTGGGCTTGTCAGCTAATTCTGACACCCCTGTACTCCCCAGCTATACTGACGATTTGTACAGATCGTGCCAGTTCAGAAGGTGGCAGACACACGTTGGAGGAATCATGGCTGGCATGTAATACATCAAAGAAGAAGAACTCCTTATTTCCTTTTCCTGTATTCCCTTCTTTTAGCTCAAAAAGCTAATATGGCCACCATCCATCGTCGTGATCCGTCACTTAGACGGCTTTGTATACGGAAAATAGCCGCGGGATACAAGCAAAATTTATGTGGGATAATCATAAGATTTTGTAGATGTGGTAGAGAGCGTACATGACTGACAGAACGCAAAATAACGACCACGATGGACGAAAACAGACCGACCACAGCAGCGAGCGAGTCCCCTTCACCACCGCTAAGTGACAAATTTCTTTGTTTTTTTTTTTACATTGTACTGATTTCTTGTTCATATACTTTGAAGGTAAGATGATAACATACCCCTGTATAAAAAATGGTATCAAAAGACTGAACCATTCTTTGTGTAAATATGTCCAAAGTCCGCTTTTGACTGAGTTATGTAATTCAATATAGCTGCCACGGCATTATGCAAATTAGATGCGTAAAATCACTGCTATCTCAAACTTTGGATCATATTTTACATCTTTCTAATTGACAGTAAGCCATTATCTCTTACCACTTTTAAGTTATAGCCTTGGAAAGTTCTGACATCTGATCTGACTAGTTTCTTGGAAAAAATCTTTACCACTGTTGACCACTAGGGTTTATGTGGCAATTCAGCGACAGTCACACTCAAAGCCTTAACATATTCTGGTTACAAGTGTGTCATGTGTTTTCTGCCCCCCCCCCCGGAAAAATATGTTGCCACCGCGCCAAGGTCTTTAAGCCAGAAGAAACACTGATCTGAATTACACAGGGCTCAGAAAGGGAAAGATGAGACAGACAAGATGAGCCAAGGAGAGGAAAGTGTTCAGGCAGAGGGTCCAGGAGAGGTGAGAGCAGAGGAAGGAGAGAAGGATAACACCAGTAAAAAGTCAAGACAAGGGACGTCTGGGTGGGGCTCCAACTGGCCCAATATTTCAACATTCAAGCCTTGCTTGTGCAATATTTCAAATGGTAAGTTTCATATGCAAAGTTACTGTGCAAAATTTAAATTAAAAAAAAAAAGAAGAAAAGAAATCAATAGTATAAAATTAACATATTCCGGTTACAACAGTGTCATGTGCTTTCTTGCCCCCCCCCCCCCGGGAAAATGTTACCACCGCACCAAGGTCTTAAACTAGAAGTCCCAGCATTTTTCTGTCTACCTAGAAGACCCACAGAGGGCCAATTGGCCCCAAGTCCCCCCTGTGGTCACTCATTTTGTTATGGTAATGAGGCTGTTAGTGGCAGTGTGTGGGGTGAGGGGGGTGTGGGGTGTGGGTGAGGGGGTCACACTTCAAACACTTCACACTTCAGTGGCGAAGTCATGTTAGCTACTTCTGTGTGAATGTGAGAATGGAGTCAGGAGGAAAGGAGAAAGGAGTCAGATTATGGAACGATTTTGGACCTGAATTAAAATCATGTACAACGCTTGGACAATTTAAACAAAAACTAAAGGAAGAAATACTCCAAACATATTTACAAGACGACATGTAAACTCACATAAGGATTGACATATCCAGCCTGTGTTGTGTTGTACCTTAGTTTTTTTTTTTTTCTTTTTACTGTGACATTTTGTCTTAGATTTGTTTTGAATAGTAACCGCTTAACTTAGCTTAGCTTACTTAGCTTAGCTTAGTTTTCTTTTTTTTCTCTCAGTCACATTTTGTCTTAGCTTTGTTTTAAATTGTAATCGCTCTTGTCTTGTTTTCTCTTTTTTCTCTCTTGAATTCTTGGATGGAATATGGGTGGGCAATATAAGCTGCGGCTTCAGCCATCACCCATTTCGGATAACTCACGTGGAATTGTATAGAAGAAGGAGTCTTTGTCTAATTTGACCTTGTTGTTATATTATACAGTTTCTTTTAACCTGTACTGTACTATCCGAAAATAAATTCATACATCAATTCAATGAGGAATAAAAACACATTCTATTCTAAAATGTGAACATGTGAATGTCCCATGTGACCATAACGACTCATGTGACTGCAACCAGACAATTGTTTGATGGATAAATACCTCAGTGCACATGGACTATCGCTTCAGTTCCCTCAAGAACTTTGTGGTGAAAGAAGCTCCTCTCCAAGGAACGAAGATGCAGAGATTCAACATTCAACAGGTATTGGAAATGATCCTGGATAGAGCAAACCCTTGCGACTCGGATGGAGAAGACATCAACCTTCAGGTGGATTCAGACTCCGAGCTGTCTCAGTCGTCTTCAGGTAAGATTTCATTTCATATTATTTCCTATTTTACATTTCATTTCAGTGAGGAAGTTGGAAAATATAGCACCATGTGAATAGAGCCTCCATTTTGTTTCTGAGTGCGGACTGCCTGTCAGTTTTGTTTGATTCTACTTCTCCTGAGGTGTCTGCACCTTAGCCAACCTATTTGAGATGTTCTGGGATTATTATTATTAGCTTCTATGCTTGCATTTGTGATATCATTTGACTTTCCCATTGCTCATAATTACATTTTTTTCACACTACAGATGAGGAGACTCCCCAACCAAAAAAGAGAGCTCGGCTGGGGACTGATGTGACAGAGACTGCGAAAGACGGCACAGTATGGCATGAAGAACAGGTGGGAACGGGTCCACATTTCACCCCTGCCATCACCATACAACGCAGATGGAGAGCCAACAGCTAAGGCCAGGAGGTCAATCACAAGTCGTCTTCAGAGCTTCCTGTGTTTCATCACTCTGGACATGCTTGGTATCATTCAAGAATGTACAGTTCAACATGCAAAGCAAACGGAGCATGTGGATTGGTTCATGGGCCTCCCTGAACTAATGGCATTTATTTCCATCACCATTATGCGAGGAATCATCAGGGTGCCATCACTGCGTGACTGCTGGTCGAAAAACCTGGGAAGCCCACAGATCATCGAAACCATGTCCCGAGGGCGTTTCCAAAACATCATGCATCACCTGCGCTTTGATGACAGAGACACCCGCAGCGAGCGAGCACAGACCGATAAGTTTGCTGCAATTTCGAACATATGGGGATTGTTTGTCACCAACTGCATCACATCCTACATCCCTGGTCGACACATCACCATCGACGAACAACTTTTCCCGTCCAAGACTCGCTGCTGTTTCCTACAGTACATTGCATCTAAACCAGACAAGTTTGGGATCAAGTTTTGGGTGGCGTGTGACTTGAAAACCAAATACATCTGCAACATCCTCCCATATCTTGGCAAGGACCCCACTCGACCTCGTGGGGAGAGAGCGTCTGAGAGTGTAGTCATGAGGCTGATGGAACCATTCCTGGACAAGGGCAGAAATGTTACCACAGACAATTTCTTTACATCACTGTCACTTGCAAAATGACTACTTAGCCGGAATACAACCAATCCTCGGCACAGTCAACAAGATTCGCCAAGAAATTCCACTGTCAACTAGACAGACTGCACCGCAAATGATTTACCACCCAAGTATTTTCAACCACTAGGCCACACTGACGGTGTATGCGCCCAAGCGGAAGAAGGCTGTATATGTTCTCAGCAGCATGCACAGCATGATTAAGACACAGGATACCACCAAAAAGAAGCCTAACACCATCACACTCTACAACACAACAAAGTGTGGCGTCGATGTCATGGACCAGATGGTGCGGGAGTACACTGTCCGCGCAGGAAACACGGCGCTGGCCAGTAGCAGTGTTCTATAACATGATAGATATGGCAGCACTGAATGCACACATGCTCTATCAATTATGCACCGGGAGGCAGGAGAGACGGGTGGATTTCCTGCTGGAGCTTGCAAGAGAGTTGGCTCACTCCCACGTGGGTATGAAAAAGGCCCAAAAGGAACAATTATTTCGGCAACAACCCTCCACACCACAACGAGGAAAAAGAGCCAAGTGTCAGGCTAAAATTAAATGTAAGGACAATCATGCAACTGTACGCTGTGTTGACTGCTACCGATATACATGTGGGAAATGCCGAAAGGAGCAATGGCAGTGCCAGGATTGTGAGTGACTGTTCAAATGTATTTCACTCATAATGCATGGTTTTTCATTTTTTGTAAATATGCTTGGGTTTCTTTTTTTTTAATATTTTTAGCACACAAAAATAAAATTACTTCTGCAAAACCCTCCACACCAAAACTGGAAAAAAAAGTTGCTTTTTCATTCTTTGTAAATATGTTTTGTTTTGTTTTTTTTAACAATAAATGTCAGTGTGTTGATCCTTCCTTCCTGTTGATCCTTTCCACTGCATACAGCTCAGTCCAGTCTTTATGGCTATGTTCACTGAGGTATTTATCCATCTCAGAACTAAAGCTTCTCATTCTCAACTAAAGCTCCTCATTCTCACATTCACACAGAAGTAGCCAACATGACTTCACCACTGAAGTGTGAAGTGTTTGAAGTGTGACCCCCTCACCCCACACCCCACACCCCACACCCCCCTCACCCCACACACTGCCACTAACAGCCTCATTACCATAACAAAATGAGTGACCACAGGGGGACTTGGGCCAATTGGCCCCTCTTGTGGGTTTTCTAGGTAAAAAGGCCAAATGGCCCCTCTCTGGGACTTCTAGCCAGAGGAAACACTGTGGACAGCAAAATCATCACAGGTAAAATTGTTTAAAATATATTGTTTGGTACTGGGGGTGATTGAGCGGTTGATGGTGGAGAATTCAATTCAGTTCAATTCAGCTTTATTTATACTGCGCCACATCACAACAGAGGCCGTCTCATGGCGCCAGAGTGCAGAGAAAAACCCCACAGTCTCAGAAAAACCCAGCTATCAGACGATCCCCTATGAGCAAGCACTAAGCGACAGTGGAGAGGAAAAACTCAGAACCAGGCTCAGGGAGGGGCAGTCATCTGCTGCGACTGGCTGGGGGTGAGGGGATAGGGAGGATGGAGAGGGCAGACATAAAAACATAACAGTAAGGTGCCAAGTACATTACTGGAGGTCAACCAGCAGTATGGATCAAATAACAGTAGAACAAAAGTGGGGATAAAAGACACAAAATCCCTCCTTAAACATAAGCTCACCTGAGGCACGCATGCAGCATGCTCGAAGGATGTGTTAATGGTCTCAGCCACGGCACACATAGGGAATTCAGCTGTTTTGCGATTCCGAGGACTTTAGGGCTGCGCCCGCACCTAAAGAGACATGCCACGTCCCTCTGCTTTTGTTTCTTCCCCCACAGCCGCCCCTGCTTTCTTCATGGCCACGAGAGGAGCCAGAGACTAATTTTTCTTCTTGTGATCTCCGCACGCGCAACGGGACAGCCCCTCGACATCGCGGAGCAGCAAGCAATTTTTGCGCGGCTCAGGACGATTTTACAGCCCCTGCCGGCACTTACTACCCCTCCCCTCCCTCCCCCTCCGCCTGCAGCGAGCTTCTCCCGCAGCTCGCTCACACAGATGGATTATCGAGGTCTCGGCCCCCTGCCGCGCCCTCTGGGGGGGAGCGTGTGGCGGTTCGGTTAACCCCCACAACAGACTAAGGACAGACAGCTCGCTACTCCTGGTTTTTTCCGCTACACTACTGAGACGTAATGTGCCATTCATGCCTTATGATGTTAATGTTGCCTCCCATGCATTGTGTTGATGCGTCCTGTCCTTACTGTGACCTAGAGACTCAGATCAATATGTAGATGTGCCTGTTAACCTCTTTGTTCTGCAGCTAGAGCAGAGTCTAGCAAATCTGCCTATTGTGATGTATGTCTCACAAATGCAAATATCTCATGCCTGTTCTGCAGTCCCTTTGATCAGACCAACCGCTGTGACACTGCTTTGATGTATTGTTTGAGTTGGGTATAAATACTGCACAGGTTCTGTAACACTTCCTCTCACTCACACTTCAACCTCTGCTGCAGACACGCGCTCTGTGTCTTCTTCTCTGAGAGCCAGAGGATCCCCATCCAGCCTGCACACACTTGGGCTGGAGAGGGGATCCCGTGACGGCGGTATGATATAATAAACTCTACTTAAAACCTCCAACAACACCGCTTTATTTCATGCCGCCGCACGGTGGTGCAGTGGTTTAGCACTGTGGCAGCACAGTTTTACCCTCGGCCGGGGGATCGCGGGGATCATGAGATCGTGGGTTCGATCCCAGCCCCCGACCAACAGTGAGCTGTGTGGAGTTTGCATGTTCTCCCCGTGTTGCGCGGGTTTACTCCGGGATTTCTCCGGTTTCCTCCCGCACACCAAAAACATGGAGGTTTAGGGCGCTCACGCATGCAGCGACCAGCAGCCGGTGGCTTGTCACCAGACTGCAAACCAAGTCTACCTACAGGTACAAATAAGTAACAAAAAAAAAAAAAAAAAAAAAACCTATATTAAAAAAGAAGGATTTTACCCTGTTCTTAAAAACAGAGACCGAGTCTGACTTCCAGACTCAGAGTGGTAACTGGTTCCAGAGAGAAGGAGCTTGGTAGCAGAAGGCTCTGCCTCCCACTGTACTTTTGGAGAAGAGGATTTTGGTATTTTTATGGTTGTCTTTAATGAGTTTAGAAAAATGTGCATATCTGGCTTGCTTTATGGCTTTGTTGGAGATGGTCATCTGCTCTCGAAATATCTGATGATTTATTGTTAGTTTATTCTTTCTCCGTCTTCTTTCTGCCATACAACAGTTCCTCTTTAATTTATTTCCTCACTTCTCCATGTGGGTTTCAGATTCATTTTTCCTTTTTTTGTTTTCAGAGGGGCCACTTTGTCAAGAATGTATTGCAATTTACTGTTAAAACTGTCCACCATAAAATCACAGGAAGAGGGTAAAATGTCAGTGGGAGAATCACGTAAAAGCGCAATAAAATTTGCTACCATTTCAGCAGTAAGATAGCGCTTCCTAACAGCTCGTTCAGCGATCCTCTGTGGATTAAAACCATGAACCTTAAAAAACACGCAGTATTGTTCAGACAAACCTATATCATCAACTGAGGTGCTATCACGAGAGACCATGAGTTATTACAAGATCTAAAATGTGGCCTTTGGCATGAGTAGATTGAGTAATATGTTGGCTAAAATTCATGCACTTAAGTAAGCTGGCGGTGGGCAGTGCAGGCTGGGCGGTGAAGTAGTCCTGTGGTTAGCACTGGGGTAGCACAGCAACTCACCCTTGGCCATGGGATCCCGGGTTCTATCACACCCCTTGACCAACGGTGATCTGTGTGGAGTTTACATGTTCTCCCCGTGTCTGTGTGGGTTTACTCCTGGATTTCCCCAGTTTCTGCCCACAGGCCAAAAACATGCAGGTTAGGTTAATTGGAGACTCTGAAAGTGGCCCTATGTGTGAATGTGTGTGTGTGAATGATGAAGGGATTGGTGCCGTACCGTGGCTGCTTCATCCATCCAGGTGGATGCCCTAAATTTCCCCTCTGGGAGTCAATAAAACTATACACAAAGAGTTCAAAAATTCTAAAGCAAATGTGTCTTCCGCCCTCCAAAGAGAGCAGCCGCTTTTTCTTCTGCTCCCGCTCCCTGTCTCTCCCTCCCTAACTGACTGGATCCCAGCTTGCTATTGTCTGTGTCTGCGTGGCTCTCTACTGGTGATTCATCCTAACGAAATTATGGATTTAATAAGCTGGGCTTTGAATGCAATCGACACTGTTTTTTCAACGAGGAAATCAGGTCCGGGGGAGCCTATTTGTCCCGCAGGGACTGCTGCTGCGGGTTATATTAAGGATACAAGCAATTGGAAACTCTTGTGTCTGTGCGATCTTTCAATTGAAGATATAGGAGATCTATATCTATTTGGAGCTACGGTCTCAGGACTTCTACTGATCGGCTTTGGGATTGTCCTGGTGTATCGCAAATTAAAGAAGATGGACAGAGCTTATCAAAAAGCTGACCCAGCGAAGCTCTCTCATCAATTCGACCAGCTGGGCAGGACTCTGACAGGGGCCAATGGAGAACTGTATAGGAAGAGGGAAAACATCACGGTCACGCTAAGAGCTGTCCAGGATATGATTTCAAAGCCTGGCAACGATGGATTTGGAGCACTGCATCCGTAAGAGAATGGAAAGTTTTTTCTCTTAAGTCAGTGCTATTCGACCTGTTTTCGGCGCCCTCAGCACTCAGTCCTCCTGATGATGATAACAGTATAAATGTTGACTTTCCTCTTCACAAACATTTGGCGAACAGTATCTGAACTCCCAAGGACAGCCATATGTCTGACTCACAGAGAAATCCCATCTGCCGTGCCAAGGACATGTTGCCTCTGACTTTCAGACACTAGTCATAACATCTGCTGAGAGAGAGATTGTCATAACCCGAGTGTCGGTTCTGGCCACACTCGGGTCTCATATCTTTTTGTTCCCTGGCTTTGGCAGCTGAGGTTTCCTTCCAGCTCCTCGGGCTCTTATTGTGAAGGCGCCCGGGGGAGCTCCCTGCTGTCAAAGTCAGCTGCTCCTCAGCTGTCATGAGGAGCAGCTGTGCCGCGTTGGGGTCATTAGTCGCCAGAGATATAAGCGGGTGCTAAATGTCCTCCAACGAGGCAGTCTCTGTTATGCTCCGTTATGATCATCTGTTATGCTCTTCTGTTATATTCTGCTACGTTCTGATGGTGCTCCTATATGCTCAGGTATGTTCCTGTTTGCCTAGCTCATCATTAACGTTGTCGTCTGGCGCATCGGGTGTTCCCCGGCTCAGACTTCACCCTGCCACTGTATGTGTTCTGTGAGTGTTCTGCCTACTCTACAATAAATTACCACTGCAAACTCTCTGGTGACTGAGGAGTCTTGTGACGGTCCGTGAGGGCCGTCGTGACAGAGATCTCTGCTGTTTCACGAGCAACTGATAACTACCACCTCTGCATCCAACACACACACACAACTGACTCATTATACTGATGAAAACAATCATTCACTGCTCTCTACTGCTGCTGTATGTTAAGTGTGATACATTGTCTGCTAGTTGTGCATTGAGGGTTTTTTTTTCTGGTGATCATAATTCGGCTCACTTATGAGCATTATTTTGATTAACTATGTTTTTTTCTCTCTACCTATTGTTTTGTTCCTGACCTTTGCCCTCTATTCCCCTCTGTTGACAGGCGCCTTCATGGCTCGCTGCGTCATTGGGATTTGCCTATCAGGCGTACCCAATGTCAAGTCAAATTCCTCGTATGTTTACCTGTTTGTTTACTTGTAAATGTGCTTGGCAATAAACTTTATTCTGATTCTCTGATTCTCTGTCTGATTATCTATATCAGGGGTGACAAATGTATGGCCTGCGGGCCAAAATCAGCCCGCCAGAGATTCCAAACTGGCCCGCAGAATGAATTTGCGAAGTGTGAAAATTAAAAAATCAAATACCCAAGCAGGATCCTGGGTTTGATCCCAGCCCCCGACCAACAGTGATCTGTGTGGAGTTTGCATGTTCTCCCCGTGTCTGCGTGGGTTTACTCCGGGATTTCTCCGGTTTCCTCCCACATGCCAAAAACATGCAAGTTAGGTTAACTGGCATCAAACTGGGTATTCTAAATTGTCCTTAGGCATGACTGTGTGAGTGAATGAGATGAGATGAGATGAGATGAGGTGAGATTCAACTTTATTGTCATTACACATGTATGAATACAAGGTAACGAAACGTGACTTGGCATTTGGGCACGCTCTGCAGAGCGCATCCAAGGCCGGGGCAGCCGCTAGGCGCCAGTCAATGGTTGTCTGTCTCTCTGTGTTGGCCCTGCGATAGACTGGTGATCTGTCCAGGGTGTACCCTGCCTCTCGCACAAAGATGCTGGGATAGGCTCCAGCCCCCCACCCCACCCCCACCCCCCCGCGACCCAAAAAGGATTAAGCGGAAGAAGATGAATGACTGAATGAATACCCAAGAAGCACTTTTTCAACAAAGTAACTGCTATTCTCAATTTGTCCATTTGGGGTCACACAAGAGTAGCAGACACAAAAATGACCCCTGCTTTCCACTGAGGGAGCCTGTTATACAGGTTGGGAGGACAGGATTTCTTCCAGAAAGACTCCAAGACAAACTTTTCTCACCTGCCTCTGTTATTATCTCTTCCCATAACTTTTTTATGGATGCCGGATCCAGCACACACTGAAATGTCACGGTATTTACTGTATTTAATAACTGTTCTTTAAAAATACACTTATCCCTGTGTTTCGCAGGTCAGCGGGTGCTGGGGGCGTCAGTTCGCTGCCTTTTGCCTGATGTTTTTATGGCCGGAACCAGTTTTTCTTGTCACAAAATATTTTGAACATGTTCAAAACAAGAGAAGCTGCTGGTGTCTTGCCAAAAAGTGACGGGCTACCAGAAACTGGCTTCCTGTGGGAGCGCACCTTGCTCGGCTAAAGCCATTTCTCTTCTGGTTCTGAGGCTGACAGCTGCTTTTGCGCAAAGCAGATGTAACTTGTTGTCCATGCAATTAGTGAAGCTATGTCTGTGAATATTTAATGCAGTGAGGGATTAGTCATAATTTTAGCCCCATGAGTTTTGTGTTACAATAATCAGATATGGCATTTTATCAGATAGCAGCTTTTAATGTTTTGCCTTATACATTAAGAAAAGTCTGCTGAAATTAACAAAATCTATGTATAACAATGTACAGTCATGTGAAAAAATTAGGATACCCTATGAAAGTCTCTTTTTTTTACATATTTGGACATATGGATATTTAATATCAATTTTAACAATACTGGGAGATTCAAGTTATATAACTACACAATTCAAACTGAAGAAAAGACTTTAAAATTTTCTGTAAAATGTAATTCTAAAAACATGCAATTTCTGGTGAGGAATAAATTAGGACCCCTCCCCCACACACATTTATTCCCACTTAAAATGGCTAAAATCACACACGTGTGTATCACATCAGGTGCACACTATTAGAACATCACTACTCGGCACTTCAAAGGAGGCTTGTCCTATTTAAACCTCGGACATTTAGTTTGGTGTGCTCCTGACTGCTGAAGTGAGAGTGAACACCATCGTGAGATTGAAAGAGCTGTTTGAGGCCTTCAGAAAGAAGATTACAGCAGCTCATGAGTCTGGTAAGGGCTTTAAAAAGATCTCAAAAGAATTTGAAAACAGTCATTCCACTGTCCAGAAAATAGTCTACAAGTGGAGGTCATTCAAAACAACTGCCAACATGCCCAGGTCTGACTATCCAAACAAGTTTACCCTGAGAGCAGACCGCAAGATGGTAAAGGAAGTCACCAAAAACCCTAAAATATCATCATGGGACCTACAGCAGGCTCTTGCTACTGTTGATGTGAAAGTGCACATGCACGGAGGAATCATTTGCTCTCTAAGAGAAACATGAAGGTCAGACTGAAGTTTGCCTGAGAGAATGTAGACAAAGATCAGGACTTCTGGAATAATGTTCTTTGGATAGATGAGTCTAATATTGAATTATTTGGACGCCGGAACAGAAGACGTGCTTGGCGTCGACCAAATACAGCATTCCAGGAAAAGAACCTCATACCAACTGTGAAGCATGGAGGTGGAAGTGTCATAGTTTTGATATTTTTTAAAAAATCCCAACCAATAGATGCCTTTCAGAAGGTTGCATTTTCCATAATGAGTATCAGCAGAAATTTACAAACACGCATACTGAAAGACACAAGAAAGATAGACACTGACCTGTATGAAGCAGCATGTGAGCATCGAGGCGCTGTTGGAGTGAAAATTCTCTTCCACACTGAGAGCACTGGAATGGTTTCTCTTTCTCTGTCCCGTGGATCGCCTCATGAGCTTTGAGCTGCACAAGTGTGGTGAAGGTTTTTGTGCAGTGTTTGCATCTCAGAGAAGGTTTCTTCCAAGTCTTTGCACAAACTCCATCAGACCCGGGCTTCACAGCATGCTTAGATCTGGTAGTGTGTCTGGCATCATCATCTTCTTGATCTTCTGGTTCACACTAACAGAAAAAGAAATTAACGGTATTTTTCTTTTTTTCTTCCCATTGGCCCTTCAATTGGCAAATAATTTGTGGTGAGATTTTCAGTGAATCAGCTACAGTGAGACAAAAACCCAGCCACAGGGAGTGCACAACTCAGTGTACTCCTTGTGGCTGTCCCAAGCCCAGGTAAATGGGGAGGGTTGTGTCAGGAAGGGCATCCAGCGTAAAACATTTGCCAAATCAAACATGCGGATTATGATGAATGAGACTTTCATAGTGGATTGGCTGAAGCTCGGGTTAACAACGACCACCACCGGTGCTGTTAACCGACAGGGTGCCGGTGGAAATTGGGCTACTGTTGGTCAAAGATCGAGGAAGAGGAGAGGGGGAAGGCGTGTTAGGAGGGAGAGAGAGAAAAGGAAAGGTAAAAGTGTGGAGGTGAGAGTAGAGACTTTAAATGTAGGGACTCTGACTGGTAAAAGCAGAGAGTTGGCTGATATGACGGAGAGAAAGGCAGATATATTGTGTGTTCAAGAAATCATATGGAAGGGAAGCAAGGCTAGGAGGATTGGAGGTGGATTTAAACTGTTCTACCATGGTGTAAATAGGAAGAGAAATGGAACAGGAGCACTGGTGAACCCTCAAGGCCAGCAAAGCCTTCTCTGCTGGCCTAAACACTATCAGTTACATTTACAACCTTTACAACATATTTGTTCCATGAAGATGTATTAAATTATTCCCAATAGTCTATTCTCTTCACTTTGTAGCTTTTATCTTGGTTGCATTCCTTCCAGTAGTGTAATGCATGTTAAGAGTTTTTTTTGTCCAATCATATTTCAGCCATCTGTGTTGCCAGGGTCAAGCAAATCTGCCTTGGGCCTTCAGGAATTAACAGTGTAGCTCTGTAGGTTAAATTAACTGTTAAACTTATCCTGTAGCTTTAACCAATCAGATGTCTTCTGTACATCCAGGGGTATGCATAGAAGGCATCCAAGAACGTCGGCATTTTTAAGTCTTTTGATTGGATGGTTACACTCCTCCACCCACAATGCAGAGGATCCTAACTAGCAAAACACCAGTGCAAGGACTTGTTACGCAGCTACAATATACTGTATCTGTTTAAATATAATAGCTGTTTTTCCACCCACAATGGCTGACAGGGGAGAGGAAAATGATTTGGTCGCTGATATTTTAAAAAATCAATTTTCCAGATGGACTTTTCAAGAAAGCATAGTCATTGTGAAGAGAGGTCGGTCAACCCTGAAGCTAGAAGGCCCATCTCAGCCGAGGAAAGGATTTGTCCATCCCTTCCATATTAGTAACGGGTGGTATCCTTGGATTACAGCCTCTGAGGAGTGCTGCAAATTATCCTGCTTGGAATGCCTGTTGTTTGCAACTGATGAAGTAGACACTTGGAGCCAGACAGGGTTTGCAATCTTGAGCTGTCTGTCACACCATGACAATTGAGGCAGCGTTCACCAAACATATAAAAATTGGTCTAAAACGCTGGGATACACCGAAATCTTCACTTTTGGCCGCATGCATCACGTATCCATAATGACTTGGACATACAGTGGGGTAAAAAAGTATTTAGTCAGAATCAGAATCAGAATCAGCTTTATTGGCCAAGTATGCACAACACATACAAGGAATTTGACTTTGGCTAAAAACTTGCTCTCGTTGTTCAGGTGGAGGATTTAAATAAGGATTCAATGACAACAGAGTATGTACAGTAAATTACAGTCTGTCCACGTTTCTATAAAGGATGCCAATATATACAGGAATATATGCAGTTATTTACTCAGACTAACCACACTTTGCAGAAATATATGAAAAAATATACAGTCACACAGTATTTCAATGTGAACTCAGATTCAGTGATATAATGTGAATGAAGTAAAAAGCAGTGTGAGAGTTATGTGCAATGTAATAATGGATGAAAAGTCATGAGTACAGCAACAGGTAGGACTAGGTGAATGTTAGGAGTTCATCAGAGTGATGGCTTGAGGAAAGAAACTGTTCCTGTGACGGGTGGTTTTGACCTTCAGTGATCTGTAACGACGACCAGAAGATAGAAGTTCAAACAGTTTGTGGCCGGGGTGTGATGGGTCAGCACAGATGTTTCCCGCCCGTTTCCTGGTTATGGACCGATATAAGTTCTCAATGGAGGGTAGGTCGGTACCAATGATCCTCTCCGCAGACTTAATGATCCGCTGCAGTCTGGTCTTGTCCTGTTTAGTGGCAGGTCCAAACCAGACAGTGATGGAAAAGCAGAGGACAGATTGGATGATGGCGGTGTAGAAGACAACCAGCAGGTCCTGAGGCAAATCAAACTTCTTGAGCTGACGCAGAAAAAACAACCTCTGCTGGGCCTTTTTCCGGACAGTGTTTATATGGGAGGACCACTTCAGGTTTCGGGAGATTGTGGTACCCAGAAACTTGAAGGAGTCCACAGTGGACACTGTGCTGTTGAGGATGGTGAGTGGGGGGAATGAAGGGGGGTGTCGCCTGAAATCCATAGTCATCTCCACCGTTTTGGCTGGGTTAAGTTCAAGATGGTTCTGGCTGCACCAGAGGATCAGCTGTTCCACCTCCCGCCTGTATGCAGACTCATCATCATCCCGGATCAAACCGATGACTGTGGTGTCGTCCGCAAACTTCAGGAGCTTCACCGAAGGGTCCTCTGAGGTGCAGTCGTTGGAGTAGAGGGAGAAGAGCAGTGGGGAAGGACACATCCTTGGGGGGCGCCAGTACTAATTTTTCGGGAGCTGGATGTAAATCTCCCTAGCTTCACCTGTTGCCACCTGTCAGTCAGAAAGCTGGAGATCCACTGGCAGGTGGAGGGGGGCACCTTGAGCTGGAGGAGTTTCTGATGAAGAATGCCTGGGATGATGGTGTTGAACGCTAAGCTGAAGTCGACAAACAGGATCCTGGCGTACGTCCCTGGGGAGTTGAGGTGTTGCAGGATGTAGTGTAGTCCCATATTCACTGCATCATCCACTGACCTGTTTGACCGGTAGGCAAACTGCAGTGGGTCCATCAGCGGGCCTGTGATGACCTTCAGGTGGTTCAGCACCAATCTCTCCAAGGATTTCATGACCACAGAGGTCAGGGCAACAGGTCTGTAGTCGTTTAATCCTGTAACAGAGGGTTTCTTGGGAACTGGAATGATGATGGAGCGTTTGAAGCAGGAAGGCACTTCAGGCAGCTCAAGTGATCTGTTAAAGATCCGGGTGAAGATGGGGGCCAACTCGTTGGAGCAGACTCTCAGGCAGGACGGAGACACACCATCAGGTCCTGCAGCCTTCTTGATCTTTTGTCTCTGAAAGACCCGGCGCACCTCCTCTTCACAGATCGTTAGTGGTGGTGGGAGGTCAGAATGGAGGAGGGATGGAGTTCCTGGGGCTGCAGATAATCCTTTTGTGTGGGTGGGAGGTGAGAACTGTAGGTTCTTATCAAACCTGCAGTAAAAGCTGTTTAGGTCGTTAGCCAGCTGGAGGTTTTCCACAGGGTGGGGGGATGGTCTCCTGTAGTTGGTGATATTCTGCAGGCCTCTCCAGGCAGAAGCAGAGTTGTTGGCTGAGAAGTTTTTTTGTAACTTCACACTGGAGCTCCTCTTAGCAAGCCTGATCTCCTTCGTCAGCATGTTTCTGGCCCACTTGTACAGAGTCCAGTCACCAGTCCTGTAGGCCTCCTCCTTGGTCTGACGTAGCTGCTTCAGTTTAGGAATGAACCAGGGTTTATTGTTGTTGTATGTGCAGTATGTGTTGTTGCATGTCAGCCACCAATTGTGCAAGTTCTCCCACTTAAAAGATGAGAGAGGTCTCCAATTTTCATCACAGGTATACCTCAACTATGAGAGACAAAATGAGAAAAAAAAAATCAAGAAAATCACATTGTCTGATTTTTAAAGAATTTATTTGCAAATTATGGTGGAAAATAAGTATTTGGTCACCTACCAACAAGCAAGATTTCTGGCTCTCACAGACCTGTAACTTCTTCTGTAAGAGGCTCCTCTGTCCTCCACTCATTACCTGTATTAATGACACCTGTTTGAACTCGTTATCAGTATAAAAGACATCTGTCCACAACCTCAAACAATCAGACTCCAAACTCCACTATGGCCAAGACCAAAGAGCTGTCAAAGGACACCAGAAACAAAATTGTAGACCTGCACCAGGCTGGGAAGACTGAATCTGCAATAGGTAAGCAGCTTGGTGTGAAAAAATCAACTGTGGGAGCAATTATTAGAAAATGGAAGACATACAAGACCACTGATAATCTCCCTCGATCTGGGGCTCCACGCAAGATCTCACCCAGTGGGGTCAAAATTATCACAAGAATGGTGAGCAAAAATCCCACAACCACATGGGAGGACCTAGTGAATGACCTGCAGAGAGCTGGGACCAAAGTAACAAAGGCTACCATCAATAACACACTACGCCGCCAGGGACTCAAATCCTGCAGTGCCAGACGTGTCCCCCTGCTTAAGCCAGTACATGTCCAGGCCCGTCTGAAGTTTGCTAGAGAGCATTTGGATGATCCAGAAGAGGATTGGGAGAATGTCATATGGTCAGATGAAACCAAAATAGAACTTTTTGGTAAAAACTCAACTTGTCGTGTTTGGAGGAGAAAGAACACCATACCTACTGTGAAGCATGGGGGTGGAAACATCGTGCTTTGGGGCTGTTTTTCTGCAAAGGGAAATGCAGGAGAATGATGCAGGAGTGACGCAGCAGTTTACTTCTTCACCTTCTTCGCTGCAGGCTTCTTGGGCTTGACAGCCTTAGTCTTCTTGGGAGCAGCAGCCTTCTTTGCGACCTTCTTTGGGCTCTTTTTCACCGCTGGCTTCTTGGCTGCAGCCTTCTTCTTGGGGGTGCTCTTCTTCGCCGGCGCAGCCTTCTTGGGAGTGGTGGCCTTCTTCTTGGGGGAGGCGGCCTTCTTCTTGGGTGTTGTGGGTTTCTTGGCCTTGGCGGGCGTTTTCTTGCCGGCCTTCTTCTTGGCTGGTTTCGCCGCGCCCTCCTTCGCCAGCTTAAAGGAGCCGGCGGCCCCTACCCCTTTAGTTTGGGTCAGAACGCCTTTGCCAACCAGCTTCTTGATGGCGGAGTTGATGATTCTCTTCTTCTTCTCCACATCCACTCCCTTCGAAACCAGAACTTTCTTGATGGCTGCTGCAGAGGACCCCTTCTTGTCCTTGGACTCCGCGACAGCCGCCAGAATCAGCTAATTCTTGAGAATAGATCTGAAGGTGGTGGTAAAGGAATATATTGAAATAAATAAAGTATTTTGGGTAAGATATTACTTTTAAGTATATTAATTCTCCCGATCATCGACATTGGTAGTGACATCCATCTCTGAAGCAACTCATTAATATCTGTCATTAAGGCTTCATAGTTGACACTGGCGACTGATTCTAACTTAGGCACAATTTGAATTCCTAAATATTTAAACTGATTTACAACATTGAATTGATTTACCTCAGGAGCTGGGTGATTTCTCTGGGTCTCATTTAGCATTAATATTGAAGATTTAGTTTTATTTATTTTATATCATGATATTTCCCCAAAGTTCTTTATTAAATTTAACAAGGTTGGAATTGATTTTTTAAGATTCGATATAAACAAAATTATGTCATCAGCATACAGGGAAATTTTATGTTCTATTGGTCCTACTTTAATTCCATAATTTGTGGATGTAAACGTACTGCCATCGCTAAAGGTTCAATTGCCATAGTAAACAGTAAAGGTGAAAGTGGACAGCCTTGTCGACATCCTCTATTGATTTTGAGATATTGCTATTTGTTAGGATTTCTGCTGTAGCATTATTGTATATTATCTGAACCCATTTTATGAAATTATTTCCAAGTCCAAACCTTTGTAGGACTTCAAAAAGAAAGGGCCATTCGACCCTATCAAAGGCCTTTTCGGTGTCCAATGATAGGAGAGCTGTATCCGGTGCTTCTTTATTAGAATAAATAATATTAAATAGTCTTCTTACATTATGGAAGCCTTGTCTTCCCTTTATAAAGCCATTCTGATCTCGGTTAATAATATTTGGTAATATTTCTTGTAGTCGTCTTGCTAAAATTTTACAGATTATCTTAAGGTAAGCATTTAATAGGCTTATTGGTCTCATGTTTTCACATTTATTAGAGGGTTTACCTGGTTTTGGCAACAGTATAATTAAGGCATTATTCATGTATGGTGGTAAATTACTATTTTGAAATGCTTCTAAAACCATTTCCAAAAATGGTTTTATTAATTTATTCTTAAATTTTTTTATAGAGGTCAACTGGAAGACCATCTGGTCCCGCACTTTTTCCTGATTTCATATTATCAATGGCTAGCCCAACTTCTTCTTGACTAATTTTTGACTAATTTTTGACTCCAGTATCTCCCTATTTTCGTTTGGAATACATGGTATAGATAATCCGTCCAAAAACCCATTTAGTTTTGTTAAGTCAGTTTCAGTTTTTGTATCATATAGTTTTTCATAATAATCTCTAAAGACACTATTAATTGCTAAAGGATCTACAACTGCCTGTCCGTTACTTATAATACTGGTAATTGGTGTTTTAAATTCTAATTGTTTAATCTGCCATGCCAATAATTTTCCTGATTTTTCACCTTGTTCATAAAAGGTTTGCTTCAATCTTAGAAGACTCGAGGCAGCTCTATTCGCTGATTTTTTGTCATATTCAGCTCTCAGAATCAGTAATTTGTTCTCTAATTTTGGATTACTTCCTACATACACTTTTTCTTGAAGAAGTTTTATTTTAAGTTCCAATTGGACTCTCTCCTCTCGAGTATTCCTAGATTTTGAACCTGTATAAACCAATAATATGCCCCCTAATAAAAGCTTTGAAAGCTTCCCACTTTATACATGCTGATGTTTGTGTAGTATTAATATCAAAGAACTCATCTATCTGTTTTTCTATGTGGGTGTTTTTATTTATTAGGGGTCCAATGTGTGACATTGGTGGCAAAATTTAAAATTGATCAAATCTGCACATGAAATTGACTAATCACTATCCAATTGTGTCAGGTTTATGAAACTATTAACTATTTTCGTAACGGCATTCGCGTTCAGGAACTCTTGAGGATGAGCGCTCACTTCAACTACTTGTAAATGGAGACGTAAACGGGACACTCGGGCTTTTGTTTCCCCGTGTGCCAATGCACTTTGCAATGGCACACATTTTACACGAAACAACTTCAACACTTCCAGTATTTTTCACGCATCAAAACTCATCAACAGCTACATTTTCATGACATATTAAAATGTGATAACGTGTATACATACCTTCAAATTCTCCCTGTTTGTTGGATAAGACGTAAAATCACAAAAGGCGTAAATGTGGGACACGGAAGTTTGGACCTTCGATAACTTCAATATAAAGTGACCACCGGGGTAGAGAAAATAAAAGTGCTTTCCCAGGGCGGTCACCTCGCCAGACGGGGCTGCGCGCGGCCGACCAAGATTCGAATTCGATGTGTCATAAATGTTTGAGATTTTATTGAAATATTCTACATCTGAGCTTCACAAAGACTGATCTCCTTTTTACATGTATGGTTTGGGATTTGAAAGGTGCAAAGTGAAAAGCATCAGCACTTCCTTTTTTCTTGTTACTTTACCAAATAACTTGCATGTTGCTGCGTAAATTCGGGGACACGGAAATTTACGTCGTACGAGTAAATTTGCAGGGGTCGCCACACAAAAACCATAGATCCGATCACATTGGGGAATGTTTTACTTTGAATTTGCATTACAACCCTGTTATCTCTTGCATAAATGAGTAGAAAGAGTTACTCAGAGATCACTTTACAGTACTTTGAAATTGATGCGATTTTCATGTCACACAAAAACTGGGAAAAATGAGGGGACACGACCAATAGTTTCGATTCTAACGGCAAAATCAATGATTTTTTTTTAAAATTGCAATGCAAGTCTGAAACTCTTTTATGTTCCCTTGCATATTATAAAAAACGAAACCGACATCTGCAAATTACAGAAAAAGAGAGAGCGCTTGAAAGTCGGATACCCCTGATATAGTGCACTGGACCCCCCAAAAAACCAAACACCCATGTACTTAACAAATTCCTCATCCTGAAACCATTTATGCTGAAATTGCCACCTACCTGGAACCTCTGTCAATTTCTTATCTACATATATTAGACAGCAGGGTGCGTGATCAGATATCATGATGTTATCATAGAAACAGTTTTGAATCTTGGACCTTAATTCTGTGGAGATCAAAAAATAGTCAATACGTGAGAATGTCTTGTCGGTATTAGAATAACAAGAATAGGCTTTGACTTGTGGTTTCATTTCTCTCCATATATCTAGCAATCTCAATTCTTTCATAAAATGATTAATGGTCATCCTGCATCCATTGTGCGTACTGTCCAGTCCTGTTGATCTATCTATACTGGGCTTCAATGTACAATTAAAATCTCCTGCTATTATATGTTGCCCTGTGAGTGATGCTAAAGTAAGAAATAAATTGACGAAGAAGTTTTGATCATCTATATTGGGACCGTATAAGTTCACCAGATTTAAATTTTCTAATAACAAAGATCCTTGGATGATTAGATATCTTCCCAATTTGTCTCCAATTACATTTTTCACTTGAAATGGGACTGTTTTATGTATGAGAGTCATAACTCCCCTGGCTCGGGATGAAAATGATGAGGTGAACACACTTCCCTGCCATCTTCTCCTTATTCTTTTTACATCCTCCTCTATTTGATGAGTTTCTTGTAGAAACACAATTTTTGAACCTATGTCTTTTATTTTATTCATAACTTGTTTAAGTTTTTTTAGATTTTGTAGACCTCTGCAATTCCATGAAGTTAAATTAAGATTAACGCTTTGGTCTATGATCAATAAAGAGTTTGAGATTACCTTGCAAAATAAACATGCTCATACAGAGAAGCAAAAACATGGATGGTTGAACATTCATCCCACAAACTACACAAAAACAAATTCCCCCTCCCCACATTCGTGGTACTCCCCCCAAAATCAAAAAAAATTCTGTCTCCCGCTATAGCCAGTGGCTGCTCCTCACTCGCGAGGGTCAGTCAAACCACTCACTCTTTCTCCTCTCAATCACCCTTACTCTGCTACTTTAAGTGACATGACAATAACTGTCTTCTGTAGTTTTTCCAACTTAACTCCAAAATTTTATAGCAACTTTGTACATCATAGCTTTTTATATATATATACAGTACAAAATACTGTGGCGACATGAAATAATAAGCAGCGAACTGAGGTTTAAAAGTGGGTTTTATTTCATTCCGCCATCACAGAACTCACTCCAGCGCTGTGCAGGCGCGCCGGAGCGAGCTCTCAGGCTCTTGTCAGCAGCAGTGGTCAGAGAGAGAGAGTTACAGAGCGATATGCAGTTTAAATACCCCACTACAGACAATGCATGAATGGCACATTAACATCACAGTAACTGCAGGAAGGCATGGGACATTTGCATCACAGTACAGAGCAGGAAGTCATGAACACCTGCATTTGAGTCACACATATCAGCAGCAGGATACTGGCAGGAAGGAGCTAGACAAAGAGAAGCTGCCTATTGATCTCAATACACACATCTCATTGTTCTGCTAATTGCTCCAGCTGAGCGCTCTGCTTGTCCCAGTATGTTGTGGGGGTTACCCACACTACTCCCCCCCAGAGGGCTCAGCGGGGGGCTGAGGCCTCAATCGTCTGGTTTTGGTAGCGAGCTGCGGGAAAAGCTCTGTGCAAGCGGCGGAGGGGGAGGGAGGAGGGTGGGAGTAGCAAGTGCCGGCCCGGGAACGAAGTTGTCTGGGCCGCGCAAAAATTGCATGTGGATCCACGATGTTGAGGGGCTGTCCCGTTGAACGTGGCGGAGGTCCACAGCGGCTGTGCAAAGAAAAATTTGTCTCTGACTCCTCTCGCGGCTATGAAGAAAAACAGGAGCTGCAAGGCCACGTAGCGGCTGTGAGAAAAAAGGAGCTGCAGCTGTGTGAGGGACTTGGCGTGTTGGCTTTAGGTGCGCGCCCGCAGCCCTAAAGCCCTCGGAGACAGCTGATGGCTGAATTCCCTTTGTGCGCCGTGGCTGAGACCCATACAAAATCCTGTGAGCGAGCTGCGTGCGTGCTTCAGGTGTGTGAGCAGCCCTGAAGGTTCTGTGTGCAGCGGCGAAGGATGATGGCGGTCTGTGGAGCCGTTATTGTCCCGTGCGTGGTGCGCCGTCCTCGTAACCCCCCGGTGTGCGCGCGGGGGTTCGGTGCGTGGGTGGTCCGCTGTTGAGAGGCGAGTCAGGGTCAGGGAGCTTGATGGAGATCAGCGTCGTCGGCGCCGATGGTCTTCCCTGTCTTGGCTGTTACTGCAGTTCGCTGGTGCCGGGTCATGGTGCGTTCTGGTCCAAGCGCTGCGTTCTCCGTCGTGCGCGCTCGTGTCGATGCAGAGGAGCGGTGGGAGGGAGTAGACGGTCTTTGTCCCTCGGGCTCGTGTTGACGCGGAGGAGCGGTGAGAGGGAGTAGACGATCTTTGTCCCTCGGGCTGGTGTCGATGCGGAGGAGCGGTGAGAGGGAGTAGACGATCTTTGTCCCTCGAGCTCGTGTCGATGCGGAGGAGCGGTGAGAGGGAGGAGAAGCGGTGAGAGGGAGAAGACGTTCTGTGTCCCTCGGCCGGTCCAGCGTGGATGTCCCAATCTCAGGCGAGGGTCGCACCATGAAGCTTTCTGTGGCGTTCCCGGTCGTGGGTGATCTCCAGAGAGTTCGCCTGGTGTTGGTTCTGCGTCGAGGTCTCCCTGTAGCCGAAGGAGGGCAGTCCATTTGCGTCAGGCTGCTGCGTTCGCTTGTCATCGGAGAGTCACCACCGGGGGCTGCCAGCGTGTTCTTTTCTTGGGGTCACCAGTGTGGCGGCATGAAATAATAAGCAGCGAACTGAGGTTTAAAAGTGGGTTTTATTTCATTCCGCCATCCCAGAACTCACTCCAGCACCGTGTAGGCGCGCCGGAGCGAGCTCTCAGGCTCTCGTCAGCAGCAGTGGTCAGAGAGAGAGAGAGAGTTACAGAGCGATATGCAGTTTAAATACCCCACTACAGACAATGCATGAATGGCACATTAACATCACAGTAACTGCAGGAAGGCATGGGACATTTGCATCACAGTACAGAGCAGGAAGTCATGAACACCTGCATTTAAGTCACACATATCAGCAGCAGGATACTGGCAGGAAGGAGCTAGACAAAGAGAAGCTGCCTATTGATCTCAATACACACATCTCATTGTTCTGCTAATTGCTCCAGCTGAGCGCTCTGCTTGTCCCAGTATGTTGTGGGGGTTACCCACAATACAATCTATATTTTGTAGACATGCTGTATGTTTCAAATCAGTCAGATACTTGTACACATGCTTAAATATTCTACCTTTATATCTTGTTCTTGCTTCATGCTTAGCTCCCGCCAGTCTCTCCTTGGATCTGCTTGATAAGCTCCTGTGCCTCCTGAGGGGTCTTGAAGATATGGGTTCTCCCTTTATATGTGACCAGCAGTCTTGCCGGATGAATCACTCCGTGACGAATCCCGAGGGTGCGCAGCTCTTTACGGGCAGGGTCAAACTGTTTCCTTAACTGTTGAATTCCTGTGGCCAAATCTGAGTAGAACCGCACCTGATGATCCTGATATTTGATTTCTCCTTTAGCACGCGCTGCGTTGGTGATCGTCATTTTGTCTCTGTAGCTGAGGAACTTCATAATCAGCGTCCTCGGTGGTGTCTTCAATCAATCAATCAATGCATTAGATTTATATAGCGCTTTATCATAGATACTCAAAGACGCTTTACAGAAATTAAGGGTCATCCACCACCTGGATGGATGAAGCAGCCACAATACGGCGCTATCCCTTTAACCATTCACACACATTCACACCAAGGGCCACTTTAGAGTCTCCAATTAACCTAACCTGCATGTTTTTGGCATGTGGGAGGAAACCGGAGAAATCCCGGGGTAAACCCACGCATACATGGGGAGAACATGCAAACTCCACACAGATCACTGTTGGTCGGGGGCTGGGATCGAACCCACGATCCCACGATCCCCCAGCCAAGGGTAAACTGTGCTGCCGCAGTGCTAACCACTGCGCCACCGTGCAGCCCAAATTATCTCTCAGTGGGCCGATTCGGAGAGCGTTCTCCAAGACGACCGATGACTGCAGACCCGCATTGTTCAGCGCCTCTGGAATCCACTTTTCCAAAAAGGAACATGTATCCCGTCCCTCTGTACCCTCCGGGAGGCCCACCAGCCTTAAATTATTCCATCGTGACCTGGATTCTAAGTCCAGGATGTTATCTTCCAGACGTTTATTTTTTAATTCCAATGTTTGGACCTTTAATTGTAGGCTGGTGACGTCATCTTCAGCGTTGGAGATTCGGAGCTCCGCCTGCGAAACTCGTTCCATACAGTCACTTATTTCTTTTCTCATTCCTTCTATCGCTGCTATAATCCCATCAAACTTAGATGAAAAGTCTGCTCTCATGGAGCTGATGGCAGCCAGCACCGCATTCGTGCCTTCTTCAGCAGATGCCGCTCCGCCGCTAGCTTCCTCTGCCATAGTCTCTGGAGATTTACCTGCTTCGTCACGAGCGTGGAAGTCTGTTAGCTTGGATTGTTTCGAAGAATCGCTTTTTCCTCCGCCTAATTTCCCAGCCTTCGTCTTTACCATATCCGCGCCTAAACGCTGGGATAGGTTTTTGTGCCAATTGAGAGAGTTTTAGCCTTCTTTTTATTTTTAGGAGCAGAGCAGAGTGAAACACGTCTTCCTACGTGGCCGCCATAACCGGAAGTCCGTGTTGGACAAGTTACTAAAAAATAGTAAACAATTATAGTTACTAGTTACTTCTTTTCAAAAGTAATTGAGTTACTTTACCAATTACTGCATGATTAAAGTAACTAGTTACTTGGAAAAGTAACTTTCATGTTACTTTTAAATGCATACTTAGCAAAATTAATTTAATTAATGGATACATTATGGGTTTATTAGTGTCAGGTGGAAAACAGACTGTTTCAGACAGAACTTCACAGTTTTTAATGCTGGTGTTACTGCACATGTGTCAGTGTGGGACATGAAAGTTGTCCATGTTTATCTTACCTTATGTTATGGATTCATCCAATGTGCAGTGATCCAAAGAAAATGTTATCTGTGTTATCTGTAGCTGATGTGACAAATACATGATCCAGTCCCTCAAATCCCTTTCGGAGATCAAAATCTATTTCTGAATAATCTTTATCGAGGTAGCAAGTAAATGTGTTTTAACGACAGTGGATCATAGTCCAGCTGTCTGATGGAAAGTGACTGCTATCACATCTTCATCCTGAAATAACGTATATGGCAGTCGGTTGGTTTAATTCTTGCTGGGTCACAAACTGTCCAGATGCATACCTGTGACTGAAATCCAGCTGTGGCTGTTCAGATACAAGTATTTCCACTTTACATCCTGCTGTGAGATCCACTTCACTGTGTTAGTTGTTAGCATAGCTAGCAGTTACTTAGCACTACCTTTGTCGGAGCTTGTTGCCATTTCCATGCACTTCTGAAGAGGACTGCATTGGCACTTAGTTTGCAACCCACCAATATGCTTTTGTCCTTAACCACGACAAAATAATCTGAGTATGTCCACAAAAACAAAGTAGCTTCATCTCTTCCTCCACTCAGTAATAAAGACTCGGTGCTTTGCAACAGGTCACGTCAACTGACTGCTCATCTCAGCTATGGTAGGGTCAGTTTGTAGTCATTTATTTGTGCTAAAAATATCTATCCATATTAACAAATGAGCAACCCTCTGATAAAATTTCAGTAACTGTAACGCATTACTGAATTTCGCACAGCACATTACTGCAAAAGTAGTGGCGTTATAGTAACCCATTACTCCCAACACTGATTATAAACAACAACTTTTGTACTTGACAATATTTAATTTGTTTACATGTGTATGAAATGACAATAGACGTCTTCATGCTGATTGAGATGTTTAGCAACAGTTACTGGCTACATTTAAAAGGGACTATTTTTTTTCTCAGCTGCGCAAAATAACTGGTTAAACAAATAACATTTTGTCCAGTATTGCTGTCATTTAATAAATTGTGCTTGCGGAACTGCTGTATAAAAGCAATATTACACTTGAGTTCATACAGTATCAATGACTATAGTAACTGTGGGTGCAATACGTCATATGCCCGACGCGTAGGGTACTAAGTTGGGGGAAAATTTATCATCCAAAGTGTGTTATTGTTACAGGCCTAGCAATGTGTTGACACATTACAGCTGGAGCTCACCAGGACAAGACCAACTGAGTCAAGGACAAACTTAACAGTTCACTGCAGCAGTTTAAACACACTAGTGTGTGTCCTTTATATCCTGATGTAGATGGTGTGTGTCATCATTCTAAACTCACATTACAAATCGTGTGTGTGAACTAGGTTGAAAGCTTGTAGTTCAATGGTTGTTTTGTGTAACAGAAAACTCTGAAGCCAGCTGTCATTTTGATAGACACACTGACAATGAACTATTGCAGGAATGAAATAATAGAGATGCAAGGGAGCCACACCCACTCATGCACCACAGACAGAGGTAGTATGCTCCTATGTTCCAGCTACAGAGGAGTGTGGCCCAGTTATGGTACCCCCCCCACACACACACACAGTTTCTTCTTGTAAATATGAAAGCTATTAAGTGCAGACATGAAAAAAATGACAGTAATTATATAAAATATTTGTGCATTTTGCAACCTTGTCCATTAAAACAGAGGACCATTGAACCAGATAGACTGGTGTATTCAATCAACCACTGATCTGCACAGAGTTTGATTCGGGACGACAAAACTAAAAGACTTGTAAAAATGCTGGTGACTCAACTAACCAGTCTCGGCCGGCGTGTTTGTGTGACTTCAACAATGTGAGGACATGAAACTTGATACACTGGAGAAATGCACTGAGATCTGCGGGAGATCAGACACGCGTCTCCTTAAAGTTTGAAAAAAGTCATGGAGGGTTGTTGAGGTGTTAATTTATGCTAATGGAACATGCGCCTGCAACTCACCAATTGTAGTTTGAAAGTGGCTCATGTAGTTTGTTTTAGGTGTACAGTATAAGTCTACAGGACTATCAACACGCATGTTATGATATATATATATATTGTGGTGACCCACCACAATCTACATGGACATTCAACCTTCACACTCAGCTAGGCAGCAGGAAGCAGAGGACAATTTGCATACGGACAGAGAGCCCCTAGGAGACAATCAGAACAATGGACTATTGTTATACATCCCCAGATTAAGGAGAGGAAGTCCGGGCGCCAGTTGGTCACGCGATTGATATGTATTGACTGATATGTACACTACCGTTCAAAAGTTTGGGGTCACTTAGAAATTTCCTTATTTTTGAAAGAAAAGCACTTTTTTTCAATGAAGATAACTTTAAACTAATCAGAAATAAACTCTATACATTGCTAATGTGGTAAATGACTATTCTAGCTGCAAATGTCTGGTTTTTGGTGCAATATCTACATAGGTGTATAGAGGCCCATTTCCAGCAACTATCACTCCAGTGTTCTAATGGTACAATGTGTTTGCTCATTGCGTCAGAAGGCTAATGGATGATTAGAAAACCCTTGTGCAATCATGTTAGGTCTGCAATGCTGTAATTGCTGCAAATGGCGGATTCTTTGACGAAAGCAAAGTTTGAAGGAAAAAATTATTATTTCAAATACAAATCATTATTTCTAACCTTGTCAATGTCTTGACTATATTTTCTATTCATTTTACAACTCATGGTGGTAAATAAGTGTGACTTTTCATGGAAAACACAAAATAATTGTCTGGGTGACCCCAAACTTTTGAACGGTAGTGTATATCAATATGCAAATGTGCCATGCATTCTCTCTCTTTGTATAACATGTATAAAAGAGCTTGCTATACATGCCTCAAACGCACGTGCAACACAACACAGCACACACAGCACGACACAGCGCACCGCGCTACAGTGTATCTCATGATGTTGGAGGAAAATAAAAAACTGCCACCTTTCAGCTCGCCGCATCTCGCCTGAACTTATTTTTCCTCCACACTGGTGATCCTTGACGAAGAATGGAACACGAGGCGAACACCCCGGAGATGACCCAGACAGGAAGCCTCAGCACACGTCATGGTGCACCCCTCGCTTGATCTGTTACCTCCCCACTGGTGACCTGACGAGGGAGAATGACCGTCTCCTCCCTCTCACCGCGCTGTGGACACAGAGGACCAGAGAACGTCTGCAACCTCTCCATTCTCACCGGAGCGCGCGCTCCGGGGCGCAGCACTGGGACCAAAATGCACCATGAACGACACGAGCGGACGAAGGAAGCAGCCTGAACGGGGACAATCATCGACGTCGACTGCGTTGATTTCCACCGAGCTCCCTGACTCTGACTAAACTCCGGACAGCGGACCTCCCGCGCACAGAAGCCCTGCACGCACACTGCAGGATTACGAGGACAGCGCAACTGCCATCTAAGTGGTCACTACGCTGCACGCGCGCCAAGCACAGGGTCAAGCCGGCTCCACAGACTGATACATCGTTCTCCGCCGCTGCACATGCCCGAGAAAAACGGCCGATCGCCACCCTCGGAACCTTAAGGGCTGCTCAAGCACCTGAAGCAGACGTGTAGCCCGCACACAGGACTTTGTGTGGGTTTCTCAGCCATGGCGCACAAGGGGAATTTAACCGACTGCTTTCTCAGATGACTTTAGGGCTGCTCCCGCTCCTAAAAGCCAAACCGCCTCACACCCTCACACAGCTGCAGTTGTTTCAAAGCCGCTACGCATCCTCGGGGAATTTGGCCGCTCGCCTTCCCCACATCCTCGCTGGACCAAGCCGTGAGAGAAGTCTGAGACTTAATTTTTTTTTTCACAGCCGCTGTGGATCACCGCCAGGTTTAACGAGAAAGTCCCTCACCATCGCGGAACCACATTCAATTTTTGCGCAGCCCAGACACCTTTGACGTCCCGGGCCGGCACTCACTTACTCCAACCCCACTTCCCCCTCCTCCTCCACAGCGCTCTTCCCGCACCTCACTCCCTAAAGCCGGCTGATCGCCATCTTGTTCCATTACGCACGAAATGCACCGGCCCGTGCGCCCACAATCCACGGCTGTTCAACGTGCTGGAATCCGGAGCTGGAGCCAAACGACGGGGGGGGCACGACCCCTGCTGAGTGTTCTGGGGGGAGCCCTGTGGTGACCCACCACAACCTACATGGACAGTCAACCTTCATACTCAGCTAGGTAGCAGGAAGCAGAGGACAATTTGCATACGGACAGAGAGCCTCTAGGAGACAATCAGAACAATGGACTAATGTTATACATCCCCGGATTAAGGAGAGGAAGTCCGGGCACCAGTTGGTCACGCGATTGATATGTATCGACTGGTACGTACTGTATATCAATATGCAAATGTGCCATGCATTCTCTCTCTTTGTATAACATGTATAAAAGAGCTTGCTATACATGCATCAAACGCATGCGCAACACAACACAGCACACACAGCACTGTAGCGTGGTGCGCTACAGTGTGTCTCGTGATGTTGGAGGAAAATAAAAAACTGCCACCTTCCAGCTCGCCGCATCTCGCCTGAACTTATTTTTCCTCCACTATATATATATATATATATATATATATATATATACACACATACAGTGGGGTAAAAAAGTATTTAGTGAGCCACCAATTGTGCAAGTTCTCCCACTTAAAAGATGAGAGAGGTCTCGAATTTTCATCATAGGTATACCTCAACTATGAGAGACAAAATGAGAAAAAAAAATCCAGAAAATCACATTGAAGGATTTTTAAAGAATTTATTTGCAAATTAAATTTTGGCCCATTCCTCCATACAGATCTCCTCTAGAGCAGTGATGTTTTGGGGCTGTCACTGGGCAACATGGACTTTCAACTCCCTCCAAAGATTTTCTATGGGGTTGAGATCTGGAGACTGGCTAGGCCACTCCAGGACCTTGAAATGCTTCTTACGAAGCCACTCCTTCGTTGCCCGGGCGGTGTGTTTGGGATCATTGTCATGCTGAAAGACCCAGCCACGTTTCATCTTCAATGTCCTTGCTGATGGAAGGAGGTTTTCACTCAAAATCTCACGATACATGGCCCCATTCATTCTTTCCTTTACACGGATCAGTCGTCCTGGTCCCTTTGCAGAAAAACAGCCCCAAAGCATGACGTTTCCACCCCCATCCTTCATAGTAGGTATGGTGTTCTTTCTCCTCCAAACACGACAAGTTGAGTTTTTACCAAAAAGTTCTATTTTGGTTTCATCTGACCATATGACATTCTCCCATTCCTCTTCTGGATCATCCAAATACTCTCTAGCAAACTTCAGACGGGCCTGGACATGTACTGGCTTAAGCAGGGGGACACGTCTGGCACTGCAGGATTTGAGTCTCTAACGGCGTAGTGTGTTACTGATGGTAGCCTTTGTTACTTTGGTCCCAGCTCTCTGCAAGTCATTCACTAGGTCCCCCCTTGTGGTTCTAGGATTTTTGCTCACCGTTCTCGTGATCCTTTTGACCCCATGGGGTGAGATCTTGCGTGGAGCCCCGGATCGAGGGAGATTATCAGTGGTCTTGTATGTCTTCCATTTTCTAATAATTGCTCCCACACTTGATTTCTTCACACCAAGCTGCTTACCTATTGCAGATTCAGTCTTCCCAGCCTGGTGCAGGTCTACAATTTTGTTTCTGGTGTCCTTTGACAGCTCTTTGGTCTTGGCCATAGTGGAGTTTGACTGTTTGAGGTTGTGGACAGGTGTCTTTTATACTGATAACGAGTTCAAACAGGTGCCATTAATACAGGTAATGAGTGGAGGACAGAGGAGCCTCTTAAAGAAGTTACAGGTCTGTGAGAGCCAGAAATCTTGCTTGTTTGTAGGTGACCAAATACTTATTTTCCACCATAATTTGCAAATAAATTCTTTAAAAATCAGACAATGTGATTTTCTGGATTTTTTTTTCTCATTTTGTCTGTCATAGTTGAGGTATACCGATGATGAAAATTGGAGACCTCTCTCATCTTTTAAGTGGTAGAACTTGCACAATTGGTGGCTGACTAAATACTTTTTTGTCCCACGAGATATATATATATATATATATATAGATAGATAGATAGATAGATAGATAGATAGATAGATAGATAGATAGATAGATAGATAGATAGATAGATAGATTATCAAGAGGGCTGGCTCAGTAATTGGTCTCAGACTGGAGACCTTTGAGACAGTGGTGGAGAGGAGAACACTAAATAAACTGCGATCCATCATGAACAATCCTGATCACCCCCTCCACCACACACTAGATAGGCAGCGAAGCACTTTCTCCTGTAGACTACTACAGCTTCGTTGTCGAACGGCCAGGTACAGGAAATCTTTCCTGCCACATGCAATTTCACTGTACAATAACTCACTATGATGTTGTATTCTGGTCATAGCTATGCTGCCACACTGCACCTTACAGACTAACTGGTACCTCACATTTCACTCTGCTCCTGATAGTCCTTCTTTGTGCAGTGGGATGATTCATGTGTTTATACGGGTCATCGTCACATATTAAGCTATGATGTATATAGGTTCCATAGTCGTGTTAGTTTCTTTTTTACTTTCCATGGGTAATCCCTTTGTCTGTCGTGTGTGTTTCTGTTGTTTGGCTGTCAACTGTCATGCTACTGTTACACTGCAATTTCCCAGTTTGGGATCAATAAAGTACATCTATCTATCTATCTATCTATATGGTGTGGCAACCTGGGGAGTGCATAATGGTTTACCACCTTAGACAGGAACAAAGGACGCGAAGTTAACCTTTTGTGTGTGAGAAGTTTCTAGATGCCCTAGTAATATAACAGGGAGGTGTCAAGGATGAATGGACTGACTGCAGTCGGACGGGGAGATTATCTTTTGTGTGTGAGAAGAGTCTAGAAGGAGATTATCTTTTGTGTGTGAGAAGAGTCTAGAAGGATGTCATGTTATTTAAGGGAAGAGTTCCTACTTGTATGCCATTCTGTCTATGCTCCTTGTGTGAGTCGTGTAATAAACCGCCTGAACCAAATCCGCCTCATTATTTACACGCTCCACTATATATATATATATATATATATATATATATATATATATATATATATAAAAATGTATAAAAGGTAGTTCAAAAATCTCCAGAATAAGCAGATAAAATATATGCAAACAAAACTAACTTCATAAATCAACACAGTTAAAGAAACCCACCTGGTCATCTGGGTCATCGGCATCATCCTGACTGGGTTCATAATGAGGAGACGATTGGTCACTTACAGCCTCTGGTCCCTCTTTTCTGATAATAGTTTGTATGGAGGTCTGAGAAGAACAGGGAATAAATGCATGTGAACAGCTATTAGTCAAATCATAGATGACTGTAGACCTAAAAGCGGAAATATCCTTGTATGTGTTTGGTATAAAAGGTCTTGCAAAAAGAAGCTTTGTAATGTCTATTTGTAGTCCATACACATACTGTAAAATAAAATTAACAGAGTTTGAGACAAAAACGTTGAATGAGAACATGAAGATGAGACAAGCTGAGATTTTACCTCATAACTTACGCCATTCCACAGAAGAACTATAGGTGCTTCATCAACAACAGCAACTGGAAAAAATATAAAAAATAAAATACAAATTTAAAAAGCAGTCATTTGCCAGTACCAGTTTCTGATGATTTCTGTGTTTTATTAATGAACAGAACACAGAATATGAAATGTCACTATAAATCAAACTTTTCAAACATAAAGAAATGTAAAAAAAAGATCAATGTCTATTGTAATCAGAATCAGAATCAGAATGAGATTTATTGCCATTGTTCATGTAGTACACAAACTAGGAATTTGTCTCGGTGCAATGCTGCAACAACCCCAGATTTTATCCTGATTTTAAACACAGACTTGGTGAAAGAAAAAGCAACATTTTGAAATTTTGTGACTTTTTTTCATGATCATTTTTTATTTTGGCTGTTTGGTCACAAATAAAGAAACAATACCATCGAAAGTAATTGTAACCATTGATTTAAATTTTAAAGAAGGTATATGAGGCAGTTTTTCCCATATGTTGACACAGTTCCCAGAGGTCTTAATGAAATGTCTGTGACATGATTTGGTTAAAACACATCAGGCTTTAATTATTCCAGCACCATTTCCAACCCATTTTAACAGGCTTCCTCAGAGTGACTCATTTTAGTGACTGTTTCTTTGAATCCTTACAAGCCCCAGTTCACCCCACCCTCCGTCTACTATCACCACCAGAAGTTTGGCTGAGGTGAAGCAGGCATCCTTTTAAGGCTAATGTTAGCTGGTTAGCAGTTAGCTCTGGATGGTGATGACAAACTGAGCTAACTCCAACTAGAAAAGCACTTGGAGAGTGCAGACCTCCGCCAAGCGCCACATTTCCCCCCATACAGTGTTTGTGTGTATGTTTTCAGATTCCTTGACCATGAAAACATATGACAAGCAATTGGATTGACAATGATAGGATTAGTGGTTCAGTAGTTATTCATGAAAATGGCATTTTGCGTAATGGCGGTTTTCTTGTGGACGGTGATCCGGATCACCACCAAAATCTAATCATCTGTAGGATACCCCATTTCTGACAATCTGTGAAAATTTCATGAAAATCCGTCTATAACTTTTTGAGTTATCTTGCTAACAAACAAACAAACAAACAAACAGACAAACCAACACCGATGATCACATAACCTCCTTGGCGGAGGTAATAACTAACAGCTGAATGTGATTATGTAAAAGCCCAAATTAAGTATTACTGGAGACAGGGGTGTGTGGTGGTCGACATGACGGGTTCCAAGGGTCCAAAAAGCACTGAAACAACCCTGAATGAATGTATGGCTAACTCTGCTAACACTAGGCGGGCTAATGTATCATCCTATCACCGTCAAGGTGATCTCCAAGGTGGCTGACCAACCTCAGTCAGCTAGACGAGGTGCTAGTGGGCTAATTTTTTCAATAATGTTGTGATCAACAGACAATTCAGAAGGGTACAAGAGCACTCTGAGGGGAGTGCAAAATCCCCGCCACCATTTTCTTTTAAGATCCCAATATGTCACTGAAGGAGAGCAGTTTTCACCTTTTCCATGTAGTTATTGAGGCAGAAAAAATTATGACAAGCCAATCATCCATGAATATACCACAAAAACAAATGTATACAACCAACAGTTGTAGGTCAGGATCCAAAGGTGGACCTGTGTAGCAAGTTTGGTGACCCTAGAGAGCTTTACTCGTTCTACAGTAAGAGGGCATAGGGAGTGCCAACCTTGACCTATGACCCCAAACCCAGAGTCAGAGGTCAATGGCTGTGTCTCAATTCAGGTTCTGTGTACTCCAAATGTGCATTTGAAGGTCGGATAAGTCACTGAGCTACGTCGAAGGCTGTCCCATTCCGTGGGCTCCTTCACATATGGCCGACAAATGCAGCCTTCAAAACCCCAAAAACAAAGGATACAAGGAGAGTATCCTTGTGGCCCTGACATATCCCAGTATTCAATGCATGGCTCAGCCTAGCTTTTTTTAGGCTTGGTCAGAATTAAAAAAAACAGTTTTTGTGCTTGAACTATGCAGCGGTTTGAACACTATAATGACACAGAAAACGGCAACATCTGATTATTTAATCTTATGTTACCAGACAAAATTTTTCTGATGTGCTACATGCTTCACTTAATTTATCAATTTAACATGTTGAACAGCTTTTTTTTTTTTTTTTTTTTTTAGTGGTGTTGGCGTCATTGCATTAATTGCCCGTTAACGCTTTCCCCCCCTTAAACAGTGACAAATTTTGTGATCGCGGTTAATGGCAGTTAGTGGTAGAAAGCGCAAACAGTACTTTTTGGCATAGCAGCTCTCCACACCAAAGCCGTTCTGGCCACAGACACTGTGCACACCATGCAGACATTGCTAAGTCAAACAAGCTGGATTACAGCCATGGATATTCTTAAAGTGCTGTCATGACTAAGTTTACATTATCTGTGGGAGCTCTCACCTGGATAATTGTAACAGCCTCCTCCAAAACTTTGCATGGATGTTAGGTTGTTCTTCTGTGGAAGCTGGCTAGCTTGTAGATAGTAGCTACATGTTAGGTTATAGCTGACCTCCAGCTGCTGACACAAACAGAAATTCGCCTGTTTTCTTCCTCATAGCTTTCAGTCCAACTGTTGGTGAGTACCAGTCTAAAAAAAATTCTCAATTTGTGTTTGTAATGTCCATTCACTCCCCCGCCGTTTTTGCAGCACGGTGGGGTGTCATCACGGGCGAGATAGTTGTTTATGTTTGCAATTTTTCTGCTAAAAGGGAAATTGTGTCTGTTGTGACACACAAGGTTTTGTGTTGATCTCCTTAAAAGTGGTGGATGTTTGCTTCTCTTCCCTTTTATTGACTGTGGTTTCTACTCGTGCTGAGTTTTATATTGTCTTGTTGGTTTTATATTGTTTTTGTGCTAGTGTCCTGTTCCTTGCTTTTATGTTTTTATGTGTGTCCTTGTTATACAGCACTTTGTGTAGTGGAGTGTTGCTTTTTAAGTGCTTTATAAATAAAGTTGATTGACTGACTTGCTATGGAAGAAAGAGCAAGCTCCTTCTGTGGCTGCTGATTGGCTGGTTGTTGTTCAGTGATGTTACTGAGCCCTGGCATTCTGTTGTTTGCACATGCAGTAATACGTTTGAGAATTTTCTGGATAATATTCTGGATAGTTTTTGTCATTTTGGATATGTTCAGAGCTTTAATAAATCTGCAGGTGAAGCCAGCAAGCATATTTGTCCACTCCCATGTTCATAACAGTATGACAAACTTGAAAAATTACCAACTTAAGGTGCACTGTATCTGTATGGAAAAACACGCGATTAACGCGTTATTAATCGCGATTAACTCAACATTCCAAAAGATTAATCACGATTAACACTTTTAATCGTCCAACACCACTAATTTTTTTTTTCTTAAGACAAACCAATTTCTTCATTAATGTCAGTTATATATATTAAAAAAAAACACCACAGTGTGATGTGGTTGATTAACTGGTTTTAAAATAATTTTTGAAGTATTGTAGAATCATTATAAGTTGATGTTATTTATCCCAATTTTATTATTACATTAGTTCCTAGCCACGATCAGCGGGCAATAGCTGCACACTCAAAATTTCCACAGGAATTTTCTAGTTTATTTATTTGCTTATAAAAAGTTAATGTGGTGCTGTGAAATTTTCAGAGAAAACAGAGCAGTTTATTAAGATGAGGGAGGACAGAACATCTGTAATAATTTGATTATTATAACCTTTAAAAAGTTCTACCATGTCTGTGGCGATAATCAGATTTTTGTGATGTTTTTCTTTTTGTTTCTCATTTGTTTCTGAGGTCCACAGTGTCCACGGTTAACCTGGAGGAACTGAAGGTCAGCTGTGGAGAGAACAGTGGACTCAAGATTTATAAAATAAAACTGATATTTGACTGAAATAACCACAAGAAGAGCTCTCTGAGGTGAGTGCAATATCCCCCGCCTCCGTTTTCTTTAAAGATCCCAATACTTTACTTATATAACAGAGGAAGCGATTAAAGCCACTATCCGATCCATGAAAACAGGGAAGTCACCAGGTTTGGATGGCTTCCCTGTTGAATACTACAAGCGATATACTGATATTCTAGCTCTTATTTAACATGAGGTGTATTTGGAAGCATTTGAAACTGAGTGTTTACCAAGCACTTTTAACGATGCATTAATCTCTCTTTATCCCTAAAAAGGACAGAGACACTATAGACCAGGGGTGTCCAACCATGTGCCATGGAGAGCCAAGACCCTGCAGGTTTTACCTCCAACCAGTGTCTTCAACAGCAGATTTCAGTGAACTTCTTCCCACTGATTGCTGATAAGTGAAAACACCTGCTGAAGAGACTGGGTAGAAGAGAAAACCTGCAGGGTCTTGGCTCTCCATGGCACATGGTTGGACACCCCTGCTATAGACTCAACCAACTTCAGACTGTAAGATCAGACCAAGACTTTGGTATCACGTCTAAAAAAGGTACTTCCAGACATCATTAATAGTGTTCAAGTAGTCTTTATTAAAAACAGGTCATCAGCTGATAATATGCGAAGGCTTCTACATCTCGTACTATTGAACCATTCTAACTCAGTGGGGGGGAGGTAAGTTATTTATGTATCCGGATGACATTTTAGCACTTGTAAAAAAAATCCTACTCACTCTCTGACAGTACTGTTTGCATACATTGACTCATACTCTAAGTTATCAGGCTACAAGATAAACTGGAACAAATCTGAGGGCATGCCAATATCATGTACATGCCAATCCAATGACATTACTAAATTTTATTTCAAATGGATGCCCTCAGGTATGAAATGTCTGGGTATTCAACCAAATTCAAATTTGGAAAGAATAATGGACTTAAATCTGGAGACACTCCTACAAAAAAATCAAAAACAATTTGAATAAATGGGGAAATGGCTTACTCTATGGGGGAAGATCAATGTGATTAAAATGGTCATTATCCCACAATTCCATTTTGTTTCCATGATGTTACCCATTATTATATCACCACAACTGTTTAAACAATTTGAAGCTATAATCAAAATTTTCTTTGGGATAAAGAGACCGAGAATCAACATGAGGAAAATGTGGTCATCAAGGGATGCAGGTGGTTTAGGCCTTCCAAATGCAAAACTATATAATCTGGCATTCAAAATGTCCATATTGAATATGCACTGGAAGGGAACGGACTCAGAACTGAGCTGGATTAAACTTGAAAAGGAGATGACCTGATCCTTCACGCCTTTGGATGTTCTCTCACAGGAGTCAAAGAATAATGGACAGTTGTTCTTAAATCCAATACCATGTCTCACATTGATGCACGTGTCTGTCCTGTCTGCTTGTACGAGGTTGGGTAGGGGAAGGGGTGGGGTGGGAAGGGACATAATTGGGTTTTTTTAATTTGTAAAGCACTTTGTGCTACAATTATTTTTGTATGAAAAGTGCTATATAAATAAAGATTCGATTGACGATTATTCTCAGCAGGTCTGGAGAGAAGCACATAAGATATGTAAGATGTCCCATTCAAAACAACTACAGTGGGGCAAAAAAGTATTTAGTCAGCCACCAATTGTGCAAGTTCTCCCACTTAAAAGATGAGAGAGGTCTCCAATTTTTATCATAGGTATACCTCAACTATGAGAGACAAAATGAGAAAAAAAAATCCAGAAAATCACATTGAAGGATTTTTAATGAATTAATTGGTAAATTCCTCGGTAAAATAAGTATTTGGTCACCTACAAACAAGCAAGATTTCTGGCTCTCACAGACCTGTAACTTCTTCTTTAAGAGGCTCCTCTGTCCTCCACTCGTTACCTGTATTAATGACACCTGTTTGAACTCATTATCAGTATAAAAGACACCTGTCCACAACCTCAAACAGTCAGACTCCAAACTCCATTATGGCCAAGACCAAAGAGCTGTCAAAGGACACCAGAAACAAAATTGTAGACCTGCACCAGGCTGGGAAGACTGAATCTGCAATAAGTAAGCAGCTTGGTGTGAAGAAAACAACTGTGGGAGCAATTATTAGAAAATGGAAGACATACAAGACCACTGATAATCTCCCTCGATCTGGGGCTCCACGCAAGATCTCACCCTGTGAGGTCAAAATGATCACGAGAATGGTGAGCAAAAATCCCAGAACCACACGGGGGGACCTAGTGAATGACCTGCAGAGAGCTGGGACCAAAGTAACAAAGGATACATCAGAAACACACTACGCCGCCAGGGACTCAAATCCTGCAGTGCCAGACGTGTCCCCCTGCCTAAGCCATTACATGTCCAGGCCCGTCTGAAGTTTGCTAGAGAGCATTTGGATGATCCAGAAGAGGATTGGGAGAATGTCATATGGTCAGATGAAACCAAAATAGAATTTTTTGGTAAAAACTCAACTTGTTGTGTTTGGAGGAGAAAGAACACCATACCTACTGAGAAGCATGAGGGTGAAAACATTATACTTTGGGGCTGTTTTTCTGCAAAGGGACCAGGACGACTGATCCGTGTAAAGGATAGAATGAATGGGGCCATGCATCGTGAGATTTTGAGTTAAAACCTCCTTCCATCAGCAAGGGCATTGAAGATGAAACGTGGCTGGGTCTTTCAGCATGACAATGATCCCAAACACACTGCCCGGGCAACGAAGGAGTGACTTCGTAAGAAGCATTTCAAGGTCCTGGAGTGGCCTAGCCAGTCACCAGATCTCAACCCCATAGAAAATCTTTGGAGGGAGTTGAAAGTCCGTGTTGCCCAGTGACAGCCCCAAAACATCACTGCTCTAGAGGAGATCTGCATGGAGGAATGGGCCAAAATACCAGCAACAGTGTGTGAAAACCTTGTGAAGACTTACAGAAAACGTTTCACCTCTGTCATTGCCATCAAAGAGTATATAACAAAGTATTGAGATGAACTTTTGTTATTGACCAAATACTTACTTTACCGAGGAATTTACCAATTAATTCATTAAAAATCCTTCAATGTGATTTTCTGGATTTTTTTTTTCCTCATTTTGTCTCTCATAGTTGAGGAATATCTATGATGAAAATTGGAGACCTCTCTCATCTTTTCAGTGGGAGAACTTGCACAATTGGTGGCTGACTAAATACTTTTTTTTCCCCACTGTATATGCTTCCTTGTGGCACAACCCAGTCATACGGATTAGTAAAACGTGTTTAATGGAAGGACTGACTCATGAAAGGAATTTAGAGTACGTGACTTATACCAAGACGGAGTGTTAAAGTCCTTTCCAAAACTTACACAAAAATATAACTGAGACAACAAAGGTAATTTTTGGAAATATTTACAAATTAGAGACTGTATCATTAAGGGCCAATTCTTTCAAGAAGGGAATTCAGTATTACAATTTTTAGAGAGGCCTGGTATGGCGCACAGGGCATCTATGTTTTACAAGATATTTAACAATTTAAACAAAGATATTTGCAAAAATGTGAGCACTATTTGGCAGAAGGATTTAGGGTACAAATTTGAAAATAAAGACTGATCGAAAAAATTATCGAACACAGGGAAATTTGTAAAAGAAGCTAGGGGGAAATGTACAGTGCATCCAGAAAGTATTCACAGTGCTTTACTTTTTCCACATTTTGTTATGTTACAGACTTATTCCAAAATGGATAAAATTAATTTTTTTCCTCAAAATTCTGCACACAATATCCCATAGCGACAACGTGAAAAAAGTTTTTTTTTTTAGATTTTTGCAAATTTATTAAAAATAAAAGACGAAGAAATCACATGTACATAAGTATTCACAGCCTTTGCTCAATACTTTGTTGATGCACCTTTGGTAGCAATTACAGCCTCAAGTCTTTTTGAATATGATGCCACAAGCTTGGTACACCTATCTTTGAGCAGTTTTGCCCATTCCTCTCTGCAGCACCTTTCAAGTTCCATCAGCCTGGATGGGAAGCGTCAGTGCACAGCCATTTTCAGATCTCTCCTGAGATGTTCAATTGAATTCAAGTCTGGGCTCTGGCTGGGCCACCCAAAGACAGTCACAGAGTTGTCCTAAAGCCAATCCTTTGATATCTTGGCTGTGTGCCTAGGGTTGTTGTCCTGCTGAAAGATGAACCGTCGCCCCATTCTGACGTCAAGAGCACTCTGGAGCAGGTTTTCATCCAGGATGTTTCTGTACATTGCTGCCTGCGTTCAGCTTTCCCTCTATCCTGACTAGTCTCCCAGTTCCTGCTGCTGAAAAACATCCCCACAGCATGATGCTGACACCACCATGCTTCACTGTAGGGATGGTATTGGCCTGATGATGAGTGGTGACTGGTTTCCTCCAAACATGCTGCCTGGCATTCACGCCAAACAGTTCAATCTTTGTCTCATCAGACCAGAGAATTTTTTTCTCATGGTCAGAGTCTTTCAGGTGCCTTTTGTCAAACTCCACACAAGCTGCCATGTGCCTTTTACTAAGGAGTGGCTTCTGTTTGGCCAATCTATCATACAGGTCTGATTGGTGGATTGCTGCAGAGATGGTTGTCCTTCTGGAAGGTTCTCCTCTCTCCACAGAGGAACACTGGAGCTCTGACAGAGTGGCCATCGGGTTCTTGGTCACCTCCCTGACTAAGGCCCTCCTCCCCGATCGCTCAGTTTAGATGGCCGACCAGCTCTAAGAAGAGTCCTGGTGGTTCTGAACTTCTTCTATTTATGGATGATGGAGGCCACTGTGCTCACTGGGATCTTCAAAGCAGTAGGAATTTTTCTGTACCCTTTTCCAGATTTTTGCCTCGAGACAATCCTGTCTCTGAGGTCTACAGACAATTCCTCTGACGTCATGCTTGGTTTGTGCTCAGACATGCACTGTCAACTGTGAAACCTCATATAGACATGTGTTTGCCTTTCCAAATCATGTCCAATCAACTGAATTTACCACAGGTGGACTCCAATTAAGCTGTAGAAACATCTCAAGGATGATCAGTGGAAACAGGATGCACCTGAGCTCAATTTTGAACTCAATTTTGAGCTCAATGGCAAAGGCTGTGAATACTTATGTACACGCGATTTCTTAGCTTTTTATTTTTAATAAATCTCAAAAAAAAATCTTTTTCATGTTGTCATTATGGGGTATTGTGTGTAGAATTTTGAGGAAAAAATGAATTTAATCCATTTTGGAATAAGGCTGTAACATAACAAAATGTGGAAGAAGTGAAGCGCTGTGAATACTTTCTGGATGCACTGTATTCAGTATAAACTAAAACATGGGTTTTACTTTACTCCTAAACTCCACTGAATGGGCCTAATGGCCAATAACCTCTGCTGGAAATGTCAAACAGATGCAGGAACCTTTTTACATGCATTTTGGGAATGTGCACTTGTGAATCCATTTTGGGAAAAGGTTGTGGGACATATTAGGAAGTGGGTGGGTACGACGGTACCTAAATCCCCAAGGTTATGCCTTTTAGGGGACAGAACAGAAATGCGAAATGTATCAAAATATGATTTTGTTGTGATAAACTTAGGGGTTGTTACTGCGGCCCGAGTGATCCTCAGATGCTGGAAAAGTACATCACCCCCTGATTTTAAAATGTGGTTGACACAAATGTTAGAAGTTGTGGCATATGAAGAAATGTTAGCCAGAATTAACAATGTGAAAACTTGTATAGGTCATGGTCAAGAGTTTTATATTTTAAAGAAGCTCCTAGACAGGAAAGATGTTGGTTAATCTTCCTTTTAATATGGTTGCAGAGAGCGTTTTAGGAATGGGAATGTGTATCTACCCAAGACCTTTTGATTTGCTATGATTTGTGAATAGTGCTGTCACTTTTGTTTGTTGAGAAAATAAAAAAGTTGAATTACAAAAAAAAGAAGATCCTAATATTTACTGACAGAGAGCAGTTTTCAACTTTTCAATATAATGACTTTGGTAAAATCAAATTATGATAAGCCCATCATCCACAAATATACAAAAAAGTATACAACCCATAGTTGTAGGGCAGGATCCTGAGGTGAATCTGTGTAGCACATATGATGACCCTAGAGAGCTTTACATGTTCTATAGTAAGAGATCATAGGGAGTGCCAACCTTGACCTTTGATCCCGAACCTGTAGTCAGAGGTTATGGTCTCAGAGTGAACCTGTGTACCAGGTTTGGTGACCCCAACTTTCTTTGTTGTTGACATGCAGGCTGTGTCTCAATTCAGGTGCTGCAGCTTCACAGACCGTGGCCCTACAGGGCAGAGCACTCAAAGGTCAGGTAGGCTGCATCTACAGGCTGATTTATGACTGTTAAATGAGATGGTCTAGTTTATGGAGGACGTATGTTTGCATGATCACTGACCACGCACTACCCCATTTCCTAGCAACCATGACAGCGTCAGTTGAGAGTTTGGGGGGGTTTTTGCTGACATTTTTGACAGAGATAGAACTTTATTTTTATATTTTTTATCATTGTATTTTCTTTACTTTTTACTGAAAAATCTTCACCAGACCATGACCAGATAAAATAAGACTTTAACTCATGTTAAAGTCAGCAGGAAAAATTAAGGTAAATTAAAACCACAAAATACATAAATTAATTTTTATAATTTTAAATATGTATACAGTTAGATTGAACTCTAAAATATATTCTTAACTAGAAAACACTTAAGAGAGCACAGACCTCTGCCAAGGCTCCATCCATCCCTCATGGATCACCTCCAAAATGTAATGACTGTGTGTAGGCCTAGAGCCACTTCTGGTGAAAACTGCATCAAAGTATGTCCATTAGTTCTGGACTATTGTTGCTAACACACTGTGAAAGGTAAGAGCCTTGACTGACATATGTCTTCTCAGATCATCACCAAAATGTAATGGATTCATCTGTAGCCCAAGAACCACCTCTGGTGAAAATTTCATCCAAATCCATCCAGTAGTTTTGGAGTATTGTTGCCAACATTCTGAAAAGATAAAAGCCTTGGCGGAGGTATGCATTTTGAAATCCTCACCAAAATCTAATCATGTGCTCAGTGTGCCATTACTGCGAAGTAACAGCTAGTTATGCTAACAACAGTGGACCTACGCTATCTGAACAGCCACGGCTGGATTTCAAGCACAGGTATGCATCTGGACCTGGGATGGGCAACTTTGGTGGTGTGAGGGCCACAAAAATTTGTCCTCACTTCCTGAAAGCCAGATTTACATGTAAACTTTCTCGGGGGGGGAAGGGGGGGGGGCGGGTAATTATTTCCTACCAAGTCAAAAGCTTCACAATTAAAACTGAAAATGCAAATGAAAATAAAAGCTACTCAGTGTTTTATCATATTAGAATTAAAATTACTGAAAATTTTATCTGCCCTGCAATGGACTGGTGATCTGTCCAGTGTGTACCCTGCCTCTCGCCCAAAGATGCTGGGATAGGCTCCAGTCCCACCTGACCCAAAAAGGATTAAGCAGAGGATGGATGGATGGATAAAATTATATCATGACCCAATTTTTAAAACTCTCTCCATCAAAATAATGAACAAACAGAAATTCCGAACGATAATTAACAAAAAAAGCCAAGAAGAAAAGGAAATATGATGAGGCTTAGCTTGCGCTTGGATTCATTGTGGGTTTGGAGGGGCAGAGAAATAGCTCTGGGTAGGTGGGCTTGTTAATGGCTCCCCAAAATGGGGAATTAAAAAGAAGTTTTTTTAAAAAAATCAGCAGATTACAATGACCACAGTCTCTGAACTGTGGTCACTGTAATCTGAGTCATTGCTGACATAGAATTGAAACTGTCAGTACTTCAGTCACAGTCTTGAGAAAGAAATGTCAAAGATTTGAATATTTTTCTGTGTAATTAGAAGAAAAGCCTCTGAGGCTTCACCTGCCAAACAAGAATAAAGAATTTTAAGTATTTATTCTTGCTTAAAAGCAGCCTACTTTGTACATTTACTGCTGTTTACAGCCTCGTGGTCTTAGCAGGCAACATACCTTAAAAACACGTTCTCTGCTGGTGCACTGTTCCCTCTGGCTCCCTCACTACTTGCACACAGAGTGGCACCAAGGTTTCAATTAGTGCTCCCTCTGCTGGCGGACTCTATAACTGCATTTAAGAATGCTGTTCCAAATACAGCAAACATGATATAAATAAATACCTGATTTTTGGAAATGGACTGGTAAGCCACAGAGGATGAGGGTGTGGGTTGCATGCAGCCTGCGGGCCACCAGTTACCCATCCCTGATCTGGACAGTTTGTGACCTCGCAAGAATTAAACCTGATTGGGTTTACTCCGGGATTTCTCCGGTTTCTTCCCACATGCCAAAAACATGCAAGTTAGGTTAATTGGCATCAAACTAGGGATTCTAAATTGTCCTTAGGTATGACTGTGACAGTGAATGGTTGTCTGTCTCTCTGTGTTGGCCCTGCGATGAAGTGGCGATCTGTCCAGGGTGTACCCTGCCTCTCGCCCAAAGATGCTGGGATAGGCTCCACCCCCCCCCCCCCCCCGCGACCCTATACAGGATTAAGCGGAAGAAGACGGATGGATGGATGCCAGATACGTTGTTACACACTGAAGATGTGGTAACAGTCACTTTCCATCAGACAGCTGAGACTGTGATCCACTGAAGTTAAAACATGTTTACTTGCTACCTGGATAATAATAACCCATTTTATTTATGGGTGCCTTTCATGACACTCAATGTCACCTTACAGTAATAAAAACAAATAAAATACATGAGAATAAACATAAAACAGACAAAAGACAATGCAACTCAGTGGGGGTAAGCAAGCCTGAACAAATGGGTTTTGATCTCCAAAAGGAATTTGAGGGAATGGATCATGTCTCTGTCACAACAGACACTTGGACTGTGGATAATGGACATTTTCTTTGGATCACTGCATATCAAATTAAATAGATATAATGGTAAGGTAAGCATGGACAGCTTTATACAGTGTTGCCAACTCACTCCAAAATGAGGAAATTACTGGCAATATCATGTTGATTTTCTTCAGTTTTCCCACAATAACAGCTCTCAAGGCAGGATAAAGCAGACTAATCAAGTTCTAAAAGCTCTGTCTGAAACAGTCTGTTTTCAGCCTGACATTAATAAGCATGTAATGCAAGTTTATTTATAAAAGGGAAGGTGCATATTAATGAACATAAGACATGTAAATATGCAACATACAACACTATATCTGAAGCCAATTTCCATCTTGTGTCCCCTGGCCAGCCAAAGCCAGCCACATAGAACAGCTAACACAATACAACAATAAACAATACAACAATGATAAAGCAAATAACACAACAATAATAATAGCAGTAGGACAGCAATCCATTAATCCATTTAATGTAATCCATTAATTAAATTATCTTGTTATGTGCAAGTATACATTTAAAAGTAACGTGAAAGTTACTTTTCCAAGTAACTAGTCACTTAAATCATACAGAATTGGTAAAGTAACTCAGTTACTTTTGAAAAGAAGTAACTAGTAACTGTAACTAGTTACTATTTTTTAGAAATTTGCCCAACACTGCTCCTGGATGACTGAGCTCCTCACCCCATTTCTAAGGGCGAGTCCAGCAATCGTATGGAGAAACCTTGTTTCAGCCACTTGTATCCATGATCTCATTCTTTTGGTAATTACCCAAAGATGTTTACTGATTATTATTTATTTTAAGACTATATTTTATTTATCAGTTATTTATTTTCAGAGCATTTGTTTTTGCATTTACAGCGGATATAAAAAGTTTACATACCCCTGTTCAAATGCCAGGTTTTTGTGATGTAAAAAAATGAGACCAAGATAAATCATTTCAAAACTTTTTTCAGCATTAATGTGACCTATAACCTGTACGACCCAATTGAAAAACAAACTGAAATCCTTTAAGCGGAAAAATAAAAAATAAACTTACAATAACCTGGTTGCATAAATATGCACACCCTGTTATAACTGGGGATGTGGCTGTGTTCAGAATTAACCATTCACATTCAATCATGTTAAATGGGAGTCAGCACACACCTGCCACCATTTAAAGTGCCTCTGATTAACTCCAAATAAAGTTCAGCTGTTCTAGTAGGCTTTTCCTGACACTTTTGGAGATCGTCACTTCCTTGTGGTAACGTATCGTCACTTCCTGTTTTGCTGTCTGCCTGTGTGGTTTGCTCTCCAGCTCTCCAGCCACTAGCTATGGCTACTACCTCTCTTTCCTCTCCTCCTCTGGTGTGCTCTCTCTGTCAGATGTTTAGCTACACCTCTGCCTCTTTTAGTGATAACGGTAAATGTAATAAATGTTGTCTTTTTGAGGCGCTCGAGGCGAGGTTGTCTGATTTGGAATCCCGGCTCCGCTGCATTGAAACACCGTCTGCGCCAGTTAATCTTGACGGACGCCCATTAGCTGCAGCGGAGCTAGCTAGCTTAGGCCCCCCTGTCAGCGGTTCCCCGGCTCTCCTCAGCAGCGAGGAGACTGGGTGGGTGACGGTGAGAAGGAAGCCTAGTCGCAAAGCCCCGGTTCACCACCAACCTGTTCACGTTTCTAATCGTTTTTCCTCGCTCAGCGACACACCCGCTGAGGAAAAAACTCTGATCATTGGCGACTCTGTAGTCAGAAACGTGAACCTAGAGACTCCAGCGGCCATAGTCCAATGTATTCCTGGGGCCAGAGAAGGCGACATCGAGTCAAATTTGAAAATGCTGGCTAAAAGTAACTGTAAATATTCCACAACTGTTATTCACGCTGGCATTAATGACATCCGTCTCCAGAAGTCGGAAGTCACGAAACTTAATATAGAATCGGTGTGTGAGTTTGCAAAAACGATGTCAGCCACTGTAGTATTCTCTGGGCCCCTCCCCAATCTGACCAGTGATGACATGTTTAGTCGCTCGTCATCCTTGAACCGCTGGCTGTCTGTGTGGTGTCCTAAAAATGACGTGGGCTACATTGACAATTGGAGCTCTTTTTGGGGAAAACCTGGTCTTATGAGATGAGACAGCATTCATCCCACTTTGGATGGTGCTTCTCATTTATCTAACAATCTGGCATCTTTTTTATCCAAATTTCCAAAACCGTGACTACTCAGAGTTGGGACCAGGAAGCAGAGTCGTAGTCTTACACGCCTCTCTGCAGCTCCTCTTCATCCGCCACCCCTCAGCTTAGCCCCTGTCTTCCCCATCAGAGAATCGTTGTCTGCTCCCTCCAAAGTAAATAAAAATATAATGTATAAGCGTCCCAAAGTGATAAAGCAAAATATTGGTAAAACTCAAATTAAACATAAAGCCTCTAAATTGAATGATTCTGTTCCTCCTCATAATTTAAAAATTAAATGTGGTTTATTAAATATTAGGTCTCTAACTCCCAAGTCTCTGTTAGTCCATGATCTGTTAATTGATCATCAGATTGATTTAATTTCCCTTACAGAGACTTGGTTAGGGCAAGAGGATTATGTTGGTCTAAATGAATCAACTCCCTCTGGTTATTTAAACTGTCAAAATCCCAGAAGTTCTGGTCGTGGAGGAGGAGTAGCAACAATTTACCATTCCAAATTACTAGTTAATGTAAAGTAAAAAACATGTTATAATTCCTTTGAGGGCCTGGTCCTCAGTGTTGGGCACTTTAGCAATTTCAGGTTAAACCCAATTTTATTTGCCATAGTTTATCGTCCCCCATCAACCTATTCAAAATTTTTATCCCAATTTGCTGATTTCTTAGCTGATTTAGTGCTGAAATCTGATAGAATAATTATAGTAGGGGACTTTAATATACATGTGGATGTAGATAGTGACTGCCTTAATGTGGCTTTTAATTCAATATTAGACTCAATTGGGTTTTCTCAGAAAGTAGGAAATTCTACTCATTACCTCCACCATACATTGGACCTTGTTCTGACATATGGCATAAAAATACAAAATCTTGTAGTGTCTCCTCATAACCCTGTACTGTCAGACCATTGTCTGTTAACCTTTGATTTTACTATTTCTGACTATTTGGCTCCTAAAGAAAAATATTATCACAGTAGATGCCTCTCAGATGATGCTGTTTCCAAATTTATGCAGATTGTTTCCTCTATGCCATGTGTCAACACAACGGAAATAAGCTATAGACAGCTTTCTCCTTCTGTAATTGATAACATGGTGGATAGTGTTTCAGCTTCTCTGCATCAGGCTCTAGACTTGGTGGCCCCCTTAAAAAAGAAAAAGTCTAATCAGAGATTTTTAACTCCTTGGTTCAACACAGAAACTCGTAGCTTAAAACAGAAGACTCGTCAATTAGAAAGAAAATGGCGCTCTACTAATTTAGATAAAATCTATTTAGCTTGGAGAAATCATCTTTTAATTTATAAAAAATCTCTTAGAAAAGCTAGAACGAGTTATTACTCTGCATTAATAGAAGAGAACAAGAATAATCCCAGGTTTCTTTTCAGTACTGTAGCCAGGTTGACAAAGAGTCAGGACTCTGTCAATCCTAGCATCCCCTTAGAGCTTACTAGTCAGGACTTTATGAACTTTTTCAATAATAAAATTTCATCCATCAGAGATAAAATCAATCAGATTCTTCCCACAGTTAACTTAAATACTGTAACTACTACAACTCCTTCTATTGATGTCTGTCTTGATGAGTTTACTCCAATCGACCTTTGTGAGTTAGACAAAATAGTTTCCTCATCCAAACCTTCAACTTGTCTTTTAGACCCTATTCCTACCAGGTTATTTAAAGAAGTCTTCCCACTTATTGGTAGCTTTATTCTTCATATAATCAATTCTTCATTAACTTTAGGCCATGTACCGCAGGCTTTTAAAACGGCTGTAATTAAACCCTGACTCAAAAAGCCAACGCTAGATCCAGGAGCTTTAGCTAACTATAGACCAATCTCTAATCTCCCTTTCATTTCAAAAATCTTAGAAAGAGTTGTTGCTACGCAATTATTTGACCACCTGCAGGGAAATGGTTTACTTGAAGAGTTTCAATCTGGGTTTAGAATCCATCATAGTACTGAAACAGCCTTAGCAAAGGTCACTAACGACCTCCTCATTGCATCTGATAATGGACTAGTTTCTGTACTTGTCCTTTTAGATCTTAGTGCAGCTTTTGATACTATTGATCATAATATTCTACTTGATAGACTAGAACACTATGTTGGACTTAATGGAACTTCGTTGCAGTGGTTTAGATCTTATTTATCTGATAGGTTCCAGTTTGTTCATGTAAATGATGAGTTTTCTTTCAGCTCAAAGCTTAGTCATGGAGTTCCACAGGGATCTGTGTTAGGCCCTACTCTTTTTAGTTTATATATGCTTCCGTTAGGCAACATTATTAGAAAGCACAGTATACATTTTCATTGTTATGCAGATGACACACAATTATACCTGTCAGTGAAGCCAGATGATACTAATCAATTAGCCAAGTTAGAAGCCTGTCTTAAGGAAATCAAAGCTTGGATGACTTGTAATTTCCTGCTATTAAATTCAGATAAGACTGAAGTCATTCTTGTTGGTCCAAAAAACCTTAGAAATTCCTTTCCAAATCAAACTTTCAGTTTGGATGCAGTTACTCTTTCTCTTAATAGCTCTGTGAGGAACCTTGGAGTTATTTTTGATCAGGATTTGTCCTTCAATTCACATATTAAATTTGTTTCTAAGACTGCCTTCTATCATTTGCGTAATATTGCCAAGATTAGGAGCATCTTGTCTCAGAGTGATGCTGAGAAGCTGATCCACGCTTTTGTTAGCTCGAGATTAGATTATTGTAATTCTTTATTATCAGGCTGTCCTAAAACATCTTTAAAAAGTCTTCAGCTGATCCAAAATGCTGCAGCAAGAGTTTTAACAGGTACTAGAAAGAGAGATCATATCTCTCTGGTTCTGGCCTCCCTTCATTGGCTTCCCATAGAGTTTAGAATTAAGTTTAAAATCCTTCTTCTTACTTACAAAGCTCTAAACAATCAGGCTCCTTTTTATTTAAAAGATCTGATACTACCGTATCATCCTAACAGAGCACTACGCTCCCAAAATGCAGGATTACTTGTAATACCTAGAATCTCCAAAAGTACAATGGGAGGCAGAGCCTTCAGTTATCAAGCTCCTCTCCTGTGGAATCAGCTGCCAATCTGGATTCGGGAGTCAGACTTGATCTCTGTTTTTAAGAATAGGGCTAAAACCTACCTTTTTGATATAGCCTACAATTAGGGAGGGATCATGTGTTTCTGAACCCTCCCTTAGTTATGCTGCTAATAGGTTTAGTCAGCCGGGGGACCTCCAGTAATGCACTGGGCCTCACTCCTTTCCTCACTCTCTATGAAATATTTATTTTTTTTTTGCTGGTCATTAACATTTGTTTGTTCTCTCCCATAGATTGAGTCCCCATCGTGCTGTTTGCTCTCTACATGTCTGTTCTTTTCTTCTTCTCTATCCCCTCTCCCCCCAGCCAGTCGCAGCAGATGACTGCCCCTCCCTGAGCCTGGTTCTGCTGGAGGTTTCTTCCTGTTAAAAGGGAGTTTTTCCTCTCCACCGTCGCCAAGTGCTTGCTCACAGGGGATCGCCTGATTGCTGGGGTCTTTCTGCAACTGTGGGGGTCCCCCCTACAGTTGATAGTGCTATGAGATGACTGTTGTTGTGAAATGGCGCTATATAAATAAAGTTGAATTGAATTGAATTGAACTTTTGTAGTCACATCTTACAGCACAAGCCATGGTCTGTAGAGAGCTTCCAAAGCATTAAAGGGATCACATTGTTCAAAGGTATCTGTCCGGAGAATTTCCAAGGCATTAAATACAGTGGTGTGAAAAAGTGTTTGCCCCTTTTCTGATTTGTCATTTTTTTGTATGTTTGTCACACTTAAATGTTTCAGATCATCAAACAAATTTAAATATTAGACAAAGATAACACAAGTAAACACAAAATGCAGTTTTTAAATGAAGATGTTTATTATTAAGGGGGAAAAATCCAAACCTACATGGCCCTGTGTGAACAAGTTTAGTTTTAGTTTATTGGTTTATTTGACAGGGACCATGTACAGAAAAAAACATTAAACACAGGGTAAACATGCTCTGTACAGATTATAGCATTCTCACTAATTTCCATCTGTAGTCCCTGAGGCAGGCAGCAAGATATTAAAAGAAAAACAGCACATATAGAAAGCAATCCAAGTCGAGTTTCAGAAAATGATGACCCTGAAACAAGCAGAGAGTAAGTTTAAAGGTAAAAAGTTAAGAGAGACGGCACACATAAAAAACAATTTAAGAGTACAATTTCAAAATCCCATTTAAGGGGGAGAGTCAATGCTGGCAGGCTTGATTACTTAAAATCCATTTTTAGTCTCTGTAATTTGTTCTGGTCTTCAAAGCAGTGGGGAGCTTGTTCCATTCCGTTACAACTTTGTATGAGAAGGCTGATTGTCCAAAAGCAGTTTTACATAGGGGGATGCAACAATGCCACCCAGAGGAGGTCCTTGTTACTCTGGTATTTTGTTCAGAAGTCAGTTACACAAAAGTCTTCAGGGGCAGGGGTGCAGAACCATGGATAATTTTAAAGACCAACCATATATTTGCATACATGATCATATTTTCAAAGCTTAACATCTTGTGTTTGACAAGTATACCACAATGGTGATATTGTCGTGTCTTCTTATCCAGAATTTTGATGGATTGTTTATACAGGGATTCCAAGGATTTCAGAGTCGTACTATTGGCTTGTGACCAGCAAGAGATGCAATAGGAGAAATGAGTCAAAATCATGGCATTCAGAAAGGTTTTTGATGCTTTTAGAGTAAGTGAGTTTCTGATGCAACGAAAGTTTGCAAGGTTATATTTAAGAGTGCGGTTCATCCGTTTTATGTGCTTTTTAAAGCTGAGCGTGGGCTCTAATGTGACACCCAAATACTTAAACTCTGTTACATTTTCTATATTTGCTCCATTTACAGTTAATAGTTGGATAGTGCGTATGATTTTGTTTGTTGGTAAAATACATGGTAGCTGTTTTCCTTACGCTCAGAGTGAGGCATGATTGATAAAACCATTTTGACACTTTCTCCACTGCCATCATTAACTTGTCAACCACTTATTTGGCATCCTTCTCATGTGTGTAGATGGCTGTCATCTGCATACATCTGAATTTTTATGTCATTTTCGCATACTGATGGCAAATCATTAATATACAGAGTAAATAGCAGTGGGCCTAAAAGTGAACCTTGTGGTACTCCCATGGTGCATGGCTTTGATTGGGATACAGTACTGTTTATGTGCACACACTGGGAGCAACCACATAGCTAAGATTTTAACCAACTAAGGGTATTCATGGACAGTTAGTTTAGTCCTGATAGTTTAGAAAGAAGGACTGAGTAACTGACTGTGTCAAAGGCTTTACGCAAGTCTAGAAAGATGGCTCCTATCACCCCCCCTTTGTCCAGATTTCTTTAATCGTTTCAATAAAGTAACAACATGCAGTCTCTGTTGAGTGGTTCTGCCTGAAACCAAACTGCATGGGATGCAGCAGCTGGGCAACTACCACCTTTTCAAAGGCTTTGACAAAACAGGAAGTATACTTATCGGCCTATAATTACTAATTTCCTGTTTGTCCCCGGCTTTGTGTATGGGGTTACAATGGTGGGTTTCAATGCATCAGGGAAGATATTTTCATGTATTGATTGATTTACTAGTTCTGTAATTGGAATTATTAAAGTATCTATGTTGTTTTCAAGAATACAGTGTCTTGTCCATGAATATCTTTAGCTCTGGAACTTGATAGAGATGGTAAAATTTTGTTAAGCTTTACCTCATTTGTGGGTTTAAGGTTTAGATCAGTTTCATCATTTATTTTAATTTGGTGTGGGTATGTTTGGGTAAAATTCAGACCCAGTTCTTGTGCCGATTTGATAAAATACTCATTCAAATTGCTGGCTATATCTAAGCTATCTGAGTGGAGTTTTCCATTCAAATTGAGTTGTATGACCCCTTTTTTTGCATTTTTTCCTGTGAGTTTATCAATACATTTCCAGAGTTTTTCTTGTTCCCTTTTGCATTTTTGATTATGTCTAAGAAGAAATTTTCTTTTGCTTTACAGAGCTGCATGGTGACTTCATTTCTGAGGCTTTTAAAAATGAGTTCATCTTTACTTAAATCAATTTTTAGCCATGTTTTAAGAGCTAAATCCCTTTTTCATGAGATTCCATAATTTTTCATTTAGCCAAGGTAGATCCTGTTTTCTCGTGCTTATTGTCTTTTTGTATTTTGAGATAAATTCTTTGACTGTTGATATATTTCTGCATGTCTGTTCAGTTTGTATCACAATTTATTTCATTCCGCTTTACATGCTGTAACTCATTTACAAATGAGTCTCTGTTTTTCTTTGGTATGTACGAGATATATTTTCCACCATCAGTAGGGTTTCTGTATAGTCATTTTGACATTTTGCATACTACTAAAGTGAGATTACGGTCTGACATGCCAGTAATTAGATTGTATTTTTTTGTTATGCGGTCAGGTTTGTTGGTAAAAATCAAATCAAGGAGAGTTTGAGATGAATGGGTTATTCGAGTTGGGTTACTGATCATCTGATCCATATAGAACTTATTGGTGATGTCCTTTAAATTCTGTGTCTGTGTGTTTTACAAAGCCAATTTAAATTGAAATCACCTATGAAGATCAACTCTTTGCTGCCAACCTGTTTCAGAACATTTGATAGACAACTAAAGAATGTGTCCTTAGAGAATGGAGGTCGATATATCACAATCAAAGCAAAAGACATTTCTGGTGACAGTACAACTTTAACTCCAACACATTCCAGCATATTTTCAGCAATGTCAAGTTGTGTACACTGATAACCATCCTTTACAAAAATCATGACCCCTCCTCCCCTGCCATCTTTTCTGTCTTGTCTATAGGTATTGTACCCTGGTACATTGAAAACAACTGGAGGTGTTGTTGGGGTTAACCAGGTTTCTGAGAGGCATAGGTAGTTAAGATTTGAATTTGTCAATAGTTGTTGTATTTGTTCTGTTTTAGAGACAATGCTCCTAATATTGAGAGGACCTCCAAAAAAAGCCTTTAGGGTACATAGTTGGATCCCACAACACCTTGGCATGATTTACAGTTTGAAACATTTTAGTAGTTTGTTGTTTTTCATCCACAGTTTTTATCCCATACCCATCCCGTTCTTCAGCCACAGTTTTTATTCCATATTCATCCCGCTTTGTAACAGTCTTACCAGGCTTATGCAGTTTGAGTCTTGTTGCAATAATTTTTCCTGTGTCGATGTCACCGGCATCCCAGGCGAATCCACTGATGCCATTCCACTTCAGATGGGCTGCTGCCGCACTGGTGTCTAGGAAGACTTTCCTGCATTGATAACACCGGTGTCTTTGAAGAGCTGATTGACATCAGCCTCTTCTGGAGGAGCTGCTGCTGCATCAGTGTCCAGCAAGGCCAGAATGACGTCAACAGCTAAATGCTGGGCCACGAATCCTCGACAATGCTTGGCCTGGCAAACACCCCTCACTGAAAGAGCTGCTGCTGCATCGGCGTCCAAGGGAAAAGGGCCAAAACCGACATCCAGCCGTTGGGCTCCAAGCCGTCGATGCAGCTCCATTTGATGGATGTCTCCCGGTGGAAAAGCCGCAGCTGTACTGGCACCCAGGGGGACTGGGCTGGCGCCGTCACCTCGCCATTGGGCCACGATTTGTCATCCTGACTCCACCTGGCAAGCCCACCCTGCCAGGTAAGCCCCTCAAGCACCAACATCCCGGGTGCCCAGGTCGGTGCCGACCTCCGATCGCTGGACGCCGTGCTGTCGGTGTAGGTCTGCTGAAACGGTTTCTGTTGCTGTATTGGTGTCTGGAGGGACCATGTGCTGTGGATTCAATTGCAAACAGTTTAGCTGTGGCTGCTGAGTTAGCCATTTTAGCTGCTGTGCTGGCTGCAGGGGCCATGTTGGCCAAATTTGCTGAAATTGTCGTTCTAGTTGTGGTATCCAAGTTTTCCAGTTTATTTGCAGTTGTTCAGCTAGCTGTGGCGACCAGGTTGAACAGTTTAGTAGTGACTGTTGGACTGGCTGTGCCGGCCCAATCGGGTTTCCGTTGTCTAAAGGCTGTGGGCCTGGGTTCGCCTCCACATCTTCCGCTAATAATATCATAACTGCAAGGTACTAATCTATCTACTTGATAGATTAGAACACTATGTTGGACTAAATGGAACTTCGCTGCAGTGGTTTAGATCTTATTTGTCCGATAGACTTCAGTTTGTTCACATCAATGATGAGTTTCCTTCCAACTCTAAGCTCAGTCACGGAGTTCCACAGGGATCTGTGTTAGGCCCTACTCTTTTTAGTTTATATATGCTTCTGTTAGGCAATATCATTAGAAAGCACTGTATAGTACATTTTCATTGTTACGCAGATGACACACAATTATACCTGTCAATGAAGCCAGATGATTGTAATCAATTAGCCGAGTTAGATGCCTGTCTTAAGGAAATCAAAACTTGGATGACTTGTAATTTTCTGCTATTAAACCCAGATAAGACTGAAGTCATTCTTGTTGGTCCAAAAAAACCTTAGAAATACCTTTCCAAATCAAACTCTTGATTTGGATTCTGCTTTTCTCACTCTGAATAGTTCTGCGAGAAACCTTGGAGTTATTTTTGATCAAGATCTGTTCTTTAATTCACATATTAAATTTGTTTCTAAGACTGCCTTCTATCATCTGCGCAATATTGCCAAGATTAGGAGTATCTTGTCTCTGAATGATGCTGAGAAACTGATCCACGCTTTTGTTAGTTCTAGATTAGATTATTGTAATTCATTATTATCAGGTTGTCCTAAAATACATTTAAAAAGTCTTCAGTTGATCCAAAATGCTGCTGCAAGAGTTTTAACGGGTCCCAGAAAGAGAGATCATATCTCTCCGGTTCTGGCCTCCCTTCATTGGCTTCCCATAGAGTTTAGAATTAAGTTTAAAATCCTTCTTCTTACTTACAAAGCTCTTAATAATCAGCCCCCCTTATACTGTAAATAAAAGATGTGATATTACCATATCATCCTAACAGATGGCACTACACTCCCAAAATGCTGAATTACTTGTAATACCCAGAATCTCCAAAAGTACAATGGGAGACAGAGCCTTCTGCTATCAAGCTCCTTTCCTGTGGAACCAGTTACCACTCTGGGTCTGGTAGTCAGACTCGATCTCTGTTTTTAAGAATAGGGTAAAAACCTTCCTTTTCAATATAGCCTACGATTAGAGAGGGATCTTGTGTCTCTTAACCCCCTTTTTGTTTTGCTGTTAATAGATTCAGACTGCCAGGTGACCACCAATAATGTACTTGGCTTCTCACCATTAACGTTTGCTCTCTTTATGTCTGTTCTTTTCTTCTTCTCTATCCCCTCACTCCCAGCCAGTCGCAGCAGATGACTGCCCCTCCCTGAGCCCGGTTCTGCTAGAGGTTTCTTCTTGTTAAATGGAAGTTTTTCCTCTCCACCGTCGCTAAGTGCTTGCTCACAGGGGATCGTCTGATTGCTGGGTCTTTCTGCAATTGTGGGGTTTTCCCTGCTTTTGATAGTGCTATGAAATGGCTTCTGTTGTGATATGGCGCTATATAAATAAAGTTGAACTGAATTGAAGGTAGAGACCCCAAAGCTGTCCTTCCAGGGCTTACTTGTACCTGTTTCGCAGGAAGCATCCAGGCACAACCACTGTCCAGAAATGTAGAGTATAGCAGATGTTGGTGGGTGACCGTAGCATTGCTGTTCTCAATTGTGAAGTGCCGCCGCATTGATAGTAGAAGTAGACAGACAGTTAAAAAACACCAACTATCCAGTGTCCCGGTGGTGATTGAGTCCGTTTTATGAAAAAAGGTCTAAAAGATACAGGCTGAGAAGGTTTAAAAGGACAGGGTTTCCTCTGGTAGCATTTCCAGGTGGCGGCCCGCCACGCTTGAATTTATTCCACCACTCTAAGAGGAAATATAAATTTAAGAAAAAAGTATGAACGGAATGACGGTCCGCAAGCCCGCACACAAACAATGCACGTGACCGTCATCCGCGTGGAGTTCAGAAGCGCCTCGTCCACGTGACCGCTCCAGTCAGCAAGCAGAGGGTCTCACTAGTGTCACTGTCCGAGAGAAACATGAGCTTATTAAAGCACTTTAAACACAGAAAAAAAAAAGCAGAAGAAGTATGTAAATACTGGAGGTATTTATCATGGTTTTAACCCGCTGGTAACGGGAGCAATAATGGAAGAGTCGCTTAAGGCACTTTTCCACAAGTATCACCTTAGCTTTACTTACTTCTGCTTTATTCACCTTCTCGCTCTTTCCACAGTACCCTACCCGCTTTAACCGATACGATTTTCATGCCAGTTAAAAGGCAGGGTATAACCGAGCGAAAAGCGAGGTGTGATTTGACGTCAATCGATTGCTAGCCGCTGATTGGTCAGGGCGTAACGTCACAAAAGCGTCCGTTTCTGTTTTCTGTTGAAGCTACATGACCGCCATTTGTAATTTCAGCGAGTAACCACGGTGAGCGGCTTCACAATTGTGTTAACGATGTCCACGCGCAAGTTTATTCCATGGACAAACGAGGAGGTGCGGACTTTTCTGTCCTTCTTATCCGACGACCACATCCAGAGCGAGTTGGACGGGCAACTCGCAATGAAAAAATATACCAGGAGTTGTCCGATCAAATGGCAGCCCAAGGGTACATCCGGACTGCCAAACAGTGTCGTGAAAAACTAAAAAAAATGAAGAGCGATTATCGGGCCATAAAGGACCACAACGGACGCAGTGGTGCGAGTAGATAGGAGTGGAAATGGTACGAGCAGATGAACGCCATATATACGGACATCGGCCTGCTAGCAATGGCAGAGATAATGTGCTCGACACGGCCACGGAATTGGAAAACGTTGACGGTGAGTGTTGTTTTAATATTGTCTGTCTTTTCGCCAATTGGTCCTTTCGGTCAAAAGCTCACTTCTTTTAAGCAATAAATTAATTTTTTCGATTGTGGGCAATGGTTAGTGATGATGGTTAGCCAGCTAATATCCGGCTACCTCCGCAGCTTGCTGTGAGGTAGCAGCTTCACGCTTTTATTTCAGTATTCACTTAAACCAAACGCTGAAAGAAGCTTATTATTGTATTCTGGTTAAAAAGTTTGGTGTTTTCTGTACATGTTGCACTTTGATGGTGAGCTTTATTGTGTGCATTTTCCTTCTAGAATCACTCCGGCGTCTGTCTGGGGGCCAGAATCGGTGTCGAGACCACTGTCCGCAATATCGGCAGCTCCATCAGTAACCGTTATGTCCCGGGCAAGTTCTGGTAAGGCACAACTGAAAATGACCACCCGGTTTTTTTAATGTGATTATTGTTATTTTCTTTAGACGCATAATAAGGAATTTAAAATGTCTTTGTACGTTTAAAAAAAAACTAGATGCAGGGGTGTTTTCATAACAACCTGAGATGCTGGCCCATGATAGGATGCTCGAACAGCATCAACAGCTCCACGAACGGCTCCACGAACAGCACGAAAGACACCATCAGGAGCTACGAATGCTTGCAGCAAACCTGCAGTCAGCCCAGGAGAAGGAAGAAGCATTCAGAAGGGATGAGCTGACAGAGACGGCTTCTTTCAACAGAGTTTTCCTAAACCATTTTGGCAGTCTGGTCGAAGTACTGAAAAATCCCCGTTTTTAAACATGTTTTGGGAATATTTCTAATGTTATTAAATTGTTACTTTTTTGGATAAAAGTGTGGTTTGTCTGTTATAACTAAATGAGAAAGGCGAATAATTATATACACATTCCATTGCCTCATATTAGCCAAATGCCGCTGTTCATCCATAAAGGTGTCACGATTTTTAAAGGTAATGTAATTGTTATTGTTAAAGTTAATAAAAATTATCACGGCTGTATACATTTCTCTAAATTGTGTACAGTGTTCAAGTTAAATTGTAAGCAGAGGCACAGGTGTACTTTACATTCAGCAGTACACACTGATGAAGGTAAAAGTCGAAGTAGGTAAAAGGTAAGTACATGTAAATTGAATGTTCTATCGTCATTCCAAATTCAGAGAATTTCAATACATTATAAGGAGTCTAGTATAATATAAAGGGAAAATACCCATACATGTAAACCCAAATATAACAGTTTTGTAGTTGTAAACGTTGACATGAATATGATAAACCTATGATTTTCTGATTCAATACAATCCAAAGTGTCATAGGTTTGAAAAATAAAATTATAATTTGGTGTTGGCCAGTCTGACAATGTCACAGTATTTAATAGGAATAACAAAAGTTTCATCAGAAAATTTTGTGGTCCATTGACAATTCCATCAAACCCAAAGTGAGTTGTCTAGCTGCTGTTTTTTTTTTTTTTGCAGTGATTTTCTAAGGTGTTTTAACGTGTAATTACCCATCCCTGAACACATATCCCTTATAAATATCAATAGATTGGAAAATGGTACTCAAATGACACTCGGCATAAAAAATGGTGCTACAGTTTGATTGACTTTCTTTAACATTTTTACATTTATTTTGTAAGACAAAATGGGCTAGGATTAACTGGAAATAACAATTTTCCACATATAATTCCAAGGTCAATTTGCAATTCCATCAAAGCAAAAGTGAGTTGTCTAGCTGCTGCCTTTTTTGTTGTATTCATTTTTCTAAGGTGTTTTAACGTGTAATTACCCATCCCTGAACACATATCCCTTATAAATATCAATAGATGGGAAAATGATAATCAAATGACACTCAACATGCAAAATGGTGCTACAGTTGGATTGCCTTTCTTTAAATTTTTTACAATTATTTTGTAAGTAAAAGTGGGCTAGGATTAACTGGAAATATAACAAGTTTCCACATATAATTCCAAGGTCAATTAGCAATTCAATCAAACCAAAAGGGAGTTGTTCAGCTGCTGCATTTTTCTGCAGTCATTTTCTGCGGTGTTTTAGCGTGTAATTTCCCATCCCTGAACACATATCCCTTAAAAATAACTATCAATGGGAAAATGATACACAAAAAACAAGAATTTTACTACAGTTGAATTGGCTTTTTTTTTTAAAAGTAATTTAAATTATTTTGTAAGTAAAATAGGGCTATGATTAACTGGAAATATAACAAGTATCCACATATAATTCCAAGGTCAATTACAAGGTTTTAGCATTTAATTAGCTGTCCCTTAACAGTTAACCATTATGAACAACAGAGGAGACGTAGATGAAAAGTGCACCAAATTTTATTTAAAAAACAAACGTTTGACATATGTATGCACATAATATGCTGGGTAATTAAGCTCTCTGCTTCATATTCCGCTTCATATTCCGCTGCTTGATATTCCCCAATGGCAACAACGAGTCTCTGGTACTGCTCCAACGTGTGTTCTCTCAATGCACGTCGTCTTCTCCTGTAAAACTCTCTTCTCCGGTTAAAAACATTCATTTATTGTGTTCAAAAGCCAGAGAAGAAGCAACGTGGAAATCCTCCGCTCGTAATCCGCCATTTTCTTTGTTGTGAAAGATTCGGTCGCGTGCTTGACGTCAGCAGAGTGTGGCGCCGCCTCAATCCCGCCCACTACCGAGTTTACGCAGCTTTACAGGGTTGTAATGGATTAACAACCCAGGGAGAAACAAGTAGTGGAGAAGCGAAACAAGTAAAAAAGAACTGTGACTACGGAAAAGAGCCTTTAGCTAACAGATGTGGTTAGGAGCTTGAGTAGGTTCATTTTGTCTTCTTTTTAATTATTAGTTTTTTGTTTTTCTTATTTCAGACAGGATTAAAAAGGAGATGTTTTTACCTTGACCTTAGTTAATATTAACTAATTTATGTTCATTATTATGTACCTGGCAAGTTAAGATGACCCAAATTCACAAAGTCAATGACTTTAATCCGTTAGCAGCCTTCAGACAAACTAAACGTGCCAACATTTGGATTTCAAAATAAGGGAGGTTTTTCCTGCTGTCTGGTTGGTGAGGAGAGTTCTAAAAACTATAAATATATACAAACATTATAACAGAAATAACTGCATCTTTGGTCATTTAAGTTAATTTATTTCATTAGAAACAATTTTATTAACAGTTTTTTCTTTGAAAATCAGAGTTAAATCATTGTTCTGTTCTGGCTCTGCAAAATTATGGTCAAAAAATTGTTATAAGGAAAAAGAAAAAAAATTACCACAGTCTCTTTCAAATTTTTTTTTTTCCACAATATCTTTATTGAACCTTTTTTTTTTTTAAACAAACATGATACAAACAATCAAGCACTAACACTAAAGTACTACAAAAAAAAAAAATGCACTAAAAAACACCAACAACCACCAACAAAATCAAATCTTCAACAATGCTCCTCTGTTTAGTCTAGACAATCCAACACATAAGTATACATATTATGTTCACCAGTTTGGAATTTACAAGGTCCACACATATCATTCACCTTCTTCTTCAAGAGTTATGTTTAAATTTTTTACATAATCAATAAAAGGTCTCCATATATTCTCAAACACAATTTCCTTTGATTTCAGTATATATGTTATTCTTTCTAATGGAAGGTTTGTTAACATCTGTCTTAACCACTGAGTCACATCTGGTCTATGAGTCTTTTTCCACAGTAATGCAATACATTTTTTGGCATTAAGCAAACTGAGGTCTATGAATGTTCTTTCACTTTTATTAAAATTATGCTTTTCTGGGTACAGACCCAACAAAAACAGTTTAGGATTCAATATGATTTGTTTTGAGATTATTTTTTCAATTGTTACCCTCACCTCTTCCCAAAACATTCTTATTAATCTACATTCCCATACACAATGAAATAGGGTTCCTTTACTTTCCATGCATTTTGTGCATGTATCTGGTATATTTTTGTTATATCTATTTAACTCCTCCGGTGTAACATACATCCGCATTAACCATTTGAAATGTATCAATTTAAGACGTACATTTATTGATTTGGTTTGAGCTTCTGTACAAGCCAATTCCCATTGTTCCTCTGAAATTTCAGTTTGCAGATCTTCTTTCCAGTAGTTTAATCTTTTCAGTGAATTTTCACTTGAAAATAGTGTCAATGAGTTATAAAACTCTGAAATAATACCCTTTCTTTTACTATCTTTCATCAACATTTTTTCAAAGGATGAATAGATAGGTCGAGTGAGAGCTTTATTTTGATTTGATCGAATAAAGTTTCTAAGTTGAAGATATTTAAAAAAATGTGTTCTATTGAGATTAAATTTGATCCTCAACTCTTCAAAAGACATTATGTTTTCTGCACATGGCAAATATAAATCCTGAATCTTTTGTATCCCTTTTAAATTCCATACTTTAAATACAGCGTCCACTCTCCCTGGTTTAAAATATTGATTACCCCATATTGGACTAAATTGTGACAATAACTGTGGTTCTTTTAAATAGTTTTTAGCTTCACACCATATTTTGATCATATGCTTTACAAATGGATTTTTAACTTGTTTTTGTAATTTTTTTGCCGAATCTGAGTATATGAATATGGGAAGAGGTAAATGTAAATTGTATGATTCCATTTCAGTCCAGTGAGGGAGATCATTTGATGAAAAATAATATGTCATAGACCTCAGTTGTGCCGACCAATAATACAACATAAAATTTGGACATTTCAGACCTCCACGATCAAATGGTAAATATAATAAAGACAGACGTAATCTAGCCCTCCTGTTGTTCCATATAAATTCCACTAACTTTTTTTTAATTCTTGAGAATAAATCTAAAGGTGGTGGTAAGGGAATGTATTGAAATAAATAAAGTATTTTAGGTAAGATATTACTTTTAAGTATATTAATTCTCCCGATCATCGACATTGGTAGTGACATCCATCTCTGAAGTAACTCATCAATATCTGTCATTAAGGCTTCATAATTGACACTGGCGACTGATTCTAGCTTAGGCACAATTTGGATTCCTAAATATTTGAACTGATTTACAACATTGAATTGATTTACCTCAGGGGCTGGGTAATTTCTCTGGGTCTTATTTAGCATTAATATTGAAGATTTAGTTTTATTTATTTTATATCCTGATATTTCCCCGAAATTCTTTATTAAATTCAACAAGGTCGGAATTGATTTTTTAAGATTCGACATAAACAAAATTATGTCATCGGCATACAGGGAGATTTTATGTTCTGTTGGTCCAACTTTAATTCCATATATTTGTGACTGTAGACGTATCGCCATCGCTAAAGGTTCAATTGCCATAGTAAACAGTAAAGGTGAAAGTGGACAGCCTTGTCGACATCCTCTATTGATTTTTATTGATTTTGAAATATTGTTATTTGTTAGAATTTCTGCAGTAGCATTATTATATATTATCTGAACCCATTTTATGAAATTATTTCCAAGTCCAAACCTTTGTAAGACTTCAAAAAGAAAGGGCCATTCAACTCTATCAAAGGCTTTTTCGGCATCCAGTGATAAGAGAGCTGTATCCGGTGCTTCTTTATTAGAATAAATAATATTAAATAGTCTTCTTACATTATGGAAGCCTTGTCTTCCCTTTATAAAGCCATTCTGATCTCGATTAATAATATTTGGTAAAATTTCTTGTATTCGTCTTGCTAAAATTTTACAAATTATCTTAAGGTTGGCATTTAATAGGCTTATTGGTCTCATATTTTCACATTTATTAGAGGGCTTACCTGGTTTTGGCAACAGTATAATTAAGGCATTATTCATATATGATGGTAAATTACTATTTTGAAATGCTTCTAAAACCATTTCCAAAAAAGGTTTTGTTAATTTATTCTTAAATTTTTTATAAAGGTCAACTGGAAGACCATCTGGTCCTGCACTTTTTCCTGATTTCATATTATCAATGGCTAGTCCAACTTCTTCTTGACTAATTTTAGACTCCAGTATCTCCCTATTTTCATTTGGAATACACGGTATAAATAGTTCATTCAAAAACCCATGTAGTTTTGTTAAGTCAGATTCATTTTTGGTATCATATAATTTTTCATAGTAATCTCTAAAGGCTCTATTAATTTCTGAAGGATCTATAACTACCTGTCCGTTACTTATAATACTGGTAATTGGTGTTTTAGATTCTAATTGTTTAATCTGCCATGCCAATAACTTTCCTGATTTTTCACCTTGTTCATAAAAAGATTGTTTCAATCTTAGAAGACTCGAGGCAGCTCTATTCGCTGATTTTTTGTCATATTCAGCTCTCAAAATCAGTAATTCGTTCTCCAACCTTGGATCTCTTCCTGCATATACTCTTTCTTGAAGAATTTTTATTTTATGTTCCAATTGGACTCTCTCCTCTACGAGTCTTCTTAGATTTTGAACCTGTATAACTAATAATATGTCCCCTAATAAAAGCTTTGAAAGCCTCCCACTTTACACATGCTGATGTTTGTGTAGTATTGATATCAAAGAACTCGTCTATCTGTTTTTCTATATACTTAACAAATTCCTCATCCTGAAGCCATTTATGCTGAAATTGCCATCTACCTGGTTCCTTTGTCAATTTCTTATCTACATACATTAGACAGCAGGGTGCATGATCAGAGATCACGATGTTATCATAAAAACAGTTTTGAATCTTGGACCTTAATTCTGTGGAGATCAAAAAATAATCTATACGTGAGAATGTCTTGTAGGTATTGGAATAACAAGAGTATGCTTTAACTTGTGGTTTCATTTCTCTCCATATATCTATCAATTTCAATTCTTTCATAAAATGATTAATGGTCATCCTACATCCATTGTGCGCACAGTCCAGTCCTGTTGATCTATCTATACTGGGATTCAATGTACAATTAAAATCCCCTGCTATTATATGTTGCCCTGTAAGTGATGATAAGATAAGAAATAAATTGGCAAAGAACTTTTGATCATCTATATTGGGACCATATAAGTTCACCAAATTTATGTTTTCTAATAGCAAAGATCCTTGAATGATTACATATCTTCCAAATTTGTCTCCAATTACATTTTTCACTTGAAATGGGACTGATTTATGTATGAGAGTCATAACTCCCCTGGCTCGGGATGAAAATGATGAGGTGAAAACATTTCCTTGCCATCTACTCCTAATTCTTTTTACATCTTGCTCTATTAGATGAGTTTCTTGTAAAAACACAATTTTTGAACCCATGTCTTTTATTTTATTCATAACTTGTTTAAGTTTTTTTAAATTTTGTAGACCTCTGCAATTCCATGAAGTTAAATTAAGATTAACGCTTTGATTTATAATCAATAGGGAGTTTGGGATTACCTTGCAGTGTAAACATGCTCAAACAGAAAAGCAAAAAAATGAGTGGTTGAACATTCACCCTAAAAACTCCACACAAACAAATTCCCCCTTCCCATATTTGTGGCAATCCCCCCAAAAGCAAAAGAAAAATTCCGTCTCCCGATATAGCCATCGACCGTTCCACACCCACGAGGAACAGCCAAAGCCACTCCTTCTTCATCCTCCCAATCACCCTAACTCTACTGCTTTTAATAACGTAACATTAACTCTCTTCTGTAATTTTCCAATTTAACTCCAAATTTTTTTTAGCAATTTTGTACTTTTTTTTTTTTTAATATGAAATACATTCTATATTTTGTAATCTTGTTGTATGCTTCTAATCAGTTAAATGCTCAAATATTCTACCCTATATTCTGTTCATGCTTAGCTCCCACCAGTCTCTTCCTGGATCTTCTTGATGAGCTCCTGCGCCTCCTCGGGGGTCTTGAAGATGCGTGTTCTGCCCTCATATGTGACCAGAAGTCTTGCAGGGTGAATCACTCCATGACGAATCTCAAGGTTGCGCAGTTCTTTGCGGATGGGGTCAAACTGCTTCCTTAATTGTTGGATTCCTGAGGCCAGATCTGGGTAGAACCGCACCTGCTGATCTTGGTATTTAATTTCTCCTTTGGCCTGCACCGCGTTGGAGATCGTCATCCTGTCTCTGTAGCTGAGAAACTTCATAATTAGCGTCCTCGGTGCTGCCTTGTTACCTCTCGGTGGGCCAATTCGGTGGGAGCTTTCCAAGACGACTGATGATTTTAGCTCCGCGTTGTTCAGCGCCTCCGGGATCCACCCCTCCAAAAAGGAGCATGAATCACGACCTTCGGCTCCCTCCGGTAAACCCACCAGCCTCAGGTTGTTCCTTCTGGACCGAGATTCCAAGTCCATAACGCTATTTTCCAGATCTTTATTTTTTTTTTCCAAAGTGCGCACCTTTATTTGAAGTCCGCTGATTTCATCCTCCGCACTTGAAACACGAAGCTCCGCCTGCGTCACTCGCTCCACGCAGTCACCCAACTCCTTTCTCATTGCATCCAACGCTGCCATAATCCCATCAAGTTTAGCGGAAAAGTCTGCTCTCATTGAGCTAATGGCAGCCAGCACTGCACCTGTGCCGCCATCGTCAGCAGCAGCAGTTACCGCACCACCGCTAGTTTCATCCGCCATATCCGCAGCTTTTTCTACTGCGCCACAAACTTTAAAGTCCGTTAATTTGGACTGCTTCGGCGATTCAATTTTTCCCCCTCCTGATTTCCCAGCCTTAGTCTTCACCGGCATATCCTCACCCAAACACTGGGAAAAGTTCTGTTCCAAATGAGAGAGTTATTTGCCGAATTTTTATTTCCAGGGGCAGAGCAGAGTGATACGTGTCCTTCTAGGCGGCCGCCATAACCGGAAGTCGTCTCTTTCAAATTTATTAAAAAAACAGTAATTTTATTTTTAAAAAATAGACAAAAATAATTCAGTCTTACTGGTATACATATTAACCCCTTGCACTCCAGTCAATTTTCCTAAAAACGCCAAAAAAAAAAATGTGCCCAAAGTAAATAGAAAGCTGTTCTTCAACCCTTTGCAGCATCTTCATGGGGTTGGTCTCATTTAAAAGAAAACACTTTGAATTTTTTGGCAAAAAAACATGATCTCTCTAAGTGCTCCGGCCACTGAGTTACAGTCATCTAAACATAGTGAACTTGAAGAAAATAAATTTGGCCTGGGTGTTTTTTTGGATACAAATGCTTGCAAATAACACACAGCTTCAGATCCGGGCTGGAAAATGCAACAGAAATGTAGAACCAAGTGTTATCCAGCTGAGGTCCAAATTTTGTAACAGTACCACAAAAAATGAATATTTTACACAGCTTTGTTCTCAGGCTGTTCCCAGGCGTTTTGGAACTGTGCCAAATTGTGCCAAATGGCACAGTTTGGAAAAACGTCTGTAACTTTTGAATAATTCAATGTAGAATCTTCATTTTGGGCTCTAATGAAAGGTCACACTCAGGGCTGTCTGTGTGTGTGTGGGGGGGGGGGGGGGGTTTGCCCCCCCCCACTTGCTACAGAGGATGGACTTCGGCCATCGCTACACAACGGATTAGCCTCATGTAGTGATGTGGGACAGCAGCGCAATCACCGCGGCTCCCCCCCCCCCCGCTGCAGAAGAATAGCGGGGGGGGGGCGTTCACAGTCTGTACGCGGCGAACAACCCCTTGTACAGCGGCGCACAAACTGCGCTGCGAAGCACAGTTGTAATTTACCCATCGGTCAAAAATCATTTTGGATTACAATTTTCAGGGATAAAAAATAATTTGGTTTATAACACCTTACCTCTTCACAGCCACATTGTCCTGGCCAACTTCTCTTCCTCATTGTCAGACGAACCGACGCTGGTCCGCTCTGGTTCTGGTCTCGCGACCCGGTCAAAACATAATTCCATGATTGCGGTTTTGGCGAATGATTTACGACCTTCGTCGTTGGCCTCCGTCGGTCTATGATGACCATATAAGAGAATCCTAAACACTCTGCTGGAATCAAAAAAATAAATAAATAAACCACTGCCTGTGGCTGCTGAAGCAGTCTCTCTTCACCCAGCTTTAGACAAAACAGCTCAGCGAACTTCTGTGCTTCAATTGGCTCGCAGCCATTGGGAGGCGGGTCCTTCTGGCTAGATTTTCATTCATTGGTTCTTCAAGGTTTCAGAAACCCAATTCAAAGCTCTTATTAGTCGAATGAGAGGTCAATCAGATGAACTAATCTGTTCGCGGCTGTGTCTGCAGCTTTTATTTTCAGTGCGCGCTTGGACGCCATACACCACCTACATCAAAATCTCCATGATGCATCCTAGAGCGCACGAGAGCGCCCTCGTGCGCTCTTGTGCACTCTAGGACGCAGAGACTTGCCAGTCCGCGGTACAACGGAGCGCAAGAGGTTAACTAGAAAAGCACTCTGAGAGCGCAGACCTCCGCCAAGCGCCACAGTTCCCCCCATACAGTGTTGGTATGTACGTTTTCAGATTCCTTGACCATGAAAACATATGACTAGCAATTGGATTGACAATGATAGGATTAGTGGTTCAGTAGTTATTCACGAAAATGGCATTTTCCGTAATGGCGGCCACAGTTCCCCCCATACAGTGTTTGTGTGTACGTTTTCAGATTCCTTGACCATGAAAACATATGACTAGCAATTGGATTGACAATGATAGGATTAGTGGTTCAGTAGTTATTCACGAAAATGGCATTTTCCGTAATGGCAGCCACAGTTCCCCCCATACAGTGTTTGTGTGTACGTTTTCAGATTCCTTGACCATGAAAACATATGACTAGCAATTGGATTGACAATGATAGGATTAGTGGTTCAGTAGTTATTCACGAAAATGGCATTTTGCGTGCGTAATGGCGGTTTTCTTCTGGACGGTGATCTGGATCACCACCAAAATGTAATCATCTGTAGGATACCCCATTTCTGACAATCTGGGAAAATTTCATGAAAATCCGTCCATAACTTTTTGAGTTATGTTGCTAACAGACAAACAAACAGACAGACAGACAGACAAACCAACACCGATGATCACATAACCTCCTTCGCAGAGGTAAAAAAATAATAAAAAGTGATTTATCTATTTTGTGGTATTAATTTGTACTAATTTAACTGTTGTTTACTTGCTGACTAACAAAAATCTTGCTGACTTTAACAAAAATCTTATTTTATCTGGTCATGGTCCTCTCTCAGTCTGGTGATGATTCTCTAGTAAAAGGTGAAGAAAATAATGAAAAAAGACAAAAATAAAGTTCCATCTTTGCCCAAAATTTCAGAAAAAAAATCTCTTAACTGACGCTGTCATGGTTGCTAAGTGGTGGGGTAGTGCATGGTCACGCAAACAAGCATCGTCCAAAGACTAGACAATCTCATTTTAACAGCCACAAATCAGCCTTTACATGCAGCCTACCTGACCTTCGAGTAGTCTGGCCTCTTGGGCCACGGTCTATAAGGCTGCAACCTCTGAACTGAGACACAGCAATTGTCTCAGGGTGAACCTGTGTACCAAGTTTGGTGACCCAAGAATTCTTTGTTGTTGAGATATAGTTTATTTGCCATTTTGCCATTGACCTTTGACCCCAAACCCATAGTCACAGTCCAAGGTCATGGCGTGTACCTGTGCACCAGGTTTGGTGATTCCAACTTTATTCTTTCTATTGTAATAGAGCAAAGGGAATGTTAACCTTGACCTTTTGACCTCAATCCCATAGTCAGAGTTCAGGGTCTTAGGGTGAACATCTGTACCAAGTTTGGTGACTGGTAATTTCACGCGTTCTATAGTAATAGTGCAAATGGAATGTTAATTTTGACCTTTGACTCCAAAGCCATAGTCAGGTCAAGGTATAAGCTGCCCAGGACTCGTCTTAGATGCAACTATGGCATCAATTTGAAAAACCTACATCATTTATTTCAGTAGTTAAAATGTTTACAAGATTTAAGGAAAAACTGACCTCTGAATTGACTTCAAGGTCTATAATTCCCACAAAAATTATCCGATTAGAGTCAAATAGCAGTGCATCATCAGTGTATATCAAACTCTGGTAACAAATTTCAGAACATTTGGAACAAAACTGTAGGAGGAGGTGATTTCACAAGGTAGTTACTGTCTATTAACTGAGGTGAAATAGGACATCATAAGTCAGGGGCTATAACTCCTGCGAGAATCATCCAATTGGAGCCAAATTACAATATTCACATCAGTGTATATCAAACTCTGGCACCAAATTTCAGAACATTTGGAACAAAACTATAGGAGAAGTTGATTTCAAAAAATTGGGACAGATGGACGGACCGCCCCATAACATAATCCCCCTCCCATCTACACCCAGGTCTTTGACCAGCAGAGGATAAAAACCTGCAAAAACTACTTTTTGCGGTGAATGGGACCTTTAAGGTAAAGGAACAATATCACACTGGTAAAGCACTGTCTGTAGTTCACATTTATAAGATTAAATAGTTATCTCTTATAATCTCTGTATTTATTAAGATTTTTTCCACTCACCCTCCTGACCACTGTGACTCCTCTCTGAGTCTTGGCCCCTCTGAGGAGTATTTTCTCCACCTGCTGCACTGTTCTCCTGAGTTCTCCTCGCCTCCTCCTGTCCTCCTCCTCCTTCCTCTGTCAGCTCTGCCTGGGCTCCGATCTGGCCGACTCTGCATTCCAGCAACAGCGTCAGTTGAGTTTCTGCCACCTCCAGTCGCCTCTTCAGCTCCTCGATTTCAACCACACCCTGACTCACCTCAAGAACAATGGGAAACCAAACAAATTTACGATGGCAGTCAAAAGAAATGACTGCAATTACAAAGATCTTTTTCAACATTAACGCAGAGGGAACATTTATATAAAAGCAAAAAAGTTGTGTACTTGTAGTTGTAGCTCAGAAGAAAATTCATTAACAAGGCGGCAGATCTTTTCCAAGGCTTCTTGAGCCAGAGACGTCATGAAGTCTCCAAACTGGACCATCTGAAGGAAAGAAATACAGACACTGCCAGAATGCACACTGCACATGTAAGTGTTAAAGCGAGGGACTACGGTAGAAATGGATGATTTCACTCCATTTCAACTAAAGTCAATTCAGTATTTTAAATTCATCTAAAGCCAGTGGCAGTTTCAGATATGGGCTACATGGGTGGTTGCCCAGGGCGGCTTCCACTAGGGGGCGCCATGAGAATGAGAGGGGAAAAAAAAAGATTCATAGTTATTGTTCTCATCTTATTTGTGGTAAATGGACGTTCTCTACAGGCAGAATGCTCCTTTCCCTCTATGCAGCACAGTTTCACCCTTCTCCACCTCTTCCCTTCTATCCTTCCAATTACATTTAAAACTAATTTATTCTCCAGGTAACTGGAATAATCAAAACTGATTTGTATGTAATTGTGCCACATATGAAATAAATAGAAATGTGTACTCATACAGCGACCACTGCTGAAACTAAAAGTCAGGCCCATAAACTATCAAATCTATTGTGTATGTGACAGATATGAGGTGTACGCCAGGGAGACTGTCCACCCAGGGTGTCACACAAGCCAGAACCGCCCCCATCTAAAGCAAATAGTACATAATTAAATGACTCCATTAATATAGTAAAAAAATAAAAAATAAAAATTACATTTTCTCGTCCAATTTTTCTATTGTAACAAATTAGGACTAACAGCAAAGACATTTTTCTTGCTACAACCTGATAAGGGATATGTGTATCTTGCATTTCTGTCTGATGTGATTTCAATTGAACGTGTGCACATTTTTGCAATTTTACACTAAAGCGATGCAGCTGCAACAGCGTTGACGCAATATTCCCCTGCTTCACCTGTTGCACACCTCTCAAGAAAGAGAGGTGCACGTCGGGGACGCAGACCATAAGAGCTGTGAATGGCTCACTTTGTCTCCTCCTTCACATTTCCTGGTTCTTGTCGCTACTCCGCTCTGCCCGTTCACAGCGGCACAACTTCCAAAGCGAGTCAGTTAAACAACGGTCCAAATTCAAAAGAATACTGAGGAAGTGAGCACATGCAGAACATTTTAAGGCTCATCATCACCCCATTAACTACACATTGTCAAATAACGGCAGCAGCGGTGGTCGCATGCACCATTTTCTCAGATATTTTTTTTCTCTATGCAGTGATTATATGAAAAGTTACCTTTTCTTAACATTTATTAGCTCTAACTCCATCACAATCTGCTCTTGTCCGTCTCCATTTAATAAACAAAAACCCCAAACAAACCACAAATTACTCTACACATCGTCTGAAACCCATTTTGGCAACAGAACAACGCATTCCACCCAACACACAAGAAACAAGAGCACTGAGGCGAGTGCAATATCCCCCGCCTCCGTTTTCGTTGAAGATCCCAGTACTTAACGACTGAGAGCAGTTTTCAGCTTTTCAATATAATTACTGTGGCAGAACCAAATTATGATAAACCTATCATCCACGAATATACAACACATAGTTGTAGGTCAGAATCCCAAGGTAAACCCGTGTATGATGACCCTAGAGAGCTTTACACATTCTATAGTAAGGGATCATAGGGAGTGCCGACCTTGACCTTTGAATCCAAACCTGTAGTCAGAGGTCATGGTCTCAGAGTGAACCTGTACACCAGGTTTAGTGACCCTAGCTTTCTTTGTTGTTGAGATGCACTTTATAAGGCCTTTTGATGTTGACCTTCAACCTTGCAATCACAAAACGACAGTCACACTTCAGGGTCACAGGGTGAACCTGTGTACCAAGTTTGGTGACTCTAGCTTTACTCGTTGTACAGTAAAAAGGCATAAGGAATGTTAACCTTGACCTTTTGAGACCAACCCCATTGTAAGAGGTCAGGATCCCGAGGTGAACCTGTACACCAGGTTTAGTGGCCCTAGCTTTACTCGTTTTAAAGGAATACTAAATGTAGCATTTACCATTTACCATAGTGCAACTGCAATGTTAACTTTGATCCTAAACCCATAGGTCAGGTTATAACTCTTCCAAGATGTATATTATTGGTACCAAGTTTCAAAGCAACTGGAACAAAACTGTAGGAGAAGTTGATTTCACAAGACAGTTACTGTCTATGAAGTGAGGTGAAACAGGAGGTCATAGGTAAGGGGCTACAATTCCTGGAAAAATCATCCAATCTGAACCAAATTGCAATATGCGCATTCTCAGTATATGTCAAACTATGGTACCAAGTTTCAAAACAATCGGACCAAAACTGTAGGAGGAGTTGATTTCACAAAAGTGGGACAGACGGACGGACGGAGGGACCAACCCATAACATAAGCCCCCTTTGGGTGAGGGATAAAAATTATTGATCATTGCGTTGGCGACATACGTCGGTAATGGCATCGACATGATGCGGGTGCATAAATCCAGTATAATCAATGTCAAGTAAATACAGGATATAAAGAGAACTAAGCTGCATCGTTAATAAAGCTGTGGCTTGTGTGTTCATAAACTGGTGGGCTGGGCGATTAACCAAAAAATAAGCAGAACAGAAGTTCGGGGTCTATAACCAACATAATCTTGTCCATGCCGGTTATTTAGTTTTTCCCCCCTCTCCCGGTGTGTGTGTGTGTTTCTCTTATGTACCGGCCCTTTAAAACATATGCTGCCTGTGCGGCCATATGACTGCTTCATCCAGTCTGCAGCTTGGAAGCAGCACAGAAAAATTAAAGCAGGTTTTCAAAAAGAAATTTGGCCATATTTTTATATGGCATCAGTGAAGATGACCCTAAGCAAAAATAAGTTGGACAGTGTGGGGAAACCGTTTCAATGACGAAAGGCGATACCACTTAGAACTTGGCAAAATACTGGTTCTTTCAGAATACCACTCTTACAACCCCAACTCCAGTGAAGTTGGGACGTTGTGTAAAATGTAAATAAAAACAAAATACAATTATTTCAAAAAATTCTTTTCAACCTATATTCAACTGAATACACTACAAAGCCAAGATATTTAATGTTCAAACTGAAAAGCTTTATTATTTATTTTTGCAAATATTCACTCATTTTGCATTTGATGCCTGCAACATGTTCCAAAAAAGTTGGGATTGGGGCATGTTTACCACTGTTACATCACCTTTCCTCCTAACAACACTCAATAAGCATTTAGGAACTGAGGACACCAACTGTTGAAGCTTTGTAGGTGGAATTCTTTCCCATTCTTACTTGATGTACGACTTCAGTTGCTTAACAGTCCAGGGTCTCCATTATCGTATTTTGCGCTTCTTAGTAGTGGCCTAGTTGATAGAGCATCCGCCCCACGACCGGGAGATTGGGGGTTCAAGTCCCGGCCTGGTCATACCAAAGACCATATAAAAATTGGTACTTCCCGCCTTCTAGCTTGGTGCTCAGTGTAATAGACTAGGGGAAAGAGAAGTTGTTTGTGGCGGCACCTTGCAAGGCAGCGACTCCTCTGATTCTACATGTGATTAACATTGTAGATTGTAGAAACATAATTTCGTTCTACTGTACATGATTGGCTGTATGGACTGAATGACAATAGAGATGGCTTCTCCCTCTTAATGTGTCGCATTTTCAATGGGAGACAGGTCTGGACTGCAGGCAGGCCAGTCTAGTACCTGCACTCTTTTACAACAAAGCCATGCTGTGTTAACACGAGCAGAATGTGGATTGGCATTGTCTTGCTGAAATAAGCAGGGATATCCCTGAAAAAGACGTTACTTGGATGGGAGCAAATACTGCTCCAAAACTGTATATACCGTTCAGCATTAATAGTCCCTTCACAGATGTACAAGCTACTCATGTCATGGTCACTAACACACCACCATACCATCACAGATGCTGGCTTCTGAACTTTTCTCTGATAACAATCTGAATCGTCTTTTTCCACTTTAGCCTGGAGGATATGACGTCCATGATTTCTAAAAACAATTTGAAATGTGGACCAAAGCACACTGTGGCTACAGTCACACTGCAGGTTTTAATGCTCAATTTCAATCTTTTTGCACAAATGTGACCCATATCTGATTTTTTAATGGCTGTCTGAACAGCACATATCTGATTTTTTTCACACCAGACCCAGGCCACTTTCATATGTGGTCCTAATTCGGATACGTATCTGATATTCTCCAAAGCGACCTCAGTCTGAACTGTCATGTCTCATTTCATCCGACTTTTTCCCTCATTGAAATGAGACAGATGCTACAATTCTGTGGAGGATGCAGCAAGCATGGCAGGCACAGCTGATTTGTGCTCTCTTTTTAATCAATCTTCTTCCCTTTATCACTGGATTGTAATTTTGTCAGCTCCGACTGCACAATAACTTCAAAATGTCGGGGGGGGGGGGGGGATCTGAAACTGCCAGACAAGCAGGCACACCAACGACACATTTACTGGATGCTGCAAATTCCTTTTTTCCTGTAACGGCACACCATGAGTCCTGGCTGCTGTAATAGCTAAAATGTAAATACCGACATGACTGTAGAGCAGCAGAAAGGCCAGATAGGGGGACACACAGGAGAGGGGAGTCTCTGGCGGCTCCACCTTCCTGTGTGGGACCGGTGTTACACCACTGGTACGAGCCATGCAGTTTATTAGGGCAAGAGCCACTGACAACATTAACCTTACTAGTGCATACCCGTAGAAACCCGTGCATGCCCGTAGAAGGCATGCATTGGAACAGAATTCTTGTCAGTTACAGGACAGTTGGTATAGCAACACAGCACTAAGTAGCAATCACATGTGATGGCTTTTGTATGCAGCAAAACATAAAAATCACACAAAATATGCCCTGCCATCTGGGGCTGTTTGCCCCTGCTTGTTACTGCTTCTCCTGCCTGTCAATGTTCTGTGTTATGTTGCTTACCTGTGTCTATATACTGTATGTCTTGTAGGGAGTCATGTGCTCTGTCTATGTGCCGTCATATAGACATTATCTGGTGGGTCTTCTTCTTCATTCAGACCACTGAAGGGTCTCCTCCTGTCTCAGACGGCTGTGTTGCTCACAGTCATGCCTGCGGCGTACTGGTGGAACCTGAGGTGTTTCATGTTCACGGCATCCTTTCTGACGTGCAGCAGTTCTCCTCATTCTATTGCTCTCCATCTGGTGGTTCTTCTTCTTTGTTCAGACCACTGGTTGAGGGATAGCTGCATCGTAATTCCAGTTCTTGGGCACGATCCTGAAAAAGTGGCTTTTCACCCTGTTCAGGAAGGCCCGTGCATGCCCATAGAAACCAAGAAACTGGAGCACCCAGAGAAAATCACCGCTTTGCTTGGCATTTTCCACATTTGTAGTGTAGATTGGCATTCGTCAAGGTTACACATTTGCCGTCATGTAGGCATGGCGAGTCGTCCTATGATGCCTGAGTTCATAGTACGCGCTATGATGATGAGGCGGAGATCATAGGCTGTCCTATGATGTCCTAGAAATGTGCTTTAAAGTCTGTCGTACCCTACGCTGGTGAAGGGTGTCCTCCTGTCTCAGACGGGTGCGATGTACTGTTGGAACCTCAGGTGTTTCATCTTCATGGCATCTTTTCTGACGTGCAGCAGTTGTTGTCATTCTATTGCTCTCCATCTGGTGGGTCGTTTTCTTCTTCTTCTTCTTCGTTGAGACCACTGGTTGAGGGATAGGTGCGTCATAATTCCAGTTCATGGACAGGATCACGAAAATAGATCTGAGCAAAAAGAGTCTTTCCGGCATGGACTCACTGTATATGACATCATAAAGGCATGTTGCCTAATGTCTGTCACTGTATATGACATAAAGACATAAAGGCAGGCTTGATGTATATGACATCATAAAGACACATTTGTCTATGTGCCGTCATACAGGCATTGCGAGTCTGACATCATAAAGACACATTTGTCTTTATGACTAGTGAGTGATTTGTGATATTGTGCATCTTTTCGCTTATTTATCCTGTTGGTGGTAAGCTCACTTTTGTTGAGCAATACAACGCTGTCCTGTGCTGGCTAACGAGTGTTAGCTAGTAGCTAGCTAGCTAGTAGCCAACTCTGCTGAGTCGCGCTTGCTTTGTCCGAAGTATTCGCTTGTGAGAGCAAAACGATGAAATATGCTAATCCTGGTTAAAGTCCTGGTCTGTGTACGTGTTGCACTTTGGTGCTGTGCATTAATTTGTGTGTATTTTGTTTCTAGAATCTGTTTCCACATGCCAGGGGTCCGCATCCCTCAGAGTGTTGTGTTTATATGGTTACAGGTCAAGTGGACCCCAGGATCCAAAATCTTAACATATACAAGTGCATTTTCAAACCAGTGATTTATAACTAACTAACTAACTAACTAACCTGCACTTATATAGCGCTTTTCTAGTCACAAAGACCACTCAAAGCGCTTTCATTAATACTAACCCTCTATTCTAAGGGCCTATAGGAAACAGATATCTAGGGACAATTTAGAACAGCCAATTAACCTAACATGCATGTTTTTGGCATGTGGGAGGAAACCGGAGAAATCCCGGAGTAAACCCACGCAACACGGGGAGAACATGCAAACTCCACACAGATCACTGTTGGTCGGGGGCTGGGATCGAACCCACGATCCCACGATCCCCACAATCCCCCGGCCAAGGGTAAACTGTGCTGCCGCAGTGCAAACCACTGCGCCACCGTGCAGCCCAAGTATAAAGTGATTCATATAATTTTTTAAAGCCTCAGAGTAGACCAACACACCTATTCTGTGGTTTTTCCAAAAAAGTGTTGGAACAGTGTTTTTGTGCTGTTCCACCATAAATCCTTGGATTGAAAATGTACATGTACAGAGTGGATCCTGGGGTGCTCACTGGTCAGGGAAATGAAGCATTTTTGTCACATCCCACCACTGACTTTCACAAGTGTATTTCCCTAATACAGGTACATCTCCAAAAATTAGAATATCATGAAAAAGTTCAACATTTTTTTCACTCATTTCGGAAAGTGAAAGCCATATATTATATAGAGTCATTACACAGACAGTGATATATTTCAAGCGTTTATTTTAATTTTGATGATTATGGCTTACAGCCCCTGAAAACCCCAAATTCAGTTTCTCAAAAAATTAGAATATTACATAAAATTAATTTTAAAAAATAGTTTTTAAAAAGAAATGTTGGCCGTTAAAATGTTGGTTAACATGGGCTGTAGCCATAATCTTCAAAATTAAAATAAGCACTTGCAATATATCACTGTCCGTGTAATGAATCTACAGTATATATGGGTTTCACTTTCTGAAATGAGTGACAAAAAATATTGAACTTTTTCATGATATTCTAATTTTTTGAGATGTACCTGTATATGTTTTAAACTTGCTTTAACTAACCACCATCCATTTCTGTCTTTGGTCTAGGCAAGAGGAAAGGAAAAAAGCCGCCCCACAACAGACCTTGCCACTGTGGAAAGTACTGAAATCCTTTGCTTTTATAGGTAAAGTGCCAAAACCAAAGTAGCACAATTTCCACTTAATATAAAAGGAACTGAACTGAGAATTATTTGACTGTGTGAATATTAATTACAGAATAATTGTAAATGAATGGCACATCAACTGTAAAATAAACTGCTTGTTAATGTATTTATTTTTTTTTGTCAGATCACTTGTGTGATCCTTTGTGAGTTATGTTCATAACTGTATGTTGCACTTTGGGGAATGGGAGTTGTTCAGTCATCAATATAATTTAGTTTATATGTGTAGTTTATAGTCTATCATCAATAAACTCAGTATTATAATAGCAGGACACATTACAAATATTTGAGACCCATTGTAGTGCATCCATTTATATTTCAGCAATACAAGTACAAAACACCGCCCACACTTGAAGCCAGGGCAAGAAGAGACACAGTGAGGACAGAACGGTGGCTAAACTTTTATTGATAAAAATTCCATATTTTGACTGAGCGACTCCACACTCAGTGATGCACACCCTCAGTTAAAGTACTAGATTCCATTCAACTGAATGTATTAATTCATTCTGATTGCTGAGGCCACAGTAAAAACTAATGATTTTAAACGTAACCCAGCCTTTGTAAAATTGACTGAAGCGCAGCTACATGAAAATTGTGGTTAAATACAACAACAAAGTACTTTTTTGTCACATTCCACCACTGGCTTTTAGCAACAAGTGTATTTCCCAAATATGTTTTAAACTTGCATTAATTAACCACCACCCATTTCTGTCTTTTGTCTAGGCAAGAGGGAAACGATCCACCCCAAACTGGACCTTGCGTCACTATTTACAGAGATGCAGGCTGAAGATCTGCTGAACTGGGACCAGCTTGAGCGACACATCCCAGCTGCTTCTCAGTGAGGCAGCGTGGCCGGCGTGTGTGACCCATTCTAAGTTGTTTTTTTTTACAGTTTGAATTTTGCACATTCTGAATAATCTGGAATTTGCTGTTGATTGTAATAAACAATTTAGTGACTTACGTGTTTGCATCATGATTTTCTATTTTGTCTGTTAAGATACCGGTGGGAAAAGAGTCAACAGCACAAACCATTTATCAGAGACTTTGAAAATAATGGCTCATTTTTAAGAAAAAGTAACCAAAACAATTATTTTATTTACTGAAGACTATATTGTTGGATGTGCCACCACAGAAGACCCTGCACACTTTAGTGATAGTACCAGTATATGGAGGAATTCTGGGCCATATTAGCATCTGTACTTTATCATAATGGGTTTGGGCGGGGGTGTCCAATCATGTGCCATGGAGGACCAAGACTCTACAGGCTTTACCTCCAACCAGTGTCTTCAACAGCAGATTTCCACTGAATTTCTTCCACTGACTGCTGATCAGTGAAACACCTGCTGAAGAGACTGGGTAGAAGAGAGAACCTGCAGGGTCTTGGCCCTCCATGGCACATGATTGGAGACCCCTGAGTTAGGGTTTAATGGGATTTAACATTTCAACACAAACTGCTTTATGGTTCATAATTCTGTTGACAGACTTACACCAAAACAAAAGTGATTTCTCAAACTGCTGGACTATTCTTAGACAGCTTTTCCAGTCTTTTAGTATTTAATTTATGTCACTTGGTGGTAACCTTCACATATAAAACAAAAGAGACACATCTGCCAAAAAAGGTTTATTGTCAAAATTCCAACTGCAATACTACATGAATACATGTATAGTACATTGTTGATGCAGAGAATATATATTTCTACAGTACATGTGTCTAGTAAATCAAGTATTTTCCATGTAACCTTGTGACTGCATTATTTTAATTGCTTTTAATCCTAAATCAAGTTTGTTTTGGCCTAAAATGCAACATAATTGTCAAATATAGCTTATTATACCTAACTCAGTACTGTTTACCTTTTGAATATACAGTATATTTAGTGGCTAATATAACCCCATAACTACAACCTAGCGATCAAGTTGTGTCAGCTGAACAGCTTTTGCCATGACACCACCAGAATCAGAATCAGACTTATTGCCATTGTTCATGTAGTACACAAACTAGGAATTTGTCTCGGTGCAATGCTGCAACATTAAACATGATAAAAATAAAAGATAGAAATAAAAAACTATACATGCAATAAAATGTAGAATATGAATGAGTAATACTAGACAAAGCAATTTTTAAATATGTTAGCGAGCAGCAGATATTGTGGAGTACCCCATAGTGCAGTCGGTAATGCAAAAAGAAAACAGTGATGATTGACATGAGTCTGGTTGAGCTGCTGTACGTAGTGCACGAGAGTCTAATAAGTCACTTAGTGTTCAGCAGTCTGATGGCAGAGGGGAAGAAGCTGTTCATGTGACGGGAGGTTTTAGTCTGAATGGACCGAAGTCTTCTACCTGAGGGGAGGGGGGCAAACAGTACGTGACCAGGGTGTGAAGGATCGGCTATGATCCGGCCTGCACGCCTCCGGGTCCTGGAGATGTACAGATCCTGGAGGGATGGGAGCTTGCAGCCGATCACCTTCTCAGCAGCGCGCAAGACGCGCTGCAGCCTTAGTCTGTCCCTGGCAGTGGCTCCTGCGTACCACACGGTTATGGAGGTGGTAAGGATGGACTCGATGATGGCCGTGTAGAACTGCACCAACATCTTGGTGGGTAGCTTGAGCTTCCTCAGCTGCCGCAGGAAGAACATCCTCTGCTGGGCCTTTTTGATGAGGGAGCTGATGGTCGGCTCCCACTTGAGGTCCCGGGTGATGGTGGTGCACAGGAAGCGGAAGGAATCTGCAGTGGTGATGGGAGAGCCTGTGAGGGTGAGGGGGGGGGGCAGAGGGGTTGTGGCTTTCCTGAAGTCCACGATCATCTCCACTGTCTTCAGAGCGTTCAGCTGCAGGTTGTTGTGGCTGCACCAGGACGCCAGCTGGGCTACCTCTTTCCTGTAAACGGACTCGTCGCCGTTGGAGATGAGCCCGATGAGGGTGGTGTCGTCCGCAAACTTGATCAGCTTGACAGACTGGTGGCTGGAGGTGCAGGAGTTGGTATAAAGGGAGAAGAGTAGGGGGGAAAGTACACAGCCCTGGGGTGATCCGGTGCTGATGCTAACAGAGTCAGAGACAGTCTTTCCCAGCCGCACATGCTGCCTCCGGTCCGTCAGGAAGTCGGTGATCCACCTGCAGAGGGATTCAGGCACGTTGAGCAGGGACAGCTTGTCCCGGAGCAGAGCGGGGCGGATGGTGTTGAATGCAGAGCTGAAGTCCACAAACAGGATCCTGGCGTAGGTTCCCGGGGAGTCCAGTTGCTGCAGGATGGAATGGAGGGCCAGGTTGACTGCGTCGTCCACAGACCTGTTGGCTCGGTAGGCAAACTGCAGCGGGTCCAGGAGGGGAGTGGTGATGGACTTGAGGTGGGGCAGGACCGGGCGCTCAAAGGACTTCATGACTACAGAGGTGAGCGCTACAGGTCTGTAGTCGTTAAGTCAACTCAGTGCTGCTGGAGCAGGTACATGACATCAGGGTTTCCTCTGTTAACATTTCTCCATGGCGGGCCGCCTTGCCAGAAATTGTACCGCCACGCCAAGGATATGAATTTATTAAGAAAAATATATGAAGCAATGACTTTCCGCAAGCGCGAACACAAACAACGCGCGTGGCCATCATCCGCGCGGAGTTTAGAAGCGCCCCGCCCACGCGAGTTCTTGACTCAGTCAGCAGGCAGTGTCTCGCTAAGTGTGACTGTCGGCAAAATCATGCAGGGTTTCCTCTGGTAACATTTCTCTGTGGCGACCCGCCACACCAGAAATCGTACCACCGCACCAAGCCGATATGATTTTATTAATAAAAATATATCAAGCAATGACTTTCTGCAAGCACGCCGCACCAAGCCGATATGATTTTATTAATAAAAATATATGAAGCAATGACTTTCTGCAAGCACGCCGCACCAAGCCGATATGATTTTATTAATAAAAATATATGAAGCAATGACTTTCTGCAAGCGCGCACATGAACAATGTGCGCAGCCGTCATCCACGCGGAGTTTAGAAGCATCCCGCTCACACGAGTTTTCCAGTCAGTCAGCAAACAGTGTCTCGCTAAGCGTAACTGTCCGACAGAAACATGAGTTTAGTAAAGTACTTTAAACGTGGAAAAAAAATCATAAGAGGTATGTAAGCACTGGCGTTTATCATGGTTTTAACCCACTGGAAACGGGAGCCATAATGGAAGAGTCGCTTAGCTAACAGATGTGGTTAGAATTCAAATGCAGCCGGCTTCATATGAAGGGAAAGGCGGGGGGACTACTGAATTGCTGAGGATATATTTCACCAGCCACTACAATTTTGTTATGAGACTGGCAATTTCTCTTTTCTCGCATGAGCAGGCGTGCCGTTTTTATTCTACAGCGCCAGTCACAAAGCAACAGCTAAAAACGCTAGCTCTAAACTGAGGTCCTTCAGCGGCTGCCTAGAGAGGTACCTGATGAGAAAGCCTGAGCGCATAACTATAACGGCTGTTGCTAAATGACCGGCCATTTATGTCTGCACTAAGTGGCCCAAGGAAAAATCCACGTGCAGGAGTGGTTTCGTGCGTTGTATTGAACAAAACCCCAAAACGTGTTAATGGGAATGAATGAAGTGTGGATTTGTATGTGTGTGAAACACCCGAGCTGCCGAGTGCCTGAGCTGTCAGGGAGCGAAGGACCCAAAGGGCTCCCTGACACGCCTGATGGAAAATAAATAAATGTGCATTTTTTTAATTTTTTTTTTTTAGCCAAATAGCCAAATTAGGAGGTATTTACTTGTATTATTAGCATATTTGTAATTTGTGTGTATTTTCTACTATTGAATAATAAAAAAAGAATTGAATTGTAGGTGCTTCCCGGCCAGATATTGTGATACTAGGAGACCGGCTCCCAGCCATGTAGTCACTTTGCAACTATAACTGCCTAAACAGATCATTCTGTACATGAACACATATTGTGGTGAATTATGTCTCTAGAGTCCGCTACAGTTCCCTATTATGTACCTGGCAGGTTAAGATGACCGAAATTCACGTCATTGACTTAATCCATCCATCAGCAGCCTTCAGACAAACTAAACGTGACAACATTTGATTTCAAAATAAGGGAGGTTTTTCCTGCTGTCTGGGTGGTGAGATTTCTAAAAAAAAAAAAAAACCAAAAAAACAACAAAACTATAAATATAAAGAAATACTGTAACATAAATAACAGTATAAATAAATAAATATAAAATAAATACAATTTATTTCATAAAATACAATTTTATTAATTTTTTTCTTTGTAATCAGAGTTAAATTATTGTTCTGTTCTGACTGCAAAATTATGGTCAAAAATGTAAATTGTTATAAGGAAAAAGTAAAAAAAAATTATCACAGTCTGTTTCAAATTTATCTAAAAACCCCCCAGTAATTTTATTAAAAAAAAAAACAGACAAAAATAAGTCATAAAATAATCCACAAATTTATAATAAAGTTTCAAATGTACAAAAGTCAATTTTACAAGAGAGAATTACAAATTTGAGGAACATGGGTTCAACTTTAGATTTACAGAGAAAAGTAGAAAACTATAAAAAAAAATTGTTATAAATTTTTGAGAAAAACCTCAAACCTTCAAGAATGAAGTCATTACTCAAGTTTTTAAGTGGGTGCTCTTTGTACCCTTAACTCAATTAGAAAGTTTTGGTTGTCTACTTTTAATTATTAATTTCAAAGCACTGCTTTCACATGAGTAGAATTTCTGGTTACTATACCCACCTGATCATATAATTTAAGTATGCTTACATTACAAGCTTACAGTACATTACTATTATGAATGTTTCTTTCCCTTTCCTACTCTCGCAATGGAATAAAAGAAACACTAGAATAAAAATACAAAAAATACACATATTTTTGTCATTTATGTAAAACATGACAAAAAAATCCTGCAGGACAAAACATGACACTTGATATTTTCTAACCTGTTTGTATACCACCATAGACAGAGAGAGAACCTGAATTAGACAGAGCTCAGAGAGGGCAAGATGAGACAGAAGACAGGAGCCAAAGAGAGGAAAGTGTTCAGGCAGAGGAAGGAGAGAAGGATAACACCACCAAAAAGTCTAAACACAGGATGTCTGGGTGGGACCCCAACTGGCCCAATATTCAAGCCTTGGTTGCACAATACTTCAAATGGTAAGTTCCATATGCAACGTTACTGTGTAAAATTTTAAAAAGAAATAAATAGTATAAAATTAACATATTCCGGTATGTTTACCCCCACCACCGCGCCAATGTCTTTAAGCCAGAGGAAACACTGGACATGATGTCTCAACAGTCTCTCCATGATTTTCACACAGATCAGAGCAATTTGTTGTACAGGAAGCTAAACGGTTCTACAGACATTCTTAAGCTCTATAACCATTGATCGTTTGTGAAGCTGGGGTGACATCAGTGAGAGGCTGTCTTGAAGGCCCAGACCGACGGTTTGAAGTGGTAATTTTCCCCACAACAGAGCCATCTGAAACACACACATAGCATACATATTTTAGTACCTAGTAGTGATAACTTGCAGACATTACAACGTAGTATGGCGGACTTAAAGCAAACTAGCATTAGCAATCATTACCTTACTGTCATATGTGATCTAGTTCGTATCCTCACATCTTCCGCTCTATGGCTTCCCAGACACTCCAATACTTTTCCAGAGTGTTTCGTCTCGCTGCCTGTCCCCTTCTCTGGTGGTCCTTTTTGGCCTTTACGGTGACAAAAAGCCAGAGACCGAGGAGTCGCCTTGTACAGTTGCCATGTTATGTTTTGCTAGGGTTGCGTGTTTTACGTCACGGGAGTGTGGCGCTGCCTTGCTGTAAAAAAAAATCCTACCCACCCCAGGCGTATCCAGCTGCAATAGAAACACAACCAAACCAAACCGAGTAGAGTAGATAGAGTAAGGCCGACTGGGTACTAGTGGAAAAGTGCCATGTGTCCTATGATGCCTGAGTTCATAGGACGTCCTATGATGTTCAGGCAGAGATCATAAGCCGTCCTATGATGTCCTATGAACGTGACAAGACACACACACAGACAGACACACACAGATTTCTTGATTTTATAGAGTGATGAAGAGTGATTTATATAGGTAATCCCATAGAGACATGGGGTCTCATTTTAAAGAGAGCTGTTTAATCGATCAGTTCTGTTAAAGCAGAGCTGATCACAGCAGTCATCTGGTATGTAGAAGAATGAAGCTGGTCTCATATTTATGGTTTTAACATTTTATTTTGCTGTGCTGCATCACGGTGAAGACGTTCTGTCCCCCTCAATCGTTCGGGGCTCAGATTCACTTCCGTAAACACAACACTGTGGCTGAAATTACGTTTTCTTCTGCGCATGCGGGTCACTTCTTAGCTGTAGACCGTTCATGCTGGAGTCTGATGGGGGTCGCATTTAAATAATAATGTGAACACCCACACAACAAAATCGGACCTCTGCAAAAAAATCTGAATTGAGCATTAAGCCCTGCGGTGTGACCATAGCCTGTGTGTCAGACCAGCTCAGATGAGCTCAGGCCCAGAGCACCCATCAGCATTTCTGGGTGTTGTTGATAAATGGCTTTTGGTTTGCATGGCGGAGTTGTAACTTGCATATGTAGCAACAAACTGTTTTAACTGAGTGTTTCTCTGAAGTGTTCCTGAGCCCACATGGTAATATTCTTTACAGAATGATGATGATTTTTAATGCAGTCCTGCCTGAGGTATTAAAGGTCACAGGCATTCAATGTTGGATTTCGGCCTTCCCACTTTCGTACAGAAATTTCTACAGATTCTCTGAATCTTTTGATGATATAATGGACTGTAGATGATGAAATTCCAAAATTTCTAGTTATTGTATATTGAGAAACGTTCTTAAACTGTTGCAACTATTTGTCCACACAGTTGTTCACAAAGTGGTGAACCTTACCCCATCCTTGTGATCAACTGAACCTTTCGGAGACACTCCTTTTATACCCAGACATGATACTCACCTGTTTCCAATTAACCTGTTCACATATGGAATGCTCCAAAAAGGTATTTTTGAACATTCCTCAACTTTCCTAGTCATTTGTTGCCCCGTCCCAGCTTTTTATTGGAAGATGCTGTAAGCATTGAACTCAAAATGAGTGAATATATACAAAAAGTTAATCAGTTTGAGCCTCTCTCCAGTACCTTGGCATAGACCTAGAGGCTGAGGAGTGTGATCCCTCTAGAATTGGAACACACCCTCCAATCCCCCTTCTTGAAGAGAGGAACCACCACCCCGGTTTGCCATGCCAAAGGCACTGTCCCTGACCTCCACGCAGTGTTGCAGAGGCGTGTCAACCATGACAGACCTACAACATCCAGGGCCTTGAGGTACTCAGAGCAAATCTCTTCCACCCCCGGGGCCTGGCCACTGAAGAGTTTTTTAATCACTTCGGCGACCTCAGCCCCTGATGGGCAAGTCGTCCCCCTCGTCCACAAGCCCTGCTTCCTCTGTGGAAGGCGTGTTAGTGGGATTGAGGAGATCCTCGAAGTATTCCTTCCACCGCCAGACGATATCCCCAGTCAAAGTCAGCAGTGCCCCATCTGCACCATACACAGTGTGAACAGGAAGCTGCTTCCCCCTCCTGAGTCGTCGGACAGTTTGCCAGAATCTCTTCAAGGCTGACCAAAAGTCTTGTTCCATGGCCTCACCAACCTCCTCCCACACCCGAGTTTTTGATTCAGCAACCACCCGAGCCGCACTCTGCTTGACCTGCCGGTACACCTCAGCTGCTTCGGGAGTCCCACCAAGCTCAATAGGACTCCTTTAGCTTGATGGCCCCCCTCACCACTGGTGTCCACCACTTGGATTCGGGGGTTGCAACCACGAGATGCACCGACCAATGCACCACTGATGCACCTGGGAAGGTCTATGCCAAGGTACTGGAGAGGAGAGTCTGGCCATTGGTTGAACCTCAGATTCAGGAGGAGCAATGTGGTTTTCAGCCTGGCCATGGCACATCGGACTAGCTCTACCCTCTCAAGAATCCTTGAGGGTTCGTGGGAGTTTCCCCAACCAGTTTACATGTGTTTTGTGAACTTTGAGAAGACGTTCGACCATGTCCCTTGTGGTTTTTTGTGGGGGGTGCTTTGGGAGTATGGGGTATCGGGCTTGTTGTTATGAGCTATCCGATCGCTATACGACCATTGTGAGAGTTTGGTTCGTGTTGTCAACACTCAGTCAGACTCATTCCCAGTGAGAGCTGGACTCTGCCAGGGCTGCCCTTTCTCACCAATACTGTTCATAACTTTTATGGACAGGATTTCTAGGCACAGCCAGGGAGTGAAGGGTGTCATGCTTGGTGACCACAGGATCTCATCTCTGTTGTTTGCAGATGATGATGTCCTGTTGGCTTCATCCAGCAATGACCTACAGGTCTTACTGGGATGGTTTGCCGCCGAGTGTGAAACGGCTGGGATGAGAATCAGCTCCTCTAAGTCCGAGTCCATGGCCCTAAGCCAGAAAAAGGTGGACTGTAATTTCCAGGTTGGGGACAAGCTCCTGCCCCAAGTGGAGGAGTTTAAGTATTTTGGGGTCTTATTCACAAGTGAGGGGAGAATGGAGCGAGAGGTTGACAGACGGATCGGAGCAGCATCTGCAGTGATGCAGATGTTGTACCAATATGTCGTTGTGAAGAGGGAGCTGAGCTCTAAGGCGAAGTTGTTGATTTACCGGTCAATCTACGTTCCTACCCTCACCTATGGTCATGAGCTTCGGGTAATGGCTGAAACAATAAGATCGCGGACACAAGCAGCTGAAATGAGCTTTCTCCACAGGATGTTGGACTCACTCTTAAAGATAAGGTGAGGAGTTCAGTCATCCGGGAGAGTCATCCGGGAGAGCAGGTGGCTGGAGAGAGGGAAGTCTGGGCTTCTCTGCTTGAACTGCTGCCTCCGTGACCCAAACCTCCAGAAAAGCGGTAGAAGATGGATTGATGGAGTTTGAACCCCTTAGCATTCCAGCCAATTTCCCTAAAAATGCCTAAAAATAACATACCCAAAGTAAATCAAAAGCTGTTCTTCAACTCTTTGCAGTATATTCATGGGGTTGGTCTCATTCCAAAGAAAACACTAATTTTTTTTTGCAAAACAGTCAGAATCCCTTCTGCCACTGAGTAACAGTGGTGTAAACCTAGTAAATTTGAAGAAAATAAAGTCTGCCTGTTTTTTGTTTGTTTGTTTGTTTTAGATGCAGATGCCTGAAAACAACATACAGCTGTAAGATATTGGCTGGAAAACCCAACAGGAATGTAGAACTAAGTGTTATCAATCCATCCATCCATTAGGGAGTTAAGGGGCGCTTGCGCACGCAGCGACCGGCAGCTGGTGGCTTGTCACCGGACTGCAGAACAAAAATAAGTCCAAAAAAAAAAAAAAAAAAAAAAAAAAAATCCATCCATCCATCTTCTTCTGCTTAATCCTTTTCGGGTCGGGGGGGACTGGAGCCTATCCCAGTATCTTTGGGCGAGAGGCAGGGTACACCCTGGACAGACCGCCAGTCCATCGCAGGACCAACACAGAGACAGACAACCATTCACTCTCAGTCATACCTAAGGACAATTTAGAATCCCCAGTTTGATGCCAATTAACCTAACTTGCATGTTTTTGGCCTCTGGGAGGAAACCGAAGAAAATCCCGGAGTAAACCCACGCAGACACGGGGAGAACATGCAAACTCCACACAGATCACTGTTGGTCAGAGGCTGGGATCAAACCCAGGATCCCCTGACCAAGGGTGAGTTGCTGTGCTACCGCAGTGTTAACCACTCCGCCACCGCACTGTTCCCCTTACCAGCAGGTTAAAGCCACGATAAATGACTCCACTGCTTACATACCTCTTCTGAGTTTTCCTTTGTTTAAAGTAGTTTAATGAGCTCATGCTTCTCTCGGACAGCGACACTCGAGGGAAACTCTGCCTGCTGACTGGAACAGTCATGTGAGTGGGCGGGGCACTTCCGCCTAGATGACGGTCACGCATGTTGTTGGTGTGCGCTTGCGGAGCGTCATTCTTTCATATTTTTTTTCTTAAATTAATATATCCTTGGCGTGGCCGCATAAGTCCAAGGGTGGCGGCCCACCACACAGAAATGTTACCAGAGGAAACCCTGTCTCCACTTCATCAGTAAAATTGAAAATGTTAGATTATGTTTGACAAATCAACAACTGATAAACTATTAACACTGCAGAACGTTTTTACTTATGTGAGGAAAAACTGACGCAGTTTTTCCTGGTTGATGTTGAAATGCTTTCTAAAGTTATTTCTTCACTCAATTTGGCTAGCTGTCTTTTAGATCTCATCCCCACTGACTTTTTTTTACCCCCACCGGTCAAAGCCCAAAGGGGTCAAAGAGCCCTTTGGGTGAAAACCAAGGAGGGATTATGTTATAGGTCAGTCCGTCCATCCGTCCCACTTTTGTGAAATCAACTTCACTTACAGTTTTGGTCCGATTGTTTTGAAACTTGGTACCATGGTTTGATATACACTGAGGATGTGCATATTGCAGTTTGGTTCTGATCGGATGATTTTTGCAGGACTTGTAACCCCTGACCCTTGACCTCCTGTTTTCACCTCACTTCTGTCTTGTGAAATCAACTTCTCCTACAGATTTGTTCTGATGGTTTTGAAACTTGGTATCATGATTTGAAATACTTTGATATACTTTGATGATGCACATATTGCAATTTCACTTTCATCGGATGACCGTCAGAGGTCAAACATCAGAGATCAGATTTTTCTGTAAATCTTCCTAAGTGTTATCAAGTTCAGGTCAAAATTTTTGTGACAATACCAGGTTGCAACTGGTCGTTTTTGAACTGTGCCAACATGTGCCACTGGCAAAGACTGGTACATACCTTGGAAAACCGTTCATAACTTTTGAGTGCTTCAACATAGAAATGTTATCTTGGGCTCTAATGAAAGATGACACTCAGGCCTATCCTGCCCCATACCCAGATACACTGTCAATAGTAATGACAGTGTAAGTAAAGTATAAACATTACACACAAGGTTATTAGAAGTGAGTCAGCTTTGTAGAAGCAACCAAGCATTACAAATGGGAGACGCACAGGCTTTATAGGGGCATGTGTGATGAACCCAGCCCTATCAGGTATCATTAAATTCAAAAATCAAGTGGCTAAACGACACATCCATAATCAGCATATTCAACTGCAATTGGCTAGTTTTGTTTGCGTTAGCTGTGGAGCTGGTCCTTCATGCTAAGTAGGCACTCATTGAGTGGCAGTGGGTTCAAAAGATCGATTCTCCGATTCACGTTTGACTGAGCCAATATCGATCCACAAAATCCGCAAATTGATCTTTTAATATAATGCTTTTACGTCTGTGAAACCCAAAACGGGGCCAGCCAAACTCTTGTATGATGGATATCGCGCTCCAGTTCCCTGCGCCGCACACACACATCTTTACTTCCGTGTTCACATGATAAACATGCAACACATTGTTGATGTGTGTGATAACGTCCCTTAATTTATCAACATAATTCACCACTTAAGACTGTGCTTAACAGTTTCCCAATATTTTTCATAAAGGGGGGGGGATAAATTGTTTTGTACTACATGCAGCGTTGTGTTGGAACATAAACAAAAGTCGACGATAAACACTTTTCAAATGGAAAACAAATACGGAGAATGGCTGAAAGTTGTAGACAAGAGACCAGACAGAGGGAGACTGTTGGTGCTGCTGAGAGCAAGTAAAATATCTGTTTGAGTTTTTTATATTTGTGTCATAAATTAATAATTCAATCAGCATGATGATGTTTTGTTTTCCAAACTATGGATACAGTAGTTAACTACTGGTTAAACGCTGTAAATAAATGCAGAATAAAGGTATATTTTTAGTCAAGACTTCATGACAGAGGCAGCTGCCTTCATCTAACATTTATATTAAATGACATTTAATTCTGGACTTTTAGCACTCAAGTGAGAGCTTTGAAGATAATAATAATCACGTAAAATGAAAATAGAATTAATAAAGGCTGCAGTACAACGAGCCATTTTTACTCAATAGAACTAAACTGAAATGAACAAATTTTCCAGGAAATGAATGGAAACCCTTTTCAAAAATTGAAAGTTAATTACCTCCGCCAGGAGGCTATGTTTTTGCTGGGGTTTGTCTGTTTGTCTGTCTGTTGGTTAGCAAGATAACTCAAAAAGTTTTGGACGGATTTTGATGAAACTTTCAGGCGTTGTTGGAAATGGTACAAGGAAGAACTGATTAAATTTTGGGGATGATCCGGATCACCGTCCAGAAGAAAACCGCCATTACGGAAAATGCCATTTTCGTGAATAACTACTGAACCACTAATCCTATCATTGTCAATCCAATTGCTAGTCATATGTTTTCATGGTCAAGGAATCTGAAAACGTACACACAAACACTGTATGGGGGGAACTGTGGCCGCTATTACGGAAAATGCCATTTTCGTGAATAACCACTGAACCACTAATCCTATCATTGTCAATCCAATTGCTACTCATATGTTTTCATGGTCAAGGAATCTGAAAATGTACACACAAACGCTGTATGGGGGGAACTGGGGCGCTTGGCGGAGGTCTGCACTCTCTGAGTGCTTTTCTAGTTTGTAATTAAAATATGACCAACAAAAAAGAAACTACATTATTAAAGCCTACTGTGGTGTGGGGATTTTAAAATATGATTATTAATTCTACTTTGAAATATATTCTCCTTTTCATATCCTTTTATGATCTATGAAGACTGGGTTTCCACTACAGGTTAGGTTAATTGGAGACTCTAAAAGTGACCCTAGGTGTGAATGTGTGTGCGAATGGTAAAGGGATAGCGCTGTACCGTGGCTGCTTCATCCATCCAGGTGGATGCCCTCAATTTCCCCTCTGGGGATCAATAAAGTATACAAAATCAAAAATCAAAAAATCTTACACTGAGACATTCTGAAGGGAAGAGGTTGTCAGTGGAGAAGCCATCCCTGCTTTGTTGTGGATTTTAGGATAGATTGAAGAAGACCTTAAATTTTTCAGGGGTCTTAGGTTTTCAAATTCCAGATTCAAGAAGGTGCTGCCATAATTTGTTCCATACTCTTAACATGCATTCAATGCAATTTATAATGGTTGTAATTGCTAATTATTTTATTTATCTTTTTAATTTACAGTTGTGCTCATAAGTTTACATACCCTGGCGGAATTTGTGATTTTTTGGCCATTTTTCAGAGAATATGGGGGTGGGGGGATTACATTTTTGTATCATTAGTAGACTTTTGCCAGTCGGTGCATTGTGACATGCACTACACAAAGAGCAGAGATAAACAAACCTATCATCTGGTCAGTCACTGCAACAGATACTGGAGTCAGTTTGTCTTGGACTGTTCTCGCTACTGATAATACCTCTATCTGCCAAGAATGTGCCGCTAGTCCAGCAAATGCTAGCGGTACTCAAATACTTCGCATGAAGTTTCATGAAATGGTCAGTCAGAAAAGAACTCATACCGGCTCGGACGTTGCCCGGGTTTGCAAGGTCAGGAGTTCCTGGCAGCAGAGGGCGGGGGACAGAGCTGCGTAGAGGAATCTGATCAGACCTGAATGAAACAGTCATTGTCACCCGCGACAGACTGCTATGATGATGAGATGATGAATGATAATACAAAAACTTTTCTTTCACTCATAGTTAGTAATTGGGTGAATCCATTTATTATCAAATAATTGTATTTGCACTTTAAATCATAGTGACAACAGAAACTACCCACATGACCCTGATCAAAAGTTTACATACCCTGGAAGTTTTGGCCTGATAACATACACAAGTTGACACACACGGGTTTAAGAGCAGCACAATGGCGCCTGTGACTGGTACAGCATCTGTTGCTTCTTCGCTGCTGGCGTTTTTATTCCTACTATGTCTATTTGAAGCCATTTCAACATACCCTCTTGAGCTATGTTATGATCGTACAATGCTGATGCAAATTAAGGCATCTATGGAACAACACAGTGCAAAGTGGGGCTGATGTTTCTTTGCTCCACCATTTGTTTGTGCTGACCTGTCACTTGGAAGTGTACTGCTGCTGCCGCCACTGTGTAGAAGGCCATGGAGGCGTGGATCCTAAGCCGGCGTCCAGGTGAGACTGAGGCGCACCAGTCACCCAAGCCGAGACGGATACACAAGTTGTCTGTGTTCCATCCATGTGCAAACACCTGAGGAGGACTTCAACCCCATGCCACTGCCTCGGTATGACCTGCTCTAACGTAGCCTTCGCCCTTGGCGAATTAATACTCCATGCTACCGCTGTTTGACAGCAGTCAACATTCAGTCAGCTGGGCATGATGCCGCGCTGCCATGACAGATTAAGATGGCTCTGTTGAACGCTCACTCCATCTCAAACAAATCGTTTTTCCTGAACAATTTGATTGAGAAAGAAAACCTGGATTTTCTATTTCTGACTGAAACGTGGCAACGACAGGATGAATTCGCTTACCTGAAGGAGATCTGCCCTACAGACTGCGCCTTCATTGCTACCCCTCGCCTGAGTGGACACGGAGGTGGCCTGGCCGTCATTTTCCACAACCACTTCAAAAGTAAGTCTGTGAACTCTGAGCGTTTCTCTTCATTCGAACTTCAGATATTGAAGGTAAGTGCTTCAACTCCTTTTTATTGTATTTTAATCTACCGCCCGCCCAGCCCAGCTGGTAGTGTTTTTAATGGGAATTCTCAGATTTCTTATCTTCCATTAATAAACTTGAAAGTGTTTTAATTTGGGGTGATTTTAATATACATGTAAATGATACGTCTTCTAATGCTGCTGCAGACTTTAACTATTACAGAGGCTCACAGTTTCAGGCAGCATGTCTCTGGCTCTACATATAAAAAGGAGTGCTCCTTGTCTTTCACTGGCACTGAGTTTGGACAGTGTTGAAGTGGGGGATGTTCTTGTCAGTGATCATTGCTGTGTTTTCTTTGAGCTAACAGTTAATGTGGAACAGCATGAATGAAAAGCATTAAGACAGAGATGTGTTATTAACCAGCAGGCTGTCGATAAATTTATTTCAGCTTTTGATGCTCACCGTGTTGCAGGATGTGAGGATGTAAATTCTATGGTGGATTGCTTTAACCAACAGTGCTGTTCGATACTTGATAAAGTGGCTCCTATTAAATATAGCTATACCTCTCCTAAGAAACCATGCCCTTGGTTAAATGAAGAGATCTGTACCCTTAGGAGAAGTTGCGGTGAAGCATCTGTAGAAGGCCACCAAGCCTGAGGTGTAAAGACTCCACCTCAAAGACCTCATAACCTCACTAAATGATATGATGAAGGATGCGAGAACAAACTACTTTGCTCAGCTTATATCCTTAAACAAGGGAAATCCCAAGTTTTTGTTTGACACTAACTCCATTGTCTCACTTGATTTAGCCATGGTTCCTGCTTATTCTAATGATGAAAGTAATTACTTTGCAAATTTTATGGTCAATAAGGTGAATGATAGTAGAGCAAGCACTACACCATCTGCTAAAGACCTTAACCTGAATTAAGTCCCCTCCAGCATGTGGTCCTTATTCACTCCAGTCACACTACTGGATGTAAATGGTCTTCTGGCCTCTATGAAGCCCTCTTCAAGCTCCTCAGATATCCTCCCAACTTCACAGTTTTTCAAAATATTTGACTATCGGGCCTTTAATTGTCAAAATCATATATTGGTCACTTTTATCAGGCACTGTTCCCAGTTCTTTCAAACAAGCAGTGGTTGAACCCAAATTAAAGAAACAAAGCCTAGACCCTACAGAATTGAACAATTACACGCCCATTTCAAAACTCCCCTTCTTATCCAAAATCCTTGAGAAAGTAGTAGCCGAGCAATTAACCACATTCATAGAGAAAAATAAAATCTTAAGATACCTTCCAGTCTGGTTTCCGTAAAATGCATGCCACTGAGACAGCGCTAATTAAAGTCTCCAGTGACATTATGATGGCAGCAGATTCTGGTCAGTACTTGGTCCTGGTGTTGCTGGATCTCACTGCTGCTTTTGACACGGTGGACCACAATATATTGATAAATAGGATGAAGGACACTTTTTGGTATTTCTGGATCAGTTCTGAACTGGTTCTCATCTTATTTAACTGAGAGGGTTTTGTGTTTGGTCCAATGAGGAGATGTCAGAGGTCAAAGGACTCTCCTGTGGGGTTTCTCAAGGCACAATTCTGTGCCCTATTCTGTTTTTAATGTATTTAACCCCACTTGGCCAGATTATCAGCCAGTTTAAGGGTGTCTCCTACCATTTCTACACAGACGACATTCAGCTTTACTGTTTCTTTAACGAAAATTAGCTGAACATTTTATCAAACCTAATCACTTGCCTGTCTGCCATCAAGAAACGGTTAAACAATAACTTCCTACAACTAAATCTTAATAAGACAGAAACCCTGATCATTACTGCAGACAGTAAAATTTCTCTGATAAAGCAACACTTAGGTCACCTAGGCTCTTCTGTCCAGTCCAGCCTGCATAACCTGGGTGTTGTTTTTGAAAGCCATGTCACTGGACTGCGATGGTCGGCAACTAGTCAAAAGCTGCTTTTTTCATCTGAGGAATATAGCAAAACTTAGAACTATGGTTTCAACACCTGAACTAGAAATGATCATTCATGCTTTTATCTCATCTCGTTTAGATTACTGTAATGCACTTTTAATGTGTTTTAATAAAACTGCTGTTGCTCGTCTTCAGACACAAAAAGCAGCAGCTCGGCTTTTAACCTGAACTAAGAAAAGGGAACACATTTCCCCGGTTTTATAGTCCCTTCACTGGCTGTCAGTCGCTTTTAAATTTCATTTTAACATTTCAATTTTGACTTTTAGAGCTCTTAATGGCCAAGCCCCTTCATACATCTCAGCCCTCTTGGCTCCATATGCAACAACACGATCATTAAGATCCTCAGACCAGAGACTCCTGGTGGTCCCTTGGACCAAATTTAAAACCTGTGGAGATTGGTCCTTCCAGGCCGCTGCACCATGGCTTTGGAATGCGCTTCCCCTGTCTTTGCGCTGCCTCGAGTCTGTTGACTACTTTAAGAAGGAGTTAAAAACTTATTTGTTTAGACAGGCTTTTAGCTCTTGTTGAATGGCTTCTAATCCCTCACCGCTCACTCTTATTTTTTCCTATTTATATGTGTATTTTATCTTATTTCTATTGATTTCAATTTCTTGTGTACGTGTAAATTTTAATTTGCTGTGAAGCACTTTGTGATCTATATCTGTGAAAAGTGCTATACAAATAAACTTTGCTTGCTTGCTTAAATGGCTACTAAAGGTAACCATCCTCACCTGTTATCTGTTTACTTGTAATTAGTGTGTGTATAAAAATTCAGTGAGTTTCTGGGCTCCTGATAGACCCCTCAATGTTTCATCCAGTGCTGGTCTGACGTTGCTGGATTCCGAGCCATGGGGAAAGTAAAAGAATTATCAAAGGACCTGTGGAAGAAGATAGTTGAACTTTATAAAACAGGGAAAGGATATAAAAAGATATCCAAGGAATTGAGAATGCCAATCAGCAGTGTTCAACTTCTGATTAAGAAGTGGAAAATGGACACCATGGTGATAGCAGCTTATCGCTGAAGCTCCCAGACCCGATCCAAGAAAACACCTTGAAAATCAGATTTAACGGATTTTTGGAAGAGTGAAAATCAAGAGACAAAGTCATCATGCCTAAAGGAAAACAGAAGAAATCGACATTTACCAGGCCAGGACACGCATCAGCTGGAGAATCTGATCCGGATGATTTCCATTCAGAAGACGAGGAGCTGAATGAAGCTAGCAACAAGGTTAGCTTAAAAATGGTACTTAAAGAATTAAGACGATTTCGCTGAGAGTGTTGGGCCGAATTTCGTGAAATCAAAGACGAAATAAAAAGGACAAACAGCAGAGTGGACCAGGCCGAGGACCGAATCATGGAAGCAGAGGAAAGAATAAAAGGGCTGGAAGATACCGTGCTGGAACTGCACAAACGACAGTCTAGACTGGAGGCTAAGCTCCGCTGCCAATGGTGCACATACCTTGTCGGGGTGCAGCGGCTTGCGTACCTCAGCAACCCCCGGAGCTATGTCGACGGGAGCCTAGTGCACCCAGAAGGTTCAACCATGTCGAACAGGTCCGCGTGGGGTAGAGGCCAGACTAAAGAGTGCACCCTGGTCCTCCAGGTTGGGGGTTGTGCAGCATGTAACAAATCACTCACGTAAAACCCAAGTTTTGTTACAGCAACAAATGTCCCAACGGCGGAACAGGCGGAGAGGAGAGCGAACTCCCAACGGCTGTGAAGGCGGAGGAGGACAGACAGTTGCACAGGAAGAAGGGTCTCGGAAAGCCTTGGCAGGTAACCTTTCTACAGGGTGGACCAAGCTCTCGACAGTCCAGCCATGGAAGGCAGTTGGTCTAGGGGAGGGACCCCCAACAAACGTCCATGGCTGAAGACGGAGATGCAGGACCCCTGTGGTGCCACAAACCTCTGCATCACGCATATTCGCTTCATGATGAGTCACACTGATGTTGCACGTGATGGTGCTCGTCCTCTGGGGATCCGCCGGGGAGGAAGAGTGTCGGGCCCTCAGCCTCAAAGGGGCCCACCCTCAGCTACTGGAGGTCACCTCACCTCGCCCTGCACGACCAGGGGACTGGGAACGAGGAATGCTACTGGCCGAAAAGAGATGCCAAAGGAGAGGAACGTCAACATCCTCCAGTGGAACGCAGAAGGAGTCTATAACAAAAAATATCTCTTGCCGAAAGACTCCACTCAGAAGACATTGATGTAGCCTGCCTACAGGAGACACACCTGAAGGAAAACCAACGCTTCAGTGTTAGGGGATACCAGGTCTTCAGGAAAGACAGAAAAGGAAGAACAAAAGGAGGAGTGGCGATTCTTCTCAGAAACGCCATACCAGCACAAGAGTTTGACGTCAGTACCAACAACCAGGCAGAAATCCATGGAGTTCGAATTATGGTTCACAATGAAAGCATCACGATCTTCAATGTGTACTGCCCCCCAGAGCGAGAGCTCTCACTTGACCAAATGGAACTCCCAGACCACCGATGCTTAGTCATCGGTGACTTCAACAGTCACTCAGAGGCATGGGGATACAGTGAAGCAGATAGAAGAGGAGAGGAGGTGGAAGATTGGCAAGTCAAAAACAGTCTTCTGCTAATAAATGATCCTGATGATCCACCAACGTTCTTCTCCAGGGTATGGCTGAGTAACACCACGCCCGATCTTGCGTTTGCCACCAACGACATGGCCAGGCTGGCAACAAGAACAGTACTTGGCCAGCTCGGGGGAAGTGACCATAAACCTGTGAAGATCGGACTGGACATCAGCTACAAACCACAAGAAGCTAAGACATTCCCCAGGTGGAATTATAAGAAGGCCAACTGGGTGCGCTTCTCAACACTGGTGGACCGGTACTCTGCGGAGATCTGTCACAAGCAGCAGAACCTCAACAAGAAAGTCAGGGTGCTGAACCATGCTATTCTGAAGGCTGCAAATGAATCTATACCTCGGGGAGCCAGAAAGAACTATAGGCCTTACTGGACAGAAGAGCTCCAGCAGCTTGAAGACAGTGTGGCAGAGGCAAGGAAAAAAGTAGAAGCAGATCCTACAGTAGAAAACAACATTGCCCTGAAGGCGGCCACTGCAAAACACAGGCAGACATTTATACAGGAAGCTTGAAAGAGATGGCAAGAAAAGACAGAGCAGCTCAACTTGGACAAGGACGGCAACAAGCTTTGGAAACTGGCTCAAGCCCTCAACGACGAGAACAGCAAAAGCTCGCCAATCACAGTACAGGCAGATCAAGAACTGCTGACTGGCAAGAAAGCAGCAGACCATTTCATCAACCAGTATGTGAAGACGAGCCATCTTCAGATTCCACCAGAAAGAAGAAAGGTTGTCAGAGGAGCCTAGCGAATTCATCAGAACGCACAGATTGAACCAGTGATGAACTCACCATTCATTCTCAAGGAGCTGAAGGATGCAATGACAACACTGAAGCTGAAAAAAGCCCCTGGGTCTGACAAGATCACAAATGAAATGTTGCTGAACCTTGGCCCCAAAACCAAGAAGAAACTTCTGCAGCTTTTCAACGACAGTTGGAGATCAGGGACTGTCAGGGATGAGAATGGGGTTTTTGAAAAAAAGAGGAAACTTAGCCGGGGGGTCTTGGGGGACGCAGGCCCCCTAGCCGGATCCAATGCTCAAATGTGGTCGTATATTTAAAGTTAGAAGTAAGTACAAACGCATTTATAGTTTATCTTTTTAATCTGTTGCTGTATCACATGTGTAATCATGTTCAATACTGTTTTGATTCAGTGTCACACTTTATTGAGAAACAGAAAATGTCACTTCCATATTTACATGCCTGTGCTACTACTCTATGAACTTATGTACAAGTCAACGTATTCTTCACATCTAATTGTGCAATTTTTTCTTCTTGGCTACCAAAGCCTGGAGCCGTTCTGTAGCCTTGCTCTTCTCTGATTTTCTGTGGGCAAGCAGTGCCTGTTTAGCTGCAGCTTCTCTCTTCTTTTTCATGGCTGCCTTGCTTGCCACAGAATCATGTTGAAGATCGACTTCTTTCTGTTTCATTTCCTTCTCTTTCCTTTTTTCTTCCTTTTCATGCCTGTAGGCACTTAATTTGACCGCGTCCATCGATCGTTTTGAATGCAGCATCGAGCAAGTAGTTCGATCTCTTGTAGGCACAATTTTGAGATGTTTCTGTTTTGAACAGTGTTCAACTAAGGCAACACAACCATGAGATCCATAACTCAAGAAATTGTTGCAATAAACACACTGGGCTTTCCCTGGTACTTTGCATTTTGCTATGAAGTCGGCCATTTTTTCAACCACAAAATAAAGTGAAACACAGTACATATGTATTAAATTTATGATATCTGAATAGTATGTTGATGTAATAATACTAAATTATCTTTTACTACTATCTAATATGTTTAGAACTGACACAGAATTACATTTACATAGTTCTAGAACAGACAAAATAATTTAACCAAGTAAAATAAATTATAAATATTAACAAAATTCCATCACCAAGTCCATCACTCATTTATTAAAATATACTGACATTCTGCAAACATTTTTGATTTATTAATGTGTGCATTTGTTAGTGTTACTAGGAATATAAAAAAGTTGCATATCAGTATATTTTAAGCCCTTGAATTCTTATGAATTCAGCGGGCGGTCACGTCTCTGCGTCTCAGTGCGCACTGAAAAAAAAAAAAAAAAAAAAAAAGGCTGCATTTCCGGTCTTCCAGTACAGACACAGCCTTGTTGAATCTCAGAAAAAAGCTGTGTAATATATTCATTTTTTGTGGTATTTTTACAAAATTCTGACCGGAGCTTGAAAACACTTGGTTCTACATTTCTGTTGTTTGTGTTTTCCAGCCAGTATCTGACAGCTGTATGTTATTTGCAAGCATTTGTATCTAAAAAAAAACACCCAGGCGAACTTTCCTGTTACTTCAAAACAGGCATGCCATCACAACTTACACATGCTATTTCATAACAAATTCATTACGCGAAAATTCTCAAGTACATTACTTAAACAAGAGAAAAAAAATCTTACCTCGGAATGTGTCTTCCGATCACTAATTACTGTAATCGGGGCCGGCTGTGATGAACTTTGACTGACTGGCATCTGAGTTTGACTGTGTCGACTGTGTTGTGAAGTCGGCCATTTTTTCAACCACAACTTCAGTATTTTTACCGATCTTTACCGTCATTGACACGGTTTTTTCAAGCCATTCCCAACGAAACTTGTTCTTTATCCCTTTGTCGATTTCTAAAATTCTTGCTTTGTTCTCTTTCATGAGTTTTAGGCTCACCATTTTGACGAAATCGGGAAAACTCGGTTGATTGAACTGATTGAACTGTCCGCCACTTGCATTTCGCTCCGCGTGTTATCCGGATATGACAAAAGAAATCTAACAAAATCGCCGGTTGGTTGCTTCAATAAGTATCAGCCTATCAGTGGCCTTGTTACATTACATTACTGATCTCGCTGGGTAGCGCGTTCTGCGCGGTGGATTTTCACAGCCGATCGAAAATACGACTTGCCGCCAGACCCCCCCCCCCCCACCACCACCAAAAAAAAAAAAAAAAAAAAAAATTCTCCTCAAATTTAGACGATTCACGAGAATGACCCTAGACATGATCAAATCCGAGGAATTCCTCGGATCCGAGGAAGATTCTCATCCCTGGACTGTGCCTCAGATCTGGAGAGAAGCCACAATGATTCCAGTGCACAAAAAAGGCAAAGATAAGTTGAAGGCTGAAAGCTATCACCCCATAAGCCATACAAGCTGCATAGGAAAGCTGCTAGAGCGTCTCATCAACACCAGACTCATGTGGCACTTGGAAGGAAAACAACACATTGGCCCAGAGCAAGCAGCCTTCAGGCAGAACCGGTCTACAGAGGACCAAATAACATACATCTCTCAAGCCATAGAAGATGCCTTCCAAGAAAAAAAGCACACCCTCGCTGTATGGATTGATCTAGAAAAGGCGTTTGACAGGGTATGGAAAGATGGCCTCAAGCTGAAACTGCGCCAGTGCGGTATCGCTGGGCGCATGTACAAGTGGATTGCCCAATACCTGCACAACAGAAGAGCCAGAGTCCAGGTCAGACAGTACTCCAGCAAGAAGAAGGTGTTGAGGGAAGGAGTCCCACAAGGAGGAGTGCTCTCCCCAACACTCTTCCTTGTATTCATTAAGGACATCATCCAGAGTTTGCCAAGGAACATACAAGGTGCCATCTATGCCGATGACCTAGCCCTCTGGTGCAGTGAGGAAAGCATCGTGACTGCAAACTACAGAGTGCAGCAAGTTCTCCGGTCGAGGTATGGACCAAGTCATGGCTTGTAAGTTTAAATGAGAGGAAGACTACATACACCGTCTTCACCCTGTCCACCCAACCCCAGAAGGTGAAACTGCAGATCAACTCCCATGAGCTCCAGGCTGAATATGCACCCACATACCTCGGGATCACCATGGATCGCAGACTGACTTGGAAGAACCAGCTGCACAAGAACCAGGCAAGAGCAAAGATCAGGATGGCCCTAATGAAGAAACTGTCAGGAACAGACTGGGGTGCAGACCAGGGTGTCCTGAAGAAGCTCTATGTGGGGAGGATTCGGCCTGTTCTGGAGTATGGCATGGCAGCAACCTCAACAGCTGCCAAAAGCAACACTGAGAAGCTGGAAAGACTCCAAAACCAAGCCATGCGAATGATGACAGGAGCCATGCGCAGTACACCTATCAAAGCGCTGGAGACAACAACAGGCCTTGCACCACTGGAAGACAGAAGAAACGTCAAGGTACTGACCCAGGCCGCCAGATTCAAAAGACTGGAAAACCATCCCATGAAGGACAGACTGAACAAGCCAACAAAAGGGAGACTTAAGAGATCGAGCTTCATCCACCAGAGCAGGACACTTGAAAGGAGAGACCCAGAACTGATGGACCACATACCCACACCAATACCACCCATAGCATCTGTTCCCTCCTGGAACCGACAGAACTTCCCAGCCATACGCACAGACATATCGGGCATTGGGAAGAAAGGAACACAGCCAGACCAAGAGAGGAAGTCGCTGGCCCTGGAGTTCACTCAGTCTGCCTACCCTAAAGAGCAGTGGACTCACGTCTACACAGACGGCTCTGCCATGGAAGCAACCAGGAATGGCGGAGGCAGCGTGTACATCAGGTACGCTGACGAGGAGACCCATATTCCCATTGCGACTGGAAAGTACGCCACCAATTTCAGGGCTGAGGCAGAGGCCCTGAGAACAGCAGCGGCCCACGTCAGGGAACATCAAGACAAGGCACACAAGCGGGTCGTCATCTTCACTGATGCCCTCTCTGTCTTGGATGCACTACAGGACCCCCGACGCAAAGAACTGAATGAACTCGCCCTCACTCTGTCTCAACTAGCAACACAGGTGAACGTATCACTCCAATGGATTCCTGCCCACTGTGGAATCTATGGAAATGAGACGGCTGACAGACTTGCTAAGGAGGGTGGGCAGCAAGACCAGGAAGACAGGCAGGTCTCTTACAGTGAGGAGAAAACCATTATTAAGGCCCTGTCTCACAAGAAGTGGCAGCAGCAACACCCAAACTTCTGCAAGGATGACAACTACTATAGTCTGAGCAGGGCTGACCAAGTCGTTCTGTTCAGACTCCGAACTGGACATAACAGAATGCATGCTCACATGCACCAGAAACTTAAAGTTGGACAATCGGACAGATGCCCATGTGGTACTGCCCAAATGACCAGCGAACACCTCCTCCAAGACTGCCCAGACCACGCTGCACTCAGACGAGCTACGTGGCCTGACCCCAAATCGCTGAACCAAAAGCTGCATGGGGACCTCGGGGACCTCCGCAGGACGGCAGCATTCGTCAGGGCAGCTGGTGTGACCATCTAGTGATCGACGAAGAAGAAGAAGGAGGCTAAGCTAACCGACCAAGAAAGAAGACTAAGAAGAGACAACATAAGAATTCATGGTCTGAAAGAAGGAGTCGAGGACGGTTTCACCACAATGGCGGCATGCGTGGAATCCTTACTGAGAGAGAAGTTGGATATTCCCCAAACCACCGACTTGAAGATAGAAAGGGCGCACCGTACATTAGCCCCTAGGCCGGCGGCGGAAGCGCCACCAAGATCGGTGGTGGTGAAGTTCTCCAACTCCAAAATAAAAGAAGAGGTTGTAAGACTGGCTTGGCAGAAAAAAGGATTTATGCACCAAGAGAGAAAAGTTTTCGTGGAACACGACTATGCTCCGGAGGTCCTTAAAAAGCGTTGGGAATACAACGACGCTAAAAAGATACGAGAGAAGAAACTGCGCTTTCAGACTCCATTTCTGGCGAAGCTGCGGGTTTTTTACGGGGATGAGACGTCTCTACAACTCGGCGGAAGAAGCAACCACGGATATGGCGAGAAGAGGACTCCCGGTAACGGTGTATAAACCCGCAGCAGACCCGATCGAAAGAATCAAGGCTCAATCGTGGTCCACACAGAGACCCTCAAAATCCACGGGCCAGCAGCAGGAAACCCAGCGTCAGAGCTACATGGAAAAACTGGCCGTTTACAGGAGGGAATAACGATTTTTTTAGTCAATCTGCACATTCAACCCCCCCTCCTACAAGGTAACAAACATTAAAGGAGATACAGAATCAGCATGTGGTAAAACATTTCATGGAACAGTCATAATATTAGAAACAAATAAGTCTTTAAAAAAAAGCAAACAAAAAAAAAAACTTGTTAAAATAGAAATGTGACAATGATCCACATGTTCTCCCCACACTAACAAATACTGTATTAATGTGAATGTTTGCTGTGATGGTGGTGGGAGGGTGCACACAATTTCATAGGGTATAGGCATAAAAAAAAAAAAAATCATTACAAGTTTGGATTGGGATCTGAAATTCACGTTAAAAACATGGGACAACTTACAGGGGTAAGCGAGGGCCCTCAACACATAACAGAGTTTGAGGAATTTCCCTCAGAGCCTACACTCCATCAAGGCTCTTCCAGGGTCTCTAAAAAGACCTCAGCTCAGGAAGTTCTTTTGTCAGTTTTTTGTTTTAAAGTTTTATACACTATGTTCTTAATGTTTTTTATGTTCTTTCAGTTTCTGAGTAGCATAAAAGAGGGCCACCACACTGTTATACTAAATAAGACAATACAGTAGTCAGGCAGATAAGGGCCAATTTTCATAAGAATCGTTCACTTCTGGATAGAAGCATGAAATTTGGCACAAATGTAGTCCAATAAGTCCTGTTTCATATAAGATTAAGACCCACTTCGGCTCTGGCTTGGTACTTGCATTATTCAAGATGGCGTCCAAATATGGCCGCCAAAAAACACGTTTTTGCTTATAACTAGAAAATGTGAGCTTTTAGGGCATAATAATGTATTGTTGACTAATATAAATGTGTACATTCCGCACATTTTGAGCCCAAAATCAAGTCTGTATGACAAACGGTTCTTGAGATATGGCTTATTCAAGTAATCACAATAATGCAACTTCTTATGTTCATTTCAGGTACAGCAGTGGGAGTGTCAGTATTGAGATACAGGGATGTCCAGATCACTGAGGATCCTTCTGCCTTAAGAAGGTGGTTGGTTGCTGGCCCTGAAGTTGCTAGGGTTGTTAGTGAGCTAGAAGAATCTCTGTTGAAGCCCAAGGCAATGAATCTCAAGCGTCATGATCAAATTCCAAGTGTCCAGGTTGCATTTGCAAAAAATATTTGTAACCTAGTAGTTTCATTAGAGGACATGGGAAATCCCTTCAAAGAGACAAGCAATGACCTTGTTAGACTTGACACCAATGAAATAATGCCTCACCATGTTATTAATGCAGTGAAATCAGCGCATGAATTAGGCATTGCTCAGTATCAGGAGTTTGTTGATAACAGACTGAATAAGCGTACAGTTGCTTTAACTGACATTCAAGAAACAATCTACCTCTGTTTGGTACTTATGAAGTGACAAACAATGTCAGTCAATCTAAGGTGTCTGCTTTGAAATTTGATTGCAATCTTTTTGCTCGGCTCTATATTGCCTGTCAAACCCGTGATGGAAACATAGAGGAGTTTTTCAGACATGAAAACAATGCCCATCCTCCTTCACTGTCTGCTCTAGGCAAATTGCGTCAAGGCAAGAAGTCAGATTTGGACTTCCGGTTATGGCTGCCACGTAGGACGGACGTGTCTCGCTCTGCTCTGCTCCTGGAAAAAAAAAAAAATCGGCAAATAACTCTCTCATTTGGGACAGAACGTATCCCAGCATTTGGGCGAAGATATGTCGGCGAAGCCTAAGGCTGGAAAACCAGGAAAAGGAAAAAGCGAGCCGCCGAAACAGTCCAAATTAACGGACTTTCAGGTCTGTGACGCAGTAAACAAAACTCCATATATGGCGGAGGAGGCTGGCAACGCTGCGATGTCTGCGGGGAATGGCGCAGATGCGCTGATGGCTGCCATGAGTTCAATGAGAGCGGACTTTTCCTCTAGATTTGATGGGATTATGACAGCGTTGGAAGGAATAAGAAAGGAATTGGGTGACTGTGTAGAACGAACGGCGCAGATGGAGCTCCGTCTCGCTAGTGCTGAAGATGACGTCACCCGTCTTCAATTAAAGGTGCGCACTTTGGAAAAAAAAATAAATCTCTGGAAGATAATATTTTGGATTTGGAATCTCGGTCGAGACAGAATAATTTGAGGCTGGTGGGTCTTCCAGAGGAATCAGAAGGTCGGGACGTATGTTCCTTTCTGGAAAAGTGGATTCCGGAGGTGCTGGGCAGCGAGGAGTTGCAATCAGCAGTGGTTCTGGAAAAAGCACATCGTATTGGCCCACGGAGAGATAAGGGACCGCCGAGGACCTTAATTATGAAGTTTCTTAGCAACAGAGACAGGATGAAGATCTTCAACGCTGCACGAGCTAAAAAAGGAGAGATTAAACACCAGGACCAGCAGGTGCGGTTCTACCCAGATTTGGCCACAGGAATCCAGCAATTGAGGAAGCAGTTTGATCCCGTACGTAAGGAGCTGCGCAACCTTGGGATTCGTCATGGTGTAATCTATCCTGCGAGACTGCTGACCACGTATGAGGGCAGAACCCACTTCTTCAAGACCCCAGAGGAGGCGCAGGAGTTCATCAAGAAGATCAAAGAAGAAGAAGAGACTGGTGGGAGCTAAGCATGAACAAAATATAAGGTAGAATAATTAAGCATTTGCACAGGCATCTGACTGACTTGAAGTAAATAGTAAGTTTACAAAATATAGATTGTATTATATATTAAAAAAAACAAAACAAAAACAAAACAAACAAACAAAAAAAAAAAACTATGATGTACAAAGTTGTTAAAAATTTTGGAGTTAAGTTGGAAAACTACAGAGGAGAGTTAATGTTATGTCATTAAAAGCAGTAGAGTTAGGGTGATTGGGAGGATGAAGAAGGAGTGGCTTAGGCTGTTCCCCGTGGGTGTGGAACGGTCGATGGCTATATCGGGAGACAGAATTTTTCTTTTGATTTTGGGGGGTTTGCCACAAGTGTGGGAAGGGGAAATTTGTTTGTGTGTAGTTTGTAGGATGAATGTTCAACCACTCATGTTTTTGCTTCTCTGTATGAGCATGTTTACACTGCAAGGTGATCCCAAACTCTCTATTGATCATGGACCAAAGTGTTAATCTTAATTTAACTTCATGGAATTGCAGAGGTCTACAAAATTTAAAAAAACTTAAACAAGTTATGAATAAAATAAAGGACATGGGTTCAAGAATTGTGTTTTTACAAGAAACTCATCTGATAGAGGAGGATGTTAAAAGAATTAGGAGTAGATGGCAGGGAAGTGTATTCACCTCTTCATTTTCATCCCGAGCCAGGGGAGTTATGACTCTCATACATAAATCAGTTCCTTTTCAAGTGAAAAATGTAATTGGAGACAAATTTGGAAGATATGTAATCATTCAAGGTTCTTTGCTATTAGAAAATATAAATCTTGTGAACTTATATGGTCCCAATATAGATGATCAGAAGTTCTTTGCTAATTTATTTCTCATCTTATCATCACTTACAGGGCAACATATAATAGCAGGGGATTTTAATTGTACATTGAATCCAGGTGTGGATAGATCAACAGGACTGGATTGTACGCACATTGGATGTAGGATGACTATTAATCATTTTATGAAAGAATTGAGATTGTTAGATATATGGAGAGAAATGAAACCACAAGTTAAAGCCTATTCTTGTTATTCCAGTACCTACAAGACATTCTCACGTATTGATTATTTTTTGATTTCCACAGAATTAAGGTCCAAGATTCAAAACTGCTTTTATGATAACATCGTGATCTCTGATCATGCACCCTGTTGTCTAATATATGTAGATAAAAAATTGACAAAGGAATCAGGTAGATGGCAATTTCAGCATAAATGGCTTCAGGATGAGGAATTTGTCAAGTATATAGAAAAACAGATAGACGAGTTCTTTGACATCAATACTACACAAACATCAGCATGTGTAAAGTGGGAGGCTTTCAAAGCTTTTATTAGGGGACATATTATTAGTTATACAGGATCAAAATCTAAGAAGACTCGAGAGGAGAGAGCTAAATTGGAACATAAAATAAAAAGTCTTCAGGAAAAAGTGTATGCAGGAAGTGACCCAAGGTTGGAGAATGAATTACTGATTTTGAGAGCTGAATACGACAAAAAATCAGCGAATAGAGCTGCCTCGAGTCTTCTAAGATTGAAACAATCTTTTTATGAACAAGGTGAAAAATCAGGAAAATTATTAGCATGGCAGATTAAACAATTGGAAATTAAAACACCAATTACCAGTATTATAAGTAATGGACAGGTAGTTATAGATCCTTTAGAAATTAATAGAGCCTTTAGAGATTACTATGAAAAATTATATGATACCAAAAATGAACCTGATTTAACAAAACTAAATGGGTTTTTGAACGAACTATCTATACCGTGTATACCAAATGAAAACAGGGAGATATTGGAGTCTAAAATTAGTCAAGAAGAAGATGGGCTAGCCATTGATAATATGAAATCAGGAAAAAGTGCAGGACCAGATGGTCTTCCAGTTGACCTTTATAAAAATTTAAGAATAAATTAATAAAACCTTTTTTGGAAATGGTTTTAGAAGCATTTCAAAATAATAATTTACCATCATACATAAATAATGCCTTAATTATACTGCTGCCAAAACCAGGTAAGCCCTCTAATAAATGTGAAAATATGAGACCAATAAGCCTATTAAACGCCGACCTTAAGATAATCTGTAAAATTTTAGCAAGACGAATACAAGAAATTTTACCAAATATTATTAATCGAGATCAGAATGGCTTTATAAAGGGTAGACAAGGCTTCCATAATGTAAGAAGACTATTTAATATTATTTATTTTAATAAAGAAGCACCGGATACAGCTCTCCTATCATTGGACGCCGAAAAGGCCTTTGATAGAGTTGAATGGCCCTTTCTTTTTGAAGTCCTACAAAGGTTTGGACTTGGAAATAATTTCATAAAATGGGTTCAAATAATATACAATAATGCTACAGCAGAAATCCTAACAAATAACAATATTTCAAAACCAATAAAAATCAATAGAGGATGTCGACAAGGCTGTCCACTTTCACCTTTACCGTTTACTATGGCAATTGAACCTTTAGCGATAGCGATACGTTTACATTCACAAATATATGGAATTAAAGTTGGACCAACAGAACATAAAATCTCCCTGTACGCCGATGATATAATTTTGTTTATGTCGAATCTAAAAAAATCAATTCCAACCTTGTTGAATTTAATAAAGAATTTTGGGGAAATATCAGGATATAAAATAAATAAAACTAAATCTTCAATATTAATGCTAAATGAGACCCAGAGAAATTACCCAGCCCCTGAGGCAAATCAATTCAATGTTGTAAATCAGTTTAAATATTTAGGAATCCAAATTATGCCTAAGCTAGAATCAGTCGCCAGCGTCAACTATGAAGCCTTAATGTCAGATATCAATGAGTTAACTCAGAGATGGATGTCACTACCAATGTCGATGATCGGGAGAATCAATATACTTAAAAGTAATATTTTACCTAAAATACTTTATTTATTTCAATACATTCCCTTATCACCACCTTTAGATCTATTCTCAAGAATAAAAAAAAAGTTAGTGGAATTTATATGGAACAACAGGAGGGCTAGATTACGTCTGTCTTTATTATATTTACCATTTGATCGTGGAGGTCTGAAATGTCCAAATTTTATGTTGTATTATTGGTCGGCACAACTGAGGTCTATGACATATTATTTTTCATCAAATGATCTCCCTCACTGGACTGAAATGGAATCATACAATTTACCTTTACCTCTTCCCATATTCATATACTCAGATTCGGCAAAAAAATTACAAAAACAAGTTAAAAATCCATTTGTAAAGCATATGATCAAAATATGGTGTGAAGCTAAAAACTATTTAAAAGAACCACAGTTATTGTCACAATTTAGTCCAATATGGGGTAATCAATATTTTAAACCAGGGAGAGCGGACGCTGTATTTAAAGTATGGAATTTAAAAGGGATACAAAAGATTCAGGATTTATATTGGCCATGTGCAGACAACATAATGTCTTTTGAAGAGCTGAGGATCAAATTTAATCTCAATAGAACACATTTTTTTAAATATCTTCAACTTAGAAACTTTATTCGATCAAATCAAAATAAAGCTCTCACTCGACCTATTTATTCATCCTTGGAAAAAATGATGATGAAAGATAGTAAAAGAAAGGGTATTATTTCAGAGTTTTATAACTCATTGACACTATCTTCAAGTGAAAATTCACTGAAAAGATTAAACTACTGGAAAGAAGATCTGCAAATTGAAATTTCGGAGGAACAATGGGAATTGGCTTGGACAGAAGCTCAAACCAAATCAATAAATGCACGCCTTAAATTGATACATTTCAAATGGTTAATGCGGATGTATGTTACACCGGAGGAGTTAAATAGATACAACAAAAATATACCAGATACATGCACAAAATGCATGGAAAGTAAAGGAACCCTATTTCATTGTTTATGGGAATGTAGATTAATAAGAATGTTTTGGGAAGAGGTGAGGGTAACAATTGAAAAAATAATCTCAAAACAAATCATACTGAATCCTAAACTGTTTTTGTTGGGTCTGTACCCAGAAAAGCATAATTTTAATAAAAGTGAAAGAACATTCATAGACCTCAGTTTGCTTAATGCCAAAAAATGTATTGCACTATTATGGAAAAAGACTCATAGACCAGATGTGACTCAGTGGTTAAGACAGATGTTAACAAACCTTCCATTAGAAAGAATAACATATATACTGAAATCAAAGGAAATTGTGTTTGAGAATATATGGAGACCTTTTATTGATTATGTAAAAAATTTAAACATAACTCTTGAAGAAGAAGGTGAATGATGTGTGTGGACCTTGTAAATTCCAAACTGGTGAACATAATATGTATACTTATGTATTGGATTGTCTAGACTAAACAGAGGAGCATTGTTGAAGACTTGATTTTGTTGGTGGTTGTTGGTGTTTTTAGTGCATTTTTTTTTTTTTTTTTTTTTGTAGTAGTACTTTAGCGTTAGTGTTTGATTGTTTGTATCATGTTTGTTAAAAAAAAAAGGTTCAATAAAGATATTGTGGAAAAAAAAAAAAAGAAGTCAGATTTGCTTCAGTGCATTGGGGTATCACAAAATCAGTTGTCACCAGCTGTTACCATGAAGGTCTTTGATGGAGCAGCTGTTGTGAATATGCTTGCACCTGGTAAAGCAAAGACTTTCCAAGAGTATTCAAGGGGAGTTTTCTTGCCTTACATCATTGATCAGGCTAAAGATGTGAAACGTGTTGATGTAGTGTGGGACCGATATCTTGACTGCAGCCTCAAAAAGGCAACCAGAGTGTCTCGAGGCAAAGGTATCCGAAGAAGGGTGCTTCCTGACACTGTCATTCCCAGTAACTGGCAGACCTTTTTGCGCTGCACCGATAACAAAGCAGAGCTATTCCAATTCCTTGGTAGAGAACTGGCTTCTCTAGAGGTGGAAGGTGTCTTGTTTGTTTCAACTTCTGATGTGAATGTTGTGAGCAACAGACCAAGTGACATGGCTTCTGCTGGCATTGATCCAACTGATCATGAAGAAGCTGATACAAGGCTTATGTTGCATGTTGCCCATGGTGCAGCTCAAGGCCACAGGAGTGTATTGATAAGGACAGTTGACACAGATGTTGTTGTTCTAGCTGTTACATATGTAAATCAGCTGGACATTGACCTGTGGCTGGCGTTTGGTGTGGGAAAACATTTCACCTACATATCAGCAAACAGCTTGGTAGGTAGCCTTGGTCCTGACAAGTGCAAAGCCCTTCCCTTCTTCCATGCTTTCAGTGGCTCAGACACTACTTCCTCGTTTGCTGGCAGGGGCAAGAAGACTGCATTTGATGCTTGGGATGCATCAAATGCAGTCTTGGGATGCATCTACAACATGGATTTCCTCTCCTCTCTCGCACTGCTGCTATCTGTGCTGTGGCTCTTTGTCTCTGAGGTAAACGCGTTCGGCTCCATGGCGAGCAGAATAGCGGGCAGAATACAATATTCCAGGGACGTGTTGCTACGCTTAAACACAGCTGATGCAGCGTCTGTGATTGAGCCCAAACTGCAACTGCCGGACTTTATTTTGAGAGACGGACACAGCGGTGAAAAGAGAGGCGGCAGAAGGAAGCGTGGAAGGCATGGAGGTGTGAAATTGCGCCTTAGGAGACGTCAGATTGGTAACATTCCTCTTCCTTCGGTAATTTTTGGGAATGCACAGTCTGTGAGAAACAAGGTGGATGAATTTCAAGGCAATGTACGTTACCAGAAGGATTTTAAGAACTGCTGCGTCATGGCTTTCACTGAATCTTGGCTTACTGCGCATGATCGAGATGCAGACCTGTGGATTGACGGCTTTGGAGCCCCGCTGCGCTCGGATCGGCAGGAAGAGGTAACGGGGAAGCGTCAGGGGGGTGGAGTATGTTTATACATTAATAAGCAGTACTGCACATCTGTCACGGTCAGAGAGCGCATCTGTACACCCGATGTGGAGCTGCTGTCTGTGTCACTACGCCCCTTTTATTTGCCTCGTGAGTTTCCCCAACTTTTCATCACAGTTGTGTACATTCATCCGAGGGCACACGCTGACTCCGCCTCCAGCACCATCTCTGATGTGGTGCAGCGGCTGCAGTCAATTTCTCCAGAGGCGCCAAACTTCATTCTTGGGGATTTTAACCATGTTTCTTTAAAGAAGACACTTAAAAACTTTCATCAGTATGTCTCCTGCCCAACCAGGCGAAAAAAGACATTGGACCTGTGCTGTGGATCCATAGAGAGGGCCTATAAATCACTCCCCCTTCCTCCTTTAGGATCCTCAGATCACAACTGTGTACATTTGCTGCCCACATATAAAACTGCTCTCAGAAGAGGCAAGGTGGAGATGAGAGACATTGATGTGTGGACAGAAGATTCAGAGCACAGCCTCCAGGAATGCTTTGACTGTACAGACTGGGAGATGTTCATAATGGCCTGCAGGGATGATTTGGACTCTCTGGCTGAGCTCACATGCTCATACATGGCTTACTGTCAAAATAAGATTGTTCCACGTAAACGTGTCAAAATATACCCCAACAACAAACCATGGGTTACTAAATCAGTTAAATCCTGCTTACAGAGGAAAGCACTTGCCTTTAAACAGGGGTCTGTTTCTGAGCTACAGGTTGCCACTAAGGAGCTGAAGGCCGAAATTTTAGGAGCAAAACAGAATTATAAATCAGAGTTGGAAAGCAAGATGGCAGCAAATAAACTTGGCTCGGCCTGGGCCAGTATGAAAACTATTGCAGGCCTTCAGAGCACAGAGCGCAGTAATCGTGTGTTTTTAGATGGTTTTAGTTCAGACACAGAGCTGGCTAATGCTCTTAATTGTTTTTATGGTCGTTTTGACTCCTTTGATTTCAGCACAGAAATCCAAGATTTGAAACAGAAACTCAAAGACAATCAGCACTTTAATATTGAGATGCAGGATGTTAAAAGGGAGTTCTGCGCTGTAAAAGTGAACAAAAGTCAGGGCCCTGATAATATATGTGGGCGCCTGGTAAAGTTCTGTGCACATGAACTGAGTCCTATATTTCATTACATTTTCAATAAGTCCTTACAGACACAACATGTGCCTAAGATCTGGAAAGATGCCGTGGTTGTTCCCGTTCCAAAATCCAGCTGTCCTAAAACGGTAAATGACTTTAGACCAGTTGCTTTGACTTCAATTTTAATGAAAATTTTTGAAAAACTGGTCAGATGTGAGGTCCTGAGGCAGACTGAACATGCATTGGATCCTCTGCAGTTTGCCTATAGGCCTCACAGAGGAGTGGAGGATGCCACTGTCACTCTGTTTAACATGCTTTTTAAACATCTGGATTTTAATGGGACACACACCAGGCTTTTATTTATGGACTTTTCTTCTGCCTTTAATACAATCCAACCTCATATTTTAGTTGAAAGGCTCCTGCAACAATTTGATTTGAGCAATAATCTGGTGGGTTGGATTCTGGATTTCTTAACCAACAGGACGCAGAGAGTAAGGGTCAATGGCACATTGTCTGACCTAAAGTGCTCTTCTACTGGCTCTCCTCAGGGGTGTGTGTTGTCACCACTACTCTTCATCCTGTACACAAACATGTGTCGGAGCAGACATGACAACAGACACATTATAAAGTATGCTGATGACTCAGTCATTGTCAGTCTCCTCCAGGATGGTGAGAGTGGCCACGGCCCAGTAGTTGATGACTTTGATCACTGGTGTGAGGATTCCTACCTGCAGCTGAATACAACAAAAACGAAAGATATGATTATTGACCTTAAGAGGGAAACTCCCAGGCACAAAGTCACCATACTAAAAGGCCAGACCACCGAATGTGTACAATCGTACAAATATCTTGGGACGATTATTGATAGTAAATTAAACTTTGAAGTGAACTGTGAAAGGGTGTGCAAAAAGGGTCAGCAAAATTTGCATTGTTTGAGGAAACTTGCACGCTTCCAAATTGACCGAACCATAATGACTATGTTTTATCGGGCTTTTATTGAATCTGTTTTATCCTTTTCTTTAATGTCATGGTTTGGTCAGATAAAACTGAAACAGAGGAAATCCTTGGATCAGGTAGTTAGATGGTCCAGTCGTTTGCTTGGTGAGTCACAGCTGAGCCTGACATCCCTGTACACCAGACAAGTACAGAGGATGGCTGACTCGATTTTAAATGATGACTCCCACCCTTTGCACTGCAACTTTCAGCTTCTTCCCTCCAGACGGAGGTTTGCTGTCCCAAAAAGCAAAACCCAGCGCTACAAAAACAGCTTTGTCCCTGCTGCTGTCAAAGAGTTGAACAAGCTATAAAAATTATATTGTACATATTTTATATTTACCTATTTTGTAAGATGTGTGCCTGTGTTTGTGTCTATGTTGAATGTAATTAGTGGCTTGTAAATATGGATGTCACCAGACTGCAAAACAAATCTACCTACGGGTACAAATAAAGTAACCTGAGCCTGAACCTGAACCTGGGAAGTTTTTCCTGAAGTGACACCTGTATTTAGGAAACTGAGCTTCACTCCTGAAGTTATAACAGCAGAGGATGAAGCTGTTCTTGAACGGTACACGGTAATAATGTACAGTCGTACCTGCCCACTGTATCAGGTAAACAAAGCTCGTCAGACCCTTTTTGCACAAGGAACGCAGTCACTTGAAAATATTCCACCAACAAAGGCAGCATTAACAGAACATATCAAAAGAGCTGCTTATCAAGGTGGCTATGTGTGGGGTCAAGCACTGGATCCAGTGCAAAATCTACCAAGTCCTACACATTGGGGATGGACTGAAGCAAGGGAAGGCTTCGTCCCAAAGTGGACCACTCTCCCTGAAGCTTCCAAAGTATGTCAAGAGCTTGTGCACTGTGGTTGCAAGAAAGCTTGTAGGGGCTTGTGCAAGTGCAGCAGGGCAAATTTAAGCTGCACTTCTCTGTGTTATTGTGGTGGTGCATGTCACCAGGCAGAAGGTTAGCGGAGGTCTTCTCGATCACTTCACTCTGTTGATGCATGGGTTGTAATGAGGTTACACTCGATTACATAATATTTGGCATATCACTGACTGCGTTTTGTATTTTTAACTTTCTTGGGGTTTCTCATTATGCTATTATTGATCTTCGAATGTGATTCGAATGAACATATACCATAAATGTTCAATTACTATTGTTCAGCATTTGTATCTCTGTAACTTTTGATATGATTAAGATTATACAGTTTGTGGCAATTTTCAAAATGTTATATCTCAAGAACCGTTTGTCATACGGACTTGATTTTGGGCTCAAAATGTGCGGAATGTACACATTTATATTAGTCAACAATACATTATTATGCCTTAAAAGCTCACATTTTCTAGTTATAAGCAAAAACGTGTTTTTTGGTGGCCATATTTGGACGCCATCTTGAATAATGCAAGTACCAAGCAAGATTCGAAGTGGGTCTTAATCTTATATGAAAGAGGACTTAATGAACTACATTTATGCCGAATTTCATGCTTCTATCCAGAAGTGAACAATTGTTTCACCTATCTGCCTGACTACAGGCAGATAGGTGAAAGGTTCACTTCCGCCCTCCCAAGAGAGCAGACGCTTTTTCCTTCTCTCTTGCTCTGACTTTTTTTCCTTCCCCCCCCCCCAACTACTGGATCCCAGCTTGCTGTTGTCTGTCTGCGTCTAACTGCGACCGTCGAAAGAAATAAATTATGGAGTTAATAAGCTGGGCTTTGAACACAATTGACACTATTTTTTCAACAAGGAAAAGTGCTCCGGGGGAAGCTGTCTGTCCCGCAGGAACGGCTCCAGCGGGCTATTTACGTGACACAAGTAATTGGAAGATCTTGTGTTTCACTAATCTCTCTATCGAAGATATTGAAGATTTGTATGTCTCCGTGATAATGGTGATCGGGATCTTTCTGATTGGAACTGGGATTGTCCTGGTATACCGCAAATTGCTGAAGATGGATACAACCTATCAAAATGCTGGCCAGGCGAGGTGCATCTGTCAAATTGAAAAATTGGAGAAGACCCTGATAGCGACAAATGGAGAACTGTCTCGGAAGGTGGATTACATCATGGTCTCGCTTAGGTCTTTCCACGATGGACTTAAAGCCCCGCAATGAAGGATTAAGTACTGAATCTACAGAAGAAATAAAAAGCCTTCTCTGTGATCAGTCCGAGTTGGCTCAATTTCCCCATGAAAATTCCTCCTGGCTGTCTGCAGTCTGTGTTTTCAAAATCATCGAGCACAAGGCCTTGGACAGCCATCTGGACAGCCTGCCCAGATAATCGCAAGGACGATTGGCGGCAGCCAGACAAAACATCTCCTGCCAAGTGCCCTTGTTGTTCTCTTATTATCATCAACATTGCTTCAACAGCGCACACACATTGATCCATGAACTGAATAAAGATACACACACTGCTCTCTTGTGTCCTGTGAATCCTGTCTTGCGTATGTGCATCAAGAGCTTTTTTTTTTCCTTGTAATCATAATATTGATTGATTATGCAACCAGTATTCTGAATCAATGATTTTTTTGCTCCTTCCTATTGTTCCTCGTATTATTCTTATTCTTATGCTACCTGTACCCTCTATCCTGTTGGCAGGCGCGTCCCCGATGCAGCCGTGTCACTGGAAATGCAGGTTCATTTTCTGTGTCAAGTCAAATTCTCTCGTATGTTATCAGTGATCTGTTAATGTACTTGGCAATAAATCTTTTCTGATTCTGATTCTGATACAGTGGAGAAACAGGGTGTAACCAAAATAATTTCATATAATGTAAAAGGGATCCTGAATCCAGTTAAAAGATCCAAGATTCTTGGCAAAATGAATAAAGACGAAGCAGGAATAATATTTTTACAAGAAACCCACCTAACAGACGTGGAGCACACTAAACTCAATAGACAAGGATTTAAAATGATCTCTTCATCTTCATATAAGTCAGGGAGGAGGAGGGGAGTAGCGACATTGATCTCAACCAAAATTACATTTGAAAAAAAATTAGAACACAAAGATACAGAAGGGAGATACAGTTTGGTACTTGGGCGGCTAGAGGGAGAAGATATCACCCTGCTGAATGTATATGCACCTCCAGGGGCTAACTGGAAATTTTATAAAAATGTATTTGACCTAATGATAACTAAAGCCCAAGGTTTAGTGATATGTGGTGGAGACTTCAATCTAAGACTGAATCCATACTGGGCTGCATCAGGTAATTCTCCACATCAAAATAACACTCAAAGTAGGAAAACTCGGATGCTACTAAAAGAAATGGGAATCTGTGATGTGTGGAGGGAATTCAACCCCAGTGTAAAAGATTATACATTTTACTCAGCGCCACATTCATCATACTCAAGGATTGACTATTTTTTTTATGTTTAATAGAGACATTGGAAGAGTAAAAACATGTAAAATAGGATTGATGGATCTCTCTGACCACAGTCCGATCTACTGTATATGGACTTAAGTATCCAAAAATACACAAATAATACATTTTCTTGGAGGTTAAATTCAAATGTCCTGAAAGGACCACTGAAAGATGAATTGGAATCAGATATTCTCAGATATTTGGAAGAAAATGATAATGGACAAGTATCCCCTTTAATACTGTGGGATGCATGCAAAGCTGTAATAAGGGGAAAGACTATTGCAAAACTGGCAATGCAAAAGAAACTGAGACAAGAAAAACTAACCACATTAGAGTCAGAACTTAAGAACCTAGAAAAAGAGCACAAAGACAACACTCATTCTAATGACTCGCTCAAAATTAAGGAAATTAAAAAACAAATAAATGAGATCTACACAATAGAAATCCAGAAGAAACTTACATTTCTGAAACAAAAATACTATGAAACAGGCAGCAAATTGGCAAAATTACTAGCCTATAAATTGAGGAAACAACAAACGGAGAGAGCAATCTACAAAATCAGAGACCCAGTATCAAAGGAAATAAAATTCAGAATTCAGGATATTCTTAAAAGCTTCGAGAACTACTATAAGAACTTGTACTCCCTCAAAAAACATAAAAACGCATCCGAAGCATTCCTAAACACATTAAACCTTCCCCAACTTACTGAGTCTCAAAATAAAACACTACTGTCAGAAATACAACCTAAAGAATTAGAAAAAGCAATTATGAAACTTAAAGCTAACAAATCCCCAGGAGCAGATGGCTATACAGCAGAGTGGTACAAAACCTTTAAACAGCAACTATCTCCTCTCCTCCTGAAAACATTTAACTATGTCCTCCACACAGGGGAAATCCCCCCCTCCTGGAGAGAAGGGGTCATTGCAGTCATACCTAAACCTGAAAAGGATAAACTAGAATGCTCCAACTACAGACCAATCAGTGTATTAAATCAGGACTATAAGCTTTTTACCACTATCCTTGCCAAAAGGTTAGAAAATATACTGACAGACTTAATTCGTTTAGACCAAACGGGTTTTATAAGACAAAGACAGACACAAGACAACGTTAGACGCACTTTACACATAATTCATCATATAAAAAAATATAACTTAAATGCAGTCACATTGAGATTAGATGCTGAAAAAGCATTTGATTAGGTTGACTGGTCTTTTCTATGTAGAATCTTATCCAGTTTCAATTTTCATAACAACTTCATTAGAACTATCCAGGCATTATATAAAAAACCAACAGCTAAAATAAGGATTAACGGTAATTTATCATCATCTTTTGAGCTGGAAAGAGGATGTCGTCAGCGCTGCCCCTTGTCTCCACTGCTCTTTGCAATCTTCATAGAACCTTTGAGCCAATGGATAAGACAGAATCAAAAAATTCAAGGTATTACACTTGATCAGAAGGAACATAAAATAGCACTCTTTGCTGATGACATTTTAATATACCTGGGGCAGCCGGACACCTCTTTTCCAGAACTAATCTCAGTTTTTTCAGAGTATGGAGATTTATCGGGGTACGAACTAAACATGCATAAAACCCAAGTTTTAACATTCAACTATGACCCAAATCAATATCTACTAAGCAAACTCAAAACTAACTGGGAGATGAAATCTATGAAATATCTGGGGGTCAATATCCCGAAACAACTCAATAAAATTATAACACTAAACTATGATCCACTGGTGGCAAAAATAAAATCTGATCTAGCAAGATGGAATATGATACCATTCTTGGGTACTGCACAAAGAATTGAAGCAGTCAAAATGAATATACTTCCACGTCTTCTATACCTTTTCCAAACAATACCGGTAGAACCTCCCCAAAAAACATGGCAAGAACTGGACAGAAGGATCTCAAGATTCATATCGCAGGGCAAGAGACCTAGAATCAGATATAGAACCCTACAGCTAATCAAAGACAAAGGTAGGCTCGCGCTGCCAAATATCAGGGACTATTTTAAAGCTGCACAAATTAAAACTTTAGTAGAGATATGTAACCCAGTCTACACTGCACAATGGAAGGAGATCGAATGCCAAATAACAAGTGACATCCCCCTACAGGCGATAATAGGAAACAATGCCTTACCTAAACTTTTGAATAACACTAACCCGTGGATACAGACCCCGCTAAAAATTTGGTTTAAGATAGTCAGAGAGAATCAAACTAAAGAGCCCTATCGATTTCTGCAATGGATTGCCTATGATCAAGACTTTACTCCTAATAAAACAGACACTAGATTTAAAAAGTGGAAAGAGAACGGACTGATAAAATATTACGATTTTTTTAAAGGGCAAATTTTAAGAAGTTTTGAAGATTTGAAAAAACAAGGTCTAATAAATCAAGACCTTTACAGGTTCTTTCAGCTTAGACACCACATAAACAATATACTTAAAAAGGAGGATTTGGAAAGGGCCCAGTCAGGTGTTCTGAAGGTCTTCTTAATGGCATATAAAGGGATCCCAGGGATCAGATACATCTCTAAAATACACCAAGGTCTTCAAGACTTAAAAGGAGACAACACATCATATATAAAAGAGAGATGGGAAAAAGAGGGGAATTTCACTTTACAACTGGAAATATGGGAAAAGCTAAATAAACAGCAATGGAAAAGTACCTCATCCCTGCAGTGGAGAGAATTTGGATGGAAAAATTTGGTAAGATTTTTCAGAACACCTGCACAAAACAAATTTACTCATAAGGGGTTGAATTGTTGGCGCTTGTGTGGTGAAGAGACTGCAAATCATTTCCATGTGTTTTGGTCATGCCCAGTTATCCACCAATATTGGACCAATGTACAGACAATATTGGGGAAAATATTCAAAATAACAGTCCCCTTTTCGTTTGTAACTCTGTATTTGGGTTTACTACCGGATTCACTGGAAAGACGAGGAGAAAAATACTTATTCACTGTTTTAATATTGGCAAGTAAAAAAGCTCTAACTAAAAAATGGATGTTGAAGGACTGTCCTACACCTGAAGATTGGATTAACGTGATCCAAGACATTTACTTGATGGAAAAGTTGACATTCGCAATGAGACAGGACACGGACGGGTTCCTGAACTTATGGCAACCCTGGATCGCATATGTGTCTTCCATTAGATCTAATCTTTGACAAATACCATTTCAATAATGGCACCGCTCTTTGTTCCAACGCTACTCAAATGCTCTTTTATTTTTATTTTTTTTGTTTTTTCTCTTTTGTTTTGTTTGGGTTTTTTTGTTCTTTCTTTAATTTCACTTTTTCTTTCACTTAAAAAAGGGGTGTTGTAATAATTATTCTTCCAGTGTTGTCAAATAACAAAAAATAAGGGAACATGTGATGAAAATGTAAACAATGCAATGTTGTAATGACGTGTATACCCTTTACAAAAACTTAAAAAAAACAACAAAAAAAAAACATGGGACAACTTACAGGGGTAAGAGAGGGCCCTCAGCACATAACGGAATCTGAGGAATTTCCCTCAGAGCCAACACACCATCAAGGCTCTTCTAAGGTCACTAAAAAGACCTCAGCTCAGGAAGATCTTTTGTCAGATTTTTGTTTTAAAGTTTTATATACTATGTTCTTAATGTTTTTTATGTTCTTAATGTTCTTTCAGTTTCTGAGTAGCATAAAAGAGGGCCACCACACTGTTATACTAAATAAGACAACACAATGGAGAAACAGGGTGTTGTGGAGGATCAAATAAGGGTCACCAGTGTGGAGGCACGAAATAATTGCAGACAGACACGGCGAACTGAAGTTTAAAAGGGTGTTTTATTCATCCTCCATCACGAGGGTTCACCCCAGCGCTGTGAGAGCGCGCTGGAGCGAGCCCTGTGTCTCTAGTCAGCAAGTAATGCATGTGGTCAAAAAGAGAATAAGAGAGCAAGCGATATACAGTTGACTTATATACCCAGCTAGACAATGCATGCATGGCACATTAGCATCACAGTAAACAGCAGGAAGGCATGGACATTTGCATTAGAGTCACACATATCAATAGCAGGATTACTGGCACCGGAATTAGACAAAGAGAGGCTGCCTATTGATATCAGTCCATACATCTCACTGTTCTGCTAATTGCTCCAGCTGAGCGCTCTGCTTGACCCGTAGGCTGTGGGGGTCACCCACACCACTCCCCCCCAGAGGGCTCAGCAGGGGGCTGAGGCGTCGATCGTCCGGCTTTGGAAGCGAGCTGCGGGAAAAGCTCTGTGCAAGCAGAGGTGGAGGGAGGGGGTGGGGGTAGCAAGTGCCGGCCCGGGACGGCGAAGTTGTCCGGGCCGTGCAAAAATTGCATGTGGATCCACGATGTTGAGGGGCTGTCCTGTTAAACGTGGCAGAGGTCCACAGCGGCTGTGAGAAGAAACATTTGTCTCTGACTCCTCTCACGGCTAAGTCCTGCGAGGATGCGTAGCGGCCATGAAGAAAAACAGGAGCTGAAGCTGTGTGGGGGACTTGGCGTGTTGGCTTTAGGTGCGCGCGCAGCCTTAAAGCCCTCGGGGACAGCTGACGGCTGAATTCCCATTGTGCGCCGTGGCTGAAACCCATACAAAGTCCTGTGTGCTGCGTGTCTGCTTCAGGTGTGTGAGCAGCCCTGAAGGTTCCGAGGATGGCGGTCGGCCGTGTTTCTCGGATGTGTGCAGCAGCGGAGGACAATGGCAGTCTGTGGAGCCGGTATTGTCCTGTGCGTGGTGCGCTGTCCTCGTAACCCCCCGGTGTGCGTGCGGGGGTTCGGTGCGTGGGTGGTCCACTGTTGAGAGGTGGGTCAGGGTCAGGGAGCTTGCTGGAAATCAGCGTCGTCGGCGCCGATGGTCTTCCCTGTTCGGGCTGTTGCTGTCGTTCGCTCGTGCCGGGTCATGGTGCGTTCTGGTCCACGCGCTGCGTTCTCCGTCCGGCCCTGGAGGTCGCCGTCGTGGAGAGAGGACGAGGTGCGTGCGCGCTCGTGTGGATGCGGAGGAGCGGTGAGAGGGAGTAAACGTTCTGTGTCCTTCGGCCGGTCTCAGCGTGGATGTCCAGATCTCAGGCGAGGGTCGCACAATGACGCTTTCTGCAGCTTTCCCGGTCGTGGATGATCTCCGGGGTGTTCGCCTGGTGTTGGTTCTGCGTCGAGGTCTCCCTGTGGCAGAAGGGAGGGCAGTCCATTTGTGTCAGTCAGCTGCGTTCGTTTGTCGTCGGAGTCACCGCCAGGGGCTGCGTTCGTTCGTCGTCAGGGGTCACCAATGTGGAGGATCAAATAAGGGTCACCAGTGTGGAGGCACGAAATAAGTGCAGACAGACACGGCGAACTGAAGTTTAAAAGGGTGTTTTATTCATCCTCCATCACGAGGGTTCACCCCAGCGCTGTGAGAGCGCGCTGGAGCGAGCCCTGTGTCTCTAGTCAGCAAGTAATGCGTGTGGTCAAAAAGAGAATAAGAGAGCAAGCAATATACTGTACAGTTGACTTATATACCCAGCTAGACAATGCATGCATGGCACATTAGCATCACAGTAAACAGCAGGAAGGCATGGACATTTGCATTAGAGTCACACATATCAATAGCAGGATTACTGGCACTGGAATTAGACAAAGAGAGGCTGCCTATTGATATCAGTCCATACATCTCACTGTTCTGCTAACTGCTCCAGCTGAGCGCTCTGCTTGACACGTAGGCTGTGGGGGTCACCCACAGTGTAACCAAAATAGTCTCATATAATGTAAAAGGGATCCTGAATCCAGTTAAAAGATCCAAGATTCTAGGCAAAATGAAAAAAGACGAAGCAGGAATAACATTTTTACAGGAAACCCACCTAACAGACGTGGAGCACACTAAACTCAATAGACAAGGGTTTAAATTGATCTCTTCATCTTCATATAAGTCAGGGAGGAGGAGGGGGGTAGCGACATTGATCTCAACCAAAATTATATTTGAAAAAAAATCAGAACACAAAGATAAAGAAGGGAGATACAGTATGGTACTTGGGCGGCTAGAGGGAGAAGATATCACCCTGCTGAATGTATATGCACCACCAGGGGCTAACTGGAAATTTTATAAAAATGTATTTGACCTAATGATAACTAAAGCCCAAGGTTTAGTGATATGTGGTGGAGACTTCAATCTAAGACTGAATCCATACTGGGATGCATCAGGTAATTCTCCACATCAAAATAACACTCAAAGTAGAAATACTCGGATGCTACTAAAAGAAACGGGAATCTGTGACGTGTGGAGGGAATTCAACCCCAGTGTAAAAGATTATACATTTTACTCAGCGCCACATTCATCATACTCAAGGATTGACTATTTTTTTATGTTTAATAGAGACATTGGAAGAGTAAAAACATGTAAAATAGGACTGATGGATCTCTCTGACCACAGTCCGATCTATATGGACTTAAAGGCCAAATGTCACGTAATTTTTTTTTCTAAATGACAACGAATTTAGATAAAATACACATAGCTTAAACCAAATATTCATACCGGAGACCATATCACCCACCTGTATTTACATAATTGCACAAAATACACCAGGTGAAGGCCCCACCTTGCTTGCTGGCTTGTGACAGCCAGTCCAGACCACGCCCATGTTTTTGACATCACCAGTTGTACCCTGGCTGCCCTGCCTATCCACATTCACACTTATCAACATTGGACAATCATGACGGAAAGTGACAGCGATTGTGAACAAATTAGTTTAGTTTTGTCTTTTTTTTTTTGTCAGTGGTTCAGACAGTGACAGAGGCATAGAACCTTACCGGTTCGAGCCGTCCGAGACGGAATCAGATGCTTTGTCTGATGACAACAGTTCCAACGATGACCAGAGAGCAGAACCAGTGGAAAATGTCATTGAACTGGACATTAATCGCCTCCAGAATTGCGAAGCCGGAGGGGGTCTGTCGAGGGCGCCCCATAAATATTGATTTTTCGGAAGCCATTATTATTACAGTGGAGGAGAGCCGCTGCTGTCAAGAAATTGACCAGATCAATATGAAAATGGAGGCGCATACCTGTCAAGGGAGACGTTTTCGCCGTATTTTGGTGCCAAGCGCGGCTGTGGGAGACGGCAGAGTGGTTTGGGACACTTTTCTGGGAAATGTTTTAAATGTAGTTCGTGTTGTTATTGTCAAATATTTTAAGGAAAATACGGGGAAAATGCAATTTTAGCAAAAACGGGCGTATTGCCATTTCTGTACGCCCAAAAGAAAAAATATACTGGAAAAAAAACTGAGTGTCTTGAGGAGCACTCCTGTGTGTGATCACTCACAGCTGGGGCGGGCTGATCGCTCAGCGGGAGCTATTCTCACTACTGTTCGAAGTGTGGAGTCACTCATTAGTTTAATTGTCTGGGCGGGCTGATCGCTCAGCGTGAGCTATTCTCACTACCATGAGAAGTCATTAGGACAATGGTTTAACACGTTGAGCTGTGCAGCGGTTGCGGAACAGACAGAGATCCCAGAGAGGTGTGCCTTGTTGCTCCGCCGTTCCTTATAGCCGCTTTTTACGGTGTTGAAGTACGGCGAAAACGTCAAACTTGACAGGTATGAAAACATTTCCCAGAGAAGTGTCCCTTATTACCCAGCTGTCCCTGATAGTCCCGTTTTAAGGTATGGGTGAAATATCCAATTTTTTCTTTCTTGTTGCTCACTTCAACCTTCCAGTCTCCATATAAACAATCAATTGAAATACCCCAAGCATCAAACTAAGGTACAATCGATTTCGTCACTTCCGCCTTCTTCCCCAGGCGATTCCAGGGGCCGTGTCAGGCCAAGCGCGGCAGTTTTAAATTAACAAATATTCCGTTGTTACTGAAGCATATGCACCAAGACCCGAACGGATCGGTTCCCTTTTATATCTAGTTTCAAGATATTTAAAGTACCCTGTTACGTGACATTTGGCCTTTAAGTATCCAAAAATACACAAATAATACATTTTCTTGGAGGTTAAATTCAAATGTGCTGAAAGGACCACTGAAAGATGAATTGGAATCAGATATTCTCAGATATTTGGAAGAAAATGATAATGGAGAAATATCCCCTTTAATACTGTGGGACGCATGCAAAGCTGTAATAAGGGGAAAGATTATCGCAAAACTGGCAATCCAAAAGAAACTGAGACAAGAAAAACTAATCACATTACAGTCAGAACTTAAGAACCTAGAAAAAGAGCGCAAAGATAACACTCATTCTAATGACTCGCTCAAAATTAAGGAAATTAAAAAACAAATAAATGAGATCTACACAATAGAAATCCAGAAGAAACTTACATTTCTGAAACAAAAATACTATGAAACAGGCAGCAAATCGGCAAAATTGCTAGCCTATAAATTGAGGAAACAACAAACGGAGAGAGCAATCTACAAAATCAGAGACCCAGTATCAAAGGAAATAAAATTTAGAATTCAGGATATTCTTAAAAGCTTCAAGAACTACTATAAGAACTTGTACTCCTTCAAAAAACATAAAAACGCATCCGAAACATTCCTAAACACATTAAACCTTCCCCAACTTACTGAATCACAAAATAAAACACTACTGTCAGAAATACAACCTAAAGAATTAGAAAAAGCAATTATGAAACTTGAAACTAACAAATCCCCAGGAGCAGATGGCTATACAGCAGAGTGGTACAAAACCTTTAAACAGCAACTATCTCCTCTCCTCCTGAAAACATTTAACTATGTCCTCCACACAGGGGAAATCCCCCCCTCCTGGAGAGAAGGGGTCATTGCAGTCATACCTAAACCTGAAAAGGATAAACTAGACTGCTCCAACTACAGACCAATCAGTGTGTTAAATCAGGACTATAAGCTTTTTACCACTATCCTTGCCAAAAGGTTAGAAAATATACTGACAGACTTAATTCATTTAGACCAAACGGGTTTTATAAGACAAAGACAGACACAAGACAACATTAGACGCACTTTACACATAATTCATCATTTAAAAAAATGTAACTTAAATGCAGTCATATTGGGATTAGATGCTGAAAAAGCATTTGATTCGGTTGACTGGTCTTTCCTATAAAGAATCTTATCCAGTTTCAATTTTCATAACAACTTCATTAGAACTATCCAGGCATTATATAACACACCAACAGCTAAAATAAGGATTAACGGTAAATTATCATCATCTTTTGAACTGGAAAGAGGATGTCGTCAGCGCTGCCCCTTGTCTCCACTGCTCTTTGCAATCTTCATAGAACCTCTGAGCCAATGGATAAGACAGAATCAAAAAATTTGAGGTATTACACTTGGTCAGAAGGAACACAAAATAGCACTCTTTGCTGATGACATTTTAATATACCTGGGGCAGCCGGACACCTCTTTTCCAGAACTAATCTCAGTTTTTTCAGAGTATGGAGATCTATCGGGGTACGAACTAAACATGCATAAAACCCAAGTTTTAACATTCAACTATGACCCAAATCAATATTTACTAAGCAAACTCAAAACTAACTGGGAGATGAAATCTATGAAATATCTGGGGGTCAATATCCCGAAACAACTCAATAAAATTATAACACTAAACTATGATCCACTGATGGCAAAAATAAAATCTGATCTAGCAAGATGGAATATGATACCATTCTTGGGTACCGCACAAAGAATTGAAGCAGTCAAAATGAATATACTTCCACGTCTTCTATACCTTTTCCAAACAATACCGGTAGAACCTCCCCAAAAAACATGGCAAGAACTGGACAGAAGGATCTCAAGATTCATATCGCAGGGCAAGAGACCTAGAATCAGATATAGAACCCTACAGCTAAACAAAGACAAAGGTGGGCTCGCGCTGCCAAATATCAGGGACTATTTTAAAGCTGCACAAATTAAAACTTTAGTAGAGATATGTAACCCAGTCTACACTGCACAATGGAAGGAGATCGAATGCCAAATAACAAGTGACATCCCCCTACAGGCGATAATAGGGAACAATGCCTTACCTAAACTTTTGAATAACACTAATCCGTGGATAGAGACCCCGCTAAAAATTTGGTTTAAGATAGTCAGAGAGAATCAAACTAAAGAACCCTATTGATTACTGCAATGGATTGCCTATGATCAAGACTTTACTCCTAATAAAACAGACACTAGATTTAAAAAGTGGAAAGAGAACGAACTGATAAAATATTACGATTTTTTTAAAGGGCAAATTTTAAGAAGTTTTGAAGATTTGAAAAAACAAGGTCTAATAAATCAAGACCTTTACAGGTTCTTTCAGCTTAGACACCACATAAACAAAATACTTAAAAAGGAGGATTTGGAAAGGGCCCAGTCAGGTGTTCTGAAGGTCTTCTTAATGGCATATAAAGGGATCCCAGGGATCAGATACATCTCTAAAATATACCAAGGTCTTCAAGACTTAAAAGGAGACAACACATCATATATAAAAGAGAGATGGGAAAAAGAGGGGAATTTCACTTTACAACTGGAAATATGGGAAAAGCTAAATAAACAACAATGGAAAAGTACCTCATCCCTGCAGTGGAGAGAATTTGGATGGAAAAATTTGGCAAGATTTTTCAGAACACCTGCACAAAACAAATTTACTCGTAAGGGGTTGAATTGTTGGCGCTTGTGTTGTGAAGAGACTGCAAATCATTTTCATGTGTTTTGGTCATGCCCAGTTATCCACCAATATTGGACCAATGTACAGACAATATTGGGGAAAATATTCAAAATAACAGTCCCCTTTTCTTTTTTAACTTTGTATTTGGGTTTACTACCGGAATCACTGGAAAGACGAGGAGAAAAATCTTTATTCACTGTTTTAATATTGGCAAGTAAAAAAGCTCTAACTAAAAAATGGATGTTGAAGGATTGTCCTACACCTGAAGATTGGATTAACGTGATTCAAGACATTTACTCGATGGAAAAGTTGACATTCGCACTGAGACAGGACATGGATGGGTTCTTGAACTTTTGGCAACCCTGGATCGCATATGTGTCTTCCATCAGATCTAATCTTTGACAAATACCATTTCAATAATGGCACCTGTCTTTGTTCCAATGCTACTCAGATGCTGTTTTATTTTTATTTATTTATTTATTTTTTTTGTTCTTTTGTTTTGTTTTTTCTTGTTTGGTTTTTTGTTTGGTTTTTTTTTTTGTTCTTTCTTAAATTCTCTTTTTCTTTCACTTAAAAAAAAGGGTGTTGTAATAATTATTCTTCCAACGCTGTCAAAAAAAAAAAAGGGAACATGTGATGAAAATGTAAACAATGCAATGCTGTAATGACATGTATACCCTTTACAAAAACTTAAAAAAAAAAAAAAAAAAAAAAGTGGAAAATAAGGGATTCTGTTGAAACCAAGCCACGGTCAGGTAGACCAACAACAATTTCAGCCACAACTGCCAGGAAAATTGTTTGGGATGCAAAGAAAAACCCTCAAATAACTTCAGCTAACATACAGAACTGGAAAAAAAGTGGTGTAGCCATTTCAAGATGCATAATAAGAAGGCACCTCAAGAAAAATGGGCTGCATAGTTGAGTTGTCAGAAGAAAGCTATTACTACGCCAATGCCACAAAACAGCCCACTTACAATACACCAAAAAGCACAGAGACAAGCCCCAAAACTTGTGGAACAAAGTTATTTGGAGTGATGAGACCAAAATTGCACTTTCTGGCCACAGCCATAAATGTTACATTTGGAGAGGAGTCAACAAGGCCTATGATGAAAAGTACACCGTCCCTACTGTGAAATAGAGGTGGATTGCTGATGTTCTGGGGATGTGTGAGTTGCAAAGGCATGGGGAACTTGGTCAAAATTGATGGCAATATGAATGCAGCATGTTATCAGAAAGTACTGGAAGAAAATTTGCACTCATCAGCTCGGAAGCTGCACATGGGACGCACTTAAGACATTCCAACATAACAATGATCCAGAACACAAGGCCAAGTCAACCTGTCGTTGGCTACAGCAAAAAAGACTGAAGGTTCTGGAGTGGCCATCTCAGTCTCCTGACCTCAATATCATTGAGACACTTTGGGGATATCGCAAATGTGCAATTCATGAAAGACAGCCCAAAAATTTACAGGAAGTGGAGGCTTTTTGCCAAGACGACTTCAAGCTGTCACTGATGTTAAAGGTGGCAATTAGGGATGGGCATAATTTACCGATTAACCGATAATTGATCATTAAGAATTTCACCGAGGAAGTTCATTTTCGTCGACAAACCGTTTTTTTTTTTTTTTTTTAAACAATCCGAGGTTATTAAGGCCTAGTGCACGGCCGTCCTCAAACAATGCAATGGCAAAATTTGGGCACCAGGGGGCAACATTACACCATCGCCGTACCCTGGCGTGCCTCCGTTGATACATGCGGGCTTCCGTAGGGCGATCGCCAAATCATGAAGCGGTTACGGCGAAGTGTTGCGTGGGACCATTTCAATTTCAAAAATGACCAGGTGTACTGCAATCACTGCAATGCAGCATACAAATATACCTCATCGACAGGGTCCATGGAACACCCTTATTACGCGAAGAAACCGCCAACAGTGGTTGCGCGCTGAGTAATGGCGGTCGTGAAGATTCTTTTTTTTTTTTCAGAAACTTTATTGAGAAGGTCATGAAGATTCGGTGTACACACGTCGAGGGAAGCTGCAGGAGGCGGCGTAGTGCCTCGACGGGAAGACTATTTCGCACAAAATGGCACAAGAGAACAGCAAAAAGTTCCACGCGGCTAGACTAAGCAATACGAGCGATAGAGCAATGAATGCGGTCTTCGTTTGTTGGGTGGCCGCTCGGCAGGGAGAGAGAGCTAGGTGAAACGTCTCGGCCAATCAGCTTGCGAGATTCCCGAGCCGAGCAAACATGAGAACAGAGAGAGAGAGATTTGAGAGAGAGAGGTAGATTTGAGTTGTGCGGCTCTCCGTGCTCTCCGTGCTGATACCTGAGGTTCTAATGTAGTCTACCTACCTAAAAATGTTAATGATTAACCGATTATTAATCATTAATTCTCCCGGCGATCGGTGAAGAAAATTTCACCGAATGCCCATCCCTAGTGGCAATACACGATATTAAGAACTAGAGTATGTAAACTTTTCATCAGGGTCATTACGGTAGTTTCTGTTGTCATTATGATTTAAAAAGAGCAAACAATTGTTTGATAATAAATGGCTTCACCCAACCACTAACTATGAGTGAAAGAAAAGTTTTTGTATTATTCTCTGAAAAATGGCAAAAAAAAAAAATTCTGCCAGGGTATGTAAACTTATGAGCACAACGGCAAGTTCTCAGCAAGAATACAATGTTGGTCATTTTTTGACAATTTTACTGAGCATTTAATTCTAAATAAATCACTATTTAACAGGAAACTTTCGGCAATTCTGTGCTTTTGTTGTGGTGTTACATAGAATAGAATCACTGTAAACTATGGAAAAAGCAGCTGCTTTAAAATCTGTACTTCCTCACACAACTTTCAGTGCAAACAACCTCTAAAAATGTTGCAACTTTTATCACAACTTTTTAGAAAAGCTCCCACAAATTCAGGATTTTTGGGCCGTGACAATCACAAAAACAGCCGACAAAATCCTGGAGGGACTGAAATACAGTGAGATTATATACACACTACCGTTCAAAAATTTGGGGTCACTTAGAAATTTCCTTATTTTTGAAAGAAAAGCACTTTTTTCAATGAAGCCCATCCAGGGACAAGAGTTGCAAATTAGCTAATAGCTATACACTCTGTGCAACACATCAGATTAATTGTCATTGATTAATTGTCTATGTTTATTGCACTGTCCCTGTCAAATAAACAAATCTATCTATCTATCTAAACTAATCAGAAATACACTCTATACATTGCTAATGTGGTAAATGACTATTCTAGCTGCAAATGTCTGGTTTTTGGTGCAATATCTACATAGGTGTATAGAGGCCCATTTCCAGCAACTATCACTCCAGTGTTCTAATGGTACAGTGTGTTTGCTCATTGCGTCAGAAGGCTAATGGATGATTAGAAAACCCTTGTGCAATCATGTTAGGTCTGCAATGCTGTAATTGCTGCAAATGGAGGATTCTTTGACAAAAGCAAAGTTTGAAGGAAAAAATTATTATTTCAAATACAAATCATTATTTCTAACCTTGTCAATGTCTTGACTATATTTTAGATAAGATAAGATAAGCCTTTATTAGTCCCACAATGGGGAAATTCCAGGATTGCAACAGCACAGGGATAGCAACACTCAGAGCAACAATCAGAAGGCAAGAAAAAACAACATCTAGTAAACATATGTCCATATTACTATAAATGTATATATATAGACACACAGTGCAGAGCATTATGGCTGGTGGATGTGCAGCAGAAAGTCTAAGCTCTCTCTCCGCGGATGCAGCGGGCCAGCTGGAAGTCTTTGGGCATGATGTTGACCCCCTTAGCGAAGAAGAGACCACCAGGTGGGTCTCGCTGGTCTCCTGCAGAGCCATGACGGCGAAGCTCAGGAAACGCAGGACGGTCTTGAAGTCCTGAGCGATCTCCCTCACCAGGCGCTGGACGGGCAGCTTACGGATGAGCAGCTCCGTGGATTTCTGGTAGCGACGGATCTCTCTCAGAGCCACGGGCCTGTGACGGCGAGGCCTCTTCACTCTGCCGGTGGCCAGAGCGCCTCTCCGAGCAGCCCTGTGGCTAGCTGTCTCCTGGGGGGCTTCTTCCTCCAGTAGATTTTACGGGCGGTCTGCTTGGTTCTTGCCATCGCTCTTTATTATTCTGTCTTATATTTCTTTCACGCCGCCTAAACTCCAGCCCGGTACCCGCGTCCTTTTCGCTACAGCTCCCGGTATGTCGAGTTTCCCATTAGCACCGGGCGGCGGCCAAGTGCTAGCTAGCACTAGCTCCTCCCCGCTGTAACGTCTCCCGCTGCAAACCGTGGCTCCGTCCGCCGACCCGGGAGACCCCCGGGGCGATCCGTGCGTCCGTGATATTTCTATTCATTTTACAACTCATGGTGGTAAATAAGTGTGACTTTTCATGGAAAACACAAAATAATTGTCTGGGTGACCCCAAACTTTCGAACGGTAGTGTATATGCTTCATGCATTGAATTTGTTTTCTTACTCTGGGTTGTTAACTCAACACACAGCCATTAATGTCTAAACCGCTGTCAACAAAAGTGAGTACACCACTAATGAAAATGTCCAAATTGTGCCCAATTAGCCATTTTCCATCCCCGGTGTCATGTGACTCGTTAGTGTTACAAGGTCTCAGCTGTGAATGGGCTCCGGTTTCCTCCCACAATCCAAAGACATGCATGTTAGGTTAATTGGTTGTTCTAAACCAATCTGGGGATTGTCATCCCTGCTGGAGTCCGAGTTCCACCCTATGCAGGACATACTGGATGCACTGAGGAGCTCATTTAGCAGCAGACTACATCATCCCAGGTGCACAACCGAGAGGTTTCGTAGGTCCTTCCTACCAACGGCTGTCAGACTGTACAACCTAAGCAGGGCTGCTCGCAGAGATGGCAAAAAGACGTAACAAACTAATAGTTTTTTGAATGCAAAAGATGCAATAGACTTACACAATGGTCCCCTCCGGCATACAACTAGGAACATACCGGTCGCTATGGAGGGTGAGAATATGTATGGGCACATAATCATACCATGTAGGATAACTAAGTAGACGGTTATGCTGTTTCATCCCATCTAGCAACAATGCTCTGCACTGTGTGTGTTTATATATTTACATATTTATTCCATCTAGCTACAATGCTCAGCACTGGGTGTGTTTATATTTATATATCTATATATTTATTCCATCTAGCTACAATGCTCCGCACTGTGTTTTTGTATATCTACATATTATTCCATCTAGCTACATTGCTCCGCACTGTGTGTGTTTATATACTTGCATATTTATTCCACCTAGCTGCAATGCTCCGTACTGTGGGTGTTTATATATTTACATATTTATTTCATCTAGCTACAATGCTCTGCACTGTGTGTTCATATATTCATATATTTATTCCATCCAGCTACAATGCTCTGCACTGTGTGTCTGTGTGTATATATACTGTATATTTTATAGTAATATGTACATATGTATATTAGCTGCTCTTGCTTGCTTGTTTTTTTCTTGCCTTCTGATTGTTGCTCTGAGTGTTGCTATCCCTGTGCTGTTGCAATCCTGGAATTTCCCCGTTGTGGGACTAATAAAGGCTTATCTTATCTTATCTTAAATTGTCCCTAGATATCTGTCTCCTATAGGCCCTTAGAGTAGAGGGTTAGTGCTAGTGAAGTGCTTTGAGTGGTCTTTGAGACTAGAAAAGCGCTATATAAGTACAGGTCCTTATCCCTGTGAATGGGAAGCAGGTGTGTTAAATTTGGTGTTATCGCTCTCATACTCTCTCATACTGGTCACTGAAAGTTCAACATGGCACCTCATGAAAAAGAACTCTGAGGATCTGAAAAAATGAATTGTTGCTCTACATAAAGATGTCCTAGGCTATAAGAAGATTGCCAACACCCTGAAAATGAGCTGAAGCACGATGGCCAAGACCATACAGCGATTTAACAGGACAGGTTCCACTCAGAACAGGCCTCGCCATGGTCAACCAAAGAAATTGAGTGCACGTGCTCAGTGTCATATCCAGAGGTTGTCTATTGCAAACAGACGTATGAGTGCGGCCAGCATTGCTGCTGAGGTTGAAGAGGTGGTGTGTGTGTGGGGGGGTGTCAGCCTGTGAGTGCTTAGACCATATGCCGCACACTGCATCAAATTGGTCTGCATGGCTGTCATCCCAGAAGGAAGCCCCTTTTAAAGATGATGGACAAGAAAGTCTGCAAACAGTTTGCTGAAGACAAGACTAAGGACATGGATTACTGGAACCATGTCCTGTGGTCTGATGAGACCAACATAAACTTATTTGATTCAGATGGTGTCAAGCATGTGTGGCGGCAACCAGGTGAGGAGTACAAAGATAAGTGTGTCTTGTCTACAGTCATGCATGGTGGTGGGAGTGTCATGGTTTGGGGCTGCATGAGTGCTGCCAGCACTGGGGAGCTACAGCTCAATGAGGGAACCATGAATGCCAACATGTACCGTGACATACTGAAGCAGAGCATGACCCCCTCCCTTCGGAAACTGGGCCGCAGAGTAGTATTCCAACATGATAAGGACCCCAAACACACCCCCAAGCTGACCACTGCCCTGCTAAAGAAACTGATGAAGGTGATGGACTGGCCAAACATGTCTCCAGACCTAAACCTTATTGCCCATCTGTGGTGCATCCTCAGATGAAAGCTGGTGGAGCGCAAGGTACACCATAATGGCGTCATGGAGGAGTGGAAGAGGATTTCAGTGGCAACCTGTGAAGTTCTAGCGAACTCCATGACCAAGAAAGTTAAGGCAGTGCTGGAAAATAATGGTGGCCACACAAAATATTGACACGTTGGGCACAACTTGGACATTTTCACTAGGGGTGTACTCACTTTTGTTGCCAGCAGTTTAGACATTAATGGCTGTGTGTTGAGTTATTTTGAGGGGACAGCAAATTTACACTGTTATACAAGCTGTACACTGACTACTTTACATTGTATCAAAGTGTCATATCTTCAGTGTTGTCCCATGAAAAGATATAAAATACTTCCAAAAATGTGAGGGGTGTACTCACTTTTGTGAGATACTGTACATAAAAATAACAAGAGAAAAACTGTTTAATTATTAACAGCAGTAAATACTGTAAAGCAGTCGAGAAAAAATATTTGCAATATGAGAGAACTACAGGTAGATTTGAGATCTGTCCCAGTTCTCATTTGTACCTCTTCCCCTTTGCCTACCCCCACCCCTTGGTCATTGAAATCAAAGGCCAAGGGGTAGGGTTTGAAAATTACCCCTATGAAATGGGACATCTCTACAGTGTTGCACAATGTCATTAGTAATTGCTGATGGATTTAATCTAAATGGACACTACCTGTTTTCACCAGAAAAAAAGAAAATGAAATTGATGAGAAAAAAAGTCTCATCTTAAGGAGGAAAAGGTCTCAAATTTACATGAACAATTCTAATCAGTAGAAAAAGTCAAATTTACTAGAAAGAAAGCTGCAAATTCAGAGAAAAACTTGGACCCCCTGGCGCGCTGTTTTTGGCCTGCGGGCCACATGTTTGACACCCCTGGACCAGCACATTAAAAACACATAATTGGATGTTTTACTTCCATGAAATAGCTGCAAATCACAGATATCATAGATAATCACAGATAAACAAAAGTTCACCTCAGAAGAAGCTTCATTTGCTCTTTACAGCAACTAAAGTTTAGTCACTTTTTCTCTCCATCATATGAAAACTTAAATTTGCACAATTGTGGAAAGTAAATAGGGGCTTCTTGCTCTAAAAAGAATCATATTTAACCAAAGAGGTAGAAGCTAATGTGGGGGGAAAGCACAGATTATTGTCACTGGTAGGACAGGAGGAGATCAAGGGCAGTTGCCCCCGTGATCTAATCACAGAGTGGCTGCTGTCTGTTCATCGCTGTTCTCCAGACTGGAAGGAAAATGAACCGACCTGCAATCAGACTCCTGGGCTGTAGCTGGCTGACAGTGGACCAATGAGAATACACTGTGTGTGTGCAGATAGTGCTTATGGGAGTCGTAGTTTTGTAGTCTCACTTTACGATGGGTTTATTATTTAGATGTTTGAGAAAACTACAACCCGACAAAGTGGCTAGTGGGAGTCACTGTCTTAACCGCCACAGCAGAAATTTTTCCGCCAGTGGCGAACATCATGGCTTTTTAGGGATTTCCACAGCAGGTACTATTTATTTTCCATTATTAGAGTGTTCCGCCAATGCATAACCAAGCTAGAGTATCTATCTGGTAGTTACAAATATCACTAAATGTTGTTTCTGGCCACTTTGCTGGATCATTCTTCCACATACTGGCTGGTAAAAGGTAGGGACACTTTTTAAGATCAAATTTAAAGTTTCTGATCATATCTGAGCCAATCTTGCAGTGAAAGCTCGTCATAATATTGATATGCCATGTTCATAGTTTTCGATCACATGACTTCCGGCGAGGTCGAATACGATCACTGGCCATGCTGGGGGGTGGGGGGGATAATCATGTAGTAAAATGGAACAAAAAAAGTAAAATGTCCAAAATTTATTACAGAACTCTTGATAATGACAGCAGAACAGCAGACAGCGGTATGACGAAAAATTAGTTTTAATTGAGAAGCAGGACCCCTATCTCATTCCAAAGCAAAACTGACCAAAAGACACGGAGAAGTGGGCTAGCATTACCTATCCAGACATGTACAAAGCTAAATATACAGTAGCCTATTACTTGGTCTTCATAACATTAATCATGCATGCATGTTTATCCACATCAGCCCATAAATTATTCACAGAGCCCTCAACTTAATTTCTCCTGTTTGTTTTTCTCTGTTTTTGCTCTCAGTTTTTTTGATATGTGACCTAATTTGATTTAGCATTAGCTAAAGACTGGCTCCATTCAGCACACTCACCTGTCCAGGTACTTTCAGATGAAGTTAGACATTGTTGTCTTGGTGTCTTATTGTTAACAATAAGCAGCTGATTTGTAGACTTCCAGCTACTTGTAATAATCCTCAAAGCCACAGGCTAATTAGCCGGTGTTCTGACATTTTGGCATCAGATCAGCAAACCTTGGGTTACTACTCCGTCATTTTGTTCAGTTGTTGTTCAGAAGAATAAAAACTTCCCAAGCCAGTGACACTCTTGAATGTTGGTGAAGTCTGAATCTCAGTGCCCTTCTCGAAAAGCCTTAACTTCAGCTAAGGTTAGCTTTAGCAGTTAGCTTGTTCCAGCACGGCGTGTCCAGGCTTTGCTGGTTTCCTGCCAGCAGCCTCAAGAATAAAGTTGTGTTGTTTTTCTCCTCTTTGGCGCCTTCTTTCATGGGGAAGGAGATGAACAGGATCCAGGTGTGGTGAACACACTTCGCCCTCAGGTCCGGACGGAGGTCTAATCAGTTGGAATGATTAGAAGCACTTGCGTAGCTGAGTGGAAGGACACATTTTCTGTCTCGCCTGTGTGGACACAGCTGATGGTACAGACTGCAGTCAAAGGTAAAAACATGGCAAGGAGGGCTAAACAGTGACTTGAATTGTCATAATATCCTGAAGCTTGAAAGTGACACTTAAGTTGGCTCAGACAGATCCCCAATAGTTCCCGTTAGACGAACAAGTATGTTTGTTTAGCTCTGTGCATGTGTGTGTAGCTGGCAGCAGCTGAGTTGATCAGAACAGAACGCTTATGAAACTAGGAAAATGTTCACAGAGCATCACAGACTCTTCAACAATATTATTAGTCAATTATTTCTACAAACCTATTACAAAATGGTCAGAGCACCTGCAAGTTGGAATACAAGGAAGGTGCCACGTCAGCTCTACTAATAGGAGAAAGCCAAATTCCTCCGTTTCTCTGATACTTGCCAAGTTGACTTGCCTTGGTTCACAATAATTGCAGGTAATCGATAAAAAACACTTTCTCCTTCCCACCAGTGTTTGTACAACCAGTTATTCCACAGTAGTGCATACCTGTCAAGTGATACGAAAATGCAATTTTAGCAAATACGGGCGTATTGCCATTTCTGTACGCCAAAAAGAAAAATATACAGTGAAAAAAAAATTGAGAGAACCTAAAATCAACTGAACAGTAATTCGATGCGTACCTAAGCAGACTTTTGGTGATTTTCAAAATGGCTTCACACAGCGCGCCGCCGGCGAAGAAAACAAAGCTTGAAGAAAAGGGAAATCGAGGGACTGGACGTCACCGAAAAGAATGGGAGAGCCCGAGCTTTGAGAAATTGGCATAGACAGACTCAAACCCACCTTTGTAGCGGCGGACGAGCATACGCATACGCTCATCTGCATCAGATCGTACCTGACAGCCAGACCCACACTGCAGGTCGGCGCCTTTTTAGTCCTTCATGCTTCCTAGACACACTGGATATAAAGTATCAAACTGCAGCTTTCAGTAGATCAAACCCAATGAAGGTGATGATTTACAGTAGGTGAGAATAGGGAAACGCCATCTTTGACTGACAGCGCTGTTCAGATTCAGCAGGGTATATGCTGCTCCATGATAGCTATGGCACTAAAAAACAGGCTTTTCAATTTTATATAATTTAGCTAAAATATAGAAATATTACACATTTATGAGGGCTGTTCAAAAGAGATTTCCCCTGAGTCATCTTCCATGGACTGAGAAGACTCAGCCTTGGCACATTTATTAGTCTTTCTCTGCATAGTTACCACCAAGGGTTACACATTTCTCCTATCGCTTTATGCAGCTGCGGAGACCTCACCTGTAGAAGTCTGCAGGCTGTGCCAGAAGCCACAACTTGACCATGGAAATCAACATTTCATTGTCTTGGAAGGGCTTGCCCTTCAAAAATGACTTCATTGTTGAAAAAAGGTGGAAGTCAATGGTGTAAGGTAGTGAGGAGAAGTGGGGTGAGGAAGGATTAAATAGCTGCAGGACTGTGCTTCCCTCTGGGCAACATGTAAGTTGTGAACCCGGAATTATCTTGCAGGAAGCGGACACCTTTGGTCAGCATGATGATTGCTTTTGATGACCTTCTGCAATTTCTGCAGCAGTGAACTGTAGTAAGTCCCGGTAATTGTGGCCCCACTTCCCCCAGCTCCTCAAAGTGTACTCAGCACTGCTTTGCCTTCCTCACAGCAATGCTGACAGTGAGAGGGCTTTCAGCATGGTCAGGAAAATTCACACTGACTTCAGAAAAAGTATGCTCCCAGAAACTGTGACTTCTTTCATGCAAGTGAAAATGAATTGTGACACTCCATGCTTCAAGGTCAAGCCTTCAAAAGAAATGCTAGAGTCAGCAAAGGCTGCTACTTGGAACTATAACAAGCAGCATCAGTGAACATTTTCTTGTTTCAAATTCATCCAAGTGCATTAGTGTAACAAAGCTGACAATTAAAAACTCTTTAATTCCAAGTGTATATTGACAATTAAGAACTATATTCAGAACTATTCTTATTGTGTACTTTCAAATTAAGCAATCTACCTTGTGCTAATGTAAATTTGAAAAATATTGTTTTTTTTTTATTTTTATTTATTTATTAATATTATCATTTATTTTTTTTTAAATTTATTTATTTTTTTATTTATTTTTTGTGCTACTTGGCTTATTATTTTCACATTACCAAAAAGTTATGGCTCAAGATTGTGTCCATATAAGTGTACATTTGAATAAATATGTTTGAAATAGTTCATGTTGCAATTGTTGTTGTTTGTTTGTTTTTTGTTTGGGTTTTTTTGCTTCAGTTTTTTTTCATCTGCCGATAAATACAGTTTTTAAGTATTCAGTACAGGTGTGAAAGCCCCCCCAATAAGGGAGGCATGAGGTATGCCTTGACAGGTATGGTAGTGCATTATGTTTATATAATTTTCGGCTTTAATGAAATAGAATCAACCCTGCAGCTTTCCTCCCAACATGGCCACCCATATGGAGAAGCCCGGGAATATGGTGAGGATCATGTTCTTTGACTTCTCCAGTGCTTTCAACACCATCCAACCGATGATCCTGAAGGACAAGCTGCTGCGCGCAGGGGTGGACCAGCACCTGTCATCATGGATCCTGGACTACCTCACGAACCGGCCTCAGTTTGTGAGAACCCGGGACTGTGTTTCCGACACGATCATCAGTAGCACGGGGGCCCCCCAGGGAACGGTGCTGGCTCCCTTCCTGTTCACTCTTTATACTGCGGACTTCTCACACAACACAACACATTGCCATCTACAGAAGTTCTCTGATGACTCTGCGATCGTTGGTCTCATCTCCAACGGAGATGAAGCTGAGTACAGAGGGCTTATCCAGGACTTTGTGGACTGGTGCCATCGGAACTGCCTCCAGATCAACGCGAGGAAAACTAAGGAGCTGGTGGTGGACTGCCGCAGGCATGGGCAGCCCCTCACAGCACCAGTAAATATACAGGGAACAGACATCGAGATGGTGACATCCTATAAGTACCTGGGTATTCATCTGAACAATAAACTAGACTGGTCACACAATACTGACGCACTCTACAAGAAGGGACAGCGCAGGCTGTTCCTGCTGAGGAGACTCAGGTCTTTTGGTGTACAAGGGGCGCTGCTGAAGTCATTCTATGCTGATGGTGGCATCAGCCATCACTTTTGGAGTGGTCTGCTGGGGCAGTGGCATTACTGCAGCCGATAGGAAGAGACTGAACAAACTGATTAAGAAAGCTAGCTCTGTCCTGGGGCAGCGCCTTGATCCGATGGAGGAGATAGGAGAGAGAAGGACGGTGGCTAAACTGTCATCTCTGCTGGAGTCCGAGTTCCACCCTATGCAGGACATACTGGATGCACTGAGGAGCTCATTTAGCAGCAGACTACATCATCCCAGGTGCACAACCGAGAGGTTTCGTAGGTCCTTCCTACCAACGGCTGTCAGACTGTACAACCTAAGCAGGGCTGCTCGCAGAGATAGCAAAAAGACGTAACAAACTAATAGTTTTTTTGAATGCAAAAGATGCAATAGACTTACACAATGGTCCTCTCCGGCATACAACTAGGAACATACCGGTCGCTATGGAGGGTGAGAATATGTATGGGCACATAATCATACCATGTATGATAACTAAATAGACGGTTATGCTGTTTCATCCCACCTAGCAACAATGCTCTGCACTGTGTGTGTTTATATATTTACATATTTATTCCATCTAGCTACAATGCTCAGCACTGGGTGTGTTTATATTTATATATCTATATATTTATTCCATCTAGCTACAATGCTCCGCACTGTGTTTTTATATATCTACATATTATTCCATCTAGCTACATTGCTCCGCACTGTGTGTGTTTATATACTTGCATATTTATTCCACCTAGCTGCAATGCTCTGCACTGTGTGTTCATATATTCATATATTTATTCCATCCAGCTACAATGCTCTGCACTGTGTCTGTGTGTGTGTGTGTATATATATATTTTATAGTAATATGTACATATGTATATTAGCTGCTCTTGCTTGCTTGTTGTTTTTTGTTTTTTTTTCTTGCCTTCTGATTGTTGCTCTGAGTGTTGCTATCCCTGTGCTGTTGCAATCCTGGAATTTCCCCGTTGTGGGACTAATAAAGGCTTATCTTATCTTATCTTATCTTATCATATAGCGACTGGCAGCCCTGTGACGTCATCTTCAAAGTGTGAATTGTTTCAATGGTAAACTGCCGGTTTTTATTACCTCCGTGTGTTTCAGTGGGTGTGTAGATGTACCCGGATGTGTAGACAGCCCTATCTGTACCAAGCATTCTACAGGTACGGTTAGCCACTGCCTTACAACCCCCCCCCCCCAAAAAACAAAAAACAAACAAACAAAAAAAACTCTTGTTTAGGATCCTCCAAAAAGGTAGAAACAGCCCTGTCTGGAGGCATCTTTGCAGCTGAGCTGTCACTTGACCTGAATTAAGAGACATCATTAAAGCAATATTAAAATGTTAACATTTCAACTGATAAACCTGTAGCAGAACCGCTTGTAGACATACAACAGATAGACCCAGGCCTGATTCCCACTGTCAAATTGCTCCCAGCAATGCCTTGTTTTACCTCAGCTAAAGAAAAAAAAATTACACGTTTAGACAAAAAAAAAAAAATACATTGACTACATTTACTAAACAGACTATGACAGTGTTATGACTTAAGCTAACTAACGCTACTACCTGGGCCTTCTATAATCCGCTGATTGGGCGGACAAGGGGAAGTCCCGTGACCGGAACCAGAACCGACCGGGTCCGCATACCAGCACTGACCTGTTGCTCAGACTGTCCGCGTGTGTTTTCAGGTGATGATCCGTGCTCGAAGAAAAGTTTGTTGACTTCAGAGAATGTGGAGTTGACCAGGACCTGAATGACGGAGCACAGCTGCACCTCCAGCTCCATGACGGCTCACGGTTACTGTAGTTTCACCGGTTTAATATCAAGCTAACGACTTCTGTTTTGGGAGAAATTGGTAGCATGTCCTTTTCACCGTAAACCCCGCTTCTTTTTCTGCTTCCTTCTTCCTCTTCTTCTTTTATTTAATGGCGGCTGGCAAGCAACGTATAGGTGCATTTCCGCCACCTTCTGGACTGGAGTGTGGAATAGAAGCGGTATGACACCACCCACTACATCATAACTTCTTTACTAGCCCTGTTTGACCCAAAAATCTAAAGATGGCCCTAAAAACCGCATCTCCTGAATTTTTCTGCAGTAGATTCCTAATATTTAGTCTAGTCTGACATCTCTCAAGTGCTGTTTTGAGTATTTGTCTATGTTGTGTGTACCTGGAATATTGTACAAAAATATGCTCTACTTCTTTCTAGTGATCCACAATGATCACAATTTCCTGAAGGGTGTTTCTTTATTATGAATAAAGTACTATTAGTCCTGTATGCCCAAACCTCAGTCCTGAGATAATGTCCTCTAAATTCTTGCTTCTATTACATTCCCTCATATCTCCAACTTTCTTTTGAATAGTACTAGTGCATACCTGTGCATGCCCATAGAAAGCAAGTGTAAGCAAGCATTTCTGCATGCCTGTAGAAAGTTACTGTTACCATGGCAACAGTAACCATGGTGAAACCTGCCTTTTGTAGAAGAGCTTGGAATAACGAGGCGATGTGATTTATAAACCAAAGTTTATTATCAGCTTCACTCCTCTAACAAGTCTCATCTAGTGCAGAAGCAGAATAAGAGGTCGAACACATTCAGACCTTCATACTTATACCTACACACAACAAAAGACATTGCATATCAAAGCTGACATCCCGCATTAACTTAATCCCCCCTCCTTTGTCTTCCGACTCCTCCACCTGACCCTGGGTGGTCAGGGCGATCGATCTCCTCCATTGTCCTCTGTCTCCTCCACCTGGCCCTGGGAAGTCAGGGAGATCGATCTGGTCTCCACCGCTGCGACTCGTATGCTCTTTGATCTTCGCTGGCGGTCGAGACCTCTTGTCCTGTTCTGAGGCGTGAGGGCATTGCACAAATGTAATCACTAAACCTTCTAATATGCTTATACATATGTAGGTATGGGATATATGATTAATATAAACCACAGCCCCCCCAAACGACTAAGAAAAGGACAATCAAAGTAAGTCCACAGTTTAAGATAATTTCTATGACATACTATACTGTTAAACCTCTTGACAAGGAAGAAACTTTCCAGCAGTCATGCTCCTGTAGAGAATTCAGTGGTAACCATAACAGTGTAGTAATATCACAAATCAGCCTTAAAACTGTCACGGCACAGTCTGATAAAATAGGTTAAACCAAATAACAAATTACTAAATAACTAAATAAATAATAAATAAATAAATAATAAATAACTGATGCAAATTAACCAACAACTTTTGGTTAATTTGCATCAGTCCCTGTGCCATCTGGGTTTTAATCTTCTCCCGAATCTGCTGTGGGTCCGCTTTGGCGTCCTGGCAGGAACTTCCTGTAAGGAATCTGCAGCTTGGGGAGGAGAGTGGTTATTTGTTCCCTGCAGTGGGGTTGAGTCTTTTTTCTTGGGGGGTCTACCCCGCCGAGGTGCCCTCGCCACCCGTGCAGGTTCGTCTCTCAACAAGAAAGCAGGTTTAAGTCTGTCAATGCTGACTGTTTCTTTTCTGTCCCCTAAATCAAGCACAAAATGCTTATCACCAGGTTCCAGCACTCTGAATGGTCCGTCGTATGGTGGACGGAGGGTTGATTTTAAAGCTTCATGCCTAACAAAAACAAACTCGGCGTTTTTTAAAGCTTGGGGGACGAAAACCCGTGGGAAAGAGTGATGTGCCGGTCCGGGGAGAGTGTCTGGTCCGTTACCGTCTAACGGCCTCAGGGTTGGAAGATGCCCAGGCTCTGGGTTCTCTGGTAAAAACTCACCTGGGAGTCTGAGAGGTTGTGCAAAAACTAACTCTGCTGGGGAGGCATCTAGATCCTCTTTTGGCGCAGCACGCAACCCCAATAAAACCCAGGGAAGTTTATTTACCCAATTTGTATCCGTTAGTGAGGCCCTGAGGGCGGCCTTTAAAGATCTGTGAAAACGCTCGCATAACCCATTAGCCTGAGGGTGATAAGCGGTGGTGAGGTGAATTGTCGCCCCTAAGCTGCTGGCCATAGCTGACCAAAGCTCTGAGACAAATTGAGGCCCCCTATCGGACGTGATGTCCGATGGGACGCCGAAACGTGCCACCCAGTTTGTCAAAAAAACGCGAGCGACTTCCGCCGCTGTGGTTGACGCCAGAGGGACCGCCTCAGGCCAGCGCGTAGTACGGTCTATCATTGTTAACAGGTGTGTGAAACCTTGAGAAGAAGGTAGTGGTCCTACGAGGTCGACATGAACGTGGTCGAACCTTCTAGCTGGGATTCGAAAAGGCTCTAGAGGGGCTTTTGTGTGTTTGTGTATTTTGGCGCGCTGACAAGACATGCAAGTTTTTGCCCATTCCTTTACATTTTTGCGCAGGCCGGGCCACACAAACTTTTCGGCGACCATTTTAACCGAGGCATGCACACCTGGGTGCGCGAGGGAGTGAATTGAGTCGAAAATACGGCGGCGCCATGCAGCTGGGACTACCGGGCGAGGTCGGCTGGTTGAGATGTCGCATATTAGGGGGGGTACACCGTCACGTAAACCCCTTTCCTCCAGCCTTAACCCTGTTGGTCCAGACAGGAACGCGCGCACATCCGCGTCACCGCTTTGCTCCTCTGCCATGGCTGCGTAATCTATCCCTACGTGAATTGGGGCCGCGTACGTGTCCGCGTTGGCGAAGAGTTCTGCGGCTGAGGTAGTATAATCTGTCTCCTCGTGCTCTGGCGATGTCACAGCGCGAGAGAGGCAGTCTGCTACCACATTAAGTTTGCCTGCCACATGTTGAATGTCTGTGGTGAACTCTGAAATTGCAGCTAGCTGTCTTTGTTGCCTGCCTGACCATGGTTCTGAAATTTTAGCCATCGCAAAGGTGAGCGGTTTGTGGTCTACAAAAGCCGTGAAACGCCGCCCTTCTAACCAGAACTGGAAGTGGCGGATGGATAAATGAAGCGCTAGCAGCTCCCTGTCAAAAGTGCTGTATTTGCGCTCGGTTTGGTTTAACGATTTGCTAAAAAATGCTAAAGGTTGCCAGGTTCCGCCAACGTGTTGTTCCACAACTGCCCCTATGGCCAGGTCTGAAGCGTCTGTGGTTAGCGCTATGCGGGCCGAGGGATCAGGGTGAACCAACAATGTGGCGTTCGCTAGAGCACTTTTTACTTCCGCGAAGGCGCGTTCACGCTCCGGGGTCCATTCGACCGCGTTGGAAGGCTTTTGTTTTCTGAGCGCGGCATACAGGGGCTGCATGAGTTGAGCTGCGCGGGGGAGGAAACGGTTGTAAAAATTAACCATTCCCAAAAATTCTTGTAGCGATTTGACTGTTTGTGGCCGTGGAAAATTTTTTACCGCGCGAACTTTGTCTGGCAATGGGACTGCCCCCTTCGGTGAAACTCTGTGTCCCAAAAAAATCAATTTGTGACACGCCGAATTTGCATTTGGCTGGATTGATTATTAACCCGTGCTCTTCTAGTCTCTGAAAAACCGTAGTGAGGTGTTGTTCGTGTTCTTCCTCCGACGAGCTGGCTACCAGCATATCGTCGAGGTAGACGAACACGAAGGGGAGATCGCGTAATACCGCGTCCATCATCCGCTGAAAGGTTTGAGCAGCGCCTTTGAGGCCAAACGGCATCCGCAAAAATTCAAAAAGACCGAAGGGGGTTATTACAGCCGTTTTAGGAATGTCTTCCGCTCGAACGGGGACTTGGTGATAGCCGCGGTCCAGGTCTATTTTAGAAAAAATGCACGCACCCGCCAGATGTAGTGAAAAATCTTGGATGTGAGGAATTGGGTAGCGGTCATGCGCTGTCGCATTGTTTAATCTGCGGTAATCGCCGCACGGTCTCCAAGAGCCGTCGGTTTTCGGGACCATGTGGAGTGGCGATGCCCAGGGGCTTTTCGAGCGTCTGATAATGCCTAATTTTTCCAGGGTGGTAAACTCGTCCCGTGCTATGGCGAGCTTGGTCGCGTCTAAGCGCCGAGCTTTGGCGAATACGGGTGGGCCCGTTGTGGGGATGAAGTGTTCAACCCCGTGCTTAGCTACTGTTGCTGAAAATTTTGGAACTGTGAGTGCTGGAAATTGGGTGAGGAGTTGGTCAAACTTACCTCCTGCTGTTGTGACGTTGGCCTGCACGGGTGGTGGAGAGACTCGAGCCGAGCAGGGGATAGAAGAAAATGACAGTGCATTAACTAAGCGTCTATTTGCTAGATCGACTAACAACCCATGTGCACACAAAAAATCAGCGCCCAACAAGTTAAAACTCACCGCCGCTACAATAAATGTCCATCTATAGTTGCGGCCATGAATGCAAAGAGGCAGGCTCCTTTCACCGTAAGTGTCGAAGATGGAGCCGTTGGTTGCCATCGCCCCATTGCCCCGGGGACCCATGGCCCGGTCTGTGTGGGAAGGGGTGATAAAACTCAGTTGAGCTCCGGTGTCAATCAGGAACTGTCTGCCGGTGTGTCCGTCGGTCACATAGAGAAGCTTATTTTTTTCGCCGAGAACCGCAGCCGTTAACGGTTCTCGGCTTTGCCGTTTCCCAAACTTTTGAACTTGCAGGGGGGAAACGCATTTGTACGCCTTCTCGGCGAAACGGTGGTGGTAATAACAGATGTTGTTCCGCCTGTTGCGTCTTGGTCGTGTTGCCGCCATGGTGGGCGGGCTCTGCTCGGTTGTCTGTGGTTCTCCGTTGCACTGGGCATCCGTGCTGAGATCTGCGGATGCTGCTGTGGCCATCTGTTCGCTGCAGGCGTTGATGAGTCGCTGCGCTTCGCGGGCCAGCGCGTGGAAGTCTTGCTGGGTGCTGCACCGCATGTTGACAAGCGTCCCTCTCATGTGTGGCGGCAGAGTACTGAGGAAGATATGTTGGAAGAGGAAGTTGTTGTTGTCCTCTTCCTTGAGCTCCAGCATGTCCTCCATGAGGGCCTTGGGTCTGCATCCTCTGTGGTCGTAGATCGCCAGGATCTTCTCTGCTCTCTCCTCGGCTGAGGGGACGAAATTCTCGACGATGGTCGCCTTAAGTTCTCTATATTTGTCATGGGCAGGCGGCCGCTGGATTATGCTCCGCGCACATCTCGAAGTGACAGCGTCGAGTTTGGCGACGATGTGATAAAATTTTGTGTCGTCTGCCGCTATGCCCGCCAGTGCAAACTGAGCCTCAGCTTGCTGTAACCACGAGCTTGGGTCTTCTTGCCAGAAGTCTGGCAGCTTGACGGTGACGGCGCTTGTGTGAGCCGTCCCTGATGTGTCCGCCGGGTGAGAGCGCCTTCCTTCGGCTCTCACGGCGGGGCTGGTGCTCGGTTGAGCCCTCTCTGTAGCTTCTGCCGTGGGGGAACGTCGTCCATCTGTTCCCCTGTCTGCGTGGGCGCCGGCGCTTGCCTGGGTCGCCTCTGATGAGTCAATCGCGGGAGAACGCCTCTGTTCCATCCTCGCGTCAGGGTCACCAGTGTAGAAGAGCTTGGAATAACGAGGCGATGTGATTTATAAACCAAAGTTTATTATCAGCTTCGCTCCTCTAACAAGTCTCATCTAGTGCAGAAGCAGAATAAGAGGTCGAACACATTCGGACCTTCATACTTATACCTACACACAACAAAAGACATTGCATATCAAAGCTGACATCCCGCATTAACTTAATCCCCCCTCCTCTGTCTTCCGACTCCTCCACCTGACCCTGGGTGGTCAGGGCGATCGATCTCCTCCATTGTCCTCTGTCTCCTCCACCTGGCCCTGGGAAGTCAGGGAGATCGATCTGGTCTCCACCGCTGCGACTCGTATGCTCTTTGATCTTCGCTGGCGGTCGAGACCTCTTGTCCTGTTCTGAGGCGTGAGGTCATTGCACATATGTAATCACTAAACCTTCTAATATGCTTATACATATGTAGGTATGGGATATATGATTAATATAAACCACACCTTTGATCTTTGATGTCACCACTCGTTCAGTGATGGCTGCCTTTGATCTTTGATGAGCTCATAGCAAGTCCTATGATCTTCTAGCAAATCCTATGATAGTGATGCCTGCCTTTGATCTCATAGCGAGTCCTATGATCTATGATGTCATGTAGACATCATGTAGAGCTCATAGGAACATCATAGGCGATCCTATGATCTTTTAGCGAGTCCTATGGTCGTGACAGACACACAGAGATTTCTTGAATTATATATACTAGTACATACCCGTGCATACCCGTCCATGCCTGTAGAAACCAAGTATAAGCAAGTATTTCTGCATGCCCATTGCTGAAGGGTCTCCTCCTGTCTCAGACGCCTGTGTTGTTCACAGTCATGCCTGTGGTGTACTGCTGGAACCTGAGGTGTTTCATGCTCACGGCATCTTTTCTGACATGCAGCAGTTCTCCTCATTCTATTGCTCTCCATCTGGTGGGTCTTCTTCTTCGTTCAGACCACTGGTTGAGGGATAGGTGTGTCGTAATTCCAGTTCATGGGCAGGATCATGAAAATAGATCTGAGGAAAAAGTGGCTTTTGACCAGGAAGGCCCATGCATGCCCATAGAAACCAAGAAACCAGACCACCCAGAGAAAATCAGCGCTTTGCTTGGCATTTTACACATTTGTAGTGTAGACTGGCATTCTTCAAGGCTACACATTTTTACTGTGTCAGCACCTCTTTAAAAACGACATTGCTGAGAAAGCAACACTTTTGCTTAGTTTCTTCCTCTTGAGCAACAATACGAAGACTGCTTGATCTGGCAACTCTGTTCGTGGCAACGTAGAATTGGCCATGGCTGCAGAAATCTGTTGTGCAGAAAACACGAACACGCTGTAAAGACTGGCCCTGTGGCTTATTCACCTTGCCAATTTTGAGCCATATGACATCATAAAGACACATTAGTCTAGGCATCGTGAGTGATGGTCTATATGACATCGTAAAGACACATTAGTCTAGGCATCGTGAGTGATGGTCTATGTGACATCATAAAGACACATTTGTCTATGAGCCATATGACATCATAAAGACACATTAGTCTATGTGCCGTCATATAGACATCATATCTTTATGACAGCATCGCGAATATCTTTATGACAGCATCATGATTCCTATGATGCCTGAGTTCGTCCTATGATGCTTGAGTTCATGATCATCATAGGCCGTCCTATGATGTCCTATAAACATGACAGACACACACAGAGATTTCTTGCTTTAACCCTTGTATTATGTTGAAAAAAAAATTACATTGATTATGTTGCAGGTCATTTTGACCTGTACTGTGTAAATCCACTCAAAACAGTCAAAAAACAGGTTAAACCAATAACAACTTTATTTTAGATTGTATAAACATTTATAAAAGAGACATAACAATACATTTTTAATTTCAGCACTATATTTAAGAACTATTTTGTTCAAGTTTTTCCCTCTGCATTTTTTTTTCATTTAACTTGACCCTTTTTCTCACATTTTCAGTGTTCAACATTTTCAATGCTCTCCACATGATGGACAGAATGTAACTGTGTGCTTTCTGCAGATGTAATTCTTGCATTTCACACAAGAGGTACTTGTTTTACTGTCTTCTCGGGAGGGACAGACCTGGCATCTTTACTGTTTCTTTACACCTCTGTCCACTGGATCCATTGCAGATTGGTTGGATGACCTGACCTTGACCTTTTCAATGACAGCTGCAGCTGCTGGGGATCGAGCTGGCCTGGCTCGCCTCTGGATCTTGGGAGTGACAAGTGCTTCGCCGAGTTCTTCCAGGAAAAGCCGACGTCGGTACAATTTGCCGGCATTCCATTGCTGGTTGATTTCAGTCCACAGGACATAGGCATTGTAAGCAGACACATCAACAATGTTGTAGAAAATCACCAAGGGCCAACGGGCAGTCTTGCACTGGCAGCTGTATGTTGCTGTGACTTTGTCCAGATTGTCAACTCTTCCTTTGGTGGAGTTGTAGTCCAGGTGCTCCACAGCACAGCCTGATATTGAATTACATCAAGTTTTTTAAGTGAAAATTTAGATACTGACTCATATACAATGCTTCTATAGTCCAAGACAGATCTGATTAAACTAACATATACATTTTTCAAAGCTGCTCTATTCGCTCCCCACTCCTTTCTCCCCAGAAACCTCATAAAATTCAATATTTTTTTTGTATTTTTCTACTGTTTTCTCAACATGCATTTTCCAGGTAATCCTCTTGTCAAACCAAATCCCCAGATATTTAAAACACTCAACTATCTCTAGATTTTGCCCATACAGTTTGAGCTTATACTATCAACTTTTTTTTAGTGAATATAACTACCTTTGTTTTTGCCACCGAAAACCTGAATCCCCATTGTAGTGCACAGGCCTCTACTTTTCACATTGCTTGTTGCAGTTTACTAAATATAAATGCTATGTTCCACCCCCTCTTCCACATAACTCCATCATCTGCAAACAATGAAACCCCCACCAACCCATCTGTTACTGAAAATTTCATTTATCATAACTGAAAAAAGAAATGGGCTTATGATGCTTCCTTGAGGTGTTCCATTATCCATCAAGTAATTCTCACTGTATTGTTTTCCTATTCTCACTGAAATCTTTCTTTCTGTAAAAAACTGTTTAATCCATTTATACAGTTTCCCTCTTATTCCCATATATAACTTAATTACCAATCCTGTCCACATCATGTCATATGCCTTTTCAACATCAAAGAATACAACTGCTACACTTTCCTTGTTTACATATGCTTTTCTAATTTCATGTTGTAAACATAACACAGCATCTAAAGTACTCCAACTTTTCTAAAACCACTTTGATAACATTTTAATTCTCCTCTAGATTCTAAATAATATACTAGATAAGCTAAGATAAGCCTTTATTAGTCCCACAATGGGGAAATGCCAGGATTGCAACAACAAAGGGATAGCAGCACTCAGAGCAACAGTAAATAAGATAATAAGAACTGGTGAGCCACAGCAGTAAATAAATATACATACGTATGTACACAGTTATATACACAGTGCAGGAGCATTGCAGCTAGATGGTATCAACAGCATTGCATCGGGCTGCACGGTGGCGCAGTGGTTAGCACTGCGGCAGCACAGTTTACCCTTGGCCGGGGGATTGTGGGGATCGTGGGATCGTGGGTTCGATCCCAGCCCCCGACCAACAGTGATCTGTGTGGAGTTTGCATGTTCTCCCCGTGTTGCGTGGGTTTACTCCGGGATTTCTCCGGTTTCCTCCCACATGCCAAAAACATGCATGTTAGGTTAATTGGTTGTTCTAAATTGTCCCTAGATATCTGTTTCCTATAGGCCCTTAGAATAGAGGGTTAGTATTAATGAAAGCGCTTTGAGTGGTCTTTGTGACTAGAAAAGCGCTATATAAGTGCAGGTTAGTTAGTTAGTAGTAGTTAGTTAGTTAGCATTACAGTTTGTTAAATTACCCAGCAGAATATAAATATGGACCCAGACAGTGACATGGTAAGTGGTAAAGACCCAAATGCAGACAGCAAGAGAGACCACGGATGAAATGCAATAATGTGATGTTTATTGATTGAATGTGCTGGGGTGATGGTGCGGAGAGTCTGGCAACCAGAGAGGAACCAGGAAACTGACGTAGCCTGGATTCCTGGGTGATTCTTCGGAGTGGTGAAAAAGGGTCACAGGGAGGTGAGTGAAACATCGAGTGAGTGGTGACTCTGGGGAAGGAGAGATGAGGGCATAGGCTTACTGCACATTGGTAAGTTGACTTACTTGGGAAGGTGGAGAGTGAAGGTGGGGAATCCGGATTTGTGGTTCTGCCAAGGAGAGGTCCACTCCGCCAAGGGTGTCCCGAGGGAAATAATGAAAGGAGATTTGAGGAAGAATTAGGGAGTGGCGTGGTATGAGAGTGAAGGCTGAAGGCTGCGCACTGGGCAGTTGATCTCAATGTAGCATGGATGAGTCTAACGAGCTCCTGCAGTCTGTGGTGTGTAGCTCCTATTTAAAGAGTGTGGCTGATTACCAGCAGGTGAGGAGCTCAGCTGTGGGGAACAGACAGTTATGGGAGAGGGAGAACAGTGTGCAACCTGAACCCTTACAGTCCCCTCCCCAAGGGGCACCTCCTGGCGTCCGAGGCTTGTTGGGATGCTTCTTGAAGAAATCCCTGATCAGTTGTTTGTCCACGATGAGGGTATCCAAAATCCAGGAGCGTTCCTCTGGCCCATAACCCTTCCAGTCCACCAGAAACTGGGTGCCATGCCCCTGGCAGCAGGAGTCAAGAATAGGCCTCTTTCACGCGTCCGGATTCATGACACCGGAAGCAGTCGTTGTGCTAAGCAACTTCCGGCTAGCATAGCCCAGAATACAATAATGGCTCAGGCCACATCTATGTAGATGTCATTGCAGCATTCCTCTTTGTAAAGCAAACAAACAACGACAACCTTATTTAAGTTTTCATGCTTTTCCCAGTGACATAATAGCAAAGAATAAGTGGATTCAGGCAATTCGTCGTGATGAAGGTTCTTATTTTACAATATGCCGGGGAAGTACTTTTGTTTGTAGCCTTCACGGAAGAAGACTTCACAGAAATGACTCTTCACAAACAGCTTAAAATCGGGACAATCCCGGCCTGAAGTCCCCAGCGCCTGGTGAGGGAGATCGCTCAGGACTTCAAGACCGACCTGCACTTCCTGAGCTTCGCCATCATGGCTCTGCAGGAGGCCAGCGAGGCCTACCTGGTGGGTCTCTTCTTCGCTAAGAGGGTCACCATTATGCCCAAAGACTTCCAGCTGGCCCGCCGCATCCGCGGAGAGAGAGCTTAAACTTTCTGCTGCACATTCACCAACCATATTGCTCCGCACTGTGTGTCTATATATATATATATATATTTATAGTAATATGTACATATGTTTACTAGCTGTTCTTGTTTTTTCTTGCCTTCTGATTGTTGCTCTGAGTGTTGCTATCCCTGTGCTGTTGCAATCCTGGAATTTCCCCATTGTGGGACTAATAAAGGCTTATCTTATCTTCTCTTATCTTAAGTCCGTCTGGAGCTTGAGTGCCATCATGAAGAGAACATCTTCCCTGGGATTACAACCGGAGCGGATCATGACTATGCTGCTGCTCCCACTCCAGGTAGATTGCCTCTTCATCAGAGTTAATATTATTTGGCAGTTGTTTTATAAGCATCCAATATGAATAAATTCTGTATGATTACTGAATAAGCTATGACACCAGAAGACTTGTAGATGCAAATAAGTGTCTATTTGCATATGGTTTGGTATTAGGTATTAAACACTATTTTAACCGTGGTGATAATTGTTGGATATGAATATAGTGTATATAGTTAGGGTGTACCAACATGGCGGTGCCCTGGGTGTAGTGGGAGGTGACGCCCTACCTTTCCGGTGGTGGTGTCATGGGAGTATAAGAGGGCCCAGCAGAAGGGACTCTGTCTCTTCACTGTGGACTCTCAGGCTAGGCAGAGTGACTTCTGTGCGTTCCTGTTCTTGTGTTAATAAAACTATAAAATGTCACCTCGACTCCTCATCATTCTCGGACGTAACATTTGGCAACAAGGACAAACGGTTATGGAGCGGGCTGCTACTGCCTTTCGGACGTTTTTGGAGGCTCTGGGAGAACTGCTGGTTCCCTGAGCCAGGTGGTACACAGCATTCGAAAACTACCTCATCGCTCTGGACCTTGATGACCTTGAGAAATTGTGTGCGAGGGCAATTCTGGTCTACAATTTAGGAATGGAGGACCAGAGGATCCTGAGCACATTGGGAGGAGGTGATACATTTGACGATGTGGTGAGGCTCATGGCGGGCTATTTTTGTGCCCCTGAAAACACCATTATGAGGCGCATTCAGTTCAGACAGCGATGCTAGCGGCTGGGTGAGTTAGTACAACAGTTCGTGGCAGACCTGCGGCAGCTGACGGGAGAGTACAGATTCGGGGCCTTGGAGGAAGAGATGATTCGTGACCAACTAGCGGAACATGTGCTGTACTCCTCCGCGAAGGTCTGCCTCCTCACTCATGCTGGTGAGCTAACACTTCCAGCCGCCATGACCTTGGCGCAGCAACACGAGGCAGCGGAAATGATAACGAAGAATCTCAGTGAAACTGAAAACCTGCCAGGGAACGGAAAACAGTGGAAGGCACTGGTCTTGGATCCTGACAACGAAAGTGATGACGAATACACCTCCATTGTGAAGATTAGGTCCACCCCAGGGACACTGAGATGCTACAGCTGTGGATCTACCAGGCACCACTATAAAGCGAGGGAGTGCCCAGCTAAGGGGAAGCATTGTGGGAAGTGCGGCCTGTTCCACCACTTCACCACTTTGCTAGAGCCTGCTGAAATTTTGAGCAGGGGGACCGGAGGCCAGAGGGCGACTCTTCGGCAAGGAAGCCCACGGTGGTCCACATGATCTCACCCAGCACTGATGGACGCGTAATAATCAACATCGAATTGGACAGGGTGGTAGTTCTGCTGATGCTGGACACGGGGTCGGCGACTTCCATCCTAAATTGGGCGACAGTGAAGACCTTTTTCCCACATTACAGAGTGAGTAGAACAGACATTGCTTGATATGGTTATGGTAACAACCCCCTGGACATCGTGGGCTCGTTGTGGCTCTCAACGAGGTATAAGTCTGCTTCAGTATGCGCAACTGAGTTCATGGTGTCCCGCAAAGGGCTGCACGGTGGCGCAGTGGTTTAGCACTGTGGCAGCACAGTTTTACCCTCGGCCGGGGGATCGCGGGGATCATGAGATCGTGGGTTCGATCCCAGCCCCCGACCAACAGTGAGCTGTGTGGAGTTTGCATGCTCTCCCCGTGTTGCGTGGTTTTACTCCGGGATTTCTCCGGTTTCCTCCCGCATACCAAAAACATGTAGGTTTAGGGCGCTCGCGCACGCAGCGACTGGCAGCCAGTGGCTTGTCACCAGACTGCAAACCAAATCTACCTACGGGTACAAATAAGTAACAAAAACAAAAAAAAAACAAACAAAAAAAAAAAAAAGGAAATAACTTGATGGACTGTGACTTGTTCTGTGCGCTCAGGTTCTCTATTGCCTGCAGCATCGGAAAGGAGAGGTCTGGTGGTGGGCTATGGGACCGCCCCTTGTACGTGGGAAATGATGGTGAAGTGTGGGACTTGAACCTGCCAAGACCGAGTGATGGAGGGCACGACCAGCACCATGGAGCACCGCCATGGGGAGGTTCCGGTGCCAGTGCCAGTGTTTGCGGTACCCTGGATGAGGGACCCAAATGGCACAGTCGGACACCCGTGGGGGCGAATAGAGCCAGTGAACAGGCACAGTGTAACTCCGGTGGCCGACCGAGTACCACTGTTGAGCCAGGCGCTGCTGTGGCTGATTCAACACACAAAATGAAAGCGGACAGGGTGAGACCATGTGGCATGAGCCCTAGGCGTGCCCATAGGAAGGACCAGAAGCAGAGCTTGGGCCGGATCAGCGGGACCGTACAGGAGCCAGGTCACAACGCCACAGCCCACAGAAGCCAGTGAGTACTCCCCTGGGTGTGGGTGATAATGTGCACCCTAGGGTTGAGTCTCGGCTTGGAGGGGTCCACAAATCAAGAGAACAGCGGGATGACCAGGGTCGACTGCGGGTAGTGAGGACTCATGATGACGGTTACCTTGAGCTGACGGATGGATCCAGATGGCACCCAAATGAGCTGCGGCGTTTGGGAGAGAGGAAACGCCAGTGCAGCCCATCTCCGGTGAGAAGAAAACAAATGCTCTGGCAGCGGGCCGTGGGACGGACGTTCCAGAGGGGAGCCTCCAGGAGATCCTTAGTGGGACTGTTAGTAAGGGGCTAGCAGTGTGTGAAATTATGGTTGTGCTATTTCTGTTATTATAATTATTGTTCTTTGTGCTTTGGAAAAAAAAAAGGAGAAGAGTGAAACCTCTAAGCTTTGCAAGCTGCCCCTGTGTGTGTGTGTGTGGTGAGACAGTTTGCATAGATGTGTGAGTGGTTGAAGTAAACAATAGTGTGAGTGAAATGCAAATGACCCAGTACTGTTTGTTTGATATGCCCATGTTGTGGGGTGGGAGTGCTGGGGTGGAGGGAATCGGGACTGCCATTAAGTTAGTGTACATATTGTTTATAAGTGTTAATAGTTCTGAATGTTTATGTGTGATTTATCGGGATTAATTTATTTTGTGTGTGGCCCTTTTATGTTCACTGACTGGTGTAATCAAAATGGCGGAGTGCTCCGCCAGGCCGGTGTGGTGTGCATGGATAGCTTTGTGTATTTATATTGTTTGCAGTGTGTTTAGAGTGTGCATCGCATTACCAAAGTGGGGAGGGCCTGATTAGTGTGCTTGCGATTTTCTTCCGGGGGTGGGGTGGGGTAGAATGTTGGATATGAATGTAGTGTATATAGTTAGGGTGTACCAACATGGCGGTGCCCTGGGTGTAGTGGGAGGTGACGCCCTACCTTTCCGGTGGTAGCGTCATGGGAGTATAAGAGGACCCAGCGGAAGGGACTCTGTCTCTTTGCTGTGGACTCTCAGACTAGACGGAGTGACTCCTGTGCGTTCCTGTTCTTGTGTTAATAAAACTATAAAACGTCACCTTGACTCCTCATCATTCTCGAACGTAACAGTAATGAGTTGGAAAAATTCAGAGTTTAAGATTATGTTTTCATTTGGATTTAAAGATAGAAAATGTGAAGAGTTTAGAGATAATTAAACCAATAACAATAATTATGTTTACATGGGCAAATGTTTACTGGTGTGAAAGGCTGTCAGCTGTATTTTTTATCCTGATTATGATAACACTGGGGGTGGGGGGTGGGGACTAAAATCCCACTCTCCCAAGCTTGTCAGAAGGACTGGGGTTAAATAGGGATGGTAAAGCAAATCAGAAAGGCATCAGCACACTCGAACTGTGGAAAAAAATTAATTTATCTGCAAGCAAGCTAAGCAGTGATGGAAGTGTAGTTTTGGAGTAAATAAATTATCTTCCAATAAATAAAGTGACATGAAATAAAATAAGGAAAATGTTAATTATTTCCACACAAATTCTGTTGTGGCTTGCATTTTTTTTTTTGGGGTGGGGGTGGGGGGTGGGGGGGTTTGTTGGCTCTACATCAAAAGTAAAACTTCCTTAATGTCAAGCTGGCAAACTGGAGTGTGCTGATGCCTGTCTTATTTATTGTAATCAAGATGTCAAATTCTACTCTTTAATCATGATGTCTTCTCAGGTGCACTGGATGCTGCATCTGCATGCATACAGCAGTTGCAGGTAGAGGTAAAGAGGCTGGAAGCAGAGCTGCGAGGACTAAAGCTGGACCCTCTACATTTTAGCAGGTTTTGTATCTCTGATGAGGACATCCGTTTTGACACAAGATTTCAATCACAGGAAGTGTTTAATGCCTTTTGGGAGGTGGTCCAACCATCTGCATCCATGCTGGTGTCCTGGTCAAAGGCACAAAAAATGGGACAAACATTTGGACTAGCCTGTCCCAGTCCAACTCGCAGCTTGAAACTAATTGATGAGTTTTTTTGATACTGTTATCGTGTTGCTGCAGGCAGGAAAAAGTGCTTGCTGACATCTTTCAAGTCAGTGCGTCCACAGTCTGCTGCGTCATGATAACCTGGGCTAACTACCTTACCTGATTCTTGGCTCCCTTCCCACCTGGATGAGTAGACAGCAAGTGAACTCAACAATGCCACTCAAATTCAGTCAGTACTGTCCCGAGGTGAGGGTGATCATCGACTGCACAGAGGTGTGTTGTCAGAGCCCATCGTCTCTCACTCTCCAGTCAGAGGTTTTTTCTAATTACAAAAACACTACAACTTTCAAGGCTTTAACTGGGATTGTCCCGTGTGGTGCCATCACTTTTGTGTCCAACCTCTACACTGGATCAATCTCAGACAGAGAAATCATTGAAAGGAGTGGAATACTGGACTTGTTGGAGCCTGAAGAGGGTTGCATGGCTGACAAGAGGTTCACCTTTGAGATTTTGGCAGACCGTGGAGTGAAACTTATCCCCCCTCTTCAAAACCACAGCACAGTTCAGCAAAGAGGATGCACTGAAAACACAAGCCATAGCTCGGCTTCACATTCTTGTGGAAAGAGCAATATGCAGAGTGAAAGAATATCATATCTGGGACAGCACTCTAGCTCTGACTTTGTCAGGGACAGTCAACCAGCTGTGGACCAACTGTTGCCTGTTGACACTCTTTCAAGGACCGCTTGGCCACATCCCTGCTGCTTGAAACATATGTATGTTATTGTGACGTTGAGGCCAATAGTGAGAATTGACATATTTTCATGTTAAACCCAAGAGCGGACAACAGACTCAATTGGTATCACAATGATCTTTATTGACTGTGTGAATGTGTGTGGGCAGAGCGGGAGTGGTCTAGCAACCCTGCAGAGAGAGAGGAGAGAGGAGAATGAGTTTTCTTGCAACAATTGGCTGAACTGGCAGAATAATTAATAGCCTTACAGAGCAAGGGGAAATAGTAGAAGCACAAAGAAGCAGCTCTGTCCTTTTCCAGGTTATCAGGGTCCCGCAGGGGTGAAGAGGTGCCCGTGTAGATAATAACAGTGCTGAGTGCAGGTGAAACTGCTGCTGAGGGGAAAAGAGGAGAAGAAAGTTCAGTCCGGGGGCAGAGGCATTTATGGAGCTGAAGAGAGAGTGGAGCCTCTGGCTCACGGGCTGAGATCCGGTCCGCTGCCTAGAGCTGGGGAAGGTCCGCCTGGAGGTTGGTCCACCTCTGCACAGGGAAGAGGAACAGGAAAAGGAAGGAGCAGAAGAAGATAACATACAGTTAAGGTAGCTTACAGTTGAGTTGGGGAGGCAAAACTCCCAGACGATTAGATACTGATAGCTTAGTAGAAAGGGAGGCGAAACTCCCAGCTGAAGAGAAGGGTAGATTCACGTTGTGGAGTTCTTTCACCCTGTTGGAATGTTGACGTCTCCGTGCACGAGTGCAGGGCTCCACTCCTAACAAAGGCCATCGAATTGGGAGGCTCAGGTGTGAATGAAACCACAGCTATGGAAGATAATTAGTGAGCAAGGAAAACACACAGCACGGATCACCACAAGAATCTGATAGTGATAAATCAGTTGTGCATGAAACTGTTGAGATGTTTTCATGTAATTAACATTTTGATATTCTGTAACATCCATTGCTGTTTTAGTTCTAATACATTAGAAATATTTTGAATTCAACATGTTTTTTATATATATAGTCCATCTGGAAAGTATTCACAGCGCTTCACTTTTTCCACATTTTGTTATGTTACAGAGTTATTCCAAAAGGGATTAAATTCATTTTTTTTCCTCAAAGTTCTACACACAATACTCCATAATGACGATGTGAAAAAAGTTTTGTTTTTGTTTTTTTTTAGATTTTTGCAAATTTATTAAAAATAAAATACAAAGAAATCACATGTACATAAGTATTCACAGCCTTTGCCATGAAGCTCAAAATTGAGCTGAGGTGCATCCTGTTTCCACTGATCATCCTTGAGATGTTTCTACAGCTTAATTGGAGTCCACCTGTGGTAAATTTAGTTGATTGGACATGATTTGGAAGGGCACACACCTGTCTATATAAGGTCCCACAGTTGACAGTGCATGTCAGAGCACAAACCCACCACTGCGCCACCGTGGGCTGCACGGTGGCGCAGTGGTTTAGCACTGTGGCAGCACAGTTTTACCCTCGGCCGGGGGACCACGGGGATCATGAGATCGTGGGTTCGATCCCAGCCCCCGACCAACAGTGAGCTGTGTGGAGTTTGCATGTTCTCCCCGTGTTGCGCGGGTTTACTCCGGGATTTCTCCGGTTTCCTCCCGCATACCAAAAACATGTAGGTTTAGGGCGCTCGCGCACGCAGCGACCAGCAGCCGGTGGCTTGTCACCAGACTGCAAACCAAGTCTACCTACGGGTACAAATAAGTAACAAAAAAAAAAAAAAAAAAACCCAGCATGAAGTCAAAGGAATTGTCTGTAGACCTCCAAGACAGGATTGTCTTGAGGCACAAATCTGGGGAAGGGTACAGAAAAAAAATTCTGCTGCTTTGAAGGTCCAATGAGCACAATAGCCTCCATCATCCATAAATGGAAGAAGTTTGGAACCACCAGGACTCTTCATAGAGCTGGCTTGGCTGTCTAACCTGAACGATCGGGAAGGAGGGCCTTAGTCAGGGAGGTGACCAAGAACACGATGGTCACTCTGTCAGAGCTCCAATGTTCCTCTGTGGAGAGAGGAGAACCTTCCAGAAAGACAACCATCTCTGCAGCAATCCACCAATCAGGCCTGTATGGTAGAGGCACCAGACAGAAGCCACTCCTTAGTAAAAGGCACATGGCAGCCCACCTGGAGTTTGCCAAAAGGAAATTCTCTGGTCTGCTGAGACAAAGATTGAACTGTTTGGCATGAATGCCAGGCATCATATTTGGAGGAAACCAGGCACAGCTCAAAACCATGCCAATGGTGGTGGAAGCATCATGCTGTGGGGATGTTTTTCAGTGGCAGGAACTGGGAGACTAGTCAGGGTAGAGGGAAAGATGAATGCAGCAATGTACAAAGACATCCTGGATGAAAACCTGCTCCAGACCGCTCTTGACCTCAGACTGGGGCGACGGTTCATCTTTCAGCAGGACGACGACCCCAAGCACACAGCCAAGATATCAAAGGAGTGGCTTCAGGACAACTCTGTGAATGTCCTTGAGTGGCCCAGCTAGAGCCCAGACTTGAATCCAATTGAACACCTCTGGAGAGATCTGAAAATGGCTGTGCACTGATGCTTCCCATTCAGCCTGATGGAGCTTGAGAGGTGCTGCAAAGAAGAATGAGCAAAACAGACCAAAGATAGGTGTGGCAAGCTTGTGGCATTGTAGTCAAAAAGACTTGAGGCTGTAATTGCTGCCAGAGGTGCATCAACAACATATTGAGCAAAGGCTGTGAATACTTATGTACATGTGATTTCTCAGTTTTTTTACTTTTAATAAATTTGCAAAAATCTCCAAAAAAAAATTTCATTTTGTCATTATGGGGTGTTGTGTGTTGTAGCAGCAACTTCTCCTCAGGTCAATCCAGGAGATCACTTTTCTTCGTTTTAAAGAAATTTCACTCAAGATCTGGTCAAGAATACTGTGTATCCTCAACAGGGCCCCAGTGTAAACAATTTCACTTTTGTAGAGAGACCTGATAAGGCTTTGCTTTTAAGGCTTTTAAGTGGACTAACTAACTAACTAACCTACACTTATATAGCGCTTTTCTAGTCACAAAGACCACTCAAAGCGCTTTCACTAATACTAACCCTCTATTCTAAGGGCCTATAGGAAACAGATATCTAGGGACAATTTAGAACAGCCAATTAACCTAACATGCATGTCTTTGGATTGTGAGAGGAAACCGGAGCCCCCAGAGTAAACCCACGCTGCACAGGAAGAACATGCAAACTCCACACAGAAAGGTTCCAACCCCTGCCAACCTGGTGATTCGAACCAGGAACCTTCTAGCTGTAAGGCAACAGTGCTAACCACTGCACCACTATGGACCATAAACTCTTGGAGTCAAATCCCCAACTGGACAGTTCATGCTGATAGTATCCTTTCATACCAGGAACTGATACTCTTAAAAAGTCATAAACTTCTTAAACTGGCAGATATATGGCCCCCTTCCTTCTTTTAGACAGTTTCCAGAACCCTCTACCCCCGCCCCCTGCGCTCACATTCCAAAGACCTAAAAAATTATCTACAGCTCAACCAACAGTACCTCCTAGTAGACATCTTTGTAATATGTTTCATTGTGCATTCTATTAATTCTGACTAAACATTAAGCTTTTCTTCCAGCTATCATCTCCCCAGGATTCTAAGGACACTGTGAAAATCATCACCCTTTTGATCACCAACAATGGTTTGCAGTAATTCATTAATCCTTGATTTAAATGTGAGTGCATGTCTTAGTAATGTTTTATTTTCATGAGTGTTATTCAAATGAATGTTAAAATTATTAGTAATGGTATAAATGCTTGGTCACTGACTGTTAGCCTTGAGTTACTTAAATTAGTTAGATTTTATATTGAGTATATAATTCCATAAGAACTGAATGTTTTATCAATGTCTGTCCGTCTTCCCTCCCATGATAACCAATCACCAGGCTGCCTCTCTCTGCTGGACAACATCCTGGCATTTGATTGGCTGTTTACAAACAAAGGAATGTTCCCTCGTTGGACAAAAGCCCATTCAAATTCCTCTTTATGGAAGATGATTGGTCCGCCTTGTGGCCGGTCCCGTTTTATAACCCAGCAGCACGCTTCAGTTAAATGCTTCAGAGCCGCCCTGCATACTCAGATGGAAAAAGAGAGTTTTTCCGTTCTTTGTACTTCTTTGCAGTTTTCTTTTGTCTAAATTGTTCTGTGAGTTTTAAGAAGTCTCTTGTGTGTGTGTGTGTGAACATTGTCAAATCCTGCGTTAACTTTCCTAAATCGTCTTTTTACTTGTTTTCTGGTTAACTGAGGAGGAATCATCCTTTTTCTATGAGCTCGTCTTTAAAGAGAGTTAAACTCTCAAATCCTTTTTTTTTTTCTTCACCTCAGAAGCCATTCTTATTCTATTTAAATGTTTTTTCTTGGACCTTTTTGACTTTTCATGCAGTTAAAGTGGACTTTTTAATTTTCCTGTTTCAAAGTGAACCGATAGAGATTTTTGGACATTTCTTTTCCGGCCTCATCCACGTCTGACCCCGTAAAGAAACTAGGAGCTCGTGGGTGACACTGACTAAAACATTCTTCCTTCAGTCTTTGGTTTTGCTCTGCGGGTCGGAGACATCCTAAATTTGGACTAGTTGCCAAAGGACTCCATGCCTGCTCCGGTACCAGCCTTCACTGCTGCCTGTTCCCAGCCCTCACTCGGTCACCAGCCTTCGCTGCCTGCCCCATGGGAGCCCCCAGCCGAGTCTATGCTTCTCACAGCTGTGGACGATCTGAAAGCCGACCAGGAATCGCTTTCCCCCAGGGTTCCGAACGCTGTCTGGAAGAGCCGCTGAGCCTTCCCGAACTTATACCACCAGCTGGCGCTGACCACCACTGAACACCTGGACCTACAGCTGTTCATAAGTGAGATTTCCATTTTCCTATCTGCTGGGTTTAAACGTGATGTCCTAAAATATTAATTACAATTGAGCATAACCAATATTTCACGGTACAATTAGTCCCTCAGCCGCAGGACAAAGCTATAAACTGAAGGAAAATTCTTATTCATTTTTAAGTAACCTCCTTTCATTTTTGTATATTAATTCAGAAGTTCCTTTTTAGATAATCAGCTTATGGAATTTCCCCCCATAAAACTGTGTTCTGGTTGTTAGATACCTCAGCCTTCCATTGCATTACAGTTGAAACATAAAATCTGGTTTCCTCTTGGTTCCACAAAGGTTTAACCATAGATTTTATGCTCAGGAATCCACTGACAGTTGATGTGATATTGAACACCTGTTTGTCATTTGAATCTGTTTATTCATCATTTAAATACCATGTTATGTAACCTGAATGACTTTCATTTAATAAAACTGTAAACAAGAGAAGTTGAAGCATTTTTCCTTTGCATATATGTTTTCTGGGTCATGGCAGTAGAAGAACTTACTAAATTTTGAGACTGATTCATTAAGTAATTGAAGGTATGGAAATTAATTAATTGAAATTAATTCATTAACAAGTTGTTCTTTTAGAACTGGTGCCCCCTTTTTAGGAGTGTTTTCTATTTTATTTAGTGAGCGTTGGAGTGACGGTTTAACTCTGTCCCCTCGCACACCCACTATTAAATAAATAAAATAATTCCTGTACCTTATTACATTATATTTTATTACATATCACTAGATATTGTGGTGCCCCGCGTGAGCCTGCATGCAGCCTGAAGAGTATATGCAAAAGAAAAAATCATTGAGACATAAGCTGTATGTTTTTTTCTGCTCAAATATTGATCCACTTTATACGGTGAACCTGCGTGTGTTGTGTCTTGGAGAGCCGCTACTGGCAAGTCTGTGTCTCCCTGTGTGTGTTTGTTTTCCCCGCCTTCTGCTGAGGTGTTTGTGTGCTTATAGCTGCGGGGGGGAGGGTGCTGATTCACCCCGCTGCCTGAGTTGAGCAGAAGAGCTGTGTTAATGCATGCAGGAAGTTTAAGCAGTATTATATGCCGAATTAAGAAAAATAAAGGCCTAGAGTGACAGAAACGCGAAGAAAACCGTTCTGTTTGCTTGTCAGTTTAACCTCCCAGCGAATTATCCTGGTGGGACGAATTAAACCAACCAGTTCTGTATTGCCCAAGTGTTCGGTGACGTCAGATTAGGCTGGACGCAGCTGATCAAGTCACTGAGTAAACTGTTTGGGAGTAGCGCTTAACTATACCCGGAATGAAAGGGTAAGATTATTTGTTCATGAATAAAGGAAAGTTGGAGATTAAATCTCTCCAGTTGCTTTCTCCACGCCTTACTTTTTCAAAGTAAGGTGTGGTGTTGTCAATAGACTCGTGCCTGCATCCATGTGTCACGTGCACGCTCACAGTGACATGCGTGACTGACAGGCTGTGCACAAAAAACTGCGCTTGGGCAGAGTCAGAATGCAGATGCCATTTTGAAGGCGCTAAGAGGGAGTCCCCCTAGCCGCCATTTTGAGTGAGACCGGTAGACCCACCCAGAGCGACGTCACTGGTGTCTCCTCCTCTTGGGAGTGCAGAGATAACTGCCTCCATCTTGCAGTCAACTATAGGAGTTGCATTTCTTGCATGAGCGCAAACCCAGATTAAAGCAGAGTGAATCTATTAAGCTGATTTATAATCAAATCGAGCTCCCAAATTAACTTCAAATCAACCCGGATTATCCGGAACAACCCAAATTTAAACCCAATTCAAAGTTTTATGCCAAGAACAAAAGGAAAAAGAAACTTGTTGGTTTTAGAGGTTGTTCTTGTGGGGAACCCCCACAACAGACTGGACAGGCACAGCAATGTGTGTATTAATGTCTACAGACAGCCCGCTTCTTCTGGCTTTTTCCTGCTCACTACTGTGATGTTAATGTGCCATTCATGCATTGTGTTCATGCTTCCTGTCCTTACTGTGTCTATACACTGATGACAATATGTAGATGTGCCTTGTAACCTCTTTTGTCCTGCAGTTCTGGAGCAGAGGCGAATCCTGGCTTGCAATCTCCTTATTGTTATGTGTGTCTCTCAAATGCAAATGCCCATACCTACTGCTGTGAATGCCTTTCATGTATTGTCTGTAGTTGGGTATATAAGGTGCAATATTCTGTAAATCTCCCTCTCATTCTTTGACTACTGCTGCTGACACACACGTCTGTGTCTCTTTGCTGAGAGCCTGAGGACCCGCTCCAGTCTGCTCACACAAGGGCTGGAGCGGAGTTCCTGTGACGGCGGTATGATAATAAACCTATTTAAAACTCTCACTTCGCTGCCTTATTTTATCATTCGCCACAGTTCTCATTGGTGGAAGAGCTTTTGACTGCATATATACACAGTGAAAGAACCTAAAAGCATAGACTTTGTATTTACTCACATACTGTATGCTAACCACATATTTTAATCTTTAAAGTTAAAAGCATATATTTACACATTTTATACAAAAGAAATTTGCAAACTTTTGAAACTATATATCTGTGTTTGTTCTCAATGCTACTTTGTATGATTTCTTTCACAGGAAGACATTCAACTTAGGGATTCAAATAAATAACAATGTTTATGCAAAAATGATCTTAAGTTAATGTTAATCCTGTGCATATTGGTAAAGGATTTAGTGATTTATTAAATATTTAAGATAAGATAAGATAAGATAAGCCTTTATTAGTCCCACAATGGGGAAATTCAAAATTAGAAAACCACATTCAGCAATTAACACTTGAAAGCTGTAGCTTATTTACAGTCAGTGTGTTGCTTTTGATTCATGTTTCCTCCCCAGGAGAAGGAAAACATTTAACCAACTCCCTATTTCTCACCAAGATTTAAAATAAGAAGTCAAAATGTGAAAACATTGATTAATCTGTAAATATTTTTTTTTCATAAATCACCATTAACTTTAATCCTAAGGAAGCCTTAGTGACAATACGCAAAAATAATCCGCTGTTTCCTAATCTGTAAATATTAAAACATTTAAAATTTTTAAATGAAAATAGGCTTTAACAAATAAAAACAAAAGCCAACTTTAACTTTAAGACAAAGTGAAAACTTATAACTTTGAAGCCCTAGAGCATTTAACCTTTTCTATTTTTGTTGTTTTCCTTTTTGTAAATAAAATCATTACTTTCAAGTGAGATTCAAAAAAAAAATTCACAACCTAGTTATTGATGACTATTCCAAAACTACACTTTGATAACTGAACTGAAAGAAGTCAATCCACACAATTTTTTTGTCTTGTGAAATATAAATTAAAATACAGTGTCAACAAATAAATTAACACATATTCCACATTTATAAATAATTCCAAAATATTCACTTCCCTTCTTACAAGCCTGTAAGTTGAAACAAATTCTAAAAAGAAACTTATAACTACCCTCACTGCAAAACAACACTCAAGGTTAACTCTTGACTAACAACTTTAGCTATAACCAACGAATTGATTTCAAGATAAGCGTTACACAAACGGTCAAACATGTTGAATCCACTTGCCGAATTGGATGACCTTCAAGCAACATTGGAAGAGTTGGCTTCCGACCTTATACCCGGTTTCTCCAAACAAGTTCAGGAAACTCCACCCAAAGATATGAAGCAAATCACGAAAAAACTTTTGGATGACTGCAATACTAACCCACTGAAAGCAAAGGAAATCCCCGGTGTGTTAGGAAAGTTTGCACTAGCATTAGTTGCAAGGTTGAGATTAGCTGAATCCCAAGTATTCTATGCTGAAAAGGAACTGGCGAAACAACAATCAACCATCCTCTCTCTCCAGGAAGAGAACAAATCACTTATGAGAAAGCAGGAACAAGCTCGCATAGAGCAAGAAGATACCCAAGCTACACTTGATCAGATGCTGCTAAATTTGGAACAAGCAAAGCAAGAAAAGCAACAACTGGAAGAAGACAATACCTCGTTTCGGCAAGAAAATGAGGAATTAGGAACCACCCTTCTGGACAGAGAGAACCAACTCAAGAGAGATGAAGGTCAACTGGATGACACAAACTCCGACTACAGGAACTGTAAACTGCTCCTACGAGAAGCACAAAAAGGCCTTTAGGACATCAAGGAAGAGCTGGAAGATTACCACAAACAAAGGAAACCGAGACCAGAAGCCATGAACAGGCCGGTTTCTTCAACAAAGGGGGGCATCCCCTCATGGGACGGGTACTCCCCCGGCACGCACTCGCCTGACCCGTTCGACGGACCCGAACAGCAATGCGAAAGACATTTGCAAATCCCGTCCAATAGAGACCTCGATAAGCTCGCTCGACACGTCACCAAATTTGACCCCTCAACCAGTGGGTCACCTGATACCAGGGCTTATTTGCAAGACATTAGCTACTACTTGCATAATATCCTGATGCTACAGTCGACGATCGCATTTATTTGATCAAGTTAACATCCAACAGGTTGGTATCAAAATTTATAGACTGACAGCCATTGGATATCAAGATGAATCACCGGAAACTCTACAAAGCCATTGAAAAGGAGTTCTCCGATGACTTCGTACAGTCAGGACTAGTGACAGCCCTAGCTGTGAAATGAGGTCACTCAGAGCCCCCACAGGCATACTACCAGCGACTCCTGCGCACATATTTTGGATCTCAAAACACGCCAGGGATGGAAGAAGACCACAATTTCAAGGCTCTCTTCATTCAGAATCTCCATCCCACGGTCGGACACCACCTTAGAGTCATGGCTAACCCAAGGTCTAACTTGATAAACCAGCTAAGAGAGTTTGCACATTATGCATTATGCATTATGCATTCCAGAAACAACGACAAAGTAATCAGAAGCATACCAAGTCTACCACGGTGTTGGCTGTCAACACCGCATTGGACACCCTGGACCTAGAGGGTGCTCCAAGGCCAGCCCCTGTTCCAGCACCTTGGTCACAAGTAAAACCATGACAGTCCTCTAGCGGAGCTAAGTCGAGTCAAAACCCGACCAAATCTTCTACACCAAGCTCAAAGTCAATGTCACCAAAGCCTGACTACTGTCGGAGGCCAAGCCCACCAGTTAAGTCACGAGAATATGGTACGGATACCCGGGATGACAGATATCAATTTCGAGACTCACGTAACCGCAGGAGATGGTCACCTCCCTCGTACCACTGGAAAAACTTTGACAGGGAAGAAAGACCTCCCCCTGGTAAGTTTAGCTCCAAACCCTGGGAGAAGAAAGAAACGCCAATTTTCAGTTGAGAAGACATGGAAGCTCTCATACGTATACTTGACTAACTGAAGAGGAAAAAGGAGAAGAAAGAGGACAAGAAGCCAGATGTCCTAGCCATAAATATTGTGACAACCCCAAACAAACTTTTAGGGTTGCCACAACCCAACCCTGAGGAATCTCCTACTACAAAGGGGGGGATACCGAAGACACAACTGAACATCCTCCACCCGAGGCTCCAGAGGGGCCTGAAAATGCAACGCCACCCAGTGCCATTTTGGTAGTCCAGCTACCTGAAAAACTTCACTCGCCCGAAACAGGCGACTCCTTAATCCGTGTTGAACCACCGGTCCAACAGTTTCTGTGTGATTTGACCGAAAGGGGGGTTGCACGAAAACTTTTCCTTTCATTGACCCTGAAAGATGTGATGACCCATGAAGCCCTACTGGATACCGCAGTGGACATCACACTAATGTCGCAGGACCTTTTTGACCACCTAAGTGTTACTGCTAACCACGCGCACAAAGACTTGAAACTAAGACCTTGCTCCTTAGCTATTCAACCTTATGCACCCTCAAACACGACTCTGTCACACATGTCGTTGGTAAAGATCTCCATTGGACCCATGACCTTGATCCATCCGACCTATGTGTCTAATCTCAACTCAATTCCATTGCTGATAGGCAAGGATCTGCTTAATCGCATTGAGGCTCTGATAGATTTCAAGAATCTCAAAATATGGGCTCAAGTTTGACAACCTCACCCAACCACTCTACCTGAAGCAACCGGATCACAGTGCTACACTCTTGACACCTTGGATGTTCCAGGAGTCACTCCACTCGCACTGCTGACCCAACCAAGTTTGACAGAAGGTGACCTTGGGGACCGGGTCAAAACAGGCACCCCTTCCCATGTCACCACATCTGACAATCTGACCCTAAATGAACATAGTTCATTCCTTTGCACCCTAAAGCCAGGGGCAGCTGACGATAAGTACTGCCCCCAAGTGGTCAAAGGATTGGCTATCCAAAGCTCCCACGTAGAAGACGTGGTACTGGCTCTCTGGGCTGATAAATCCGCAATCAGCCAGAAACTTTTCGATTCTCTGCACGAGAAATACCCTGACCTTATGATCACTAACAAGTCTTTTCGTTTCCCTGCTGGGACCAAATCGAACAAGACATTGGTCACCACAAGAATCTGCACCCTCAACCTTCAGTGGAACCACAGACTGCTAATTCATCCTTTCTTGATCGTTCCCGACCTGCCACATGCTGTCTAAGTTGGCAGTGATCTTCTTGTGAGACTCGGAATGCAGGTTGATACCATAAACAATGCTTTATGGTCTCTCACCCCAGTCCAAGACGCTCACTCTACATCAGATCTAGATGCTCTAAAGTCAGGCCAGACCATCCCTGAAGCCTGCCAGGTACTGAACACTCAACACTGTCTCATACCTGCCTCATACCCTTTTAAGCCTAGACTCTAGAACAGGGGTGTCCAATCATGTGCCATGGAGGGCCAAGACCCTGCAGGTTTTCTCTTCTATCCAGTCTCTTTAGCAGGTGTTTTCACTTATCAGCAATCAGTGGGAAGAAATTCAGTGGAATCTGCTGTTGAAGACACTGGTTGGAGGTAAAGCCTGCAGGGTCTTGGCCCTCCATGGCACATGATTGGACACCCCTGCTCTAGAACCACCACGTTGCCGGTAAACAATCCCACAGCAGAGACCATTGTCCTGCCCAAGGCCACGCCTCTTGGCTGGCGATTAACCACTGATTTTCATGATTTTGAACTGACTGTTCCAGTGTTAGGCGGCCTCCCTGATTCCCTTTGGGCTGACTCTCTTGAATCTACAGTCATATACACTAAGCCTTCTAAGGCCATCACCCTTGTGTCAATGTCAACCCCTGACAAAGAGTCAGTGGGACGGATTGACTTGACCAACAATGACCAAATGCTTGTCCAAGCCACTGAACTCCTTCCATCGGCATCCAGTCAGCAGACCACTGACATTCACAGCGATGCTCCACCGAAACCGGTCCTCACCATCGCTGAAGAGATTGCACAGGTGGTAGCTGATGCTGATGCCCTAACCTCTGATGAAGAACATGAAAAACTTCACCAGGTTCTTCTTAAGTACGAACAATCATTCTCCAAAGACTCCTTGGACTGTGGGCTAACCACAATCCACTCTGTACGCATTCCTACACCACCTAACGCTCCTCCCACTTACGTCAGGCAGTACAAGATTCCCTTGGCCTTGTACTGCCCTGTACAGGAAATAATCGATGACCTACTGGACCGTGGCATAATCAGGCCATGTAACAGTACCTACTCGGCCCCCTTATGGCCTGTCCTAAAGCCCAATGGTAAGTGGCGACTCACCATTGACTACAGGAAATTGAACACTCAAGTTCCTCTCTCCAGGTGGCCTATGACTCAACTGGAGCAAGAACTTCCTAGAGTCAAAGACACCAAATACTTCTCAATGCTGGACATTGCTTCTGGTTTCTGGACTATTCCTGTCCAAGCTGAAGACCAACACAAACTGGCCTTCACGTTCGCCAATATACATTCACCCAATGCCCTTTCGGGTATGCTAACTCTCCTGCAGAGTTCAACATCTTCTTGAACAAAGCATGTCCAGACGCTTGAGACAGAGGTAACCTCATCTATGTTGACGACATTCTCATTCGGAGTCCAACTCTGGACACCCACCTGACTGAAATCGACCATGTCCTTGGCCAGCTCACACGAGCAGGAGCCAAAATTTCTCTTTCCAAGTGCCAATGGTGCAAAACCAAAGTCAGCTATGTTGGTCTCTTGGTGGGATCCAAAGGGGTCTTACCACAAACAGCATGAATTCAAGGTGTCTTAAACGTCAAGGCCCCTACCAACATCTCTGAACTCCGGATCTTTCTAGGGGTATGCAACTACTCACTCCAGTTCATTGAGGATTATGCAGACTTGACAAAATCTCTTACAGACCTCCTACGAAAGCATACCCCTTTCATTTGGTCTGAGGCTCAAGAACAGGCTATGCTAGCGTTGCAGCAAAAGTTATGCACAGCACCCTGTCTGGCCTATCCCAACTGCGACCAGCCATTCTTCCTACAAGTGGGGTTCTCTGCCAACTGCTTAAGTGCTGGATTATACCAAATCTACGACCATGACAAACGAGTCGTGGCCTATGCCAGCAAAACCCTCTCTGGTCCGGAATTGAAATACTCCGACTGCGAAAAAGCCCTTCTGGCCACTGAATGGGCAGTCAAACATTTCTCCAACTACGTGGGTGGCCAGAGAATCACAGTTGAGACTCACCACCAACCAGTGGTTTTTCTTAACAGTCAACGCATCAGAGAAGGCATTGTAACAAATGCCAGAATAGCCTCCTGGTTGATGGCTCTACAAAGCTTCGATGTGGAGGTCCGCTACACACAGAAGTTGAGAAGCCCTCTCAGCACGGACTTGGCTGCCTGTCAACGGTGCTCTGAGGACACTCCAGGACCATCCATTCGTGCAGAGCCACCTACGGTCACTGAAGACCCGAATCATCACTATTTCGACCAGAACATCTGTCAAGATATGGTCACCGCTTATGTCGATGGTTGTTCTTTCCACCATGAAACTCACATCCATGCTGTTGTGGGAGTGGCATGGTTGAACAATCAGCCTTGTGAAACCCACAACTTTCAACTGGGTTCCCAATCATCTCAGTATGCGGAAATTGCAGGTGTGCTCATTACACTGCAACTTGCCGTAGACCATGGCATTCACACACTGGTCATCTGCACTGACTCCCAACTACGCACGCCTCAGTTTCACGTGTCATTTAGCACTCTGGAAGGCCAAAGGTTTTGTAACCTCCAACCACAAACCGGTTAAACATCAAGACCTTTTCAAGGCATGTGATCACCTGATCACCTCCAACAACCTCCAGGTGTACTGGAAAAAGGTGAGAGGTCACTAGCGCACACCAGGTCAGGACAAAGAATAGAATGACCTTGTGGACTCACTTGGAAAACAAGGAGCCATGCAAGGCACCCCCTGGTCCTTTGATTCTGCTCTGGTGCTGACTACACAGTCCCACCCACCCACCCCTACAGTCTGTGCGGTCACCAGGTCCCAGACAAACAGGGCCCAGGACCCGACACAACCCACAGGTCCCCTAGCGGTTGACCCTGTTTTCTCTGATGCTGACCTTATCTCTCTTCAAACTCTTGACCCTGTGATCCATAAAATGACACAGTATCTGTGTGTGTATATATATATATTTTATAGTAATATGTACATATGTATATTAGCTGCTCTTGCTTGCTTGTTTTTTTTCTTGCCTTCTGATTGTTGCTCTGAGTGTTGCTATCCCTGTGCTGTTGCAATCCTGGAATTTCCCCGTTGTGGGACTAATAAAGGCTTATCTTATCTTATCTTATCTTATCTCTTGGATCCTGTACTCAATGCTCCATCCAACTCGGATCTCGCTGACACTGCAGACTTGAAACTGCTTTACACCGCACGATCGTCCTTGCAGCTGCGCAATGGCATTCTAGTTCATGTTTCCAATGAACTCCCTGCGCCTGCGATTGTGGTCCCTCGTAACCAGAGGGGGGTGATGATTACCCAAGATCTCCCAACTGCAGGACACAAAGGCGTCAAAGCGACGTACAACACGCTCAAACAAGTGGCATATTGGCCATACATGCGAAAGGATGTAGCAGACTACATCAAGGGATGTCTCGTATGTTGCCAGTTTCAACCAACCAACCCAATTCAACGAGCACCCCTACAGAAAAGAGACATATCATTCCCATGGTCTGACCTCCAAATCGACTGGGTAGGTCCCCTTCCACGGTCAGCCAGAGGTAACAAATACTTCCTCACAGTCACATGTTCTTTTGCCAAATGGGTCGAGTGCTTGCCTGCTCCTAATGACACGGCAGAAACCACAGCCTACTTGTCGATGAACCATATGTTCTCCAGATTCGGTCTGCCAAGCCAAATCAACTCTGACCGCAGTACTCATTTCATTGCTGAAGTCATACAACAACTGAGGGAAACCTTGGGAGTTAAAGCTCACTTCCATATTAGCTAGCAGATTGGCAGCTGGTTCCACAGGAGAGGAGCTTGATAACTGAAGGTTTTGCCTCCCATTGTACTTTTGGAGAGTCTAGGTATTACAAGTAATCCAGTATTTTGGGAACGTAGTGCTCTGTTAGGATAATAGGGTAGTATCAGATCTTTTAAATAAAAAGGGGCCTGATTGTTTAGAGCTTTGAAAGTGAGAAGAAGGATTTTAAACTTAATTCTAAACTCTATGGGAAGCCAATGATGACATGGTATTTGTGACCCACAGAGCAGACACGACTCAAGGTAGATACAATTAACTGTTTAATTGAATAAATGTGTGTGAGTGGATGCGTGCGTGCAGGGTAGTGTAGTGTAATGCAATCTGGATTTCCAGCTGGGGCCGGCAGAGCACGCCTCTCGGCAGGCGTTCCAACCTTCCCAAGTGCATCCGATGGAAGTCCCTGATGAGCTGCTTGTCCAGCACAAAGGAGGGACGCACCCAGGACCTCCACTCCGGCCCGTAACCCTCCCAGTCCACCAGGTATTGCAGGCCACGACCCCAGCGACGAACGTCCAAGATGGCAGTGACTGGCCAAGCCGGGTCGCCGTCGATCACCATTGGTGGGGGTGGAGACCTGGGAGGAGGACACAAAGGGCTGGAGCAGACGGGCTTCACCTGCGACACATGAAAGGTCGGGCAGATGCGGAGGGAGGGGGAGAGTCAGGCACACAGATACAGGGTTAACAATCTGGCTGATAGGAAAAGGACCAATGAACCGTTGAGATGTTTTCCTACGCTCAGCCTTCAGATTAATGTGCTTCGTAGATAACCATACCTGCTAACCTACCCGGTAGGCGGGGGCCGGGACCCTGCGCCGGTTGGCCACCGTGGTGTTGTGTTCCGCCGTCCGTTGGAGTGCCGCCCTGGCCGTCCTCCAGAGCCGTCAGCAACGCCTCAGGTGGGCATGAACCGAAGACACGGCGATGTCCCCCTCCTCCTCCAGGAATAGTGGGGGGTTATAACACAACGAAGCTTCGAAGGGAGACATGCCGGTGGCTGTCGATACAGCAGTGTTGTGAACGTATTCAATCCAAGGAAGGTGTGTGCTCCACAATGATGGGTTAGAGGTTGCGACGCACCGCAGCACCGCCTCCACCTCCTGGTTGGCACGCTCACACTGACCATTGGTCTGTGGGTGATAACCGGATGACAGACTTGCCGTGGCCCCCAATGCAGTGCTGAAGGACCTCCAGACCCTGGAGACAAACTGGGGCCCTCGGTCAGAGACAATGTCCCGCGGGATGCCATGCAGCCTAACACCGTGCTGGACCAGAAGATCGGCCGTCTCCTTGGCTGTGGGCAACCCCCGCAAAGGGACAAAGTGGGCGGCCTTGGAGAACCTGTCAACCAGCGTGAGGATGGTGGTACAGTGGTTGGACGTGGGCAGACCGGTGACAAAGTCCAAAGCCACGTGTGACCATGGCCTGCCCAGGATGGGAAGGGGATGAAGCAGCCCGGCCGGTGGTGAAGAGGATTTCTTACCAGTCGCACACTCAGGGCAGGCACGGATGTAGTCCCCCACGTTCTTCTGAAGAGACGGCCACCAAAACGATCTCTGCAGGAGCGCCACAGTGCGCGCCCTTCCTGAGTGACAAGCAAATTTGGACGTATGACCCCATTGAATGACTTCCCCCTGGACAGCCGAAGGGACGAATAGCCTCCCTGCTGCCCCCCCCCCCCGGGTCGGCCTCGTCAGATTGTGCCCTTAGGACCTTGTCCCTAATACCCCACAAGAGGGCGCCCACGACACATGATGAGGGGAGAATGGGGTGTTCGGCCTTCTTCACCATCTCCGGGGCAAATTAACGAGACAGGGCGTCGAGCTTGGTATTCTTCGACCCGGGGCGGTAGGTAATGGTGAAGTTAAACCGTCCAAAGAAGAGCGACCAGCGGGCCTGTCGGGCGTTCAGGCGCTTGGCAGTCCGAAGGTACTCCAGATTTTTATGTTCGGTCCAAACGATGAATGGCTACGACGCTCCCTCCAACCAGTGCCGCCACTCCTCCAAGGCAAGTTTAACTGCCAGCAGCACTCTGTCGCCAATGTCGTAATTACGCTCCGCTGGGGACAGGCGGTGGGAGAAGTACCCACAGGGACGAATCTTACCGTCCGTCGGGGAGCGCTGCCCCGACCCCCGAGTCAGAGGCATCCACCTCCACCAGGCATTGGAGAGCGGGGTCCACCTGCGTTAGTATAGGGGAAGAAGAGAACTTGTTCTTCAGGCGCGAGAACGCAGCGTCCGCCTCCTCCGTCCATCGAAAAGGCACCTTGGTGGAAGTCAGATTGGTGAGCGGCAGGGCAATGCGACTGTAGTCCTGTACAAAATGGCGGTAGAAATTAGCGAATCCCAGGAACTGTAGGAGCTGCTTCCTAGACGAGGGGGTGGGCCATTCCACCACCGCCTTCACCTTGGCTGGGTCCGGGACGATCTCCTTATGGGCGATGATGAAGCCAAGGAAGGAGGTCCGGGAAACGTGGAACTCGCACTTCTCCGCCTTCACGAAGAGCTTATTCTCCAGCAGCCACTGCAGAACCCGCCTGACGTGGACGCGATGTTCCTCCATGGACTGTGAAAAGATGAGAATGTCATCCAAATAAACAAACGCAAATGTGCCCAAAAAGTCCCTTAGAACATCATTGATAAGACGGAAGACGGCCGGGGCATTGGTCAGCCCGAACGGCATTACCAAATATTCAAAATGCCCACTAGGGGTCCAAAAGGCCATCTTCCACTCATCCCTCTCCCGTATCCGCACCAGGTGATAGGCGTTGCGCAGGTCTAACTTAGTGAAGCAACAGGCCCCCTGGAGGGAATTGAACGCCGAGTTGATGAGCGGGAAAGTGTATTTGTCCTCGATAGTTATGTTATTGAGCTCCCGGAAGTCGATGCAGGGCCTGAGAGAACCATCCTTCTTCCCTACAAAGAAAAAACCCACCCCACCGCCGATGATGAAGGTCTAATTATGCCCAAACTCAGGGACTCCTTAATATACGAGTCCATAACCGCGCGCTCCGGAGCAGACAGATTATATAGTCTGCTAGATGGCAGCAGAGCACCGGCCCGGAGGTTGATTGCACAATCATACGGGCGGTGAAGGGGAAGGGAAAGGGCCTGGGATTTACTGAACACGGCCCCTAGATTGTGATACTCAGGTGGCACTTTCGACAGGTCGGGAGGAGGAGAGGCAGGTGCACCCAGAGGCACGGCAGGCGAGCATGCAGCAGACTGCAAACAGGCACTTAGGCAAAACGAGCTCCACGAAACCACACTCCCAGAATGCCAGTCAATGGAGGGATTATGCAGGCGCAGCCAGGGATAGCCAAGGATGACCGGAGTGGATGACACAGGTAAGACATACAGCCCTAACTCCTCCCGGTGGTTGCCTGAAATAATGACTGACACTGGGGCGGCCCGATGAGTGACTGTGGCCAATGGGGCTTTAGACAACGCTATGAGCCTGAGTGGGGTCTCTAACGGCTGCATAGGAAGCCCCAGCTGGGTTGCCAGGCTACCTGAAATAAAGCTCTGCTCGGCCCCTGAGTCAGTGAGTGCATGTGTGTTAACCTCCTTGTGTCCATAACTAAAATGAATGGGAATCAAAAAGCAAGTGAGGGGATTATTGCGGGTTGAGTCCGTGAGACCCCCTACTGCGACACACGGACTCCCCCTTTTGGCCACTTGGGACAGGACTCGACCTCATGCTCCTCGCTCCCACAATAAACACACAACCCCAACTCCCGGCGGCGCTGTCTCTCCGCGGATGAAAGCTTGAACCCACCCATAACCATAGACTCCTGGTCTTCCGGGGAATCAGCAGACGGGAGGGCCAGCGGGGGGGCTGGAGGGAGCACCGAGCCAGGCCACCCGAGCGACCGGAAGTTCTCCGCTCGGCCGCCTGCTCCCTCAGATGGTTGTCAATACTGATAGCCAGGGAGATTAACTCATGCAACGTAGAAGGCTTCTCCAGACTGGCTAACTCGTCCCGTAGGCTAGGGCTAAGACTCCTAACAAAAATACTACATAGAGAGGCATCCTCCCACCCGGCCTCCGTAGCGACAACCCGGAAGTCCACGGCATAGTTGGCGACGGCCTTCGACCCCTGCCGGAGATTTAACAAACGAGAGGTAAGCACGTCTTCACAGTCCGAGTGACCGAATACCTCCTGAAATTCATGTACAAACTGAGTATATGGTAGAGACGCATAATTAGTCCTAGCTATCACTGCATATGCCCAAGCTAAAGCCCGTCCCTCCAACAAATCAATCACATAGCCGATGTGACTTTGGTCAGTGGGAAAATCCCCGGGTACCCGTTGGAATACAATGTCGCACTGCATGAGGAACCCCCCGGCCTCCCCCAAATTACCCCTAAAACGGGCAGGAGTCGGGACGGGAGTAAGGCGACAAGCGGGGCCCGGAGTGGGTGGACTAGGGGTAGAACTAGCGGGAGCAGAGGAGCTAGCTGGGGCTGCAGGGAAACCCTTTGGGCTGACTAATCGATCTAGCCTGTCTGTGATGCGGGCTAACTGGGCTAGTATCACCTGCTGTTGGTAGGCTAACTGATCTACCTGAGTGTCTAAGTCGTTCATCCTGCGCGCTAGCGCGCTGTCTGCTGGGTCGCTCTGGCGGAGTCGTACTGACATGGTATTTGTGACCCACAGAGCAGACACGACTCAAGGTAGATACAATTAACTGTTTTATTGAATAAATGTGTGTGAGTGGATGCGTGCGTGCAGGGTTGTGTAGTGTAGTGTAATGCAATCTGGATTTCCAGCTGGGGCCGGCAGAGCACCATACGACCTGGCAACCCTGGGAAGAGACAGAGGTAGTTAGTGACAGCTTAGTTCGTTGGGCACTTTGGATGTAATTGTGCTTACTGTCAAAGGTGGTAGAATGTAGCCCAGGTAGCGCCGAAGCTGCAGCCAGGAAGATAGTGTCCGCAGGTGACCGGTGAGCTGGAAGTTGGCGAGGGAGGCTGATTATCCACCGCCAGGAAGGGAATGGTCCGCCGCCACGGATCTCCGCCTGTGCACAGGGGAAGCAGACAGGGTGAAAGGAAAGCGTGGTGGATTACTTGTTGCTTGAAGGTCCGGGAGGCACAGGCCCGGACAGGGAACAGCAATGGCTTGGAAGCTGACGTGAAGATACACAATGAGCTGGGAAGCTCGAAGGCTGGCATAGCAGGATTCTGGGTAAGGAACCAGATGATTCCGCACCGAGCACTGGTCCAGATGGAATAAATAAGCCGATGGAGATGGCAGGCAGGTGCACGCACAGGTGCGATGACTGGTGGCCATGACAAATGAAGGGAGGCCAGAACCGGAGAGATATGATCTCTCTTTCTAGTACCTGTTAAAACTCTTGCTGCAGCATTTTGGATCAACTGAAGACTTTTTAAAGATGTTTTAGGACAACCTGATAATAAAGAGTTACAATAATCTAATCTAGAGCTAACAAAAGCATGGATCAGTTTCGCAGCATCACTCTGAGACAAGATGCTCCTAATCTTGGCAATATTGATAAATGATAAAAGGCAGTCTTAGAAACAAATTTAATATGTGAATTGAAAAACAGATCTTGATCAAAAATAACTCCAAGGTTCCTCACAGAGCTATTAAGAGAAAGAGTAACCGCATCCAAACTAAAAGTTTGATTTGGAAAGATATTTCTAAGGTTTTTTGGACCAACAAGCATGACTTCAGTCTTATCTGAATTTAATAGCAGGAAATTACAAGTCATCCAAGCTTTGATTTCCTTAAGACAGGCTTCTAACTTGGCTAATTGATTACTATCATCTGGCTTCATTGACAGGTGTAATTGTGTGTCATCTGCATAACAATGAAAATGTATCCAGTGCTTTCTAATAATGTTGCCTAACGGAAGCATATATAAACTAAAAAGAGTAGGGCCTAGCACAGATCCCTGTGGAACTCCATGACTGAGCTTTGAGTTGAAAGAAAACTCATTACTGACATGAACAAACTGGAACCTATCAGATAAATAAGATCTAAACCACTGCAAAGAAGTTGCATTAATCTATCAAGTAGAATATTATGATCAATAGTATCAAAAGCTGCACTAAGGTCTAAAAGGACAAGTACAGAAATAAGTCCATTATCAGATGCAATAAGGAGGTCATTAGTGACCTTGACTAAGGCTGTTTCAGTACTATTGTGGCGGCATGAAATAATAAGCGGCGAACTGAGAGTTTAAAAGTGGGTTTTATTTCATTCCGCCATCACAGAACTCACTCCAGCGCCGTGCAGCGCGCCGGAGCGAGTCCGGAGGCTCTCGTAGCAGACAGTGGATGCGTCTAGTCAGATGAGCAGTCAGAGAGAGAGTGTTACAGAGCGATGCAGTTTAGATACCCCACTACAGACAATGCATTCACAGCAGTAGGCATGGACATTTGCATTTGAGAGTCACCCACATCAATAGGAGGATTACTGACAGGAAGACATTTGCATTTGAGAGTCACCCATAACAATAGGAAGATTACTGGCAGGAAAAAGCTAGACAAAGGGAGGCTGCCTATTGATATCAATACACACATCTCATTGTTCTGCCAATTGCTCCAGCTGAGCGCTCTGCTTGTCCCAGTCTGTTGTGGGGGTCACCCACAGTACTCCCCCCCAGAGGGCTCAGCAGGGAGCTGAGGCCTCGATAGTCCGGCTTTGGAAGCGAGCTGCGGGGAAGGCTCTGTGCCGAGAAGATGGAGGGAGGGGGGTGGGGGTAGCAAGTGCCGGCCCAGGACGGCGAAATTGTTTCCGCCGCGCAAAAATTGCCCGTGGATCCGCGATGTTGAGGGGCTGTCCCGTTGAACGTGGCGGAGGTCCACAGCGGCTGTGCGAAGAAAAATTTGTCTCTGACTCCTCTCGCGGCTATGAAGAAAAACAGGAGCTGCAAGGCTGCGTAGCGGCTGTGAGAAAAAAGAGCTGCAGTTGTGTGAGGGACTTGGCGTGTTGGCTTTAGGTGCGCGCGCGCAGCCCTAAAGCCCTCGGGGACAGCTGACGGCTGAATTCCCTTTGTGTGCCGTGGCTGAGACCCGTACAAAATCCTGTGAGCGAGTTGCGTGCGTGCTTCAGGTGTGTGAGCAGCCCTGAAGGTTCTGTGTGCAGCGGCGAAGGACGATGGCGGTCTGTGTGGAACCGGTATTGTCCCGTGCGTGGTGCGCCGTCCTCATAACCCCCCGGTGTGCGTGCGGGGCTCGGTGCTTGGTAGGTCCGCTGTACAGACGAGTCAGGGTCAGGGAGCTTGATGGAGATCAGCGTCGTCGGCGCCGATAGTCATCCCCGTTGAGCTGTTGAGTCGTTCGCTCGTGGTGCGTTGGAGCGGTGAGAGGAAATAGACGATCTTTGTCCCTCGGGCTCGTGCAGATGCGTTGGAGCTGTGAGAGGGAGTAGACGATCTTTGTCCCTCGGGCTCGCGTAGATGCATAGGAGCGGTGAGAGGGAGGAGACAATCTTTGTCCCTCGGGCTCGTGTAGATGCGTAGGAGCGGTGAGAGTGAGTAGATGATCTTTGTCCCTCGGGCTCGTGTCGATGCGGAGGAGCGGTGAGAGGGAGGAGGAGCAGTGAGAGGGAGAAGACGTTCTGTGTCCCTCGGCCGGTCCAGCGTGGATGTCCCGATCTCAGGCGAGGGTCGCACCATGAAGCTTTCTGCGGCTTTCCCGGTCGTGGGTGATCTCCGGAGAGTTTGCCTGGTGGTGGCTCTGCGTCGAGGTCTCCCTGAAGCAGATGGGAGGGCAGTCCATTTGCGTCAGGCTGCTGCGTTCGCTTGTCGTTGGAGAATCACCGCCGGGTGCTGTGTTCGTTGTCAGCGTGTTCTTTTCATCGTTGGGTCACCAGTGTGGCTGTCCAGACCAGAAGGTTGCGTTGCACAAAGCGTGTGCTTTCTCGGGGTCACCAGTGTGGCGGCATGAAATAATAAGCGGAGAACTGAGAGTTTAAAAGTGGGTTTTATTTCATTCCGCCATCACAGAACTCACTCCAGCGCCGTGCAGCATGCCGGAGCGAGTCCGGAGGCTCTCGTAGCAGACAGTGGATGCGTCTAGTCAGATGAGCAGTCAGAGTGAGAGAGAGAGTTACAGAGCGATGCAGTTTAAATACCCCACTAAAGACAATGCATTCACAGCAGTAGGCATGGACATTTGCATTTGAGAGTCACCCACATCAATAGGAGGATTACTGACAGGAAGACATTTGCATTTGAGAGTCACCCATAACAATAGGAAGATTACTGGCAGGAAAAAGCTAGACAAAGGAAGGCTGCCTATTGATATCAATACACACATCTCATTGTTCTGCCAATTGCTCCAGCTGAGCGCTCTGCTTGTCCCAGTCTGTTGTGGGGGTCACCCACACTATGATGGATTCTAAACCCAGATTGAAACTCTTCAAATAAACAATTTCCCTGCAAGTGGTCAAATAATTGCATAGCAACAACTCTTTCTAAGATTTTTGAAATGAAAGGGAGATTAGAGATTGGTCTATAGTTAGCTAAAACTCCGGGATCCAGCGTTGGCTTTTTGAGTAAGGGTTTAATTACAGCAGTTTTAAAAGCCTGCGGTACATGGGCTAAAGTTAATGAAGAATTGATTATTTGAAGAATAAAGCTACCAATAAATGGGAAGACTTCTTTAAATAACCTGGTAGGAATAGGATCTAAAAGACAAGTTGAAGGCTTGGATGAGGAAATTATTTTGTCTAACTCTAAAAGGTCAATTTGAGTAAACTCATCCAAACAGATATCAATTGAAGGAGTTGTAGTAGTTGTTGTATTTAAGTTAACGATGGGAAGAATCTGACTGATTTTATCTCTGACAGATGAAATTTTATTATTGAAAAAGTTCATAAAGTCCTGACTAGTAAGCTCTAAGGGAATGCTAGGATTGACAGAGTTCCGACTCTTTGTCAGCCTGGCTACAGTGCTGAAAAGAAACCTGGGATTATTCTTGTTCTTCTTCTATTAATGCAGCATAATAACTCGTTTTAGCTTTTCTAAGAGATTTTTTTTTATAAATTACAAGATGATTTCTCCAAGCTAAATAGATTTCATCTAAATTAGTGGAGCGCTGTTTTCTTTCTAATTGACAAGTCTTCTGTTTTAAGCTATGAGTTTCTGTGTTGAACCAAGGAGTTAGAAATCTCTGATTAGACTTTTTCTTTTTTAAAGGGGCCAACATGTCTAGAGTCTAATGCAGAGAAGCTGTAACACTATCTACCATGCTATCAATTACAGAAGTCGCAAGCTGTCTATAGCTTATTTCTGTTGTGTTGACACATGGCATAAAGGAAACACTGCATAAATTTGGTAACAACATCATCTGAGGACTTCCGGTTATGGCTGCCACGTAGGACGGACGTGCCTCGCTCTGCTCTGCTCCTGGAAAAAAAAAATCGGCAAATAACTCTCTCATTTGGGACAGAACGTATCCCAGCATTTGGGCGAAGATATGTCGGCGAAGCCTAAGGCTGGAAAACCAGGAAAAGGAAAAAGCGAGCCGCCGAAACAGTCCAAATTAACGGACTTTCAGGTCTGTGACGCAGTAAACAAAACTCCATATATGGCGGAGGACGCTGGCAACGCTGCGATATCTGCGGGGAATGGCGCAGATGCGCTGATGGCTGCCATGAGTTCAATGAGAGCGGACTTTTCCTCTAGATTTGATGGGATTATGACAGCGTTGGAAGGAATAAGAAAGGAATTGGGTGACTGTGTAGAACGAACGGCGCAGATGGAGCTCCGTCTCGCTAGTGCTGAAGATGACGTCACCCGTCTTCAATTAAAGGTGCGCACTTTGGAAAAAAAAAAAAAATCTCTGGAAGATAATATTTTGGATTTGGAATCTCGGTCGAGACAGAATAATTTGAGGCTGGTGGGTCTTCCAGAGAAATCAGAAGGTCGGGACGTATGTTCCTTTCTGGAAAAGTGGATTCCGGAGGTGCTGGGCAGCGAGGAGTTGCAATCAGCAGTGGTTCTGGAAAAGGCACATCGTATTGGCCCACGGAGAGATAAGGGACCGCCGAGGACCTTAATTATGAAGTTTCTTAGCAACAGAGACAGGATGAAGATCTTCAACGCTGCACGAGCTAAAAAAGGAGAGATTAAACACCAGGACCAGCAGGTGCGGTTCTACCCAGATTTGGCCACAGGAATCCAGCAATTGAGGAAGCAGTTTGATCCCGTACGTAAGGAGCTGCGCAACCTTGGGATTCGTCATGGTGTAATCTATCCTGCGAGACTGCTGACCACGTATGAGGGCAGAACCCACATTTTCAAGACCCCAGAGGAGGCGCAGGAGTTCATCAAGAAGATCAAAGAAGAAGAAGAGACTGGTGGGAGCTAAGCATGAACAAAATATAAGGTAGAATAATTAAGCATTTGCACAGGCATCTGACTGACTTGAAGTAAATAGTAAGTTTACAAAATATAGATTGTATTATATATTAAAAAAACAAAACAAAAACAAAACAAAAAAAAAAAAAACTATGATGTACAAAGTTGTTAAAAATTTTGGAGTTAAGTTGGAAAACTACAGAGGAGAGTTAATGTTACGTCATTAAAAGCAGTAGAGTTAGGATGATTGGGAGGATGAAGAAGGAGTGGCTTAGGCTGATCCTCGTGGGTGTGGAACGGTCGATGGCTATATCGGGAGACAGAATTTTTCTTTTGATTTTGGGGGGTTTGCCACAAGTGTGGGAAGGGGAAATTTGTTTGTGTGTAGTTTGTAGGATGAATGTTCAACCACTCATGTTTTTGCTTCTCTGTATGAGCATGTTTACACTGCAAGGTAATCCCAAACTCTCTATTGATCATGGACCAAAGTGTTAATCTTAATTTAACTTCATGGAATTGCAGAGGTCTACAAAATTTTAAAAAACTTAAACAAGTTATGAATAAAATAAAGGACATGGGTTCAAGAATTGTGTTTTTACAAGAAACTCATCTGATAGAGGAGGATGTTAAAAGAATTAGGAGTAGATGGCAGGGAAGTGTATTCACCTCTTCATTTTCATCCCGAGCCAGGGGAGTTATGACTCTCATACATAAATCAGTTCCTTTTCAAGTGAAAAATGTAATTGGAGACAAATTTGGAAGATATGTAATCATTCAAGGTTCTTTGCTATTAGAAAATATAAATCTTGTGAACTTATATGGTCCCAATATAGATGATCAGAAGTTCTTTGCTAATTTATTTCTCATCTTATCATCACTTACAGGGCAACATATAATAGCAGGGGATTTTAATTGTACATTGAATCCAGGTGTGGATAGATCAACAGGACTGGATTGTACGCACATTGGATGTAGGATGACTATTAATCATTTTATGAAAGAATTGAGATTGTTAGATATATGGAGAGAAATTAAACCACAAGTTAAAGCCTATTCTTGTTATTCCAGTACCTACAAGACATTCTCACGTATTGATTATTTTTTGATTTCCACAGAATTAAGGTCCAAGATTCAAAACTGCTTTTATGATAACATCGTGATCTCTGATCATGCACCCTGTTGTCTAATATATGTAGATAAAAAATTGACAAAGGAATCAGGTAGATGGCAATTTCAGCATAAATGGCTTCAGGATGAGGAATTTGTCAAGTATATAGAAAAACAGATAGACGAGTTCTTTGACATCAATACTACACAAACATCAGCATGTGTAAAGTGGGAGGCTTTCAAAGCTTTTATTAGGGGACATATTATTAGTTATACAGGATCAAAATCTAAGAAGACTCGAGAGGAGAGAGCTAAATTGGAACATAAAATAAAAAGTCTTCAGGAAAAAGTGTATGCAGGAAGTGACCCAAGGTTGGAGAATGAATTACTGATTTTGAGAGCTGAATACGACAAAAAATCAGCGAATAGAGCTGCCTCGAGTCTTCTAAGATTGAAACAATCTTTTTATGAACAAGGTGAAAAATCAGGAAAATTATTAGCATGGCAGATTAAACAATTGGAAATTAAAACACCAATTACCAGTATTATAAGTAACAGACAGGTAGTTATAGATCCTTTAGAAATTAATAGAGCCTTTAGAGATTACTATGAAAAATTATATGATACCAAAAATGAACCTGATTTAACAAAACTAAATGGGTTTTTGAACGAACTATCTATACCGTGTATACCAAATGAAAACAGGGAGATATTGGAGTCTAAAATTAGTCAAGAAGAAGTTGGGCTAGCCATTGATAATATGAAATCAGGAAAAAGTGCAGGACCAGATGGTCTTCCAGTTGACCTTTATAAAAAATTTAAGAATAAATTAATAAAACCTTTTTTGGAAATGGTTTTAGAAGCATTTCAAAATAATAATTTACCATCATACATAAATAATGCCTTAATTATACTGCTGCCAAAACCAGGTAAGCCCTCTAATAAATGTGAAAATATGAGACCAATAAGCCTATTAAACGCCGACCTTAAGATAATCTGTAAAATTTTAGCAAGACGAATACAAGAAATTTTACCAAATATTATTAATCGAGATCAGAATGGCTTTATAAAGGGTAGACAAGGCTTCCATAATGTAAGAAGACTATTTAATATTATTTATTTTAATAAAGAAGCACCGGATACAGCTCTCCTATCATTGGACGCCGAAAAGGCCTTTGATAGAGTTGAATGGCCCTTTCTTTTTGAAGTCCTACAAAGGTTTGGACTTGGAAATAATTTCATAAAATGGGTTCAAATAATATACAATAATGCTACAGCAGAAATCCTAACAAATAACAATATTTCAAAACCAATAAAAATCAATAGAGGATGTCGACAAGGCTGTCCACTTTCACCTTTACTGTTTACTATGGCAATTGAACCTTTAGCGATAGCGATACGTTTACATTCACAAATATATGGAATTAAAGTTGGACCAACAGAACATAAAATCTCCCTGTACGCCGATGATATAAATTTTTTTATGTCGAATCTAAAAAAAATCAATTCCAACCTTGTTGAATTTAATAAAGAATTTTGGGGAAATATCAGGATATAAAATAAATAAAACTAAATCTTCAATATTAATGCTAAATGAGACCCAGAGAAATTACCCAGCCCCTGAGGCAAATCAATTCAATGTTGTAAATCAGTTTAAATATTTAGGAATCCAAATTATGCCTAAGCTAGAATCAGTCGCCAGCGTCAACTATGAAGCCTTAATGTCAGATATCAATGAGTTAACTCAGAGATGGATGTCACTACCAATGTCGATGATCGGGAGAATCAATATACTTAAAAGTAATATTTTACCTAAAATACTTTATTTATTTCAATACATTCCCTTATCACCACCTTTAGATCTATTCTCAAGAATAAAAAAAAAGTTAGTGGAATTTATATGGAACAACAGGAGGGCTAGATTACGTCTGTCTTTATTATATTTACCATTTGATCGTGGAGGTCTGAAATGTCCAAATTTTATGTTGTATTATTGGTCGGCACAACTGAGGTCTATGACATATTATTTTTCATCAAATGATCTCCCTCACTGGACTGAAATGGAATCATACAATTTACCTTTACCTCTTCCCATATTCATATACTCAGATTCGGCAAAAAAATTACAAAAACAAGTTAAAAATCCATTTGTAAAGCATATGATCAAAATATGGTGTGAAGCTAAAAACTATTTAAAAGAACCACAGTTATTGTCACAATTTAGTCCAATATGGGGTAATCAATATTTTAAACCAGGGAGAGCGGACGCTGTATTTAAAGTATGGAATTTAAAAGGGATACAAAAGATTCAGGATTTATATTTGCCATGTGCAGACAACATAATGTCTTTTGAAGAGCTGAGGATCAAATTTAATCTCAATAGAACACATTTTTTTAAATATCTTCAACTTAGAAACTTTATTCGATCAAATCAAAATAAAGCTCTCACTCGACCTATTTATTCATCCTTGGAAAAAATGATGATGAAAGATAGTAAAAGAAAGGGTATTATTTCAGAGTTTTATAACTCATTGACACTATCTTCAAGTGAAAATTCACTGAAAAGATTAAACTACTGGAAAGAAGATCTGCAAATTGAAATTTCGGAGGAACAATGGGAATTGGCTTGTACAGAAGCTCAAACCAAATCAATAAATGCACGCCTTAAATTGATACATTTCAAATGGTTAATGCGGATGTATGTTACACCGGAGGAGTTAAATAGATATAACAAAAATATACCAGATACATGCACAAAATGCATGGAAAGTAAAGGAACCCTATTTCATTGTTTATGGGAATGTAGATTAATAAGAATGTTTTGGGAAGAGGTGAGGGTAACAATTGAAAAAATAATCTCAAAACAAATCAGAATCAGAATCAGAATCAGAATCAGAATCAGAATCAGCTTTATTACCAAGTATATTTACAAGTAAACACACAAGGAATTTGACTTGACATTGGGCGCGCACATTAGGCGCATCCAATGACACGGCAGCCATAGGCGCCTGTCTGCAGTGGGGGTAAAGGGGGGAAGGGGGGGGGGAAACACAATAGGCAGAGAGAAAAAACATAGTTATCAGAATCACGCTCGTATAAGCTCATATAAGCTCATGAGCCAAATTTTGATTACACAGAAAAAAACCCTCTATGCACATTAGCAGACAATAGATACAATCACACAGCAGAGGGAGGGAGAGCAGTGTGTGTATATTTGCATGTCATTGTGTAGTGTGAGTGTAACAGTTGTTAGTGAGCAGCAGAGGGCGCCTCCAGGCAGTGGATAGATGTTATAATCATGTGACTTATAAACAAGTCAAAGATCAGAGTCTGTCTCTCTTTTCCTCTTCCTTGCAGAAGGCACATGGGCAATGTCCTTGAGAGACCAATCCGCTGACGACAACAACTGATTGTTGATGTATGGGTAGACATAAGCCACTTCCCAGCGTTATCTTCATCGAGGAGGAATGTAAACAAAGGCACCAAAACACAAGGTCAAATCTGCACAGTGCACTCAGAGAATAAAAAATTTCTCTCTCTTCGATTCTGTGCTTCAATTTCATACAGGCTTGAATCATACTTTAGATCATTCTCTGGAGAGCACTCAGCGATCCACAGATGTTATCCACCTACCGAAACATAGGTAAAACATGTCCAGAGAGTTCGTTCTCTCTTCAATGCATGCCAGATAGTAAATTCCATGTTAATCCTGCCGCTGACAGTCAGTGCTCCCCCCAGCTGGACGAATTGTTGAATTTGTTAAGGGAGCTACGCCGGGGTCCGCATTTGATTAGCTCACCCAGATAATTTCGATACACTAGGAAAACTCCAGGGGCCAAACAGAAGATCCTGTGATCAGTTCAATCTCAGTCGAATCACACAGACACATGAATTCCAATACCATGAGTCTCCCTTGGGTTCCCCCTGACCCGATCTTCTACTTTTTAAAGTGGTGACAATCGCATATAAGTCGCTTTCCAGATCCATAATTTCCATTTGGATTAAGATTCAGCCAGGAGAAGAGTGACATTGCAAGCTGGGATCAGAAGGGAGAGGATTAGGAGGGAGAGGGAAGAAAAGCGTCTGCTCTCTCTCAGAAGCGGAAGTGAATGAATCATACTGAATCCTAAACTGTTTTTGTTGGGTCTGTACCCAGAAAAGCATAATTTTAATAAAAGTGAAAGAACATTCATAGACCTCAGTTTGCTTAATGCCAAAAAATGTATTGCACTATTATGGAAAAAGACTCATAGACCAGATGTGACTCAGTGGTTAAGACAGATGTTAACAAACCTTCCATTAGAAAGAATAACATATATACTGAAATCAAAGGAAATTGTGTTTGAGAATATATGGAGACCTTTTATTGATTATGTAAAAAATTTAAATATAACTCTTGAAGAAGAAGGTGAATGATGTGTGTGGACCTTGTAAATTCCAAACTGGTGAACATAATATGTATACTTATGTATTGGATTGTCTAGACTAAACAGAGGAGCATTGTTGAAGACTTGATTTTGTTGGTGGTTGTTGGTGTTTTTAGTGCATTTTTTTTTTTTTGTAGTACTTTAGCGTTAGTGTTTGATTGTTTGTATCATGTTTGTTAAAAAAAAAAAAAGGTTCAATAAAGATATTGTGGAAAAAAAACAACATCATCTGAGAGGCATCTACTGTAGTAATATTTTTCTTTAGGAGCCAAATAGTCAGAAATAGTAAAATCAAAGGTTAACAGACAATGGTCTGACAGTACAGGGTTATGAGGAGACACTACCAGATTTTCTATTTCTATGCCATATGTCAGAACAAGGTCCAACGTATGGTGGAGATAATGGGTAGAATTTGCTACTTTCTGAGAAAACTCCATTGAGTCTAATATTGAAGTAAATGCCATATTAAGGCAATCACTATCTACATCTACATGTATATTAAAGTCCCCTACTACAATTATTCTATCTGATTTCAGCACTGAATCAGCTAAAAATTCAGCAAATTTGGATAAAAACTCTGAGTAGGTTGATGGAGGACGATAAACTATGGCAAATAAAATTGGGTTTAGCCTAAAATTACTAAAATGCTCAATACTGAGGAACAGGCCCTCAAAGGAATTATAACGTGTTTTTTGCTTTACATTAACGAGTAATTTGGAATGGTAAATTGTTGCTACTCCTCCTTCACGACCAAAACTTCTGGGATTTTGACAGTTTAAATAACCAGAGGGAGTTGATTCATTTAAACCAACATAATCCTCTTGCCCGAACCAAGTCTCTGTAAGGGATATTAAATCAATCTGATGATCAATTAACAGATCATGGACGAGCAGAGACTTGGGAGTTAGAGACCTAATATTTAACAAACCACATTTAATTTTGAAATTATGAGGAGGAATAGAGGCCAAATCATTCAATTTAGAGGCTTCATGTTTAATTTGAGTTTTACCAACTTTTCGTTTAATCACTTTGGGATGCTTTTATATTATATTTTTATTTACTTTGGAGGGAGCAGACAATGATTCTCTGATCAGAATCAGAATCAGAATGAACTTTATTGTCAAGCATGCTTTTACACATACAAGGAATTTACTTGACATTAAGGTGCACTTGTGGTATATATGACTCTTATATCCCATATCTACATATGTTAGAACAAGTGGAAATGTTTTGTGACAGCATATGTAAAGAGCTTCACACCTAGTAAGGACAGAGCATCCCCCGCGCCGGGGTAAAGACAATGGACCTCCCAAGACGCGGCAGTGGAGACGGACTCGACACCTTTACCCCCTAAAACGAGAGGGGGAGTTCCCATCACCTCCCAAGACAGGGAGAGGGGATGGCAGGACAATGGGGATTAAGATAACGGGGAGATGTTACCTTTTTCAATGAGTGGCTCTGACGTCAGCTGTTTCAATGAGTGGTGCTATGCGTGCTTGTATTTAACCAGCGAGCGAAGCAGAGTTCTCTCTCTTGCCTTCTGCCAAGCTCTACACCTGATGAGATTTGATAGCGGAGCTATTCATTAAAAACCCTGTTTTTAATACAAAACCGCCTCGTTATTTCAGCTCCACTACACTGGTGACCCTGACGCGAGAATATGGACCGGAGGCGTTCTTCAAGCTGCTCATCCATGGTGGCTCTGGCATACGCCAGCGACGACGCAGACGAGGGAATGAGCAGACAGCTGTTCCCCACGGCAGAGGGCACTGAGAGAGCTCAACCGAGCTCCAGCACCGCCGCGAGAGCCGTAGAAACACACTCTCACCCGGCGAACACGACAATGATGGTGTGCACGAACGCCGTCGCTGTCAAGCTGCCAGACTTCTGGAGAGAAGACCCTGCATCTTGGTTCCAGCAAGCCGAAGCCCAGTTTATACTGGCGGGTATCACAGCAGATGATACCAAATTTTATCACATCATCTCCAAGCTCGACTCCGCAACTTCGAAGTGTGTGCGGAGCTTGGTCCAGCAACCACCAACCCGGGACAAATATGAGACACTCAAGGCTACCATCGTGGCAGATTATGTCCCGTCAGCGGAGGAAAGAGCCGAAAGGATCCTGGCGGTCTACGGCCACAGAGGGGGCAATCCAAGGACCCTCATGGAGGATTTGCTACAGCTCAAGGAGGAGGACAATGATAATTTCCTTTTCCAGTACATTTTCCTCAGCACTCTACCACCGCATTTGAGAGGGACACTAGCGAGTATGAAGTGCAAGAATCATCAAGACTTCCGCACACTGGCCAACGAGGCTTACCGGCTCATCAACGCCTGCAGAGAGCGGGCACCCACAGCGGCATCCGCAGACCTGAGAACTGACACCCCGAGCCTTGGAGAGACGCAACCCACGGTGACAGCGGCGCGGCCCAAGCACAACAAGCAGAACGACGTCTGCTTTTATCATCACCGCTTCGCAGAGAGAGCCCGCAAATGTGTTCCTCCTTGCAAGTTTACGAGGTCGGGAAACGCCAAAGCCGAGGGCCATTAACAGCAGCGGTCCTCGGCGTAAAGAATCAGCTGTTATACGTGACGGATGGATACACAGGCAAGCAGTTCCTCATCGACACGGGAGCTCAGCTGAGTTTCATCATGCCCTCCCACGCAGATCGAGCCATGGGCACCCGGGGCAACGGAGCAGTGGCAGCCAACGGCTCTGACATCGACACGTTCGGGGAAAAGAGCCTGCACCTCCTCATCCACGGCCGCAGCTACAAATGGACATTTGTCGTAGCAGCGGTGAGCTTTAATTTGTTAGGCGCAGATTTTCTGTGTGCACACGGGTTATTAGTGGATCTTGCAAATAGACGCCTAGTTAATGCACTATCTTTTGCTTCTATTCCATGCTCAGCTCGAGTTTCTCCACCACCTGTGCAGGCCAACGTCACCACGGTGGGAGGTAAGTTTGAGCAACTCCTCACCCAATTTCCAGCACTCACAACCCCCAAATTCTCAGCCACTGTAGCCAAACACGGGGTTAAACACTTCATCCCAACAACGGGACCTCCCGTTTTTGCCAAAGCTCGCCGCTTAGACGCGGCCAAGCTCAACATAGCAAGGGACGAATTTGCAGCTCTTGAAAAATTAGGCATTTGCCGATGTTCAAAGAGCCCTTGGGCTTCACCACTTCACATGGTCCCGAAATCCGACGGTTCTTGGAGACCGTGCGGAGATTACCGCAGGCTAAACAACGCTACAGCGCATGACCGCTACCCAATTCCTCACATTCAGGATTTTTCATTACATTTAGCAGGTGCGCGCATTTTTTCAAAAAGAGACTTAGTCCGCGGTTATCACCAAGTCCCAGTCCGAGCTGAAGATATTCCTAAAACAGCGGTTATAACCCCTTTCGGCCTTTTTGAATTCCTAAGAATGCCATTCGGCCTCAAAGGCGCGGCTCAAACTTTTCAACGGATGATGGACGCTGACATAACGTTCGGCTCAGGAGACGCACACACACAGGCTCAGAGTAGTTCAAACTGTTTATTAACAACAGGGATGTTTGGGTGCGTGTCTGCGGAATGTTAATGTGTTGGTGGTGGCGTCTGCTTCGGACCCAGAGGCAGGAGACCGTTCAGCCGGCAACCCTATGGGAGAAATCAGACACAGGGTGATGAGCACACACCAACACAGGAGGAGAATAGGCGAGGGAGAGAAGCTTACTTGTTTGGGCAGATGACTGGCGCTTCAAGGATGGAAGCCCGGGAGACAGCCACCTGCAGGGCTCGGTGCAGCAGCGAGGAGAGACGAGGGACGGGATTGTCCGCCGCCGAGGAATCCACCTGTGCACAGGGGAGCAAACTGGAGAGATGAGGTAAGTGATCTTCTTACCGGTAAAGAGGATGCTGAAGAGAATGTGGTAGAAGTCCATGCAAGGGAAATGAAGTCTACGGCTTCAGGCCGACGCTCAGGGCGAGGCGGCTTTTATCCTTCGCCGCTGACGAGTAGCAGGTGCGTGGGCAGGTGGCGCCGCTGATGAATGGCGCGGCGTGACAGTACTCCCCCCTCTAGCAGCGCCTCCTGGCGATGGCTTATCCGGGTGCGCTCGGTGGAAGTCCGCGATGAGCGATGGGTCCAACACAAACGACGGGGGCACCCACTGTCGATGCTCGGGCCCATAGCCCTCCCAGTCCACCAAGTATTGCAACCCACGACCCCGGCGCCGGGAGTCCAGGATGGAGGAGGCAGACCAGGCCGGATGGCCACCAATCATCCGGGGCGCGGGTTGCGCTGCAGGAGGAGGGCAAAGGGGGTCAGTAACCGCCAGTTTCACCTTCGACACGTGGAAAGTAGGATGAATGCGGAGGGAGGGGGGAATAGCCACGCGCACAGCCACCGGGTTGATGATCCGGGTGATGGGGTAGGGACCCATGAAGCGCTGTGCCAGCTTTCTCCTCTCGCCTTTTAGAGTGACGTCCTGGGTGGAAATGTAAACAAGCTGCCCAACTCTGTACGCCGGGGCAGGTCTCCTACGCCGGTCCGCCACAGTCCTGTTGCGCTCCGCTGTGCGCAATAGCGCACGGCGCGCGGCAGCCCAGGTGGAGCGGAACTGCCTGAGATGGGCCCTGACTGACGGGACAGTTACTTCACTCTCCTGCTCCGGAAACAGCGGGGGGTCGTAACCCAGGGACGCTTTGAAGGGGGACATCCCTGTAGCAGAAGAGCGAGCGGTGTTGTGGGCATATTCAACCCAGGCAAGATGGTTGCTCCAGGACGCGGGTTTGGATCTGGACACACAGCGGAGCGCAGCCTCCAGCTCCTGGTTGGTCCTCTCACACTGCCCGTTGGATTGGGGGTGATGGCCAGAGGAGAGGCTCACCTTGGCTCCGATGGCGTTGCAGAAAGACCTCCAAACCTCAGATGAAAACTGGGGGCCCCGGTCCGAGACCACGTCCACCGGAATCCCATGCAGCCTGACCACGTGTTGGACGAGGAGGTCCGCCGTCTCCAGGGCAGTAGGGAGGCCTCGCAGGGGGACGAAGTGCACGGCCTTGGAGAAGCGGTCCACGATGGTCAGGATGGTGTCATAGGAGTTGGAGATGGGGAGTCCGGTGACGAAATCCAGAGCGATGTGCGACCAGGGCCTGCCAGGGACGGGCAGGGGCTGGAGCAGACCCGCTGGAGGGGCATTTCCCGACTTGCAGGTGGCACAGATTGGGCAAGCCCGGGCGTAGCGGGCTGCATCCCTCCGCAGGCCTGGCCACCAAAAGGACCGTTGGAGGAGATCTATCATCCGGGAGGTGCCAGGGTGACAGGTGAGCTTGGAGGTGTGGAGCCAGTGGATGACCTCTCCTCGGACCGCGGATGGCACGAACAGCCTCCCCTCCGGTCCGCCGCCAGGGTCAGGTTCCACCTCCTGTGCCTTCCGGATCTTGCTCTCAATGTCCCACGAGATGGCTCCCACGACGCACGACCTGGGCAGGATGGAGTGGGGCGCCTCCTCCGACTCCACGGGGGCGAACTGCCTGGAGAGGGCGTCAGGCAGGACGTTCTTAGAGCCAGGCCTGAAGGTGATGGAAAATTGGAACCTGGCGAAGAACAGGGACCAGCGCGCCTGGCGGGCGTTCAGGCGCTTGGCAGACCGTAAGTATTCCAGGTTCTTGTGGTCCGTGAGGACCACAAACGGCAGGCTTGCCCCCTCTAACCAGTGGCGCCACTCCTGCAGGGCGAGCTTGATGGCCAAGAGCTCTCTGTCCCCCACATCGTAGTTTCTCTCCGCCGGGGACAAGCGCCGGGAGAAGAAGGCGCACGGTCGCTTGGCGCCATCGTCCGGTGACCGCTGGGACAGCACTGCTCCCACTCCCGTGTCCGAGGCGTCTACCTCTACAATGCACTGCAACGCGGGGTCGACCTGGCGAAGGACCCGGGAGGAGGAGAATTCCGCCTTCAGCGCCTCAAAGGTGGCAGCGACCTCTTCGGTCCACCGGAACGGGACCTTCGGGGACGTGAGGCGGGTCAGTGGTCCAACGATGGCACTGAAGTTGGGAACAAAGCGGCGGTAGAAATTGGCGAAGCCAACAAATTGCTGCACCTGCTTCCGGGATGCAGGTGTAGGCCATTCCACCACCGCCTTTACCTTCTCTGGGTCGGGGAGCACCTTATCGTGGGCGATGATGAACCCCAGGAAGGACGTACTCCTGGCGTAAAATTCACACTTTTCTGCCTTAACGTACAGACGGTTCTCCAGCAGCCTTTGGAGGACCCGCCTCACGTGGACCTGGTGCTCATCCCTGGACTTGGAGAAGATGAGGATATCGTCCAGGTAGACGAACACGAAACGGCCAATGAAGTCCCGGAGGACGTCATTAATGAGGCGCTGGAAGACTGCAGGAGCGTTGGTCAACCCGAACGGCATCACCAGATATTCAAAGTGGCCGTTCGGGGTACGGAAGGCCGTTTTCCACTCATCTCCCTCCCGGATCCGGACGAGGTGGTAAGCGCTGCGTAGGTCCAGCTTGGTGAACCAGGTCGCCCCCTGGAGGGAGTGGAAAGCAGTGTCCATGAGAGGCAGGGTGTAACGGTCCCTCTCCGTGATATTATTGAGGGCCCGGTAGTCGATACAAGGGCGGAGGGACCCATCCTTTTTCCCCACGAAGAAGAACCCTGCCCCCACGGGTGACGATGATGGGCGGATAATCCCAGCACTTAATGATTCCTTCAGGTAGGCGTTCATCGTCTCCTTCTCCGGCGCAGACAGGCTGTAAAGGCGACCAGAAGGTAAGGGAGCCCCCTGGCGGAGGTTGATGGCGCAGTCATAGGGCCGATGAGGGGGAAGAGACATAGCTTTCGCTTTGCTGAACACCATACCCAGGTCGTGAAATTCTGGGGGCACCAGAGACAGGTCCGGGGGTGCAGCGTCCGTCGCAGGGGGAGGAGCGGACGGAGAGCAGGCAGCGGACTGAAGGCAGGTGCCCATACAGAACGTACTCCATGCCGAGATCCCAGCTGATTTCCAATCCAGAACCGGATTGTGAAGGCGGAGCCAGGGATACCCCAGGATGACGGGCGACACAGAGTTGGGAAGGACGTAAAAGGTCATCTCCTCCCGGTGGTTTCCCGAGATGATGACCGGTAGGGGAACAGTTTGATGTGTCACTCTCCCGAGGGTGGCACGGGAGAGGTGGATCAGGGAGATGGGAGTGTTGAGTGCCTGGCAGCGGATGCCCAATCGGGTTGCCAGGCTTTGTGAAATGAAGCTGCCTTCTGCGCCCGAATCCACCAGTGCGTGGGTGAGGTGCCCAGTAGGGTTATGGCAGAAACGGATGGGCAGCTTCAATTGAGTAAGTGATCCTAACCGATTGACATCCGCGAGGCTTCCAACAGTGACTCGCGGACCCCACCGACTGGCTTTCCGTGGACAACGCTCCACGGTGTGTTGGTCGCCTCCGCAATACATGCAGAGGCCCAACTCAAGGCGGCGTTGTTTCTCCACAGGGGAAAGTTTAGTCCAGCCCGTCACCATCGGCTCCGACTCCTCGGGGCGCGATGCTGGCGGCGCCGCCAGGGGGCGAGCTTGGAACAGGTGCGGCGAGGCTCCACGAGGGCGAGAAGAAGAAGACCTTCGCCCCGAGGAGCGCTCGCGCAGCCTGTTATCCAAACTTATCGCTAAGGATGTCAGCTCCGCTAGCGTCCCAGGGATATCCCGACCAGCCAGTTCATCCCTCAGATCACTATTGAGGCTGCGGAGGAACAGGCCACAGAGGGAGCGTTCCTCCCAGCCCAATTCCTCCGCCGCTACCCGGAAGTCGACCGAGTGGTCCGCTGCCGACCGGCTTCCCTGCTGGAGAGCGAGAAGCCGATCGACCTGGACCGTTTCGGTTTGTGAGTGGTCAAAGACCTCCAGAAAGCGCCTCACGAATTGGTCATAGGTGAGGGTGGCATAACTGGGCCTCGCCATTACGGCGTAGGTCCAGGTTAACGCACGCCCCTCCAGAAGATTCCCTATGTAACCAATTCGGCTGTGATCCGAGGGAAAATCTCCGGGCACACGGTGGAACACGGACTCACACTGCATAATAAACCCCCGCGCTCCGCCGAGCTTACCGCTAAAGCGGGCGGGGGTCGGAATCGGCGTGAGCCGAACCGGTGCCACTGGAGCCGGCTGGACGGCCGCTGGAACAGCAGGAGCCGCGCCACCCTGGCGAGTCGGGAGGAACGGCTGTTGGGGGTCCAAGCGGTTCAATCGGTTAGTCAGTTCTAATAATTGATTAAGAACCACCTGTTGCTGATAAACAATCTGATCCACCCGAGCCTCGAGGATGGTAAACCGGTGTGCGAGCCCGCCGTCCGCCGAGCCGCTCTGCTGAAGCCGTACTGACATAACGTTCGGCTCAGGAGACGCACACACACAGGCTCAGAGTAGTTCAAACTGTTTATTAACAACAGGGATGTTTGGGTGCGTGTCTGCGGAATGTTAATGTGTTGGTGGTGGCGTCTGCTTCGGACCCAGAGGCAGGAGACCGTTCAGCAGGCAACCCTATGGGAGAAATCAGACACAGGGTGATGAGCACACACCAACACAGGAGGAGAATAGGCGAGGGAGAGAAGCTTACTTGTTTGGGCAGATGACTGGCGCTTCAAGGATGGAAGCCCGGGAGACAGCCACCTGCAGGGCTCGGTGCAGCAGCGAGGAGAGACGAGGGACGGGATTGTCCGCCGCCGAGGAATCCACCTGTGCACAGGGGAGCAAACTGGAGAGATGAGGTAAGTGATCTTCTTACCGGTAAAGAGGATGCTGAAGAGAATGTGGTAGAAGTCCATGCAAGGGAAATGAAGTCTACGGCTTCAGGCCGACGCTCAGGGCGAGGCGGCTTTTATCCTTCGCCGCTGACGAGTAGCAGGTGCGTGGGCAGGTGGCGCCGCTGATGAATGGCGCGGCGTGACAGACGCAGTCCTACGCGACCTACCCTTTGTTTTTGTCTACCTCGATGACATGCTGGTAGCCAGTTCATCCGAGGAAGAACACGAACAGCACCTCACTACCGTTTTTCAGAGGCTGGAAGAGCACGGACTTATAATCAATCCAGCCAAATGCAAATTCGGCGTATCACAAATTGATTTTTTGGGACATGTCTCCCCGGCAGGGGCAATTCCGCTTCCAGACAAAGTTCGTGCGATAGAAAGTTTTCCACGGCCTCAAACGGTTAAGTCGCTACAGGAATTTTTGGGGATGGTTAATTTTTACAACCGTTTCCTCCCCCACGCAGCTCAGCTCATGCAACCCCTATATGACGCGCTCAGAAAAAAGAAAGCTTCCAACGTGGTCGAATGGACCCCGGAGCGCGAACGCGCTTTCGTGGAAGTAAAAAGCATCCTAGCTAACGCCACAATGTTAGTCCACCCAGATTCCTCAGCCCGCATTGCTCTAACCACAGATGCCTCAGACCTGGCTATAGGGGCAGTTGTAGAACAACTTGTCAGTGGGGTCTGGCAACCTTTAGCATTCTTTAGCAAATTGCTAAACCCAACTGAACGCAAATACAGCACTTTTGACAGAGAGCTGCTGGCGCTTCATTTGTCCATCCGCCACTTCCAGTTTTGGTTAGAAGGGCGGAGTTTCACGGCTTTTGTGGACCATAAGCCGCTCACTTTTGCTATGGCTAAAATTTCAGAACCATGGTCAGGCAGACAACAAAGACAGCTAGCCGCGATTTCAGAGTTCACCACAGACATTCGACACGTAGCAGGCAAACTTAACGTAGTAGCTGACTGTCTCTCTCGCGCTGTGACACCGCCAGAGCACGAGGAGACAGATTACACCGCCTCAGCAGCGGAACTCTTCACTAACGCACACACATACGCAGCACCTATCCAGGATGGGATAGATTATGCAGCCATGGCGGAAGAACAAAGCAGTGATGCAGACGTGCGCGCGCTCCTGTCTGGACCAACAGGGTTAAGGCTGGAGAAAAAAAACTTGCGCGACGGCGTGCCTCCCCTAATATGCGACGTTTCAACCGGCCGACCTCGCCCGTTAGTACCAACTGCTTGGCGCCGCCGTATTTTCGACGCAATTCACTCCCTCGCGCACCCAGGTGTGCGTGCCTCGGTCAAAATGGTTGCTGAAAAGTTTGTGTGGTCAGGCCTGCGCAAAAACGTAAGAGAATGGGCAAAAACGTGCATTCCTTGTCAACGCGCCAAAATACACAGACACACAAAGGCCCCTCTGGAGCCTTTTCCAATTCCTGCTAGAAGATTTGACCACATTCACGTCGACCTCGTGGGGCCGCTACCTTCCTCCCAAGGTTTCACACACCTGCTAACTATGATAGACCGCACCACGCGCTGGCCAGAGGCAGTCCCTTTAGCGTCAACCACAGCGGAGGAAGTCGCTCGCGTTTTTCTAGCAAACTGGGTGGCACGTTTCGGTGTTCCATCAGACATCACGTCAGACAGAGGGCCTCAGTTTATCTCAGAGCTCTGGTCGGCCATGTCTAACAGTTTAGGGACAACAATTCATCGCACCACCGCTTATCACCCTCAGGCCAATGGGTTATGCGAGCGTTTTCACAGGTCCTTAAAGGCTGCCCTCAGGGCCTCACTAACGGACACAAATTGGGTTAATAAACTTCCCTGGGTTTTATTGGGGTTGCGTGCAGCACCTAAAGAGGATTTAGACGCTTCTCCTGCAGAATTAGTTTTTGCCCAGCCTATCAGACTCCCAGGAGAATTTTTACCAGAGAACCCAGAACCAGGACACTTTCCCGTCCCAAGGTTTTTAGGCAGCAGTGGACCGGTTTCCCTCCACGGTCCAGCTCATCACTCTTTTCCACGAGTTTTTCTTCCTCAAACTTTGAAAAGCGCTGAGTTCGTTTTTGTTAAGCATGAAGCTATTAAACCAACGTTACGCCCAGTTTATGATGGCCCATTCAGAGTGCTGGAAAATGGTGACAAACACTTTGTGCTTGATTATGGGGACAGAAAGGAAGTGGTCAGTGTTGACAGACTCAAACCTGCCTTCTTGCTGAGAGACGAGCCTACACAGGTGGCACGAGCGCCTCGGCGTGGTAGACCCCCCAGAGGAAAAGTCTCAGCCCCCAGGCAGGGAACAAATAATCTCTTTCCTTCCCACAATGCAGATTCACCACGAGAAGGTCCCAGCGGGACACCTAAGCCAACCTACAGCAGTTTTGGGAGAAGGATTAAGCCCAGACAGCACAAGGACTGATACCAATCACCCCGCAATTATCCACTAATTGTGCTACAACAGTTTAAGGCTACTTATGATTTCACTATGCTGTTATGTTTACCACTGAACTTTCTTAGGAGCATAGCTGCTAGAAAATTTCTCCGGTAGCAACAGTTGTAACACGTAGTATTTCATAGTCGCTATCTTAGACTGTAATTCTTTCTATGTCCTTTCCTAGTGTTTGGGGGGCCTGTGGTATATATGACTCTTATATCCCATATCTACATATGTTAGAACAAGTGGAAATGTTTTGTGACAGCATATGTAAAGAGCTTCACACCTAGTAAGGACAGAGCATCCCCCGCGCCGGGGTAAAGACAATGGACCTCCCAAGACGCGGCAGTGGAGACGGACTTGACACCTTTACCCCCTAAAACGAGAGGGGGAGTTCCCATCACCTCCCAAGACAGGGAGAGGGGATGGCAGGACAATGGGGATTAAGATAACGGGGAGATGTTACCTTTTTCAATGAGTGGCTCTGACGTCAGCTGTTTCAATGAGTGGTGCTATGCGTGCTTGTATTTAACCAGCGAGCGAAGCAGAGTTCTCTCTCTTGCCTTCTGCCAAGCTCTACACCTGATGAGATTTGATAGCGGAGCTATTCATTAAAAACCCTGTTTTTAATACAAAACCGCCTCGTTATTTCAGCTCCACTACACACTCATATTAAGCGCTCCCCAATGACGCGGCAGCCGACAGGCGCCTCATGATGGGGAAGACAGGGGCTAAGTTGAGGGGTGGCGGATGAAGAGGAGCTGCAGAGAGGCGTGTATGACTGCGACTCTGTTTCCTGGTCCCAACTCTTGAGTTGTCAATGTTTTGGAAATCTGGATAAAAAAGATGCCAGATAGTTAGATAAATGAGACGCACCATCCAAAATGGGATGGACACTGTTATGTCCGTGGGTTCTACTTCAGATAACCACTCTGAGGAACAAAACAGGACGACACACACGGCTGCAGGTCATTAACTCTCTTTTTTACTGAAGCACAGTTCAGCGAGTACACTTATTCGATTGGCAATGCCACAGGGTACAGCGCCCACCTGTGGGGTGGCATATGTAAATGCAACTCATGTAACTCCCATACATCACATCTCCTCCCCACTAAATGTTGTACCCACCCCCAAGATACACAAAGCAAACAACTTTTTTTTTTCTCTTTTTCCTTTTTTATCACACACTAGCCTTGAGGCTGGGAGTAGACGGTCCCAAACCCCTGAGTCAGTCAAGGGTTTATTCTGCCCTTTTGGTGAGACGTGACTCTCTAATCTAACACCTAAAGGGTCTCTTATTCAAAAGTGTCCAAGGTATTGTCTCTTAGTGTATCTTAAACAAAGTTTATGGGACATAACGCTCTCGTGGTTTAATAGTACGAGAAGGATATCTCTTACCAGTCTCTGGAGGTGGTGTGGTGTTTCCCTCTGAGGTTACCTGGGGTGGTGGTGAGGGGTCACTCACAGGAACCGGAGTAGCTGATTCTGGAACGGTGTTTTCCAGCCCAGGCAGGTCTGCTGAGATGCACGACGATGCAGCTCCGCCGTTGTCCGTAGAAGTATCCAATTCAGCAAACCTGGCCAGCATCTGGTCCGCGTGTCGCCTCCAGTGTTGCGATGCGCCGATGTCGACGGTGTAGGATACAGGGCCAGTCTCTGCTGAAACAACCCCTGGTATCCACTTCTTCTCTCCTCTCCCGTAATCCCGAACGAGGACTGGATCTCCCACCTTGAATGTTCTGGCTTTTGCATGCATTCCTCGATACGCACACTGTGCCTCTTGTGCTTTCTCTACCTCTGATGTCATGCTGGGCTTCAGCAGGTCTAGTCGAGATTGCAGCTTGCGATGCATGAAAAGCATGGACGGGGACTCCTTCGTTGTGGAGTGTGGAGTGTTGCGGTACGTGAGTAAAAAGGCATCCAGTCGGTGTTGTATGGAAGTGGTTCCAGTGGAGCGCTTCAGTGACTGCTTGAGTGTCTGTACAAAACGTTCTGCAAGACCATTTGTTGATGGATGGAATGGTGCAGAGCGGATGTGCTTTACTCCATTACCATTCATGAAAGTGTCAAACTCGTGTGAGGTGAACTGGGGACCATTATCACTCACCAACACCTCAGGAAGCCCATAGCGACTGAATAACCCTCGGAGCACCTGGATGGTATTGGCCGTTGTGGTGGAACTCATGAGGTGCACCTCAGGCCATTTTGAATGGGCGTCTACAACCACCATAAACATTTGGCTCTGGAACGGCCCGGCAAAGTCAACATGAATTCTCTGCCATGGGGATCCAGGCCAGGTCCATGGGTGGAGTGGTGCTGGTCCCGGTGCTTTCTGTGTAAGCTGACAGGACTGACATGTTTTTGAGACTTGTTCAATTTGAGCGTCAATTCCGGGCCACCACATGTAACTGCGGGCGACAGCTTTCATTTTGACAACACCTGGGTGTCCAGTATGCAGTTCCGACAGCACTCGTGATCTCAGTTTTGAGGGAATGACGACGCGCACACCCCACATAAGGCAACTTTGCTGGAGTGTCAACTCATCCTTTCGGCTGATGAATGGCGCCAATGTGCTGGCCACATCCTGGACCCTCGGAAAGCGACCTGTGGAGACCATCTCCAGGACTTGAGCAAGGACAGGGTCACCCCTGCTCTCTCGGCAGATTTCTCGGCAGTTCACAGGTAAGGCTTCTAGGTGTTTAATATGAAACCTGTCCACAGCACTGATTCTCTCTCTTGGTGATGTTGGTAGTGGAAGGCGTGAAAGCCCATCCGCATTTCCATGACGAGCTGCCTCTCGGTACTGTATGGTGTAGTTATGGGCAGCTAACAAGAGAGCCCACCGCTGCATTCTAGCAGCAGCCATGGATGGTGTGGCTTTGCACGGGCTCAGAATGGTGGTCAATGGGCGATGATCTGTAAGGAATGTAAACTGCCTGCCATACAGATAGTGATGGAATTTACGAACTCCAAATATGATGCCAAGAGCTTCGCGCTCAATTTGGGCATAGTTGTGTTCTGCCTTATTCAGAGTCCTTGATGCAAAAGCTATGGGCCTCTCTTGTCCATTCGGGAGGATGTGTGAGATGACGCTGCCTACACCATAAGGTGATGCGTCACACGCCAGCTGAATGGGAAGTTGTGGGTCATAATGGGTTAACACGCTTTGGGAGAGTAGCTGCTCTTTTGCCTCTTTGAAAGATGCTGCACATTCAGATGTCCATTGCCATCGTTTTCCTTTGCACAACAGAGCATTCAGTGGGCTGAGGATAAATGACAGGTTGGGGATAAATCTGCTGTAATAATTAATTAGCCCCAAGAAAGAATGTAACTGACTCACGTCTGTTGGTGCAGGAGCCTCCACGATTGCCCTGACTTTCCCTGGTGCCTTGTGTAGACCCTGGGCATCGATGACGTGACCCAGATATTCCAGTGAATCCTTGAAAAATTCACATTTTTCCTTTTGCACTCGTAAGCCGAATTCTTCCAAGCGTCCTAGGACTGCATCCAGATTTTTCAGATGCTGCGCACGATCCTGTCCACTGACCAATATGTCGTCCAGGTAGCAGTGGACGTTCGGCAGACCCTGGAGGACTTGGTCCATGGCACGTTGGAATATCGCTGGTGCTGAGGTAATTCCAAATGCCAGCCTGTTGTAACAGAACAGACCCTTGGATGTGGTTATTGTGAGGTATTTTCTGGAATTTTCCTCTATCACCATTTGCAAATAGGCATGAGATAAGTCCAGTTTACTGAAAAGCTGCGCCCCCGAAAGTGATGCGAATAAATCTTCAATGCGTGGAATTGGGTATTTCTCCACACACAGGGCAGGGTTAACTGTGACTTTAAAATCCCCACATATCCTAACATCTCCGTTCTTTTTCACAACGGGCGCAATGGGTGTTGCCCATTCACTGAATTTGACAGGGGATATGATGCCCTGCTCACACAGTTGGTCAATTTCAGCCTCCACTTTTGGCCTAAGGGCATAGGGAACGACTCTCGCTTGACAGAACCGTGGCACATGATCCGGCTTCAGCGCTATGGCTACTTCCATGCCTTTCAGAGTGCCTAATTCTTTTTGGAAGACCTCTGCATGTCTTTGTAGCACGCCCTCTAGCGTCTCCTCCCGGACCGTCTTTATTTCTTGCCAGTCAATTCGAATCTTCCGCAGCCACTCTCGACCAAAGAGTGGGGGTGAACTTCCCTGGACTACATACAGTGGTAGTCTAGCCCTCTGCTTGTTCATCCTCACTGAGACAGTGATGACTCCCTCTGCTGGAATCACCTCGCCAGTGTATGCTTTCAGCATTATGTGGGTTTGGCGCAAGGGCAAGTCCCTAAACTCACCTAGTCCTTCACTTCCGCCCTTCAAAGAGAGCAGATGCTTTTCCTCCCAGCTCCGGCTCCTTATCTCTCTCCTTCCCTAACTGACTGGATCCCAGCTTGCTATTGTCTGTCTGCGTGTCTTTACTGCTGATTATCGAATGAAATTATGGATTTAATAAGCTGGGCTTTGAACACAATTGACACTGTTTTTTCAACGAGAAAATCTGGCCCGGGGGAGCCGATTTGCCCCGCAGGAACAGCTGCTGCGGGTTATTTGAAGGACACAAGCAATTGGAAACTCTTGTGCCTGTGTGATCTCTCTATCGAAGATATTGAAGATTTATACCTTTTCGGAGCAATGGTCATCGGAATTCTACTGATTGGATCTGGGATTGTTCTGGTGTACCGCAAATTGAAGAAGATGGACGGAGCCTATCAAAAAGCGGACCCGGTGAGGCTCACCCATCAAATTGACCAACTGGGCAGGACTCTGACAGCGGCTAATGGAGAACTGTACAGGAAAATGGATTACATCACGATCACGCTGAGAGCCATCCATGATTCGATTTCAACGCCCAGCCATGAAGGATTTGAGCACTGAATCTGTAAGAGAATAGAAAGTTTTTTCTCTGAAGTCAGTGCCATTCGACCTGTTTTGACGCCCTCAGCACTCAGTCCTCCAGATTATCTTCAGTATACTCGTTTTCATAAGATGGCGGGCAGCATTTGACTCTCAAGGACAGCCAGCTGTCTGGCAAACTATTCCATCTGCCGTGCCAAGGACATGCGCCTCTGCTCAGATGGTAGACATAACATCTGCTGCGGGAAGAGACTTTTGTTGTCCTCCCACTGATATCACTGATTGCACTCAACACACACACTCACACTGACTCACTATACTGTCTTGAAGATTCATTCATTCACTGCTCTCTTTGTGTCATTGTATGGATTCTATTGTCTGCTAATTGTGCATTGAGAGTTTTTTTCTTGTAATCATAATATCGATCATATATGAACGTTATTCTGACAATCAATGCTTTTTTCTCTCTCCTATTGTGTTCACCCCCCTCTTCCCCATTGCTTCCTGTTCCCTCTCTGCTGACAGGCGCCTCATGGCTGCCGCGTCATTGAAAATGTCACCTATGACGTTCTCAGTGTCAAGTCAAATCCCTCGTACAGTATATTTACCAGTTATTTACTTGTGAATGTACTTGGCAATAAATCTTTTTCTGATTCTGATTCTGATTCTGATTAAAGTGTGCATCATACAGTTCTCTTGAAATCAGAGAAACGGCAGCACCAGTATCTAATTCTATTTCAATCATTTTGCCTTCAATTTTTGGTTTAACACACATGTGTGACAAATTTCCCTGCTGAGAGACCATATGCAGACTCGACTCAGTGTCTGTTGTGCTACCATCGCTAGACGTTTCTTTTACATCCAATTGGTGCACCCTGTTTTTCTTTTTAACTTTATACTCCACTGGTTTCTCCTTATTTACAGTCTCTTTGTTCCTGCACGTTTTCGAGATGTGTCCTCTCTTACCACATTTGTGGCATTTTTGCTCCTTGTAAAAGCAATCACTCTCTTTGTGGTTCATTTTTCCACAGCGCGAACATTTCGTGCGTCGTTTGTCGTGTAGTGACAGTGCATGGACTTTCAGCGCGTTGCTCAGCTGATGTGTCTCGCGGGCTACTGTCTCCATTGACATGGCTAGTTCCATTGCTTTGGAAAAAGTAAGCTTCTCCGTCAGCAATCTTTTCTGGATAGCTTCTATATTCAGTCCACAAACGAGCCTATCCCTCAATACATCCTGCAAGTGTGTGCCAAACTCGCAGTGTTCAGAAAGCTTTTTAATGACTGCTATGTATTGCGTCACAGACTCTCCCTCTTGTTGGTTCCGTTTGTCAGAACGGCCCTCACGGACCGTCACAAGACGCCTCAGTCACCAGTGAGTTTGCAGTGGTAATTTATTGTGGATAAGGATAAACACACACAGAACACATACAGCGGCTGAGTGAAGTCTGAGCCGGGGAACACCCGATGCGCCAGACGACAACGTTAATGATGAGCTAGGCAAACAGGAACATACCTGAGCATAAAGGAGCACCATCAAAACGTAGCAGGAAATAACAGATGATCGTAACCGATGATCATAACAGGAGAACATAACAGGATATAACAGAGACTGCCGCGCTGGAGGACATTTAGCACCCGCTTATATCTCTGGCGGCTAATGACCCCAACGCGGCACAGCTGCTGCTAATGACAGCAGAGCAGCAGCTGACTTTGACAGCAGGGAGCTCCCCCGGGCGCCTTCACAATAAGAGCCCGAGGAGCTGGAAGGAACCCTCAGCTGCCAAAGCCAGGGAACAAAAAGATATGAGACCCGAGTGTGGCCAGAACCGACACTCGGGTTATGACACCGTTTATGAAAGCAAAACCTTTCAGCGATCACAATTGGCTTTGGAGAAAAGTGGTCTTTCAAAACTTCAGTAAGTTGAGCGTATGTCTTAGCCCCTGGCTTATCTGGAGCTACGAGGCTACGTAAAAGGCCATATGTTGATGAACCAATTACACTTAGGAAAACAGCAAGCTTCTTATCCTCTGCAATTCCATTTGCCGTTACAAAGTACTCAAACCTTTCAACGTAGGTTGTCCACTGCTCCACCGACTCGTCGAATGGGTTAATGTGTCCAATAAATCCAGCCATGGCGTGCGGTTAGCTAGCGTTTAGCAATCCTTTCACTTGGCGCGCTGCGCTTAGCCAAACTCCCGCCAGGACAAACGTTCCTCTTCCTCCTTCACTCGCAGTCAATACCGCGGCGAGACTTGGAAACCTAAAGTTATCCTCGTCGCCAATGATGTTATGTCCGTGGGTTCTACTTCAGATAACCACTCTGAGGAACAAAACAGGACGACACATACGGCTGCAGGTCATTAACTCTCTTTTTTACTGAAGCACAGTTCAGCGAGTACACTTATTCGATTGGCAATGCCACAGGGTACAGCGCCCACCTGTGGGGTGGCATATGTAAATGCAACTCATGTAACTCCCATACATCACAGACACCATCTCCTCTAATAACACCAGGTTTTCCCCAAAATGAGTTCCAATTGTCTATGTAGCCCACATCATTTGCAGGACACCACACAGACAGCCAGCGGCTGAAGGATGACAAGCGGCTAAACATGTCATCACTGGTCAGATTGGGGAGGGGCCCAGAGAATACTATAGAGGTAGACATTGTTTTTGCAAAGTCACACACTGATTCCACATTAAGTTTTGTGACTTCTGACTGCCGGAGTCGGATGTCATTAATGCTGGAGTGGATAACAACTGTGGAGTATTTACAGTTACTTTTAGCCAGCATTTTCAAATTTGACTCGATTTGAAATTGCTCGATTTCAAATTTGATTCCTGGGGCCTGCTCTGGCCCCAGGAATGCATTTGACTATGGCCGCTGGAGTCTCTAGGTTCATGTTTCTGACTACAGAGTCACCAATGATCAGAGTTTTTTCCTCAGTGGGTGTGTTGCTGAGCGGGGAAAAGCGATTAGAAACATGAACAAGTTGGTGGTGAACCGGGGCCTTGCGACTAGGCTTCCTTCTCACCGTCACCCACCCATTCTCCTCACTGCTAAGGAGGACCGGAGGACCGCTAGCAGGCCGCCCTATGCTAGGGAGCTCCGCTGCAGTTAAGGGGCGTCTGTCATTATTAACTGGCACAGACGGTGTTTCAATGCAGCGGAGCCGGGATTCCAAATCAGACAACCTCACCTTGAGCGCCTCAAAAAGGCAACATATGTTACATTTACCGTTATCACTAAAAGAGGCAGAGGTGTAGCTAAACATCTGACAGAGAGAGCACACCAGAGGAGGAGGGGAAGGAGAACTACAGTGGGGGAAAAAAAGTATTTAGTCAGCCACCAATTGTGCAAGTTCTCCCACTTAAAAGATGAGAGAGGTCTCCAATTTTCATCATAGGTATACCTCAACTATGAGAGACAAAATGAGAAAAAAAATCCAGAAAATCACATTGTCTGATTTTTAAAGAATTTATTTGCAAATTATGGTGGAAAATAAGTATTTGGTCACCTACAAAGAAGCAAGATTTCTGGCTCTCACAGACCTGTAACTTCTTCTTTAAGAGGCTCCTCTGTCCTCCACTCATTACCTGTATTAATGGCACCTGTTTGAACTCTTTATTAGTATAAAAGACACCTGTTCACAACCTCAAACAGTCAGACTCCAAACTCCACTATGGCCAAGACCAAAGAGTTGTCAAAGGACACCAGAAACAAAATTGTAGACTTGCACCAGGCTGGGAAGACTGAATCTGCAATAGGTAAGCAGCTTGGTGTGAAGAAATCAACTGTGGGAGCAATTATTAGAAAATGGAAGACATATAAGACCACTGATAATCTCCCTCGATCTGGGGCTCCACGCAAGATCTCATCCCATGGGGTCAAAATGATCATGAGAACGGTGAGCAAAAATCCCAGAACCACACGGGGGGACCTAGTGAATGGCCTGCAGAGAACTAGGACCAAAGTAACAAAGGCTACCATCAGTAACACACTACGCCGCCAGGGACTCAAATCCTGCAGTGCCAGACGTGTCCCCCTGCTTAAGCCAGTACATGTCCAGGCCCGTCTGAAGTTTGCTAGAGAGCATTTGGATGACCCAGAAGAGGATTGGGAGAATGTCATATGGTCAGATGAAACCAAAATAGAACTTTATTGTAAAAACTCAACTTGTCGTGTTTGGAGGAGAAAGAACACCATACCTACTGTGAAGCATGGGGGTGGAAACATCATACTTTGGGGCTGTTTTTCTGCAAAGGGACCAGGATGACTGATCCATGTAAAGGAAAGAATGAATGGGGCCATGTATCGTGAGATTTTGAGTGAAAACCTCCTTCCATCAGCAAGGGCATTGAAGATGAAACGTGGCTGGGTCTTTCAGCATGACAATGATCTCAAACATACCGCCCGGGCAAAGAAGGAGTGGCTTTGTAAGAAGCATTTCAAGGTCCTGGAGTGGCCTAGCAAGTCTCCAGATCTCAACCCCATAGAAAATCTTTGGAGGGAGTTGTGAGTCCGTGTTGCCCAGCGACAGCCCCAAAACATCATTGCTCTAGAGGAGATCTGCATGGAGGAATGGGCCAAAATACCAGCAACAGTGTGTGAAAACCTTGTGAAGACTTACAGAAAACGTTTGACCTCTGTCATTGCCAACAAAGGGTATATAACAAAATATTGAGATGAACTTCTGTTATTGACATAATACTTATTTTACCGAGGAATTTACCAATTAATTCATTAAAAATCCTTCAGTGTGATTTTCTGGATTTTTTTTTTCTCATTTTGTCTCTCATAGTTGAGGTATACCTTTGATGAAAATTGGAGACCTCTCTCATCTTTTAAGTGGGAGAACTTGCAGAATTGGTGGCTGACTAAATACTTTTTTGCCCCACTGTAGTAGCCAAAGCTAATGGCTAACCCAAAGCTAACAAAAACACAGATGAAAGGTGAACAGAAGGCTAAAGAGGGTGATTAGATGACACTGAGTGCGCACACAGGTGCAAGAAGCTTGATAAACAGAAGTGAGAGCTAACGGTGGATGGGAAAAAGTGATTAAAATACGATTAAAGGCAAAAATCCCCAGGAGAATGAGGAGAGCTAACCACAGTACATACCACACAGACAGCCAGCAACACAGAACGTGACGATATGTTACCAGAGGAGATCTGAACTGATCTGATCTCTTCAGTCTGGAGCTTTACTCCCTGGTGTTGTAATGCTCAAAGCACTTTGCAGACCACCTCCACATGGTCCTCAAAAGACTGAGTAGCAAAGTATGTCATCAAGATACAGTATGCAGCACTCATCTCTCAGAGAACTCAGCATCTCCTCCATTCTTTTCTAGAAGGCTGCAGGTGCATTTGATAAACCATATGGGATCCTCACCCATTCATTAAGCCCCCAGGGTGTGATGAAAGCTATGAGATAGCGGGACTCTTCATCTACAAACCCCTGGTGGTAGGCCTTTCCCTGGTCGAGCATACTGAACCAGGAGTATCCTCCTAAAGTGTCCAGCAGGTCCCGTATCTGGAGAAAAAGGTGTCTATCCGGCACCATCTTCTGGTTCAGTAAGCGATAATGTATGCAGAGGCGTAGTGTGCATCCTTCTTTTACACGCATACAATGGGGGCTGAATAGGAGGACTTACATAGATCTTACTATCCATCCCTTCATTATGAGGTCTTGAATGTATTCTTTAACCTCTCTCAGCAGGGGTTTTTGGATAGAGGCATACACCCTCTGCACAGGGATATCATCTTTTAAGTTGATCACCATCTGGAAATTAGGGTTGCACCCAATGTCATGTTCATCTTTTGCGAAAACCTTGGACTCTTCGAACATCTTCTTGACCACCTCCTGCTGTCCCTCCTCCAAGTTGCTAAGGTTTACAGGTGGGTGCCACAAAGATGGGGTTGGCTCACGAGTTTGAGGTGTAACTTGGTTGACTATTGCAATAGGCATTGGCTCATTGGGTGGGTCAGCATCCATGATTCTTTCAATGGGTTGCAGGGTACCCAGAGCAGTTTTTTTTTGGCAATGTAACATTATGTTTAGTGTTGTTACCAGTAACAATGGTGACATAAGGCTTTGCAGAGTTTTGAATCTCAGTCAGGTTCCAAGGTTGTCATAGCCAGGAGCGGCACTGGGGTTAAGCTCCCAGTGCTCATAAAATGCTCCTTATGGCGTGCATCTCGAAAAGCCTCTGACAACTAAGTCCAACTCCTAGCCTGCCCATGTGGTTTAGTCTCTAAGCCTGGCGGAACTGTTTTACTAATAGGAGAAGGGGCGAGGGCGAATCTCTGGTGCCTTAAAACCAGATGCTTTGGGTAGATGGTGGCTTGTCAACCTGGGAAGGTAGCCCATCTAGGGAAAGGTAAACCCTGATTTCAAACCTCCGCTGCCTTGCGGCACACCCGGTCACAGGAAAGGCTTTGGGAGTCAACCCTGAGGAAAAATCCGGAGTCGGAGTCCCTAAGGCAGTTCTCTGTTGTGCTCAACATCGTTCTGGAAGCTCCTGCGACAGTGCTGGTACCAAACTGTAGCAGCCCTGCTGTTCCTTTGGATTCATCAGTGACGTGGAGAGGGGGGACATGCTGCATGGGCAACATCTTGTCCTCCATATCTTCCTGCCCAGGCTTGAATCCTACCAACGCCCAACGCTGGAAGGTAGAACACCGGATCACTGGAGAGGACACTCCAGCTTCACCTTTGGTGTAGACAAAACACGGGGAATGACAGTTACCGGTTATAAGCCACCGCTCAATTGGCATAGAGCGCGGAGCCAGGGGTTGTTCCCGACGGTGGGAGGGATCATCGGATCTCTCTGGACAGCTACCGCCCGCCTCAAGCTGGGCAGCCCCCAGCCAATAAGGTGTTGTCCCGCCACAGCTTGCTTTCCTCATTGGGTGCATGGGGATGAGGAGAAGTCCGAACGGCAGGCTGAGAACCTTCGCACCAGGCAAGACAAAAAAACAAAAGAGACCAACTCTAAAACTGGGAACTTGGAACGTCCGCACTATGATGACAGGACTCGCTGCTAACCTCAAGGACATCAACGACACCAGGAAGACTGCCATCATCAATAATGAGCTGAAGAGACTGGGAGTGGATATCGCCACTCTCCAGGAAACACGGTTGGCTGATGCAGGCACACTGAGAGAGAAGGACTACACGTTCTACTGGCAGGGAAAGGGCAGTGAACACGGAGTGGGATTTGCAGTGAAGAACACCTTGCTGAAGATGGTGGAACCGGGCAGCAATGGCTCTGCACAACTCCTCACCCTCTGCCTGAACACCACTCAAGGTCCAGTCACCCTCGTCAGTGTGTATGCCCCAACACTGACAGCCACACCAGAGGCAAAAGACGAGTTCTACGAGAATCTCACAACAACTGTCAGGATCATCCCCAACTCTGAACAACTCATTCTCCTTGGAGACTTCAATGCCAGAGTGGGTGCTGACCACGACTCCTGGCCCTCCTGTCTTGGACCATTTGGCGTGGGCAGAATGAACGACAATGGACAGCGGCTGCTCGAGTTCTGCACATGTCACGATCTGTGCATCACAAACTCATTCTTCAAGACCAAACCCCAACACAAGGTTTCCTGGTGACATCCGCGCTCAAAGCACTGGCACCAGCTGGACTTGATCCTGACCAGGCACACCTCACTGAAGAACGTGCTAATCACTCGTTCGTTCCAGAGTGCAGATTGCGACACAGACCATTCATTGGTGTGTTGCAAGGTCAAGCTGCAGCTGAAGAAATTCCATCGTGCTAGACAGCCTGGAAAGGCACGGATTGACACCAGCAAGATGGGCCAACCAGAACTTGTTGAGCAGTTTGCCTCCACCTTTGAGAAGGAACTTGGTGTACCACAAGAAGGAGAATCTGCAAAGCAGAAGTGGGAAGAGCTGCGAAACACCATCCACCGCACAGCCTTGGCTACCTTTAGGAGGAAGACCACGAAGTCACAGGACTGGTTTGATGCCAAGTTGACTGAGATGACCCCCGTCATTGAAGCCAAGCGCTCAGCACTTGCTGAGTACAAGAAGTACCCAAACGAGAAGAATCTCCAGATTCTCAGGGCTGTGAGAAGCAAAGTTCAGCAGACTGCTCGGTGCTGTGCCAACGAGTACTGGACTCAGCTCAGCCAAGACATTCAAACCGCTGCCATTACAGGGAACATCCGTGGTATGTACAATGGCATCAGGAAAGCACTTGGTCCGGCTCCAAGCAAGACAGCCCCCCTCAAATCCTCCACTGGGGAGATGATCACAGAAAAGAACAAGCAGATGGAGAGATGGGTGGAACACTACTCCGACCTCTACTCCAGACAGAACACCGTGACACCGTCAGCCCTTGATGCCATCGACTGCCTGCCATCCATGGATGAACTTGACGCCGGGCCAACCATCGACGAACTCAGCAAGGCCATTGATAGCTTGGCCTCTGGCAAGGCACCCGGCAACGACGGCATACCCCCCGACCTGATCAAGCACTGCAAGACCACCCTACTGCTGCCATTGCATGACGTCCTCTGCCAGTGCTGGAAGGAAGTTGCCGTACCACAGGACATGAGGGACGCCAAGATCGTCACCCTCTACAAAAACAAAGGGGAGAGAAGCGACTGCAACAACTACAGGGGCATCTCCCTCCTCAGCGTTGTTGGCAAAGTCTACGCACGAGTTGTTCTCGTTCGTCTACAGAAGCTTGCCGAACGTGTCTACCCCGAGTCTCAGTGTGGCTTCTGCGTTGAGCGATCGACGGTAGACATGATATTCTCCACCTCCAACTCCAGGAGAAATGCAGAGAACAGAACATGCCCCTGTACGTCGCCTTCATCGACCTCACCAAAGCGTTCGATCTGGTCAGCAGAGAGGGCCTTTTCAAGATCCTGCCAAAGATAGGATGCCCACCAAAGTTGCAAAGCCTCATCGAATCGTTTCACACCAACATGCAGGGGATAGTGCAGCACGACGGCAACGTTTCAGAGCCATTCAACATACGCAGTGGAGTGAAACAGGGCTGTGTACTTGCGCCAACCCTCTTTGGGATTTTCTTTGCTATGCTCCTGAGGCATGCCTTCAGCACAGCAACAGAGGGAATCTACCTGCACACAAGATCTGACGGCAGGCTTTTCAACCTCGCCCGCCTGAAAGCCAGAACCAAAGTACGCGAGGCTCTAATCAGAGACATGCTGTTCACAGACGACGCTGCAGTCGCAACCCACACACAGCAGGAGCTTCAGACCCTGATGGACCGCTTCTCCCAGGCATGCAAGGACTTCGGGCTTACCATCAGCCTGAAGAAGACTAACGTCTTGGTGCAAGGCACGGAAGCACCACCAACCATCATCATCGACGACTACAAGCTGGAGGTCGTGAATCAGTTCACGTACCTGGGGTCCACGATCAGCAACAACCTCTCCCTTGATACAGAGATCGACAAGAGGATTGGAAAATCAGCCTTCACACTCGCTCGCCTCACCACACGAGTGTGGGAGAATCCCAAACTCTCTGTCAAGACGAAGATGGCAGTGTACAATGCCTGCGTTATCAGCACACTGCTCTATGGGAGTGAGACGTGGACAACATACGCCCGGCAGGAAAAGAGACTGAACTCCTTCCACTTGTGCTGCATTCGCCACATCCTGGACATATCCTGGCAGGACAAAGTGCCCAACACAGAAGTTCTGTCCCGCGCCGGCCTTCCCTCCATGTTCACTTTACTCAGGCAGCGCAGGCTCCGCTGGCTAGGCCACGTTCACCGTATGGAGGATGGCAGAATCCCCAAAGACGTCCTCTACGGAGAACTGGCAACTAGCAGGAGAGACGTTGGCCGCCCACAGCTGCGCTTTAGAGACGTCTGCAAGAGAGACATGAAGGCCCTGGAGATCAACACAGAGCGCTGGGAGGACCTTGCAACGGACCGCTCCAAATGGAGAGGCACCCTGACCAGACAGCTCAAGGCGGGTGAAGAGAGACTGACTGCTGCAGCAGATGAAAAAAGGACCGCAGGAAGAACCGCCACAGACCCAGCAGCACGGAGACCACCCACAAGTGTGACCTGTGTGACAGGGACTGCCATTCGCGCATCGGCCTGTTCAGCCACAGGCGGTGCTGTTCCAGCAGAGTAGACGTTTAGGATTCTCTTCCATGGTCATCATGGACCGACGGAGGCCGCCGCCGCCACCGAATCTCAGTCAAGTCTGGTCCGAGATCCAGCTGTTACAAAGGCTGAATGCCTTCAACTGCCTCGGACAACACCAGACCGGTTGAAGTGGTCATAGTTGGTATTGGCAGGGCACCTCACCCAAGCCACTTGACCAGCTGGGATCATGGTGTCTTTGATGCCTGTTCATAGTTGTCTTTCTGGCAGAATTGGCTCTGTCGTCTGGATGTAGCTGACAATCGCTTCTGCCTTTTTGCGGGATACAGAAATGGCATTGTGGAGCAGTTTGATCAGGGTGGGTACTAACCTGTCTGGCTGCCCCTCAATGAGTTGCTCCAACACATTAAACCCAATCAGTGGTCTATTCATGAGCAAACTGCTAACCAGCACTGGGACACTGACAGAAAGACTAGGGTCATCACTTCCTGGTAGATTGATCATTGCAGGAAGCCAACCATCGAATGGGATGGATTGTCCATTAACAGCATATACAGTTAAGTCATCCATTTCCTCAATGATTTCTGTCAATGGTCGAATGTCTTGGCTAGGCAGATATTTCTCTTTCCAGTCCCGGCTTATCATGCTAACTTGTGCACCTGTATCCAGTAATGCGGTAACTGCCAGGTCATTTAAGTTGCACTGTATCAAAGCTTTTTTCCCAATTAGCTTGGCCATGCCCCCACGTTTATTGAATGATGATGGCCACGAGGACAAAGGGGAAAATACATCTTGTTGGTGGCTATTTTGATGCCAGCTCCTTCTGGGGTTGTAATGAAGTCAGACTAGGGTTTCCTTCCATTATAGTGGGACTGAATTCCTGTTTCCTCAGACTGTTCATCTCGGGGCTTTCTCTCAAATCCAGCCACTGGACGCCCTGCTGCAGTGACTGGCTCCCCGTTTTCCTGGTTCTTTTGTTTCCTTGAACAGCCCACAGCTCTGTGCCCTTCTTCTCCACACAAGAAGCAGTGGCTACAGTCTGATCGGTTCCGCTCGATGCATTTTTGGCAACCGTATGGTTTGTCTCTCTTGTTTCTCACTTTCTTTTGGGAGTATGGGTTCACTGTGTCTGGTGGCCATGGCTGATTTTGTAGCTTCATTGTCTTGACCAAGTTTGTGAGCTCATTTACTTTGGCAGTAAGTTCTTTAATTGGGTCTATTTTTGTTTTGGTTGTCAAACAGTCTTGTTTGGTAGTGTGTTCTTGGACTGTGTTAAACTCCAGCTGTGCACTGTGCGCGCCAGATTGAGTCTGCCGACAAGAGGAGCCTATCCTCTTCTGTCTTTCATTTTCTTCACTAGTAATCCGTGTTACATGGTGCAATGTTGTTTCATCACTCATGTCACAGTTTGTCAGAAGGGGCTTTAATTCTCTGCGGATATCACTGTGTTTGTATCCCAACCCCTGATAGATTGTATGCAAGAAGACATCTTGGACTGTAGCTGAACTGTATTTTATACCTGCATCAGACAGCTTGGAGGTAAATAGGACACACTGCTTCAGTCCTATCACACGATAGATAAACTGTTGGGGTGTTTTGTTGTCATCCTGCCTAGCACGCACTTTCTCTTGGAATAACTCTGTGCTGTTTTTCTCCCTTAGGTGAGCCTGGAGGAACCCCTTGAGTTCTGCTACCGTCAGGTCATCTTTGCTTACAAGCATTGTAGCAATATCTAATTATAAGTGTGATAAGGTACAGGATTATTTATTTTATGATTAGAAGTGTGTGTGTATGGAAGGATGTTTGATTCCTCCACAAACACAAACTATGAGAGGAATACTCTCTTTAGACGGGGCATCGGTTCAGCTAGGGAACAAATTTATTAATTAATCTCTGTACCTGCACATCAGTCAGTCTCAAACATTAATGAATTCTTTTCTGTCGTGACCCAGGAAAGCATACACAAACAAAAGAAATCCAGTACAACTTCTCTCAAATTCACAAGTTTATTAAAGAACCCAGATTACATGATTTTACATTCAAGTGATTTGTAAGCAGGTTCAAATAATCAACAGGTGTCAAATATCACATCAACTTTTAATAGATTCCTGTGTGGTCTATATTAATCATATATTCCATAACCTACATATGTTGAAGCATGTGGAAATGTTTAGTAATTACATATGTAAAGGACTTCACACCTCTGAAAGGACAAAGGCTCTCAACCGCCGAGTGAAGAACAAAGACGTTCCCAGACACGGCGGAGGAGACCGGAGGAGCCACCCTCACCCCCTAAGGCGAGGAGAGGAAATACCAAGACAATGAGGGGATTAAGATAATGAGGGATGTCAGCCTTTGTTATGCATGTCTTTTGTTGTGTGCAAGTATAAAGCCAGTGAGCCGGAGACATTCTGTCTCTTTTTTCCTTCTGCCACTCTGCACCACATGAGACTTGTTAGGAGAGCTTATTATTAAACTTTGGTTTATAAATCAAATCAAATGGGCTGCACGGTGGCGCAGTGGTTTAGCACTGTGGCAGCACAGTTTTACCCTTGGCCGGGGGATCGCGGGGATCATGAGGTCGTGGGTTCGATCCCAGCCCCTGACCAACAGTGAGCTGTGTGGAGTTTGCATGTTCTCCCCGTGTTGCGTGGGTTTACTCCGGGATTTCTCCGGTTTCCTCCCGCATACCAAAAACATGTAGGTTTAGGGCGCTCGCGCACGCAGCGACCAGCAGCCGGTGGCTTGTCACCAGACTGCAAACCAAATCTACCTACGGGTACAAATAAGTAACAAAAAAAAAAAAAAAAAAAAAATCGCCTCATCATTTCCAAGCTCTTCTACATCCTGAGCAGAAAATTAAACCTTTGTGGAACCAAGAGAAACAAGATTTTGGGTTTTACTGTAATGCAATGTAAGACTGTGAAATAACTTGAACACAGTTATGCACAAAAATTGATGCAGTTTTATGAAGAAAATGACATAACCTGATTATATGAAAAAGAAATTCTAAGTTACTCTATGAAAAGAAAAACAGAGGTTTATAGAAAAAGAATATTAATTTTCTTTCAGCTTATAGCTCCGATCGTAGCTTATGGACTAATTTTAACATGAAAGATTGCTCATATTCAATTATAATTAGTATTAGACCTCACATTTAGCTCAGCAAATAGAGAATTGGGAGTCTAACTTATGAACACAGCTGTATCTGCTAATTTCCAGTGCTGATCATAAAACGCCAGTCAGGTGGCAAACAGGGGAAAGCAACTGCCAGTTGTCCTTCCAATCGTTACAGCTGTGAGGCTTAGATTCGTCTGGGGGCATCCCGGAGCATGCGGCGCGTAGCCGACAGCAGGATGAATGGGGGCTCCAGGAGCAGACGTGACATCTTTGTGGCAACTGGTCCGAAAATTTAGGGCATCCACCAGCCACTGGAGAAATTTATGCTGAAAGAAAATGGTAGGTAGGCCATTGCACCCACGAGATCAGAGTGCTTTTGGCATTGTGGTCCATGGGGGTCCGGCAGGAAACAAAGGTCCAAAAATCACTATTAGTCCACTTTAACGGCAGGAAAAATCAAAAGTCCAAGAAAAACGTTCAGTAGGATAAGCACGGCTTCTGAGGAGAGGAAGAAAAGGCATTTTGGAAGTTTGACTCCCATAGATAGAGTGAGCTCATAGAAAAGGGTAGTTTCCCCTCAGATGCCAGAAAACAGGAAAATTTAACAAAGACGAAAAACTTGACAGAGACTAACACAAGACTTAAAAAGACTCAAACACACCCCAAAAACTTCTCCCTGGTTTGGGTGTTTTCCTCTATTTTAAAGGGTCGCGCTTCTAGTATCATAAATAAATGACTGGCATTAAAGATAACCAATTGTCTTCCATAGCAAGAGGTTTGGATGAACTTTAGTCCAATGAGGAAGCAGTTCTTTGTCTGTAACCAACCAATAAAATGAAAGGGTGTAATCCAACAGAGAGAGATAGCCTGGTGATTGGCTGGTACCAGTCAGATGACTGACATAAGTTTCAGAGCACATACATTCTCTATGAAATTCATTTTATACACTTAATATGAAATATAAACTACTTTTCAGTGATTTATAACTAATATCCAATGAGCATGCATTTATACTGGTACTTATCTAATTAACACACATCAGAATAAGGTTCATGTAACATTTTCAAAGCGTGCACACATTAAAATCAATGATTAATAAACATTCCAATCATGCAATCACATTGAAATCAAGGATTAATGAATTATTTCACCCATTATTGTCCATCACAGATGAGATCATTTTCAGTGTCCTGAGAATAAATACTGAAATATGAGAACTTGGAAAGAGTTAGTGTTCAATCATAAGTAACAGTCTATCAGTTCCAAAAAGTAATGAATCCTATTCCGTAGATGTCCACCAGGAGGTATTGTTTTGCTGTGGATAATTTTTAGGTGACCGTGGAATGCAGTGTGAGACAGTTCAGAGTTTTATGGATGTTCTGGAAAGACTCCAAGGGTTTATCAGCATAACCTGACTGGTTGAGGAGTAAACTTTGAGAATTTTATGACTTTTAAGAGTTCCAGTTCCTGACACAAAAGGATGCTATCAGCATGAACTGTTTGATTGGACAACTCCAGAGGTTTTATGGTGCACTTACTCCGTTAAAAGCAATCCTTATCATACCCCTCTCCATGGGATGTGTTTTTACCAGAGGTCCTTAGAGGAAGAAAAACAGCAATTCTTGACCAGATGTTGAGTGAGAGTTTCTTTAAGATGAAGAGTGATTTCCTGAATTAGCCTGAGGAGAAGCTGATGCTACATATTCCCCCCCTTTGTATCAATGGCGAGCGTCGGTCAGCGTTGGTACACATCCTTGGCAGCTGCGTCCTCTTGGCAACTCTTGACCTAAATACTGGGCTAAAGGTTTTGATGTCCATGCTTGCTTGCAGTTGCCCATCGAGTCCGATGGTGACGTCCACTTCTATCGATGAGTCCTTTGATGGCTGTATAGTCCTATCCTGGACCCACATGTCCTGTTGCAGGTAGGGCATGTAAAAGTTGTGGTAGTGGCAGCAGGGGCTGCAGGTGCATTCCTCCTCAGTCTTCTCTCCTGTCTCCTGGCTGTTCTGTCCTCCTCCATCATAAGGGTCCTCACAAGGCACTGCTGTCGCCAGGTGTTCCGGTCAGCAGCAACCTCCTCCAGAGCCTCAGGTCTGATCCTGCACTTCTTTAAGGCCATCTTTAGCTGGTCCTTGTAGCGCTTCTTCTGCCCTCCAGCAGAGCGTCGACCATGGTGTAGCTGGCCATATAACACCCTGCGAGGCAGCCGGTTTGGGGGCATCCTCACCACATGTCCCAGCCAGCGTAGCTGGTGCTGGGTGATCATTGCCTCAATACTCCTACAGCTGGTCTTAAAGAGTATCTCAGAGTGAGGCATTTGGTCATGCCAGGTGATTCCCAGGATGCGCTGAAGGCAGCGTATATGGAACCGCTCTAGATCCCTAATGTGGCGGCTGTAAGTCACCCAGGATTCACAGCTGTAGAGGAGAGTAGTGACACAGACTGCCTGGTAAACAGAGATCTTTGTTTGGAGATGGAGGTTCTTGTTCTTGAAGACCCGACGCCGGAGTCTCCCAAAAGAAGCTGATGCCTGCCTGATCCTGTTCTGGACCTCACTGTCAATGGTGTTGTCTACAGAGAGCATGCTCCCCAGGTATTTGAAAGATGGAACAACAGACAGCTGTTCACCAGCAACAGTGAAGGTAGGTGGAGTAGATGGGATATTGGTGCGCCATTGGCAGACGACCTCTGTTTTGATGGTGTTCACCGTCAGTCCCATCCTGCTGTATGCTCTCACCGCAGCAGTAAGAGCAGACTGGAGATCTTGTGGGCTATGAGATATCAGAGCACAGTCATCTGCATACTGTAGCTCAATGACTCTCACCCTTTGTAGTTTGGTGGTTGCCTGGAGCCTCCTTATATTAAAAAGGTTGCCATCTACAAGGAAGTCCACTGTTACACCGCTGCTGTCCTCAATCTCCTTGTGGAGAAGCTGGGTGACACAGAGCAGGAAGATGTTAAAAAGTACTGGTGCTGAGACTTCCGGTCTGGACGCCATGGCGACTGCAGCTTAACACTGAAGCTCTCAGACCCAATCCAGGATAACACCTTGAAAATCAAACTTAACGGATTTTTGGAGGAGTGAAAATCAAAAGACAAAATCATCATGTCTAAAGGAAAACAGAAGAAACTGAAATTCTCCAGGCCAGGACACGTATCGGCCGGAGAATCTGAACTGGAAGATCTCCGTTCAGAAGACGAGGAACTGGTGATAGCTAACAAAAGGGTTAGCCTGAAATCACTATTTGAGGAGCTACGACGATTTCGCCGAGAAGTTACGGCCGAATTTCGGGAATTCAGAGAAGAATTGAAAAGGACAAACAGCAGAGTGGACCAGGCCAAGAACCGAATCTTGGAAACAGAGGATCGAATAAAAGTGCTCGAAGATTCTGTGCTAGACCTACGCAAAAGACAAGCAGCTATAGAGGCTAAGCTAACCGACTAAGAAGGAAAACAAAGAAGAGACAACATAAGAATTCATGGTCTGATAGAAGGAACCGAAAATGGTTTTAACTCAATGGCAGAATGCGTGGAATCCTTACTAAGAGAGAAATTGGATATTCCACAAACCACCAACTTGAAGATAGAAAAGGCACATCGTTCATTAGCCGCTAGGCCGGCGGCGGAAGCGCCCCCACGTTCGGTGTTGGTAAGATTTTCCAATTTCAAAATAAAACAAGAGGTTGTAAGACTGGCCTGGCAGAAAAAAGGATTTATGCACCAGGAGAGAAAAGTCTACGTGGAACACGATTACGCCCCGGAGGTCCTTAAAAAGCGCAGGGAATACAATGACGCGAAAAAGGTGTTAAGAGAGAAGAAATTGCGCTTTCAGACTCCATTTCCTGCGAAGTTAAGGGTCTTCTACGGCGATGAAACGTGTCTCTATAATTCGGCGGAAGAAGCAACAGCTGACATGGCGAAAAGAGGGCTCCCGGTAATGGTATTTAAACCCGCAGCAGACCCGAGTGAGAAGATCAAAGCGCAAACATGGACAACACAAAGACCCTCAAAATCCACGGACCAGCAGCGGGAAACCCAGCGCCAGAGCGTCGCGGATAAACTATCCGTTTTCAGGTTGGAATAGCGACCTTTTTTTTTTTTTTTTTTTTTTTTCCTTTCTCTTGAATCAATCCGCACATCCAACCCCCCTCATACAAGGTAACAATCATTAAAGGAGATGCATATTCAGCATGTGGTAAAACATTTCATGGAACAATCATATTATTTGAAACAAATAAGTCTTTGTAATAAAAAAAAAAAAAAAACTTGTTAAAATAGAAATGTGACAATAATCCACATGTTCTCCTCATACTAACAAATACTGTTTTTGCGTGAATGTTTGATGTGATGGGGGTGGGAGGGTGCACACAATTTCACAGGGTTTAGGCATAAAAGGAAAAAAAAAATCATTACAAGTTTGGATTGGGTTCTGAAACTCACGTTAAAAGCATGGGACTACTTTCAGTGGTAAGAGAGGGCCCTCAACACGTAACAGAGTTTGAGGAATTTCCCTCAGAGCCTTCACTCCATCAAGGCTCTTACAGGGTCTTTAAAAAGACCTCAGCTCAGGAAGTTCTTATGACAGCTTTTTGTTTTAAAGTTTTTTACACTATGTTCTTAATGTTTTTCTTGTTTTTAATGTTCTTTCAGTTTCTGAGTAGCACAAAAGAGGGCCACCACACAGTTATACTAAACAAAACAACACAATGGAGAAACAGGGTGTAACCAAAATAATTTCATATAATGTAAAAGGAATCCTGAATCCAGTTAAAAGATCCAAGATTCTAGGCAAAATGAAAAAAGACAAAGCAGGAATAATATTTTTACAAGAAACCCACCTAACAGATGTGGAACACAATAAACTCAGTAGACAAGGGTTTAAAATGATCTCTTCATCTTCATATAAATCAGGGAGGAGGAGGGGAGTAGCGACATTGATATCAACCAAAATTACATTTGAAAAAAAATCAGAACACAAAGATAAAGAAGGGAGATACAGTTTGGTAACTGGGCGGCTAGAGGGAGAAGATATCACCCTGCTGAATGTGTATGCTCCCCCAGGGGCTAACTGGAAATTTTATAAAAATGTATTCGACCTAATGATAACTAAAGCTCAAGGTTTAGTGATATGTGGTGGGGACTTCAATCTTAGACTGAATCCATACTGGGATGCTTCTGGTAATTCCCCACATCAAAATAACACCCAAAACAGGAAGACTCGGATGCTACTAAAAGAATTGGGAATCTGTGACGTGTGGAGGGAACTTAACCCCAGTGTAAAAGACTATACATTTTACTCAACTCCACATTCATCTTGCTCAAGGATTGACTATTTTTTTATGTTTAATAGAGACATTGGAAGAGTAAAAACATGTAAAATAGGACTGATGGATCTCTCCGACCACAGTCCGATCTACATGGACTTAAATATCCAAAAATACACAAATAATACATTTTCTTGGAGGTTAAATTCAAATGTCCTGAAAGGACCATTGAAAGATGAATTGGAATCAGATATTCTCAGATATTTGGAAGATAATGATAATGGAGAAGTATCCCCTTTAATACTGTGGGATGCATGCAAAGCTGTAATAAGAGGAAAGATTATTGCAAAACTGGCAACCCAAAAGAAACTAAGACAAGAAAAACTATCCACATTAGAGTCAGAACTTAGGAACCTAGAAAAAGAACACAAAGGCAACACTCATTCTACTGACTCGCTCAAGATTAAGGAAATTAAAAACCAAATAAATGAGATCTACACAATAGAAATCCAGAAGAAACTTACATTTCTGAAACAAAAATACTATGAAGCAGGCAGTAAATCGGCAAAATTGCTAGCCTATAAATTGAGGAAACATCAAACAGAAAGAGCAATCTACAAAATCAGAGACCCAGTATCAAAGGAAATAAAATTCAGAATTCAGGATATTCTTAAAAACTTCGAGAATTACTATAAGAACTTATACTCCCACAAAAAACATAAAAACGCATCCGAGGCATTCCTAAACACATTAAACCTTCCCCAACTTACGGAGTCACAAAATAAAACACTACTGTCAGAAATACATCCTAAAGAATTGGAAAAAGCAATTATGAAACTTAAAGCTAACAAATCCCCAAGAGCTGATGGCTATACAGCAGAGTGGTACAAAACCTTTAAACAGCAACTATCTCCTCTCCTCCTGAAAACATTTAATTATGTCCTCCACACAGGGGAAATCCCCCCCTCCTGGAGAGAAGGGGTCATTGCAGTTATACCTAAACCTGAAAAGGATAAACTAGAGTGCTCCAACTACAGACCAATCAGTGTACTAAATCAGGACTATAAGCTTTTTACCATTATCCTTGCCAAAAGGTTAGAAAATATACTGACAGACCTAATTCATTTAGGTCAAACAGGTTTTATAAGACAAAGACAGACACAAGACAACATTCGACGCACTTTACACATAATTCATCATATAAAAAAATATAACTTAAATGCAGTCATATTGGGATTAGATGCTGAAAAAGCATTCGATTCGGTTGACTGGTCTTTTCTATATAGAATCTTATCCAGTTTCAATTTTCATAACAACTTCATTAGAACTATACAGGCATTATATAAAAAACCAACAGCTAAAATAAGGATTAACGGTATTTTATCATCTTCTTTTGAACTGGAAAGAGGATGTCGTCAGGGCTGCCCCCTGTCTCCACTGCTCTTTGCAATCTTCATAGAACCTCTGAGCCAATGGATAAGACAAAACCAAAAAATTCAAGGTATTACACTTGGTCAGAAGGAACATAAAATAGCACTCTTTGCTGATGACATTTTAATATACCTAGGGCAGCCGAACACTTCTTTACCAGAACTAACCTCAGTTTTTTCAGAGTATGGAGATTTATCAGGGTACAAATTAAACATGCATAAAACCCAAGTTTTAACATTCAACTATGACCCAAATCATTATTCACTAAGCAAACTCAAAACTAACTGGGAGTCAGAATCTATGAAATATCTGGGGGTCAATATCCCGAAACAACTCAACAAAATTATATCACTAAACTATGATCCATTGGTGACAAAAATAAAATCTGACCTAGCAAGATGGAATATGATACCATTCTTGGGTACTGCACAAAGAATTGAAGCAGTCAAAATGAATATACTTCCACGTCTTCTATACCTTTTCCAAACAATACCGGTAGAACCTCCCAAAAAAACATGGCAGGAGCTGGACAGAAGGATCTCAAGATTCATATGGCAGGGCAAGAGACCTAGAATCAGATATAGAACCCTACAGCTAAACAAAGACAAAGGTGGGCTCGCGCTGCCAAATATCAGGGACTACTTTAAAGCCGCACAAATTAAAACTTTAGTAGAGATATGTAACCCAGTCTACACTGCACAATGGAAGGAGATCGAATGCCAAATAACAAGTGACATCCCCCTACAGGCGATAATAGGGAACAATGCCTTACCTAAGCTTTTGAATAACACTAACCCGTGGATAGAGACCCCGCTAAAAATTTGGTTTAAGATAGTCAGAGAGAATCAAACTAAAGAGCCCTATCGACTTCTGCAATGGATTGCCTATGATCAGGACTTTACTCCTAATAAAACAGACACCAGATTTAAAAAGTGGAAGGAGAAAGGGCTGATAAAATATTACGATTTTTTTAAAGGGCAAATCTTAAGAAGTTTTGAAGATTTGAAAAAACAAGGCTTAATAAATCAAGACCTTTACAGGTTCTTCCAGCTTGACACCACATAAACAATATACTTAAAAAGGAGGTTTTGGAAAGGGCCCAGTCAGGTGTTCTGAAGGTCTTCTTAATGGCATATAAAGGGATCCCAGGGATCAGATACATTTCTAAAATATACCAAGGTCTTCAAGACTTAAAAGGAGACAACACATCTTATATAAAAGAGAGATGGGAAAAAGAGGGGAATTTCACTTTACAACTGGAAATATGGGAAAAGCTAAATAAACAGCAATGGAAAAGTACCTCATCCCTGCAGTGGAGAGAATTTGGATGGAAAAACTTGGCAAGATTTTTCAGAACACCTGCACAAAACAAATTTACCCATAAGGGATTGAACTGTTGGCGCTCGTGTGGTGAAAAGACTGCAAATCATTTTCATGTGTTTTGGTCATGCCCAGTTATCCACCAATATTGGACCAATGTACAGACAATATTGGGGAAAATATTCAAAATTACAGTTCCCTTTTCTTTTGTAACTTTGTATTTGGGTTTACTACCGGACTCGCTGGAAAGACGAGGAGAAAAATACTTATTCAATGTTTTAATATTGGCAAGCAAAAAAGCTCTAACTAAAAAATGGATGTTGAAGGACTGTCCTACACCTGAAGATTGGACTAACGTGATCCAAGACATTTACTCGATGGAAAAGTTGACATTCGCACTGAGACAGGACATGGATGGGTTCATGAACTTTTGGCAACCCTGGACCGCATATGTGTCTTCCATTAGATCTAATCTTTGACAAATACCATTTCAATAATGGTTCCGCTCTTTGTTCCAAAGCTACTCAGATGCTCTTTTATCTTTATTTACTTACTTTTTCTTTTTGTTTGTTTTTTACTGGTTTGTTTGTTTTTTTTTATTTGTTTTTTGTTTTTTTTTCTCTTTAATTTCACTTTTTCTTTCACTTTAAAAAAAAAAAAGGGGTGTTGTAAGAATTAATCTTCCAATGTTGTCAGATATCAGAAAATAAGGGAACATGTGATGAAAATGTAAACAATGCATTGCTGTAACGACCTGTATACCCTTTACAAAAACTTAAATTAAAAAAAAAAAAAAAAAAAAAAGTACTGGTGCTAATACACACCCCTGCCTAACCCCTGTACAAACGGGGAAGGAAGGAGATTCCTGTCCTCCTATAGTCACCCGAGCAGTCATACCATCATGAAATTGGCGGAGGATATTGACAAACTTGCTGGGGCAGCCAAACTTAAGAAGAACTTCCCATAGGAGTTCTCTATGGACAGTGTCGAAAGCTTTGGAGAGATCGACAAAGGCCATGAACAGGTCCTGGTGTTGCTCCCAACATTTCTCCTGCAGCTGCCGAGCTGTGAAAATCATGTCCACCAAGCTCCTGCCCTTCCTGAAACCGCATTGCGATTCAGGAAGCACTGATTCTGTGATGTTGTTGATCAGCCTGTGAAGCATCACCTTCACCAGGACCTTACCAGCAGCAGCAAGGAGCAAAATACCCCTGCTGTTGCCGCAGACAGCCTTGTCACCCTTGTTTTTATAAATGGTGGCAATTGTGGCATCTCTCCATTGTTGTGGGATGTTATCATTGGCCCAGACCTTGGTGATGTACTTGTGCAGGGTTTTTGTACACAAGTAGCCTCCTTGTTTCAACAGCTCGGCAGGAATGTTGTCATTACCAGGGGACTTGTTGTTTTTAAGAGAGCGGGTAGCTGATAGAACCTCCAGGAAGGTTGGAGGCTGATCCAGGTCTTGCATCTGAGGAAGTGTAGGCAAGTCATCGAGAACAGTGGGGTCTGCATCTGAGTCCTGGTTAAGCAGGGTACTACAGTGTTCAGCCCATCTCAGCAAGATGTTAGGCTGATCTTTTAGGATTCTCAGCCCATCTGCTGTTTTCAGGGGAGTGATGCAGTGATTTATTGGACCGTAAATCTTCTTGACAGCATTATAAAAATTATGCATGTCATTTTTATCGGCAAAGGCCTGGATTTCATGTGCCTTTTTTGTCCACCACTCGTTCTGCATTGTCCGAGTAGCCCTTTGTACATCCCGCCGAGCTCTCTGCCACTGATGCCTGATGATAATGGATGAGGGGTTCCTTAAGGTTGCCTGATGTGCTCTGTGCTTGTCCTCCAACAAGTTGTGGATGGTGTCTGAGTTGTCATCAAACCAGTCTTGGTGGTTCTTTCTCTTATAGCCAATCATTTGGGCTGCTGCCTCACAAAGAGCCGAGCTGATGAAGTCCCACTTCTGGTCCATGGTCTTCTCAGGCAGACTCAGGAAATGTTCCACCCCCCCTAGTTTCTCAACCAGGGAGCGACGAAAGTCATTTCTTACATCCAGATTTGCCAGACGGGAGCAATAAAGTTTCCTCCTTTTGGGCCTTTGTAGTCGCAAAGGGGGGCGCACTTGCATGTGGACCTTGGCCACGATCAGCCGGTGATCTGTCCAGCATTCTGTACCTCTCATGGCACGAGTGATGTGGACATCTCTGATGTCACTGCGCCTCACAATGATGTAATCAATCAGGTGCCAGTGTTTAGAGCGAGGGTGCATCCATGATGTTTTGTATTTGGCCTTTTGCTGGAAGATGGTGTTGGTTATGGTCAGGTTATGCTCAGAGCAGAGAGTGGGCAATCTCGCTCCATTTGCGTTAGCCTGGCCAACTCCGAGTCTGCCAAGCACTCCACTCCATATCTGATTGTTCTGACCCACTCTGGCGTTAAAATCTCCAAGTAAGAAGATCTTGTCATTCTTGGGGATCCGGCAAAGAGTTTCGTCCAGTGACTGGTAGAAGGAATCCTTGGCCTCGCTCTCCGATGGCAGGGTCAATGCATAGGCACTAAGAAGTGTAGCAAAGCGATTCTTAACCGGGGGATACAGAGTGTCATCAGTCTCTCATTAATGCCAACAGATGTTTCACTGAGTCTTGGTAGAAGGGTGCTTTTGATGGCCAGTCCTACACCATGCAGATGTTGTTCTCCTGAGGGATAACCCCTCCACAAGAATGTGTAGCCCATCCCTTCCTCTGTTAAAGAGCCCTCATCTAGGAGCCTGGTCTTGCTCAGTGCAGCAATATCAGTGTTGTAGCGACTCAGTTCAGCAGCAACCAGAGCTGTTCTCCTATGGGGTCTATCAGAACCTCGATCCAGGAGTGTCCTTACATTCCATGTTGCCATTCTTAAGTTGCATGTTCTCTTTTTATTGTTTCGACCACAGAGGTGGAATGACCCAACAGGCGCGGTAACCTGTTCAGGCAAAAGATGGGTGGCCAATTTTTAGGCCACTTTTTCTAGGCCCCTCCCCAGTTGGGGTAAGCAGTGCTGTCCTAAATAGGGCTGCTCAATCACACAGGGGTCTGCCAAAAACAGCTGCCACTCCAGCTGTTAGCGACCATAATAGCCTTGTGCTGCTGACGTGCAGGGTTATAGCTAGGAGCTCCCAGTAACATTCATACCTGCTCCCGTCGCCACACACCCTGTCGCCGCCAGACTTCAACCAGATGTCCAGGAAGGTAAGGCCCACCATGGTCAGAGGTGGACACCTGCGCATTGAATTATTTAGAGTGCCATAGGGGGCGTGCTCTTCCCAATAGCACTGTCTTCGCGATGATGAGGTAAATACGGTGGCGTGGGTAAGCCGATGATGACCAGCCCCTCAACATGGCTGCAGGAGGCTGCCAGGTCCTTGGTCTTTTAAGTCCTGGCTTTTGCGCACCACCAGTGCATTACTTTTCTGTTAGGGGTTGCTCCCTTAGCCTTCACCTTAATAGATTACCCACAAGGCAGTGGGGCTATTTACCCATAGTTGGGGCAGGGGTTGACGGGCGTCAGGGCGTGTCCACACAGGGTGGGCCTATATGCTGCGTCTCTGGGGCCCCCTGCTGCTCCGAGATCCCCTCCAGTTTAGCCTGGGACCGCAGGGTACCCAGTTACCATGTGTGGCCACGAGGAGGCACTGCAGGGGTCTTGATGGTGGAGAGGCTATGTACCAGCAGGAGGAGACTTACGCACTCGGCTCTTCTTTTCACCCCCAATGGGGGCTAGCTGGTGGCGGTAGCTGTAAGCAGAGCAGCAAGCAGAAAGCAACATGCAACATATGCCATGCAACATGCACTATCTACCAACATCTCTACGTTACTATACTACTGCACTAGGCGCTTCACACGCACCCTGTGTAACCCTGTGTCACAGAAGGTACACACTGATGTCCATACACACTAGCATGCAAACAGTGTCTATTCCTAAGTAGAGATCTTTGGATTTGACTTACTGGAAAAACCTGTAGGAATTTCCAAAAATAATTTTAATATGGACAAATGTAAATTGTAAAATTGTCTAAAAGTCCTAAAATGTTATATATGTCTAGGATGACCCAAACATTCTGGTTACAAAAGTACAAAGATAAAAAGTATGTAGTTTTACATACCTGAGGTAAATGTTTTGGTTTAAATGGTAAATGGCATTCACTTATATAGCGCTTTTATTCTCATCTCTAGATGACCAAAGAGCTTTACAGATCCTGCTATCCACACATTCACACACTGATGGCGGCATAGATGCCAAACATGGCGCTGTCCAGACCCACCAGGAGCAATTTACCAGGAGCAGTTTACAATAAAGCAGCTACTAAAATTGTTCAAAAATAGTTTGAATGTGCACAAAAATCAAAATAGAGTACAAGGAATATATATATGTATATACTGTATATATACATGTATGCACACACACACATATATATATATATATACATATATACATACAGTGTATATATATATATATATATATATATATATATATATATATACATACAGTGTATATATATATATACATATATACATATATACATACAGTATATACAGTATATCATGTATATCATATATCATTTCATACATGAAATGATATATGATATACATGATATACATGTCTGCAGGGTGAGAGTGAATGAAGGGAAGGAATGAATGTGTTTGTTTATAGTGAGTGACGAAGGGAGGGAGGCCTGAAATAGGCAAATGTGTGTCAGGTTGTTATATTTGTGTATTTATAATATTTATAATATTTATAATTGTGTATTTATAATGTATTTTTGTTTTTTGCATTGATGTATGTGGTTATTGTGTATTCCTTTACTTTCCTTTTTTTTTTTTTTTTTTTACTTGTTTCTCCTTTCTAAAGCCCATCCAGGGACAAGAGTTGCAAATTAGCTAATAGCTATACACTCTGTGCAACACATCAGATTGATTGTCATTGATTAATTGTCTATGTTTATTGCACTGTCCCTGTCAAATAAACAAATCTATCTATATAAGCATGCATATAAACTCAAAATTCTAGAAGTACAAATCAAAAAAGAAAGATATAAATCAAACAAACAAAAATTATTGCTTATATCTGAGGTAGATGTTAGGCTAAGCAATATTGAGGTAACTCAAGGAGGCTCACATGGGGTCCATTTAGAAGACCCGCTTATGGTTCCACTTCTACAACTTTGATGGGTAGTTCATTTAGACTAAGAATCTCCTTTTCAGGAAATAGCTTCTCAATGTTGGGATTGGAGTCTAGGTCTTGACATCTGAAACTACGCCTCGTACTGGTAGGCAAAAGGTTGAGTTGGTATTGTAGGGCTCTAGTTTGCCAGAGGTAGGTGCCGGCTGCAGCAAGTGTCAGGAGGTACCTGAAAATGACCGTGCACGTGAGCACTGCATCTGGGACAGTCCAGGAGTGCAAAGTGGGATGGCGTTGTGTGTTTGGGTCTGGCTCAAGGACTTGGAGCTCATTCCCTTTTGAGGCTAAGTCAACAACTTGAGGACTTTCAAGGGTTAGTTTATCCACAATCTCAGAGCTGAGTTTAATCGCTTGCTTAGAGAAGAAATCGGAAACATCAACACTGCCATTGTATTGGTCAGTGTTGACGTGATACAGGGCCAAATCGCCGACATGAAAAAGTGAGCCTTTAGGAACTTGAACCCAAAAAGTGTTGGAGGAAGTGTGAGCTGGGAAAATGTGTCATGTTGGTTGTAGGTGATGGTAGCAGATTGCACTGGGGTGTTAACAAGCCACCAGTTTCCGGTTACTTGAGATCGTGGGGTGAGGACGGTGTGACAAGTCATGTCCTGAGAGGATGCTTGGATCCCACAGATGCCTCCGGTGCTACCCTTAAGAAAAGGCTTACTAGGGCACAAATAGTGGACATCCCTGGTGACAGTGCACAGACATAGTTTCGGGACCAGGTAAAGGCCAGGGCTGTTGTCATGGCACGCCACTACTGAAGGGGTTTTGACCTTGACATGAGTGTCCTGCTTCCAAATCCCATCATTGACAACCTTCTTCAACTGGTAGATACTATCATAGGTGATCATAGGTAGGTTGACAATGAAAGCCATCTGATGCTTTTCAGGGTCAACATAGATGGGAATGGCGTTGCCCAAGGTAAAAGCTAAATGGGCTTGGAGTGGTATGACAGTTCTCTGAGTGGCAGTAGCAAGCAAGTCTTTGACCATTGACATAAGGACGAGGTAGGGTGGAATTCTCTAATGTTTGAGACTGATTGATGTGCAGGTACAGAGATTAATTAATAAATTTGTTCCCTAGCTGAACTGGTGCCCCGTCTAAAGAGCATATTCCTCTCATAGTTTGTGTTTGTGGAGGAATCAAACATCCTTCCATACACACACACTTCTAATCATAAAATAAATAATCCTGTACCTTATCACACTTATAATTAAATATTGCTATATATTTTATGCCCCGTGTGAGGCTTTTTCGCTCCATCCACTGGTGGAGTAACATGAAAGATTGTTCATATTCAATTATAATTAGTATTAGACCTCACATTTAGCCCAGCAAAAGGAAGTGCCTATGGTGGCTGCCCTGTTATATAGGGGGGTGGGATGACGCAACCGGAAGTCAGCGTCATCACACCACACTTCACATTAAGTGCCGCCAGAACATCCTTCCCCCCTTTACAAAGTCCAAAACCACTCATACAATTTGAACCCACCCTAATTTTGAACCCGAATCACACTCTAACTAACGTAAACTAAAATAGTCAAAGACCTAACATATTCACACAAAAGCAACCTAAAATAGGGCCAGTGGGTGGACTACCACACAGCCCACACAGCACAGTGGATTATTCTGCCTCTGGATTAACTAAAAGTCCTTTATTGAAACTAAAAATCTGCCGTGCACCTAAACTAAACACACCAAAAAAACACACAGAACTATAAACAAGAAAAACTGTCACAGCACAGTCACTTGGGTGAAAGAGGCAGAACCGGCATGGGGGGGTCCTGGGCAGCCCCGCAGCAGGCGTGCCCCTGGAGGCAACAGGCCCCCGGAGCAAAAGCTGATCTTCTGGATGCTGGAGCCCGGATTCCAAACCCCCTTCACCGACTCCCGTCCAGCCTTGCCACCTGGAGCGTTCTCCTGGACATGCCACAACTGGATGGCATGCCTCATCAAGCCGTCAGACAACCAGAAGCACGCCACGCCCAACTTCGCCACAATCCGCAGGCATGCATGATGTTTCTTCAGCTGTCATCTGGCCCATCGTCGCCGTGGTCGTTCATCACCCCAAACCCAAGCCAAGTCCATAACCCAAAGTGGAACCGTCATCACGCTCGGTCCCCCCCAACTACTCCTTCCTGAGCGCAGGCACTGAGACTTTCCCGCACCGACTCTGAGTGAAGCTGGTCTGGTTAGAAAACGAGGGTGTCCATTAGTCCTTTATCCCACATCACGTCCTCTTTGACCACCGGAACCCTCGAGCTCCAGCGGCCACAACCCGACCACTCATTCCCAGCGCTGTCTTTGATGGCAAAATCCAGTCCATAGAATAGGTCACACTCCATGATGTTATCGCTGTGTGCCGCCACTTGGAAAGAGAAGTCAATCATTTCAGACTTGTAACGGTCAACTCCACAGTCCCAACAGTGTGCAGCCTCCTACCACCGTAGCCATACAACGGCGCTGGGTTACTTCTTATCCTGTGGTGGGGAAAAACTTCTTCACCATGGCCCAATTCAGCATTGACCGCACCGCTGCCGTGTTGAGTAACAGTGGCATCTCCACGCCATCTAACTCCACTGCACACTATGTATACCCGCTGGTATTGGAACTCACCAAGTGGATAGTTGTCGGGGGTGGGTGGGGTGATTTCTTCCGTGGGCTCTCCTGATCAGATAAGCGGCACACCCTGGCATAGTGATTCAAGCGTCCACATCTACATCGTTTCCCTCTTGCCGGGCACTCTCTCACTTTATGGCGGTGCATCGCGGACCCACGACCCCTGCAAAGGGGGTTTCCCGGGGCAGACCTTCGGCTGGCAGCATTGGTTTCAGAGCAGTCTTCATCCAAGCTATCCCTGCTATCAGGGTCCGCAACATTGGCTGAGGTGGGCGGCTCCGGCGGCTTCTGTGACTGGCACCAGTCTAGCTCCAAAGCTAGCTTGTCTGTGGCCTCCAACTGGAGAGCTAGCTCGACAGCCCTAGCTAACGTCAAGTCATTCGGCGCCATTAATAGCTTAGCTTGCAGTCCAGCGTTGCACGTGTGCTCTGCTGGTTGGTCACGTACATCTCGTCTTCAAGCAGCCCTAAACAACACTCGCTAGCTAGCTGCCTCAAATCAGCGACACACTGGTGGATAGGCTCACCGACACGTTGACGTCTCTGGCAACATCCCGGTGGGGATGGGGGGGGGGGGTTACTGTTATGTCCATAACTCGGGTTGATAAGGAACAGGCTGAAGGTGCAGTTGAAAGTAACTTTGTTAACACAAACCACAATAACACAAGGTGCTCTGTACAGGCCAAGGGGTCGACGGCGAAAGAGACAGTGCTCTTCCGCCTTAGCCCTTTATACCCCTGGTGACGGCAGAACCAGAAAGGCAGGGCCATCACCCCCACTACACCCCGGGTACACTCAACAACATATTGGTACACCCCCCCCCCCGCAGAAAAACGTCAGACACGCCATTTAGGCCCTCCCAAATTTAAACCTGACAACAAACAAGGCTAGAAGGGTTATTTTGCCATCTTTGAAATGATAGAGTCCCTAGAACAAAATAGCCATGTTCCTAAAAACAACCCAAAACAATCCCAGAACATATATGCACACAATCAGAACTCTCCTAATAACACAAACAGTCAATATGTACACCCGTAATTTGTTGCCAGCCCCCACCCCAACACACCCACCCCATAACTTGGGCAATTCACACAAACAACATATTTCGAACACAATATAAACAGGGTTGGGGATTCCCTTTTTTTTTTTTTTTTACACAGGGCAAAATGCAACAGGCACATATCGAGTTCATGACTTTAGGGTAAAATGGCATATTAGCAACTCCACCACACCATGCCAATAGCCCCCCCCCCCCGCCCCCACAGTCACCTTACAGTCCCAATGGGAGACCCACCCCCTGGATTTCTGTCTGGCGGATCCCTCCCAGAGTGCCTTCGCCTCTTCGTCTCTGGAGACAAGCCACATTGGCGTTTCTTCCCAGCCACTCGCTGCAGCTCATTAGGGTGTCTCCACGATTCATTGGACAGTCTCAGTTAGCCGTCCTCCTGGGCAGCCAACACCTGCAGCCGCCCCGGTCATCTCGCCGCTTTCTTTTCTCATGGGCACCCCTCAGCCGAGCTTCTTCCCTAGGCCGGACCTCATCACCGATGTGCAGAGGAGCTCGATTTAGCTTCAGATGACCACCATGTTGTGACTGGGCTTCCGCTCTGGGTCGAGCCTTGTCACCGACCTGATCCGGAGCCCTCCTTGGTCTCCAGTGTTGTTGGTTGGTGCGTCGTGAAATTGTGCCGGCTGGTCCTGCCCCGCTCTCATTCATTCCAAATGAATGAAATGACAGCCACTGCAGCTCCTCGCTTCTCAGTATCACCAGGACAAGCTCCGGAAGTCGAGGGGGCTAACATCTTGGCTCCGTCAGCGGTCCCGGGTGTTCCGCTGTGCCGTCCAGTTCCCACATCCAAGGCAACTTGGACACTGGCATCGGGACCCTCCCGTGATGGCGCTCCACGGTGCTGGTCCTACACACCTCCCAAAATACCAAGCCAGTCACTGTCCCAAACCGCGTCATCCTCCACATGCAGAGCAGGTCGATCCCATCATCCACAGCCCGACCACTCTTCTCCAACGCCGCTGGTGATCGTGAACCCCAGGCCGTAGAACATATCACACCCCATGATGTTTGACCCAGTAGCGGTCACCACGAATTGGATGCTTGACATCATCGCTGACTTGTACCTTGCCGTCAGTTCCAGCGAACCCATGATGACCAATTTGATTCCTCCGTAGCCAAAGTAAGGCGTTGACAGGTCACTCAAACAGTAATGCAGGAACAGACTCCTCACAGTGGACCAGTTCAACACCGAAGCCGCTGCTCCCGTGTCTTCCATCAAACGGCACTTCTATGCCGTCCAGCAAAACGTTGCAGTAGTTTCGTCCGTTTGTGCTTGGGGAGATGGTATGAACAACCATAGGAGTCACTACGGGAGAATCCGCCCTACATCTTTGGTCCCCTCGCTCAAAATTTTTGTAGGCCCTGGCGAAATGGTGCAGAAGACCACACTTGCCACAGCGTTTGCCCTTTGCCGGACACTCTCTTGCCTTGTATCAGTGCCTGGTGGACCCACAGCCATAACATCTTGGCGTACCCGGGGCGGACCTAATTTTTACAGCGGCAGCATATTCCTCTTCATTCACGCTGTCTTCGCTGTCCAAGTCCACAGCCAGCACCTTCAAACGTGGTTCATTTCGCCCCGACGTGCTTCTCTCACCGAGATCTTTTAGTAATTTCTCCGCTGCCTCAAACTGCTGTGCTATCTCTATTGCCGTGGCTAATGTCAGTTCACCCGGGTAAGTCAAGAGCCTCGATCATGCTGCAGAACAGAGTGTGCTCCGCCAGTTGATCAAGAACCATCTCTTCCTCTAGTGCTCCAAATTGGCACTCCCCCGCCAGCTGACGTAGGTCTGCAACGTAACGCTGCACTGACTCTCCTGTCCACTGGTGGCACTGCCGAAACTGAATTCTCCAGACTATGACATTTTTCGGAGCGCGAAAATAGCACGGCAATAGCCCGACCACGTCTTCAAAGCTATCAGCCCCTCCTAATGTGCCAAGGAGTCTTTGACCCTCCATGCCAAGATTATGGACCAAAATCGCTCTCGCACGCAGTTTTTCAAGCTCATCGAGGTTAAGGGCCACCAGATAATTCTGGAAAGCCGTGTACCACCTAGCCCAGGTGACGGGTGGCTCGCCCGGAACCTCCAAAAATGGCCAAAATGTGGAAACAGCTCTCTCCATACCTTTCTCCTCATCACCAAATGTTATGGCCATAACTCGGGTTGACAAGGAACAGGCTGAAGGTGCAGTCGAACGTAACTTTATTAACACAAACCACAATGACACAAGGTGCTCCGTACAGGCCAAGGGGTCAACAGCGAAAGAGACAGTGCTCTTCCGCCTTAGCCCTTCATAACCCTGGTGACGGAGGAATCTGAAAGGCGGGGCCGTCACCCCCACTACACCCCGGGTACACTCAACGCCATATTGGTACACCACAGATACCCCACTTCCTTCTTATACTGGTGGAATCGGTGAGACAGTCGGTCACCTATATGCCTTTTCCAGTTGTCCAGGCCACATTGTGAGCTACTTGAACAATGTGTGTAGATGGAATAAGTTTAAAATAAATGTTTCTCTTCTTTCTATACTGCCGTACAACCCAAAAAATAAAATATTTTTTGTATGTTCTTATTTTTTTTTTAAATTTTGTCTGTATTATGAGGTGCATGAGCAAATAAAATTGAATGATATTAAATTCTCAAGTGTGAAACAAAGCAAAACTTGCAACTTAACACAAATGTCTATCACAGCACGCAGCTCAATTAAGTTGTCCACACAGACGTGAATTTTTGGTTAGCCACCAAGCTCCAGAATAGTTTCTGTTTAACATTTTGAAACAACCTTCATTCTCACAAAAAAACAAAAACAATTTTTGATACAAAACAACAATCTCACAGTATTTTAATTACAGGCATATGCAGTCCAAACCTCAAGTGTACAGAAAAAAAAAAAAAACCGCTTCTGCATGAACCTTAAGTATTTAGTTTGTTTTTAAAAAGAAAACAAAAAAATGTGGTAAATGTAGCTTTTAGATTGGGCATTGTGTTTACAGTTTGTTGTTTTTCTCCTACAGAAAAAAATATTGCATAACTGATGTCTGGTCAACTTTGTCTCTACCTTTAAATACCTGGGCTCGACAACTTCCCAGACTGGTGACTTAAGGCCTGAGGTTGACCGACGACATGCGCTGGCCTTGGCAGTGATGCAGTCCTTGTGGAGACCTCTCTGGCACCACCACCACATTTCACAAAGGACTAAGCTTTGCATCTACAACTCTTCTGTTGTTTCAGTCCTACTGTATGGCTCTGAGACTTGGCCACTCAGTAAGACCTTGGCAGCTCGGCTTAATGGCTTAGTAGAGCCCTAAGGAGGATCATCGGCATCTGTTGGCATGACGCATCACCAATAAAGAACTCGGAGAGGAGACTCAACAACTTCCAGCCTCAGGTCTTGCCACAATGCAACGTGTCCGGTGGTATGGCCACATCCTGCGCCTCCCCCTTGAACACCCCACCAGGGCCATCCACGACTGAGCCCCCCACCCCTGCATCTGCTGGATGGATGTCCTCTCTCGTGACTTGCAACAGCATAATATATCTCTGCACCAGGTCCAGCAGCTAGCGCATGATAGAGGGAGGTGGCAAAGAGTGGTTTGGGTACATGTCCACTGGTTCCATCATTTTTCCGCTTCCCATTCATTGTATATTGGAAACACAATGGAAAGCATTTGGGTGCGGACCGGTGAAAACCAGACTGTGGTGTGCAGAATCTCCCATGGGTCCCCTACTGTCATATCCGGCTCTAGGGAGCCGGGCAATCAGAGCCAGGGGCAAGCCAGTGAGTCGTGATATTTTATTCAGGGAAAAGGGGAAGGGATGAGGAGAGCACAGATACTCATGCAGACGTACACTCACAGGTTGCACAGCGCAGAGGTAAGCAGCTCGTACCGGACGTGGGGGGTAGCAAGACGTACATACTCACAGCGGAATACAAACACAGGAATGCTGCAAGAGGAGTATAAGCTGACACCAGACGAAGGGGCTTCAGCTTAGCAATGTGTTTATGTCGCAGCCCCGAGTCATCGAGGCTGCTCCTATTTATCCTCATTGGCAGCGCCCCAGCTGTTGAAGACTAATTGGCCCCAGCCGTCCATAATGCTGCCAGCTGGGGGCCAGCTGAGACGCTGCTCAATGGGAAGCAGGGATGAGGGAAAACATGGGCTGAGTGCCGAGACGGCATCTCAACCCATGGTGACAGAGCCCCTCCCTCAAGGTCGGGCTCCTGAACGACCAGGAACATCCCAGCCCCCCCCCCCCCCCCCCACCTAGGGTGGGAGGAAGGGAGGCGGACCGGAGGGGAAGAAGCCAAGGGAAGGACAACACCAATGGGGCAATGTAGGGTAGCGGGAAAGAAAAACCCAAATACAATACTGACAAAACAGAATAATTAACCCAGGTACAGATGGGGAGAAGAACTGGGTCAGCACGCCGGTTACATACTACCCAGAGAGCACCAACCATGCGTGACCCAGAGCAAGGAAAAAAGAACCACCAAAAAGGTACAGGGCAAAAAATGCTGAGTACGGTTAAATAAAGGGGAACCTATACACAGCGCTAATTTAAGTACATACACACACAGTCACCAAGAAAAGTGAGGGTGACTGGAACAAATGACAATTATAGAGCATGGTGTTACAAAAAACAAGGCACATGACTCTATAATGAACCAACAGGACAAAAAAGAAATACTGAGTGCAGGCAAAGAAAAACCCACACACACACGAATATACTGTATAAATACCCAGTCACCTAAAGAAATGAAAGTGACTGGAATAAATGACAATTATAGAGCATGGTGTTACGGAAAACAAGGCACATGACTCTAATGAACCAACAGGACAAAAAAGAAATACTGAGTGCAGGCAAAGAAAAACCCACACACACGAATATATAAATACCCAGTCACCTAAAGAAATGAAAGTGACTGGAATAAATGGATAACTGCAGAGCATGGTGTTACGGAAAACAAAACATAACTCTACAATACAAAAAACGAGGCTAAAAACATGGCACAAAAAGTAAAATGCTGAGCATGAGCGATGGAAAACACAGCACTATAAAAACGAATCCACCAACAGGACAACACATTACACCCGAGTGACCTTAATAACAAAAGAAAAAGTGACACCCGAGGTGAATGGCAGGCAGAGTCCAAAAATGGCCGAGATGGCTCCGGAGATTTCCCCGCCCATCGTCCAGCTGGCGAATCAGGGAAAGAGAAGTGTTCGGACGGCGAACTCTGGACCCAGATCCCAGGAATCCAGTCCACCGGCAGCCGAACCAGGCTGCCCAGAGGGAAACACAGACCAGTGGGGGGAACCAGATCACCGAACCAAAAGTTCTGTGGGTCGGGTCGTCGACCCGCATCACTCAACCACCAGGACCGTTGAGACGGGCGAAGGATCAGAGCGGATCCCGGTGGAAGAGGCTCAGGGGAGAGCCGATGACGAGGGCGGCGGGCGTCAGGCCGCAGGAAAACGGCCACCTCCTCACCGGACCTGGACAATACTGGGGCAGCACCCACGTCGGACCCCGATCGGGCCTCAGGCGAACCCACGTTGGACCCCGACTGGGTCTCGGGCGAACCCACGTTGAATACTGCACCAGAACCGACCTCCAACGTTGAACCCGGACCCTCCAGCACCACGAGGAACAGCAACTCCTTGCCGGTGACCCTGGAAGAAGGCTCAGAAGAGAAAACAGAACCGGGATCAGGATCACCGGCAGCGCCAGAACCCGGCGAGACGAGCTCAGACGCAGCGGACGGCTGCACCCGGCTCGTCTCCCCTGGAGATAGGCTGAAGTGCTCGGGGATAAAAAGAGAGAAAAGAAAGGAGAGCACTCGCCTGATCTCGGGTTCTGACGCCGTCCAGGACTGCGAAGATCCAGGATCCGTCGTCAGGAGGTCGTTGTCAGGCTCCCATCTAGCCGCGTCGGGCCCCACAGCCAGCACGATGGTCAGCGCAGCTTGAGATCCCTCCAGCTCAGGTAACCCCGCCGACGATCCACTCGGCGTGAAGCCAGAAGAATCTCGTCCCGCCGGACCGAACCGCTCCTCCGTGGAGACCCGGGGACGCTCAGTCGTCGGCGTAGACTCCACGCAGCAGTCAGTCCCCCTCCTCCGTCCGCAATGTAGCTGCGGAACCACAGGCCCTCTCCATATCCCACCACATTGACCCGGAGCCGGGGACCGCTCGGCGGAGAGAGACACAGAGGATGCGGGATTAGGCATACAGGTTACAGCAGGTGGGGAGAGTTCAGGGAGCTGTGAACCCTGAACTTCTCCTCCAGGGATGTGACAGAGCAAATCATTAAGCAGGTGTGAAAAAAACAATGACTTGCCTGCCCCCTGGAGGTTGAGTATCGCCTGCTGTAGTGGAATCTGCTTCTTCCTCTCCCCGCCCGGCGATAACGGAGGACCCCCCGGGAATTCGTCTGAGGGTCGCTCGCGTTGTCTCCAGCAGAGAGCTCACCAGGCCGGGATTCCAGGCACACACAGCGGTCAGGAAGCGTGTCGAGGAGGAGGGGGAAACAGCCGGGGTGAGCCAGCCCGAATGTCCAGGAATGACAGTGGGGGAACGAGGCTCAGGGGACGAGGCTGTAGAATCTCCACACTGACGAGGCGAAGGGATGACAGCTGCGTGGGAGGAACGGTCCTGACGATGACCCAGAACTGGGTCCGGACGAGGTTCGTGCAGAGGTGACTCGGCGATGTGATGACGACTACTCCCAGGGGACGAAGCGAGGGGGGAAACCCAGGATTCGCCGCTCCAGATCAGAGATCGAGACGAGGAAGGCGTCGAGCACGGGAAAGCTTCGTAGCCCTGAAGTCCTCACCATCAATCTCACTGCCGCCGCCACATGCCTGAAGGTGGTGACAGGAAACACAGTAGAGCTCGCGACAGCCACTCGACCCCGGACATAACTGCTGTCAGCTGCGGCTCCTTGAAGGGAATCCCGAGTGACGTGGCGCAGGTCGGGGGAAGTCCTCTGGTTGGCGCGAACTCCCGGACTGGAATGGCGGCAGGAACGGGACTCCGAAGCGGGGAAAGACGTCGCCCACTTCGACTCCCTGCCGGGATTTCCATCCACCCCGTGGAGCTTCTCTCGCTGTGTACCTGCAGCGTCTATCCTGGCACTGTCCTCCAGATGGTACAGAGAGTGAGGGTGACAGTCCAGGAGTTCCTCAGCACGGCCCGGATGCCAGCGTCTCGCGTTGGAGGCGTCGTGCAGGGTGAAGAACGTCCCGTCGACAGCCTCCGAGATGGACCTCAGCTCGTCGCCCTGGCGCCGGAAGTGACTCCTGGGAAACGGCATGCTAGCAGCGCTGACACCCGGACAGAAAGGTACATTTCCACAGCGACTCACGGCCGCCGGCAACTCTTCTGGCTGCGACATACTGTCATATCCGGCTCTAGGGAGCCGGGCAATCAGAGCCAGGGGCAAGCCAGTGAGTCGTGATATTTTATTCAGGGAAAAGGGGAAGGGATGAGGAGAGCACAGATACTCATGCAGACGTACACTCACAGGTTGCACAGCGCAGAGGTAAGCAGCTCGTACCGGACGTGGGGGTAGCAAGACGTACATACTCACAGCGGGATACAAACACAGGAATGCTGCAAGAGGAGTATAAGCTGACACCGGACGAAGGGGCTTCAGCTTAGCAATGTGTTTATGTCGCAGCCCCGAGTCATCGAGGCTGCTCCTATTTATCCTCATTGGCAGTGCCCCAGCTGTTGAAGACTAATTGGCCCCAGCCGTCCATAATGCTGCCAGCTGGGGGCCAGCTGAGACGCTGCTCAATGGGAAGCAGGGATGAGGGAAAACATGGGCTGAGTGCCGAGACGGCATCTCAACCCATGGTGACACCTACAGCAGGGGTTCTTAATCTTTTTGACCTCGGGGCCCAAATTTTCCAGTAAAAAGTGGCCCGCTGACCATTCAAATATTAACATTGTATTGGTTTAATAACTGATCTCATGCCTAGTTTGATTTGTATTCTATGACTAAATCAAATCTGCTTACAGCTTAACAAGTTAAAACCTTGTCATAAAAGGCATGATACAATGTGATCATCCCATTTATTTATTATACGTATGTAAACCTGCACATACAACAAGATGCCAAACAGTCATCAATTCATGGAACAAATCAAGCTGCTACAACAACAGAAATTAAATAAAGTGCAAGTGAAAAATATAGCCTTTTAATCCTTGAATGAATTTGATTCATTTTTAATTCATTCATTTTTGCCTGGCAGAACAATAACAGTCATAACAGTCCAAGCTACAACTTCCTTTTTATATTCACCGCTTACAAATGGGCTGTAAGAATTCGTGAAAGATATTAAGCTGCTACAAGAACAAATTTAAAATCTCGAGTAAAGCTTATTTACACAAAAAATAGAATAAAATAGATTAATTAGATATTACACAAAGTGTCTGCATACATACAGTATATCTCTTAGATTCACAAATACACCCACACACCCACACAGACATCCAAGTCAAACCCACACATACACTATTCACACATAAACATCAGTTGCTTACACACATACTACACACACATGCACACACACACATGTAAGCTTCACAGGAAAGTCTCTGTTTTTGTTTCCATACATGGGCATGTGTAGAGCTGAAGAGAAGGCATATGGATGCTGAGAGGAAGCCACAAAGCCATAAAGGCAGGAACAAACACCCATTAACTTGCCTATATGTAGCTGTGAATTCCTTTGTGCGGGGTGCTTTCCAGGAGAGGGAGCTGGGAGGAGACCTGTGGCCATGTATTCTGACTCCCTGCATGGATCAATAAAAGTTAAGTTGAGAAATAGTATTTTCATCTGTGATTATTGGTTGGTTAACTGAAAAGATTCTGCTTACTGTCCAGAAAATTAATTTTTACTGGCCCAGGAAATGTATTTGTCTACCTTTTGATTTTTGTTGGGGCTTACATCATTCAGCTGTAGTCACCACACAGTTGCAGAAGAGGTTTGATCTTCCTCTGTGTCTGTTTCCTGTGCTTGCAATTGTGGAGCATTTAAGAAAGTAGACAAATCTGATATGCACCGGAGCATGGTCCCATCTGGCAGACACACAACAGTTCCAGTAGAAGCAAAATAGATGTGTGCTCTCACTTTCAGAAGCACATCTCTTCCCAGGAGGTTTACTGGACAGTCTGGAGAATACAGGAAAGAATGAACAAAGTCAAGTCTGACCAATGAGCAGTTCAATGACACTGAGAAAGAGAGATATTTTGGGGTCCCAGAGATGCCAACAACTTATGTATCGTTAGTGGATAGGGGTAAAGTAGTTGATGAGAAATGAGCCCCTGTGTCCACCATAACTTCATAAGCTTTGTCTCCCATCTTGAGGGGCAGCATTGGATCCGAAAGTGCTCCTTCTTCAGTGTGGCTCTCTGCGCCCCATCATTGTTGACTGGGCATCATGCTCTGGTTGGGAGCCATGTGTGATTGCTGTGGTTGCTGTGGTGCAGAGGACTGGTCAGGCTACACCCCTGGTATTGGGGGTGGAGTAGGTGTATAGGCCATCCAGGCACATCCTCTACCAGGAAGTGGAGTCCTGCAGTTACGAGCCCAATGGCCTCGTCTGCCACACCTAAGGCATATATCCTGTGGCAGCCCAGGTAGTCTTCTACTTCCTCTGTATACACCTTTCTCACTCCCTGGTTGCGGTGATTGAGGTTACCATTGTTGTTGGGGTGTCAACAAAAAGGGTTCAGCAGGGACTGGCCCAATAATGGCCACAGGGGTTGCCACTGTGATGGCCGGAGCCTGTACAGTAGTTTTTTGTTTTTTGTCTTTGTTCACTACATCTCTAACTGCTTTCAGCCTGCCTTTTACCAACTGATTTGATAAATCTGCTGTTTCTGTCTCTTTTTCCATTTTGTTTTTTATTATATTGTTTCACATAATGATGCACATGTGAGAACCATTCTGCCCAGGGGTGGGTATTCAATCTCACTACCCCTTCCAGTGTGGCTCTGACAGGTGGTGGTACTGATGTCTATATGACATTGTGGAATGCCGCTGATGTGGTAGCATTATTATGTGGGTTTTCTCCAGTCATGTCAGTCCAAAGTGCCAAACACCTATCCACATAGGGTCCTGCATCCTCTCCTTTTTTCATAGGCATATCTGTTAGCTCTGTTAGCTCTGCACTAGTGAGATCTACTGGAAACATTGACCTCATTACTGCAAAAATCTCATAATTGTGTTCTCTGAATGGAGCCTCATCATGCTCATCAGTGGTGCCAGCCTCTTCCTCTATGTTCTTTAGCATAGAAGCTGAAGTATGAGTAGCCACTATCCTTCTAACATCTGCCAAGCACAAATGACAACCAACTGTGGCCTTCTGCATAGCTCTAATCTATGGAGAGGTCCCTGAAGTTAGCAGAGGCAATGTGTCACAAATGCCCTTCAGGTCCTTAAATGACCATTCTACGTACATATTGTACCGCCCCAGTTTCAGTAGCAATCATGGGCATTTGTTTATAGTTTACTTTAGGTATGGCTCCTGTTCGTAAACATGCGCACTGAGGTGCCCCTTCGGTCAGATTTTCTATTGTGGATCCATAATCACCAATTTTCCACTGCTTTCATGTGCCTGTAGGTGCTTTTTACCTCCGCCAAGGAGGTTATGTGATCATCGGCGTTGGTTTGTCTGTTTGTTTGTCTGTTTATTTGTTTGTTAGCAAGATAACTCAAAAAGTTATGGACGGATTTTCATGAAATTTTCACAGATTGTCAGAAATGGGGCATCCTACAGATGATTACATTTTGGTGGTGATCCGGATCACCGTCCAGAAGAAAACCGCCATTACGGAAAATGCCATTTTTGTCAATAACTACTGAACCACTAATCCTATCATTGTGAATCCAATTGCTAGTCATATGTTTTCATGGTCAAGGAATCTGAAAACGTACACACAAACACTGCATGGGGGGAACTGTGGTGCTTGGCGGAGGTCTGCGCTCTCTGAGTGCTTTTCTAGTTTTTTATCTGTGTAATCAGTTACTTTTCTAGGGGTGGCTCCCTCACCAGCACTTGACATGTTTCCTAGCCAAGTTAAAGTCTGGCTCAAGTGTTCATTAAACTCACGCAAATAAGCGTTAACAGGGTCTCCATCTACTTTTTGGTTTGTTGAAGGGGTGGAGGCAGCAGGTATCCCTGTATTGACAGGGGATTGCTCCTCCTGTCTGTTATTTTCCTGTTCAGCCTGACTCATAGGTTCCATGGGAGTGTATTGATTGATAATTTGGTGCACCCGATCTCCAGCTGTCTTGCTATCATTTTTGGATAATATTGGCCTCATGTGTAAAACTCCTGCTACTGCCTGAATTGTATCTTTATTCCCTTCAATAAAAGTAGTAAGAGGCATTTGTTTAGAGAGCATGTTTACACACTGTGTATGGGCTTGTTTGTGTCAGGGTGGGGGCTAAAAGGGCTGGTGGAGGTGGAGCTGATGGAGGCAGGGCCACATCGTCATATTGGGGTGGCAACTCTGACACTACTTGCTGCCCCTACATTTGTAATATGACCCTTCCATTATCACAGACTACCAATTGTCCTCTGCGCAAAGCAGCTACGAGTTTAGGAATATAACACATGGCCCTAATTTTCCTCTTCTCTGAATTTTTCTGTTTTTTATGTACCAATCCCCACCTGGGATTTCCTCTTGTGTCATAATTTTTGTTAGCAGTATTATAGCTTTGTATAGTTATTTGTAGGATCTCTGCCAGTTTAGCTGGTGAGGGCATTGGTTTGGATGATCCTGGCAAATATCCTAAATCCTGTAACTCAGCCACCCATTTTTTAAACTTTCTTACCTCCTCTTTCCTACCTTTCTTAACTGTCTGTCTTTCAATGGACGTCCCCGGACATCGTCCAGGCTTACAAGGTCTGCACTGATCTGTTCACGCTCCGACAGGCAGCGAAAAGTAAGCTAGGAGCAGGAAGACAAAAGAAGAGGAAAACATCAGCCTTGTGTGTAGCAGAATGGAATGTACACACTCTGTTGGAGAGAACAACATCACAGTGCCCAGAAAGACAGGCCGCACTTGTGGCCCTGGAAATGAACAGGTACAATGTAGACATAGCTGCACTTAGTGAAACAAGATTGCCTGGATATGACAGCTTGGAAGGCCATGGGTACATCTTCTTTTGGAGTGGGAGATCAACTCAAGAAAGGAGAGAAGCAGGAGTGGGCTTTGCAGTTAAAAAGGAGATAGCAGCAATGCTTGATGAGGAACCGGTGCCAATCAACGACTGGATAATGACTATGAGACTCCCACTACAGCGGAAGATGTATGCCACACTCATCAGTGTATATGTCCCAACAATGACCAACACAGAGGAGGTGAAGGAAGGGTTCTACAGTGATTTACGTGAGACTATCAGGCGTGTACCGACTGATGACAGGCTGATACTCGTTGGAGATTTTAATGCCAGAGTTGGTTCGGACACTGAGAAATGGAAAGGAGTGCTAGGCAGTCATGCAGTAGGCAAGTGCAATGCTAATCAGAATCAGAATCAGCTTTATTGGCCAAGTATGCACAACACATACAAGGAATTTGACTTTGGCTAAAAACTTGCTCTTGTTGTGGAGAATGGAATGTAATGGAGAATGTAATGGAGAACTTCTACTTGCACTATGTTCAGAATACAACCTTGTGATAGCCAACACTCTATTTAAGCACAAGGACACACACAAGAAGACATGGATGCACCCAAGATCCAAGCACTGGCACTTATTAGACTACATCATAGTCAGGCAGAGAGACATAAGGGATGTATTGGACACCAGAGCAATGAGAGGCGCAGCCTGTGGTACTGATCATGTTATGCTGAGATCTAGATTAAGGATTTGCAGGCGAAAACAGCACTGCAGGACAGGTGCGAAGCCACTACAGAAGCTAAACACTAGTGCACTGAAAGGCCAAAAGAAGCAGGAAGAACTTACACGGGAAATGGATGAAAACTTGAAAGACTGGGACAGCAACAACTCAGAGAAAGATATAGAAGAGAAATGGGCAACACTGAAGGCTACGGTGTATCAGATTGCGAGTGATGTATTAGGCTACCCTGAGAGGAAACATCAAGATTGGTTTGATGAGCATGATGAACACCTGAAGAAACTACTAGAAGTGAGGAATACAGCTAGGCAGGAAAACCTACAGTGTAACACAAGGTTGAAGAAGAAGAAATACTCAAAGACTCAGAGTGAGCTACAAAAGTACACCAGAGAGATGAAATCCAACTGGTGGGATGAAAAAGCGGAGGAAGTTCAAAATGCAGCAGACAGAAAGAACAGGAAAACATTCTTTACAGGTTTGAGAGAAATCTACAGCCCTAAACCAAGAGGATTGATCCAACTAAAGGCTATGGATGGTGAAACGGTTTTGCAGGAGAAAGACAAGATCCTGGACAGATTTGCAGACCACTTTGGCCAACTACTAAACAACCCTGGAGATCTCACTGAAGAGGCTAAAGAAGCTCTAGTGCAGCGACCAGCTGTATCAAGTCTGGATGAACCACCAAATTTTGATGAACTAATGGCAGCTATCAGGACAACACAGGATGGTAAAGCTCCAGGAAGGGATGGAATTCCAGCAGAAGTGTGGAAATTTGGTGGTGTTCAGCTGACCAAATGCCTGCACAAGCTCATCCAACAGATACGGGATGCCCAGAAAGTACCTCAAGACTGGAAGGATGCAAGTATTGTGCCTTTGTTCAAGAAAGGTAACAGGAAAGATTGTGGAAATTACCAAGGTATATCACTGCTAGCCACTGTTGGTAAGATTCTCTCACGTGTACTACTTAACAGACTCAATGAACACATCTCGCAGAATGTACTACCGGCAACCCAGTGCAGCTTTAGAAGTGGAAGAAGCACAATGGACATGATTTTCTGCTTGAAACAGATTCAAGAAAAGTGTATTGAACAGAACATACCGCTTTATATAGTCTTCATTGACTTCAGTAAAGCCTTCGATACTGTTTCGCGACAAGGACTTTGGCAGGTACTCAAGAAATATGGTTGTACAGAGAAGTTTGTCAGCCTGATCGAGGCACTCCATACAGGTATGCAAGCAAACGTGGCAGTGAGTGGTTCAGTATCTAAAGACTTTTCAGGAAGCAACAGGGTGAAACAAGGGTGTGTGCTGGCACCTACACTCTTCTCGCTATATCTGGCAGCCATGCTTGAGGTGGCCTTCAAAGACACTTCAGAAGGAGTATACATTCAAACAAGGAAAGAAGCAGACTTGTTCAATGTGGCACAGTTTAAAGCCAAGAGTTTATTTATTTAGTGAATGCAAAGTCCTCAAGCCAAGCAGTTGCCTCCTGGTTTGCTGTATGGAGAGTGTGTAATCCTCCTTCCAGTCTTTGGAGCGGGCAAGCCTCTATGATGTATTCCATTGTTTGCTCCTCTCCACATGCGCACAGTGGGCTAGGGCTACTGCCCCATCTGTGAAGGCTGGCCAAGCAGGGGCCATGTCCAGTCCTGAAGCGATTGAGTGTAGACCACTGTCTCCTTGGGAGGTTGGTGCCCGGGACCTGTTGGTTGGGGTTTGTCACCAGGTGTTTGTTTGGGACCTCCTTGGTCTCCCATTCCTCTTGCCAAGCTGTCTGGATGGTGAAGTCAGCTGGGGGAGGGTTTTTCCAAATCGGCCGTCTGAATGGAAGTCGGGCAGTGGGTGGGGTGTAGATATCTGCATAGATTGGTAAGTGAGGAGAATCTTTGGCTTTTTGAAGCATTCTTTGAGTTAGTGCTGCTCGCCGGATGAGTGGGAGGGCTATGTTTGACAGTACAGGGAGCCAGGGGAGTGGTGTTGAGTGGATTGTCCCAGTTATGGTTGTCATGGTTGTGTTGAGCTGGGTGTCTAAGTGGTGTGTGTAGGATGACCTGGACCAGACAGGGGCACAATATTCTGCTACAGAGTATGAAAGGGCCAGTGCTGAGGTGCGCAGGGTGGAGGCTGCCGCCCCCCATTTTGCACCAGCGAGCTTGCAGAGCAGGTTGTTTCGTGCCTTCACCTTAGCAGCCGTCCCCTTTAAATGTTCCTTGAAGGATAGGGTCCTGTCAAGGGTCACTCCAAGGTAGGTTGGATTCGAGGCATGCTTAAGCTTAAGTCCGCTCAGGTGGATGTTTAGTTCTCTGGCAGCTTTTACATTGTGGAGATGGAATACACTGGAGACGGTTTTTGCTGGGCTTGGTTTTAGGTGCCAGGTTTTGCAGAACTGGTCCAGTTTGGCAAGATCTTCCGTGAGCACCCGTTCCAGTGGCTCAAAGTCTGGTGCTTGGACTGCCAAACAGATGTCGTCTGCATAGATGAATTTGCGGGATTTTGTAGTGGGCAGGTCGTTTATGTAGAGGTTGAACAGGGTTGGAGCTAGAACTGAGCCTTGTGGGAGTCCGTTTTTCTGCGTTCTCCATGCGCTTGTGTTCTGACCGAGGTGGACTCTGAACCTTCGGTTGGTCAGCAGGGTTTTTATAATTGCTGATGCCCAGGCAGGGATCGCCTTTGTAAGTTTCAGGAGGAGGCCTTTGTGCCAGACCGTATCATAGGCGGCTGTAAGATCGAGAAACACAGCCCCTGTCTTCAGTCTGCTCTCGAAACCATTTTCGATGAAGGTGGTTAGGGCCAGTACTTGCTCTCCTGTGCTGCGGTCCTTGCGGAAACCTGCTTGATCCACACTTAGAATTTCCTCTATTCCTGGGGAAATACGTTGCAGTATCAGGCGCTCCATGATTTTATAAGGAACGCTGAGTAGGGAGATTGGGCGGTAGCTTGCTGGTAGTTTGTGGTCTTTGCCAGGTTTTGGTATAGCAATGACCTTTGCTGTCCACCATTTCTTTGGGATCGAGTTTGTTTGTATGATCCTTGTGTAGAGTTGTGTCAACCAGGTTAGGGCTTGGGGGCCAAGATTTTTCATGAATTCTGGGAAGATGTTGTCATATCCTGCTGCCTTTCCACATTTCAGGCCCTGTAGGACTTTCTCCAGTTCAGCAGCCTCGAAGGGTTCAGGGTTCGTTTCCTCTACGGGCATTTTTTGGTATTTTTTTAGCACAGTTGCAACTGCTCTTCTGGTGTCTTTGTCTTGGGGTGCTTTGGCGATGGTCAGTAGGTGGGATGCAACTTGGTTGGGTGTGACAGATGCTCGGCTTTGGCTAGGGGGCTTCTGTGCAGCTCCTAGGTGACGGATGAGGCTCCAACATTTCCTGCTAGAGTGGGTAAAGCTCCGGTCAGCAACTGTCTCCTCCCATTTCTTTTGCCGGGCTGTCCTTAGCGATTCAATGAGATGGTCTGCTATCTCTGGGTCCCCTGATGTTTGATAGGATTGTAGGAGGGCAGCGCTTTCTCCGTCCAGGCATGGGACATAGAGGGGTCGGTAGCCTCGTGGGATTGCAGTGTGAGCAGCCTTGAAGATTGCGCTGCAGAAGCGGTTGTATGCTTCATCTACAGTGATGGTGTGGAGTGGGATGGTAACAGCACTCCGATCCAGAGTTTCACTGAATTTCTTCCAGTTGGCTTTGCAGAAGTTCCAGCACATCTTCCTTGGGCTGTTTATGACTGGAAGTTGTAGGCCAATGTGTACAAGCAGGGGCCGGTGTTGGCTGTGTGGAAAATCGTCAAGAATGTGGATCTGTGTAGGATATGGTGTCCCATTCAAAGAGCTGACCCAGCACAGGTCAGGAGAATAGTCCTTCTTCCACCTAGCAGAGTGGAAGGTTCCTCTTTGTTTGGGGTTGTGTATCAGAGCGAGATCATTTCTAGATGCCCATTCTGAAAGTACCTCCCGTCACTATCCACTGCTGGGTACGCCCAGTCAGGGTGATGGCTGTTAAAGTCCCCCACATAGATGGTAGGGTGGGGTAGGGTGGGTAAGACCTGCAGATCCCAGTTGGCACTAGGGGGCTTGTACACATTGACAATATGGAAGCCACCAATGGTTATGGTGTCTGAGAAATGTGTTGTTGTCAGGTGGTTTACTTCAACTATGTCAGAACGCACATAGGTGGCACGTCTATGTTTGGCATGTGGAACATAGCACAGGAGGTCAAAGCCATTGATGGTGTAGAGGCCAGCTTCCTCTGAGCCAATATGAGTCTCTTGGAGGCAGATTACATCAATCGAGTGTTGGAAGGTGAGGACTTCGATAAGGCTTCGCTTGGCTGCAGATAGGTCTTCAACGTTTAGTTGTAGTATGCGAAGGGCAGGTCCTACTGCAAGGTGCTCTCGGGGCTGTTTGCTTTCGGCTTTGGGACTGTGACTAGGATTCTTCTTTGACTTGGCACTGAGGCGTCGTCTCTTCAAATTTAGTCTGCTGGTAGGATCATTAGCTTCCCCGGGCAAGCCCGGGTACTGGCGGAGGGTGCTACGAGAACGCTGATCCATTGCCCTCCAAAGCCAAGAGTAAGACATCGATAAATGTAGTAAGAGAAATGCTCTTTGCCAACGACAGTGCTCTAGTTGCACACAGCGTGGAAGATATGCAATCTTTAGTGGAGAAATTTGCAAGAGCAGCTAGCCAATTCAATCTCCAAATCAACATCAAGAAGACAGAGTGCCTTTATCAACCACCAAAGTTCCAGTTATCAACATCACTACCAGAAGAGATCAGCATTGGTACAGAGCCACTAGCCAAGTGCAAGACATTCAAGTATCTAGGGAGTACTGTTTCAGAGAATGCTAGGCTGGAGGATGAACTATCTCTCAGAATGGGAAGAGCAAGTGCTGTGTTTGGAAACTTGAGGGAGAGACTGTGGAACAATCGACATGTGTCTATGCGTGTGAAATGCAAAGTGTACAGAGCGACAGTACTGGCTACTCTATTGTACGATGCTGAAACTTGGACTGTCTACAAAGTGCAGGTGAAGAAACTCCACGCATGCATGATGAGACACCTTCGAGCCATAATGAACATTTCATGGAAAGACAAGATAACCAACATAGAAGTGTTGAAACGAGCTGCTCTACCATCAGTGGAGGACATGCTAATACAGATGAACCTGAGATGGCTCGGACATGTTGAGAGGATGGACCACCAGCGTCTCCCTCGGCAGTTACTTTACTCACAGTTATGCGAGGGCAAATGCAATCAGGGTAGACCAAGGCTCAGATTTAAAGACACTGTAAAAAGAAACTTGAAGAAGTTGGACATAGACAGGAGTTCCTGGCAGCAGAAGGCTAAGGACAGAGCTGTGTGGAGGAATCTGATCAGACCTAAATGAAACAGTCATTGTCACCCACGACAGACTGCTATGATGATGATGATGTCTCTTAATGACTTTCTGTGTTCTCTCTACTGTTTCACCAACAGTAAATGCTGACCTTCCTGCTGCCATGACTACAGAATTTCCTTTGAAGTTAACTTGGAAGCTCGATTTGGTTATAAATTGGCTTAATCATTTCACAATTTGTTTACTTTGGAGGTAAATTTAAGATAAGATAAGCCTTTATTAGTCCCACAATGGGGAAATTCCAGGATTGCAACAGCACAGGGGTAGCAATACTCAGGGCAATAATTTAGAAGATAAGAAAATAAGAGCAGTGAATATACATATGTACACATAAATATATAAATATACAGTGCGGAGCATTGTAGCTAGATGGACTAAACAGCATAACTGTCTATTTAGTTATCCTACATGGTATGAATATGTACCCATACATATTGTCACCCTCCACAGCGACTGATATTGTCCTAGTTGTACACTGGAGGAGACCATTTGTGTAAGTCTGTTGCGTCTTTTGCATTCAATACTATTAGATCGTCACATTTTGCTTTTGCCATCTCTGCGAGCAGCCCTGCTTAGGTTATACAGTCTGACAGCCGTAGGTAGGAAGGACCTGCGAAACCTCTCGGTCATGCATCTAGGATGATGTAGTCTACTGCTAAATGAGCTCCTCAGTGCGTTCAGTATGTCCTGTGTAACACCTAATGTGTGTAACACTACTTTAGGTGCAGTCTTGTACCCTTTTGGTAGTACTGGGTATGGCAGTATAGTTACCTTTAACCTTACTACCTGGACAGAAAGGACAATTGGGCCAGGTCAGATAGACTCTAGGTTCGTAGGAGCCTGGGAGGTGCAACAACAGATGACACACACACAATAGTATGGGAACTTGCAAATATGTGTATATTTTTTAAAGTTGTGTACACTTAAACAAACATGAAGCGCTTATAAATATAAAAATAAAAAAATAAAATACCCCCAAAAACAGTTATAATTTGTACCAGTCTTTGAATATTCATTCAGTCTTTCAGTGTTCGTTTCCAGTCCCATAGTGACCAGTTGGATCACCTCTACCAGTTAGGTAGGTTCGGGCTTCGGCTCGCCATCCGGATCTGGAGAATCCACGTTCTTGTCAAACCAGGCCAAAAAACCTGACCTACAGAATATGTCAGAACACAAAACTTAAGCTATGCTCTATAGCTTATTACATGGGTTTCAAATATTTCTAAGTTGTACAACATTACTCCAAATCTCTTCACATTACTAAATGTGCATAAAATAGACACATCTGAATACCTGTAAACCACAGATTTAATATCCACCCTTAACCTCTTGTGTACCGCGGACGGGCACGTCTCTGCGTCCTAGAGCACACGAGGGCACACGAGAGCGCACGAGAGCGCACGAGGGCGCACGAGGGCGCACGAGGGCGCTGCGTCCAAGAGCGCACTGAAAAAAAAAGCTGCATTTCCGTTCTTCCACTACAGACACACCCGCGAACAGATTAGATATGATTGACCTCTCATTCGACTAATAAGAGCCTTGAATTGGGTTTCTGAAACCTTGAAAAACCAATGACTGAAAACCTAGCAAGAAGGACCCGCCTACCAACGCTGCAAATGCAGCAAGCCAACTGAAGTACAGAAGTTCGAAAGCTGTTTTGTGTAAGGCTGGGTGAAGAGAGACTGCTGCAGCAGATGAAAAAAGGACCCGCAGGAAGAACCGCCACAGACCCAGCAGCACGGAGACCACCCACAAGTGCGACCTGTGTGACAGGGACCGCCATTCGCGCATCGGCCTGTTCAGCCACAGGCGGTGCTTTTTTTTTTTTTTTTATTCCAGCAGAATAGACGTTTAGGATTCTCTTCCATGGTCATCATAGACCGACGGAGGCCGACGACGAAGGCTGGGTGACACACACGCATTCGCCAGTCTTTTTTTCTTACTACTATTATTTGTTTTGAAAAATCGTTCACCAAAACCGCAATCATGGAAGCGCAAAACCGCAATAATGGAATTATGTTTTGACCGGGTCGCGAGACCAGAACCACGAGTCCGTAATAAGCGGACCAGCTTCTTGTTCGTCTGACAATGAGGAAGAGAAGTTCACCAGCTACGCTGCTGCTGTGAACAGGTAAGTGTTATAAGCTAAATTATTCTTCATCCCTGAAAATTGTAATCAAAAATGACTTTTGACCGATCGGTAAATTACAACTGTGCAGCGCATGAAGTCCGAAGTCCGTGCGCCGCGGTACACGGCTCATGCGCCGCGTCCGGACCATGAATGTCACCCCTCCCGCTACTCTTCTGTAGTGGGGGGGGGGGGGCGCTGTGACCGTGGTGACTGTGCGCCGTGGTCGCCACATCGCCACAAGACTATTCCGTCATGTAGCGATGGCCGATGTCCGTCGTCTGTAGCGGGGTGGTGGGGTGGTGGTGGGAGTTGTTATCTTCTACATTACAAATATTTTAGAATAATTTTTAGTGCACTGTAGGTTATTTTTTCTTGTAAAAAAAAGCCACACATTTTTTACGTGGCATGCTTCTTTGTGTGTGGGGGCTTGTTTGTTCATTCATAAACAACCCCCCCCCCCACACACACACAGCCCTGATTGTCACCTTTCATTAGAGCCCAAGATGAAGCTTCTATATTGAATCATTCAAAAGTTACAGATGTTTTTCCAAACTGTGCCATTTGGCACAATTTGGCACAGTTCAAAAATGCCTGGGAACTACCTGAGAACAAAGCTGTATAATATATTCATTTTTTGTGGTATTGTTACAAAATTTGGACCTCAGCTGGATAACACTTGGTTCTACATTTCTGTTGCATTTTCCAGCCCGGATCTGAAGCTGTGTGTTATTTGCAAGCATTTGTATCCAAAAAAACACCCAGGCGAAATTTATTTTCTTCAAGTTCAGTATGTTTAGATGACTGTTACTCAGTGGCCGGAGCACTTAGAGAGATTATGACTGTTTTGCCAAAAAATTCAAAGTGTTTTCTTTTAAATGAGACCAACCCCATGAAGATGCTGCAAAGGGTTGAAGAACAGCTTTTGATTTACTTTGGGCACGTTATTTTTTGATGTTTTTAGGGAAATTGACCAGAGTGCAAGGGGTTAAGTAACAGTCAATAGTAAGTGAAATGAAAGCTTTGCTATTTACCACAGCCTTGAAAAATGACATTTCCCCCATGAAAAGCCTAGCCGGAATTAGCATTGGAGGTTAGCATTTTAAGCTAGCGGTTAGCATTTCACATACACAATGAATGGCACTCACCATACCTAGCAACACGTGCTTCACAGGGGATTCCCGCGCTCACGTGAATTCACAGCCTTTGGATTCAAATCTTAAAATTTAACAAAAGAGGTATTAGAATTTGACAATACAGCAATACCTCGTTTCTCATGTTGGTTTAGGCTTACCAATCTCAAGAGTTTTATCCAGGCAAAGGCTGCTACTAGCACGTTAGCTCACCGTCTCAGTAAGGGATCGCGCTCTCTTGGTCGGTGTCTCTGCCATGACTGAAAGCGTTCTGCAAGTTACACCAAGACCGAGCGAGAGAGCGTGTGACCCAGTTAGCTGATGCTACCAACAAACGACGCTGACATTGGTTGCTCAATATACCAAATAAAAATATTAGGAACTTTATCAGAGCTTTTTAGAAATGTTTTTAACTAGTTATGAATATATTTTATGAACTTATATTTATCTTCAAAATATTTATTCCCATTGTGAAAGGAGTGGGTTTTTTTTCTCTTTTTTTTTTAAAGCGGTGTCGATGTTTATCATTTTATTTACATTTTTAACACTGGGTTACACTATCCCCCCTTAGAATCACGCAAGTCCCTTTGCATGGGATTAGCTAGATAGTAATGATGAGAGAACCAGTGTTCATGGGAATAATCTTAGGATCTGGCTCTGTTAAGGTTCTGGTAAAAGCCAGGTTTAGTCCTTGAAACAGGGACTGGGCACCAGGTATGAGAGGATTTCCCAACTGACTATACTGTAGTCTTTCTGGCTGGGAGGTGATGGGATAAAGTGATCAATAATCATATAACAGTTATTTGTGTGGCTCAAAATATGTGTGTGATCAATATAACCATATAACAGTTATTTGTGTGACTCAAAATATTTCTATTCTGCTTATACTTAGGTACTATAACCAATATACCATAATGGAATATATATTGGCAAATGTGTGGCTCATTACCTGCAAAAAGAAGTGGACCTCTGTCTCAGCACAGAGGGCAATAAACGCCTGGCATTTATGAGGAGGAAACACACTTGTGATAAGGGATGGCTGAGCTTAGCCTACGCTGACCTGGGAGGTGAAATGGCCTTCATGTGGATACACTCAGCGCCAGGAACAGACCCTCCCGTGGACCAGGCACCTAGACTGTCATTTAGATAGTGCATGCTTTCTCCTTTGTTCATTTTCTGTATAAATATTCTGGGTCAGGGCCAGCACAGTCAGTCAGACTTCATGAACTGACATTGCGTGTTGTTGTCAGGGAAAGAGTTTCTGACCCAGCGCTGTAACTACGATATTCAACTTGCTTAAATAAATACGTGTTCCAAGTAAACTGATCTCCTCCTTGAAAACAAACCTGGGTAAACCATCTACACACATAGACGATCTTTTAAGAGTAGACTTAGATGGTTTTACTATTTTTAATCATAACAGAGGTTGTCCTCTCGGAGCGTCTCACAGTCTTTGGGATTTCTTTTTCAGATTCTTTTTCTTTCACAGGATCATCACAGGTACTTTTATCAGGTAAGTTGGTTTCACTTTCAGTTCCATTCTCATTGTTTGATTGTTCCACATTTGTTTCAGTTTCCTCCAGGTTTCCATCATTTGGTAAGTTGTCACATTCAGGTGAATTGTCATTTCCAGGTAAGCTGTCACATCCAGGTGAATTGTCATTTTCTATTTGGTTGTCATTCTCAGGTAAGTGAGTTTCAGCAGGAATGTTTTCTTTAAAGAATGTCTTTGGATGGGGAATTTCATACACTTGAGTGAGCTTTATGGGCGTTTGGATTGATCCTTCTCTGTACCAATAGACATCCTCATTTTCCGGTTCTGAATTCTCACATTCCTCACTTTGTTCAGGTGATTGTCTTGTCTTAGGTTTGCGGACACATTTTGGTTGGACAGGTTCTTCTTCAACAGGGGCAAGAAAACCACAGGGAAGCAAGAGGTCGTGGTGAACGGTGCGAACAGGACCATCTTTTGTCTCAGGTTTTATAGTGTAAACAGGCAAGTCACCTGCTTGGTTCACCACAATGTGGATTTCAGCTTCCCACCTGTCTGCTAGTTTGTGCTTTCCTCTGAGGCGGACTGCATGTACCAAAACTCTGTTGCCTGGTTCTAGTTTTGAGGGTTTCACTCGCATATCAAATCTTGTTTTGTTTCTTTCAGCCATCTTGTTAGCATTCTCTGTTGCTAGTTTGTAGCTTTCTTGTAGAGTTGTCTTCAGTATTTCAATGTACTGGGAATGTGATTTGAAACTTTTGTTGTGAAACGGGAGCCCAAATGCAAGATCAATTGGCAATCTCGGCTGATGACCGAACATTAACTCATACGGGGCAAAACCAGTAGTGTCATTTTTTGTACAAGTGGTTTTACATAGTTGTGCCAATGAGATTTGTTCTTTTCCTCCAGAGTACCCAGCATGCTCAATAACGTTCTATTGAAACGTTCTACCGGGTTACCTCTGGGGTGATAGGGTGTCGTCCGGATTTTGCGAATGCCTGTGATTTTGCAAAGTTCTTTTATAATATGGGACTCAAAATCGGGACCCTGATCACTATGTAACCATTCGGGTATCCCGTAGTGGACTATAAAGTTGTCCCAAAGTGCCTTTGCAACGGTCTGAGCTTTCTGATTGCTGGTAGGGATGGCTATAGCGTATTTCATGAAATGATCAGTTAACACGGGCACATCCTTAGTGTTATTTTGATCGGGCTCAATGGACAGGAAATCCATACAGACGAGTTCGAGTGGTCAGGTGGACTTGATACTGACAAGCGGAGCAGCTCGTTCTGGAGCGGTTTTACGTCTTACGCAGCGATTACATGTCTTGATCTTCTTTTCAATATCTGCCGCCATGCGAGGCCAATAGAACCTTGCTCTGGCGAGATCCAAAGTACACTCTGTGCCTAAATGGCCCATGTCACAGTGGAGGCTTTGAAAGACTGAATCGCGGAGCTGTTCAGGTAAGACAAGCTGGTAAGTAACATTTCCTCCGTCTTGGCGAGTGCGGTAGAGGATATTATTGCACATTTCAAGTCAACTGAGCTCTCGGAGTAACAAGTTGATGTTAGGAAGTTCAGTTCATACAGTTGGTGGAACTTTTAGCCCAGTTTCAATTTGTGCAATCACTTCTCTTAAACAGGGGTCAGTTCTTTGTTTGTTTTTGATCTGTTCAGGAGTCATGTGGGGTACAACTGGAAGACCACCACAGTCATTTTCATCGGCATAGCCATCTGGAATGGCGGCTACAGAGAGGGCTAACGAGTGAACCAAAGGGAAGGTGTTATCTGGAGAGCTACAGACAAGGTGTTTTTCACATATAGCAGACACTACCTCGGAACTTAAACTGCTTTCAGGAAGAGATAAGTGAGTTTGAGTGAACTGCTGTATGCGGTCAAGCTCCTTTTGGGACACTGTGTCATTAAGTAACTCGCCATGTGGCCGTCTAGAGAGGCCGTCTGCATCTGAGTTAAGCTTGCCTGCTCTGTATTGGAGCTTAAAGTTAAATGTCGACAGAGCAGCTAGCCACCTATAACTCATGGCATCCATCTTAGCAGTAGTTAAAATATACGTCAGGGGGTTACTATCTGTCACGACAGTAAAATGATTGCCATATAAATAGTCTGCGAACTTCTCTGTTACTGCCCACTTTAGAGCTAAAAATTCTAATTTATGGGCGGGGTAACGGGACTCACTTCTAGACAACCCCCGACTTGCATAAGCTCTGACCCTAGTCTGGCCCTCCTGCTCTTGATAGAGGGTGGCGCCAAGCCCTGTAGTGCTGGCGTCAGTATGGAGTGTATATGGCAACTGAGGGTCAGCGAAACCCAGGACAGGCGCAGTACTGAGCTTTTCAATGATGGTTTTGAATGCAAGATCACAGGAAGAAGTCCATCGCTCGCCAAACGGTGTCTTTGGGTCGTGGTACTGGGCAGGCTTAGCTTTGGGCTTTGTGCTTTTGTGCAAAGGAGGGTAGCCTGATGTTAAGTCAGTGAGGGGCTTAACGATGCTGGAATAGTTCTTAATGAACCGCCTATAGTACCCTGAAAAGCCTAAGAACGAGTGGAGCTGTTTGAGATCACGGGGCACAGGCCAGGTACTTAGGGCTTTCACTTTTTCGGGGTCGGTCTCAATTCCCTTACTGGACACAATGTGACCGAGGTATCTGACAGAAGTTTGAAAAAATCTGCATTTCTCAAGGGAGAGTTTAAGCCCGTACTCTTTTAGGCGATTAAGAACTTTCATTAAGCGAGCCTCATGTTCTTCGGGCGTCTTGGAGAATACAATGATGTCATCGAGGAACACAATCACCTCATGCAGATTCATGTCGCCCATACATTTCTCCATGAGGCGCAGGAATGTGCTGGGGGTGTTTGTAATGCCTTGGGGCATTCTATTGAATTCCCAAAAGCCCATGGGACATACGAACGCCGTCTTTGGTTTGTCCAGCTCCTCTACCTCAATTTGGTAGTACCCCGACTTTAAATCGAGGACGGAGAACCAGTGCGAACCGGTCAAGGTGGAAAACGTTTCCTCCAAGTAGGGGAGGGCATAAACATCTTTTACAGTCTGCATGTTAAGCTTCCTGTAATCAATACAAAGGCGGACATTGCCATTTTTCTTTCGCACCACTACAATAGGCAAAGAAAATGGGGAAGTGGACTCTCTTATCACGCCTGCTTGTTGGAGTTCTTTGAGATGCTTACGGACTGCTTCCAGGTCATTTGGATGTATGGGACGTGCTCTGTGTTTGAACGGTGTTTCATCTGATAATTTGATTGTGTGTTTCACTTGATCTGTTTTGCCAAAGTCAAGATCGTTTTGTGCAAATACTTCGGGCATTTGACTGAGTTTTTCTTTTAGGCGCTCTTTCCATTCAGCGCTAATGGGGGAAGAGTCAAAGTTGAACTTCAGAGTGGACTTTTGTTCAGTTTTGGACTCTGTAACTTTCACGGAGTGTTCTTGCGATAGGACTCGTTGATATGCACAGATTTCTCCAATGACACACTTCTGAGGGATTGTCACGTCATGTTCCGATTCATTGGTAAGTATAACTGGAACAAGGTAAGGTGCTCTTTCAGGTAAGTCTATGAGACATGGTTTTACTAGGATACCACCAGGTAAGGCTGACATTAACGGGTGTTCTAACAAAACAGAATTTTCACTGTTGCCGGCTGACACAGCTACAGTGCCATCTAGAACAACTGTTTGGCCTGCAGAAACTAACTGTGGCTCTTTGTTGTGCATGGTCACTAAACCAAGGCTAGTGTCTTGGGACTGTCTGTGCCGTAGTTCAAGGACTTTTAACACTGCCCTATAACCAAGTGACATGGTTGGCTGCAGTTCAGAACATGCATCAGAGTACAGCTCGTAAAGTACATCTAGTGTGTTTGTCCCTATTAACACTAAGGACTGATCAGCTGCATGTACATCGGGAACCACTAAGGCAAGTGTTGGCACTTCGGCTTCAATACCGAGAAAGTCTTTTGGGAAAGTGACATGCATTTCAATGTAGCCTAAGTAAGGTACACTCTGACCGTTAGCTCCCTCGACTTCTAACAGCTCAAAAAGTGGCTTAATCTCATAGTTGGATAAGTACTGTCTATAATAGGACTCAGGGACAGTAGTCACCTGGGAGCCTGTATCTAACAAACAGCTCACAGTACAGCCACTCACTTTCACTTGTGCTGTACTTTTTGTACCAATTAGACCATTAGGAAGGTTAAAGGGGTCTGTTTTGGAGTGTGACTTCAGTTTAGCACGTGTCTTGGATGGAGCTTTTGGTTTGGGACAGGTCATCTCTGAACTAGCCTCTGTTTGTCCCGCAACAGGGGCAGACTTCAGTTTTAAAGAGGATTTGGGGTTCTGACTGTCCCAAATCTGTCTTTTTACTCTTAATTCTTGCGTTTTGCAGCTACAAGTGCAGGGTTTGGCTCTGACTCACAAGTGGATACAATATGCCCATCTTCGCCACAGCGGAAGCAATACCATGGTTTGGGCCTAATACTGGGACCGCTGGACGAAGGTAAGTTTTCAGGTTTGTCATGGTCAGGTTTTTTATTTTCAGATTTCTTAGTTGGGTCTTTCTTCGGTGGTGCTTGTTTCTTTTGTTTCATGACAGCAGCTAATTGGCTTTTTAGATCAGCGACTTGCTTTTTCAGTTCTTTCAGACTGTCAGACTCTACTTCACTATTTGTACTGGTGTCGGTGACTGTTTGTTCATAGGAGGCTGATTTTGGTTTTGTGGTGCCCAAGTGTTTTTTCATGCTTGTGTTTTTAACTTCTTGTCTGTTTTCAACAGTGCGAAGGTGAAGCAATAACTCTGCATACGCAGGTGGATGTTTATCTTTTAGTTCCAGCTGTAGCTCCTTTAGCAGATTATCATCCCAACAGCCTCTGATAAACTGCTTGAGAAGCTGTTTGTCCACTTCCTGTGGCTCTAGACCGCCTCTACGCACTGTGAGATTGAGCGTCACCTGCAAACGATGCAGATATGCAGAGGGTTTTTCTCCATAATCTTGGAAAGTGTTCATGAATCGCACAAGCAGTTCCTCACTGTCTTCAACAGTCCCAAAAGCTGAGTCCAAAAGCTTAAGATAGTCAGCAGAGGTGGCTTCAGGCACAAGAGGGCGAATAACATCAGAAGCAGGAGCAAGAAGACTTTCAAGGATCTTGCGAGATTTTTCCAAGTCAGACAAAGAAGTATCTTCCATCATCAAGTCAACATGTAAACGCCATGTTTAACAATCAGCTTCAGTATACGGTCTTGGCGTTTTGCCAGAGAAAGCTCTGATTCACAAGGAGGAATGGGCGTTTGACAGCTTCTCTGCATTTTTAACAACATGCTCGACTACGATTTTCTGAACCTCGGGTGGGTTAAAATCAGCTGGACTCAACATTTGAGGTGCCAAGTTTGGCCTAAGAGGGCTTTGGAAGAGTGCTTGAGTGGTTTTAGAGGTGCGAGGCACTTCAACTTGGAGTGGAGGAGAGACTCCACTTTGTGTGGGTTCTACAGTAGGGGAAGCAGGATCAACGTCAGCAGAGACCGTTTCAGCTGTCTCAGCAGCTTCAATAAACTTCCCTATTGTGGACATAACCTCCCGCAACACCTCTTCAAAACCTTTTCCCCTTAACTTAGCTAAGCCCTTCAGGTTGCTAAGATAAGCCTCAGTAACAGTGCCCCCTACAGTTTTAGTGTACACATCAGCTAAGGCTTGAATGCAGTACTTAACATCAGGATTGTCAGTGGATGGAAAGAAGTACGGCAACTCAGGTGCTAATGTTTCAACAACTAACCCCGACTCGAACTCTACAATGTGACTTTTGTCAAATTCAGACGAGTTACCATCAATGCTAAGTACCCTATGAATAGTGTTATGCTGCTCTAGGAACTTAAAAACGTCTTTGTCTTTTTCTTTGTCAACAACACCACTGACAATGACTGCATTTGGAACTTTGACACCATATTTTTCAACAAAATCCATTTTGACAGTATATGAACTGTTTGGTCAGGGGTCAAAACAGAAGCCACATCTGTTGTCGCAACGCTCCAGGCTCCTGGCTGGCTCGCCAGATTTTTTTTTGTAACACCTACTGTGTGTAACACTACTTTAGGTGCAGTCTTGTACCCTTTTGGTAGTACTGGGTATGGCAGTGTAGTTACCTTTAACCTTACTACCTGGACAGAAGGGACAATTGGGCCAGGTCAGATGGACTCTAGGTTCGTAGGAGCCTGGGAGGTGCAACAACAGATGACACACACACAATAGTATGGGAACTTGCAAATATGTGTGTCACGCCTCGCCGCTCATCAGCGGCGCCAGCTGCACGCACACCTGCGCCTCGTCAGCGGCGAGGGATTTAAGCCGCCTCGCCCTGGGCTTCGGCCTGAAGCCGTCTGTTCTCATCGGCTACTCTTGCTGCAAGGAATCCCCTTCAACAAGCAAGATCGCAAGTAAGCATCCTTACCTTCTTCTTCCAGTTATCCTCCCCTGTGCACAGGTGGATTTCCCGGCGGCGGACTACGTTCCCCAGCCATCTCCTCCTCGCTGCTGCTACAGGCGCTCCGGGTTGCTGTCTACCGGGCTACGCCCTTGCTACGCCAGTCACCTGCCCGAACCAAGTAAGCCAGTAGCCATTATCTCATCTCCTGTGTTGGTGTGGTGCCCGTTACCCTTCTCCCTCTGCTTCTCCCATAGGGTTGTCCGGGTGTACGGTTTCCTGTCCCCGTGCCTGACGCAGACGCCACCACCAATACATTACCATCTCACATACACGCACCCATACACACTTGTTGTTAATAAAGCTATTGAATCTACCCTGAGCCTGCGTGCGTGTCTCTTGAGCCGTGCATTATGTCAATGTGTATATTTTTTAAAGTTGTGTACACTTAAACAAACATGAAGCGCTTATAAATATAAAAATAAAAAAATAAAATAAAATACCCCCAAAAACAGTTATAATTTGTACCAGTCTTTGAATAGTCATTCAGTCTTTCAGTGTTCGTTTCCAGTCCCATAGTGACCAGTTGGATCACCTCTACCAGTTAGGTAGGTTCGGGCTTCGGCTCGCCATCCGGATCTGGAGAATCCACGTTCTTGTCAAACCAGGCCAAAAAACCTGACCTACAGAATATGTCAGAACACAAAACTTAAGCTATGCTCTATAGCTTATTACATGGGTTTCAAATATTTCTAAGTTGTACAACATTACTTCAAATCTCTTCACATTACTAAATGTGCATAAAATAGACACATCTGAATACCTGTAAACCACAGATTTAATATCCACCCTAAAGTAACAGTCAGTAGTAAGTGAAATGAAACCTTTGCTATTTACCACAGCCTTGAAAAATGACATTTCCCCCATGAAAAACCTAGCCGGAATTAACATCGGTGGTTAGCATTTTAAGCTAGCGGTTAGCATTTCACATACACAATGAATGGCACTCACCATGCCTAGCAACACGTGCTTCACAGGGGATTCCCGCGCTCACGTGAATTCACAGCCTTTGGATTCAAATCTTAAAATTTAACAAAAGAGGTATTAGAATTTGACAATACAGCAATACCTCATTTCTCATGTTGGTTTAGGCTTACCAATCTCAAGAGTTTTATCCAGGCAAAGGCTGCTACTAGCACGTTAACTCACCGTCTCAGTAAGGGATCGCGCTCTCTCGGTTGGTGTCTCTGCCGTGACTGAAAGCGTTCTGCAAGTTAGTCCAAGACCGAGCGAGAGAGCGCGTGACCCAGTTAGCTGATGCTGCCAACAAACGACGCAGCCATTGGTTGCTCAATATACCAAATAAAAATATTAGGAACTTTATCAGAGCTTTTTAGAAATGTTTTTAACTAGTTATGAATATATTTTATGAACTTATATTTATTTATATATTTATCTTCAAAATATTTATTCCCATTGTGAAAGGAGTGGGTTTTTTTTCTCTCTCTCTTTTTTTTAAAGCAGTGTCAATATTTATAATTTTATTCACGTTTTTAACACTGAGTTACACCTGCATAGGGTGGGACTCGGACTCCAGCAGAGATGACAGTTTAGCCACCATCCTTCTCTCTCCTATCTCCTCCACTGGGTCAAGGCGTTGCCCCAGGACAGAGCTAGCTTTCTTGATTAGTTTGTTCAGTCTCTTCCTATCGGCTGCTGTAATGCTGTTTCCCCAGCAGACCACTCCAAAAGTGATGGCTGATGCCACCACCGTGTCATAGAATGTCTTCAAGAGCACCCCTTGTACACCAAAAGACCTGAGCCTCCTCAGTAGGAACAGCCTGTGCTGTCCCTTCTTGTAGAGTGTGTCGGTATTGTGTGACCAGTCTAGTTTATTGTTCAGATGAACACCCAGGTACTTGTAGGATGTCACCATCTCAATGTCTGTTCCCTGTATGTTTACTGGTGCTGTGAGGGGTTGTCCTTGCCTGCGGCAGTCCACCACCAGCTCCCTAGTTTTCCTCGTGTTGATCTGGAGGCAGTTCTGATGGCACCAGTCCACGAAGTCCTGGATAAGTCCTCTGTACTCAGCTTCATCTCCGTTGGAGATGAGGCCGACGATTGCAAAGTCGTCAGAGAACTTCTGTAGATGGCAGTGTGTTGTGTTGTGTGAGAAGTCCGCCGTATAAAGGGTGAACAGGAAGGAAGCCAAAATCGTTCCCTGGGGGGCCCCCGTGCTGCCGATGATCATGTCGGACACACAATCCCGGGTTCTCACAAACTGTGGCCACTAAGTGAGGTAGTCCAGGATCCATGATGACAGGTGCTGGTCCACCCCTGCGCACAGCAGCTTGTCCTTCAGGATCATCGGTTGGATGGTGTTGAAAGCACTGGAGAAGTCAAAGAACATGATCCTCACCGCATTCCCGGGCTTCTCCAGGTGGGACAGGAAACGGTGAAGGAGGAAGATCACTGCATCCTCCACCCCAATGCCATGCTGGTAGGCGAACTGGAGTTGATCCATCGCTGGTCCCACCAGGGGAAGGAGGTGAGCAAGGAGCAGTCTCTCCAGGGTCTTCATCATGTGAGACGTCAGGGCCACTGGTCTGTAGCTGTTCAGGTCTTTGGGGTGGGAAGTCTTTGGTACAGGTACCACACAAGATGTTTTCCACAACTGTGGTACCCTCCCCAGCTTCAGGCTCAGGTTGAAGATGTGCTCCACAATCCCACACAGCTGGTCTGCGCAGGACTTGAGGAGCTTTGCGCTGATGCCGTCCGGTCCCGAGGCCTTCCTCGCCTTGATCTTCCTCAGCTCCATCCTCACCTGGGTCTTAGTGAGGGTCAGGTTGGGGGGCTGTGTGCTGGGAATGGGGGGGTGTTGGTGGAATGGGTTGTGGACAGCAGGTCTTGATGACAAAAAATTTAGAGGCAGCAGTGGTTGGTGTGCAGTCGGGGGGGAGGGCGGTTGGTCAAACCTATTAAAAAACAGGTTCAGATTGTTCACCCACTCCCTGCCCCCTGTGGCCTGGGAGGAGGTATTCTGAAGCCCAGAGATGGTTTTGAGATTTCTCCAGACCCCGCTGATGTCGCTCTGTTGCAGCTTGTCCTCCACCTTCTTCCTGAAGCTGTCCTTGCCTTCTCTGATCTTCCTCCTCAGCTCCCTCTGTACGGACTTCAGCATCTCCCTGTTCCCTGACCTGAAGATCCTCTTCTTCTCTCTCAGAAGTGTTTTTATCTCAGGGTTGATCCAGGGTTTGTTGTTCAAGCAACACCGTATGGTCTTGGTGGGTACAGTGTTGTCCACACAGAAGTTGATGTAGTCTGTGATGGTGTGAGTGAGGCCATTGATGTCCTCACCATGTGGATTGCAGAGCTGCTTCAGGCAGTGGTTTCATGACAGTCCTTTAAAGCGTCCATTGCCTCCTCAGACCATATCTTCACCGTGCGCATAACCGGAAGTTGTCTGTGTACTAGGGGTTTGTACACCGGCAGGAGATGAACCAAGTTGTGATCTGATCTCCCGAGTTGGGGGAGTGGTGATGAGGTGTACGCCTCCTTAGTGTTAGTATAGAATAAGTCCAGTGTTTTATTGTCTCTAGTGTGGCATGTGACATACTGGGTGAACGTGGGCAGAATGGGGGACAGTGAAATATGGTTGAAATCACCTGAGATGAGGAGAAGAGCATCTAGGTGTTCTGTCAGCAGCCTGCCAGTTACTGAGTGAATGGCGTCACGCGCTGTCCCCGCGTTCGCTGTTGGATTTGCATAAATAACAATGCAGATCACGTGTGAGTATTCTCTTGGGAGATAGGTAGGCCACATGCTAACAGCTAGCAACTCAATTCAATTCAATTCAATTCAATTCAATTCAGCTTTATTTATAATGCGCCACATCACAACAAAAGCCGTCTCGTGGCGCCACAGTGCAGAAAAAAAACACACGGTCACAGAAAGACCCAGCAATCAGACGATCCCCTATGAGCAAGCACTAAGCAACAGTGGAGAGGAAAAACTCCCATTTGGAAGGAAGAAACCTCTAGCAGAACCAGGCTCAGGGAGGGGCAGTCGTCTGCTGCGACTGGCTGGGGATGAGGGGATAGGGAGGATGGAAAGGACAGACATAAAGAACATAAGATAAGATAAGATAAGATAAGCCTTTATTAGTCCCACAACGGGGAAATTCCAGGATTGCAACAGCACAGGGATAGCAACACTCAGAGCAACAATCAGAAGGCAAGAAAAAAAACAAGCAAGCAACATAGCAGTAAGATGCCAAGTACAATATTGGAGGTCAACCAGCGGTATGGAACACATAACAGTAGAACAAGAGTGGGGTTAAAAGACACAAAAACCCTCTTTAAACGAAAGCTATATTAAAAAGGAAGGATTTTACCCTGTTCTTACAAACAGAGACCGAGTCTGACTCCCGGACCCAGAGTGGTAACTGGTTCCAGAGAGAAGGAGCTTGGTAGCAGAAGGCTCTGCCTCCCGTCGTACTTTTGGAGATTCTGGGTACCACAAGTAAGCCAGCATTTTGGGAGCGTAATGCTCTATTAGGATGGTAAGGTAATATCAGATCTTTTATATATTGGGGGGCCAGATTGTTAAGAGCTTTGAAAGTAAGAAGAAGGATTTTAAACTTGATTCTGAATTCAATGGGAAGCCAATGGAAGGAGGACAGAACTGGGGAAATATGATCTCTTTTTCTAGAACCAGTTAAAACTCTAGCAGCAGCATTTTGAATCAACTGAAGATTTTTCAAAGATACTTTAGGACAACCAGATAGTAGCGAATTACAATAATCTAATCGCGAACTGACAAAGGCGTGAATAGGTTTCTCAGCATCACCCAGAGACAAGATGCTCCTGATCTTGGCAATATTGCACAGATGATATAAGGCGGTCCTAGAAACAGTTTTAATAGGTGAATTAAAGGACAAATCCTGGTCAAAAATCACTCCAAGGTTCCTCACACAACTGTTCAGAGTGAGAGTGGCCACATCTAAATTAAGGGCATAGTCTGAAAAGGAATTTCTAAGATGTTTTGGGCCAATAACAATGACTTCAGTCTTATCAGAGTTCAACAGGAAAAAATTACAAGTCATCTAAGCTTTGATGTCCTTAAGACAGGCATCTAACTTGGCCAACTGATCACAATCATCGGGCTTCATTGACAGGTATAGTTGTGTGTCATCTGCGTAACAGTGAAAATGAATACAGTGCTTTCTGATGATATTGCCCAACGGAAGCATATATAGACTAAAAGGAGTAGGGCCCAACAGAGATCCCTGTGGAACTCCGTGACTGAGCTTAGAGCTGGAAGAAAATCCATCATTGACATGGACAAACTGAAATCTATCAGACAAATAAGATCTAAACCACTGCAACGGGGTTCCACTGAGTCCAACAAAGTGTTCCAATCTATCAAGTAGAATGGCATGATCGGTAGTGTCAAAGGCTGCACTGATATCTAAAAGAACAAGAACAGAGACAAGTCCATTATCAGATGCAGTCAGGAGGTCATTATAGACCTTCACTAAGGCAGTTTCAGTGCTGTGATGAGCTCTGAACCCAGATTGAAACACCTCAAACAAACCAACTCCCTGCAAATGGTCAGATGATTGCACAGCAACAACTCTTTCCAAGATTTTAGAAATGAAAGGCAAATTAGAGATTGGTCGATAATTGGCCAAAACTCCAGGATCGAGCATTGGTTTTTTAAGTAAAGGTTTAATTACAGCAGTTTTAAAAGCCGGTGGAACATTACCCAGAGTTAAAGAAGAATTAATGATAAGAAGAATATGGCTGCCAATAACTGGGAAAATAATTTTAAATAACCTGGAAGGAATAGGGTCCAGAAGGCAAGATGAAGGCTTAGACAAGGAAATTATTTTATCCAACTCTAAGAGGTCGATTGGAGTAAACTTATCTAAGCAAATATCAATTGAGGGAGTTGCAGTAGTTAATGTACTAGAGTTTACGGTAGGAAGAATCTGACTGATTTCATCTCTAATAGATAAAATTTTAAGATTGAAATAGTTCAGAAAGTCCTGACTAGAAAGCTCAGGGGGGATGCGAGGATTGACTGAGTCATGGCTCTTTGTAAGCCTGGCTATAGTGTTGAAGAGAAACCTGGGGTTATTCCTGTTCGCTTCTATTAATGCAGAATAATAGCTTGATCTAGCTTTTCTAAGAGATTTTCTATAGATTAAGAGATGATTTCTCCACGCCAAGTAGAATTCATCTGAATTAGTTGAGCGTCATTTTCTTTCCAATTGACGAGTTTTCTGTTTTAAGCCACGAGTTTCTGAGTTAAACCAAGGGCTAAGAAATCTCTGGCTAGACTTTTTCTTTTTTAAAGGGGCTACCAAATCTAGAGTCCGATGCAGAGAGGCAGTAACACCATCAACCATGCTATCAATCACGAATGGAGCAGACTCTCCATCACTTATTTCAGGTGTTTCTGTTGTGTTGACCCATGGCTTAGAGGAGACAATCTGCAAAAATTTAGCAACAACGTCATCAGAAAGACATCTGCTATAGTAATATTTTTCTTTAGGAAATAAGTGATCAGAGATAATGAAATCAAAAATTAACAGACAATGGTTAGACAGTACAGGATTATGAGGAGACACAACCAGATTTTCAATATCTATACCATAAGTCAAAACTGGAGTGGTGGCTCAGTTGGTAGAGCATCCGCCCCACACCCGGGAGGCAGAGGTTCAAATCCTGGCCGGGTCATGCCAAAGACCATATAAAAGTGGAACTTCCTGCCGTCCAGCTTGGTGCTCAGCAATAAATGGAATGGAGGAGGGAACTCTATGGCGGCGCCTTGCATGGCAGCGGCCCTCTGATTCTGCACTTGGGGTGTGTGTGATTTACACTGTAGATAGGTAAAGCACAATCTCGTTCTACTGTACAAGATTGGTTGTACGGTTGAATGACAATAAGGGTGATTTAATTAATTAATTTAAAACAAGGTCCAATGTATGATGGAAATAATGGGTAGAATTTTCTACTTTTTGGGAAAACCCCATTGAGTCTAAAATTGAATTGAAAGCCTTATTAAGACAGTCACGCTCAACATCAACATGTATATTAAAGTCCCCTACAATAATTATTCTATCGGTTTTCAGCACTAAATCAGCTAAAAATTCGGCAAATTCCGATAGAAACTCTGAATAGGCTGTGGGAGGACAATAAACTATGGCAAAGAGAATTGGGTTCACGCCAAGATTGCCAACAGGCCCCACACTGAGGACCAAACCTTCAAAGGAATTAAAAACATAATTTCTGCTTAACATTAACTAGTAATTTAGAATGGAAAATTGCCGCCACTCCACCACCACGACCAGAACCTCTGGGGTTATGACAGTTTAAATACCCAGAGGGAGTTGATTCATTCAAACCAACATAGTCATCAAGCCCGAGCCAGGTCTCTGTGAGGGATAGTAGATCGATCTGGTGATCGATTAATAGATCATGGACCAGAAGAGACTTAGAAGATAGAGACCTAATCTTTAATAAGCCACATTTAATTTTTAAACTTTGGGGGGAACAGAGGCCAAATTATTGATTTTAGAGACATGAGGCTGGATTAGAATTTTACCAACATTTTGTTTAATCAATCTGGGAAGTTTATGCATTCTATTTTTTTAAACTTTTTTTTATTAACTATAGAGAGAGCAGAAAAAGGTTCTCTAAGGGAGAAGACAGGGACAAAGTTGAAAGGTGGTGGAAGAGGAGGAGCTGCAGAAGTGCGAGTGTTTTTCAAGTTGTGTTGTATTTGTCCTGGGTTACAATATTTAGGGCAACGGGAGACAGACTCAATCTCTGAAGGATTATAAATGAAAGGCTGATCCAAACAGTAAAGACCACCTGAGTTAATGGGATCAATACAATACATGGGAACAGGACCAAAAAAGGACAGTTAAGCAAACCCAGAAACTTCAGAGTGAGTAAACACACCAAATTTCAGTCACTGTACCAGAAAACACCGAATAAAATAGAAAAGATTGTCTCTTAAAACATGTGCACCAAGTCTATTTGGATGGATGCCATCAGGCCTCATAAGTGATGGGTGGTTCCAAAATAAGTTAAAATTGTCAACAAAACCAATGTTAAAAATAGGACAAGTAAAACACAGCCAAGAATTAAGGCTGAGAGTTCTGCTAAAACGATTACAGCCTCGCCTGAGAGGTGCCAAAGGCCCAGAGATGAGCGCACGTCTGCCACAGTTCATGAGAGTGGACAGAAGGCTCCTGAAGTCACTTTTTAAAATCTCAGATGCTTCATCTGGGATGTTATTGCATCTCACATGCACAACGTCAGTTTGAACGTGCGGGAATTCATTCAGCAGGTCAGGGATAAGAGCCGCAATGTCTGAGACTCTAGCCCTGGGAAAAAATCGAGTCACACAGTACCTGCTTCTGACCTTCCTCACGATCGAGTCACCAATTACCACTGTCGTCTGGGGGGGGGGCTGTCGGTGGATTCTGATGTGGAGAGGGATTGTGAAGAGGATGATGTTGTTGTTGTGAAGGCGGGGAGATGCGCTCTTTTCTTCTATCTGGAGCAGGTGTGTAATTTGACACACCTTGGGTGGTCTTTATCCGGGGTTTGGGGGCATGAGCTGCCGCTGAAGGAGAGGAGGGAGGATGAGGGGCGTCCACGGGCGGGCGGCCAGCGTCCAGGTGGGGAAAATCCTCCAGGGAAAGGATATCAAATCTGTTATCCAAGGACAGCGGAAGAGAAGAGGCACGGCCCATTCCGGTCGGACGATGGTGGCCATTAGCTGGTCGAGCCAAGGTCCAGGGCGCAGATGGAGGATGAGAGGGACCAAGCAAAGCTTTTGGTTTAGCCCCGAGACGAAACCAGTGTTTATTGCTGAGGCCAGGGTCGGCTGCACAGGCTGGAGCAGGTGTGGAGGTAGGTGGGGACATGCTGAGCTCACCCAAATAAGTAGCAGTTTCCACCAACTGCAAGGCAGTAGCCGGAGCTGATGATCGCCCGAGAATGATGGTGTCGATGTGGTCTTCGGCCTCCCGAATCTTGTAAAGATTGGAGAGCCTTGTTTCCAGCTCAGAGACCTTATTGAGGAGTGATAAACAGCGGGAACATGACGGAGAAGGAACCATGGCGTTCCAGATGCTGAGATGGGTAGCCCGCAGCTAGCCAAAAACAGCTACTCGTGTGTCAGAACGGAGTTTTAGGCGAGGCCAATACCGAGGTAACAGTAAATAAAAACTAATAACAACAAACAGGGATAAACAAAAAAAAAACAACTCAATGTCTTTGCTGCAGTGATGTTTAACCGTTATATGTCCCGGTCTGCACCAGCTGTTATTGGCATACATTATCACTCCTCCGCCCCTTGCCTTCCCACTGTCTGGTGTCCGGTCTGCCCGTATTGCGTGGAAACCCTCCAGTTTGATGTTAGCATCTGTTGCTAGTTCTGTTAGCCACGTCTCAGTAAACATCATGCTAATCTCTCTGAAGACGCTCTGGTAACGAGCAAGATTTATTTATGAAAGAATGTAATTCTTATAGTTGACCACAAGATGGAGGAAGTTCCTTCTGCACTCGAGGAGGAGACACAGTGACGTCGCTTGGAGGTGGTCTAGCTGCCTCAGCTCCAAGATGGCGCCCAGGATCAATTTACCCTGGTGACTTTCAAAATGGCATTTGCACTGCTTAATCTGCACATGCGTGTGAATACGCAACGTGGCCGCAAAACCTGCTGACCACAAACCATGCATTGTTTTTTTCAAAGAAACTAAAGAGCTGCCTCCCTTAAATTAAATTTTATTCATGTAAGGATCATCTTACAACTTTAACTTTGTGTACAGTTCAACGCTGTTACATCAAACAATCTCCTCTCAGAAACTTTTACCATGCTTTAAACACAACTTCTCAGTTCAACTCAGGCAAGCAGGTGAGCCACCCCCTCCCCTCCATGAACAAAGACACACAGACTCACCTCTGCCTCCTGCATAGCAAAAAGTGCAGCATTTTATCTGTGGGAAAAAAGAGTTAGTAGATATTTCCAGCCCTGCAGTCCAAACTCCAGATCCCCTTTCCCTTTCTACAATTCTGGCCACATCAGGCTTCTACTTGGATCCTGCTGACCCAAGCGGGTGTGGCCAACTCTGAATTATAGTGGAAAGCAGGATCTTTTGTTTCTGGTAGACCAAAAAATATTCACATTCCCCCGGAGCTTTGGCCTTTATTTCCAAACCCACAAAATGCACTTCCTCTTATTCCAGACAGCCAGAAGTGGGAATTCGGAATCAGGACTAGCCCCTTTCACCCTGCGCCATTCTTCGTGTCTTAAATTGGGATATTAAGAGGTTGACCACCCACATATTTATCCCCACACAATTTACAGAATCAACACAATATCAGCATGCACAATATGGACAATATCTGCAGAGTTTGTTGTATATTTGCATCTTTCCCTGCCGCTTTATTTGCATATACTCTTTTCTCTTAGCTTAACTTTATGTAGAGGATACTTTCATTGAGCCACGTCCAGTCATCAGTACAAGTGGTATTGTATCATAAAGTTCAGTCCTATACTGATTTTAACAAGCTATCTTTATTATTATGGACAGTCGTCCACTACTGATGTATTTTAATTCTCACGCTGTACCATAAATTATTACACTCATCAAATACTTTTACTCATTTAGTGATGTTATCTAAGGTCTTATATTAGAATTAATCCTTTTACTCACTCGTTGATTATATTTGAGAGTCTTATAATTATTTCTACATTACTCAATCACTGATTAAGTTTGAGAGTCTTGTAATGTAATAGAGTACCTTATTTATGCTCACTAGTTAATGTAAAAAAGTTCTTGCATTGCAAATCTTCCTTGTTTATATAAAACGGCTCTTTGATCTGTCCCTAACATTGTGAATGCATGCATGCTTATGACTCCCTGTGTGTTCTTACAATCATAAAAAAATAGCTACAAACTAAAACACTATCTTTATATTAAGTTTTTCCAATAGAATTAAAAAAAACAGGATCAAAGACTTACTTTGGCTGAATGTTGCAGACAATCCTACAGAGATTTTTAGAAGAGGTTTTGCTCACTTTCTGATCAGTAGGGGCTCTGGATTGTCCGTGACATGCAGACAAAGGCTTTGTCTCCTGATGTCCATCATCAAAGTAGTTGGCTAACTGCCCGCATTCTCCACCATTGAACTGTAAAAATTAATTTTGGACAGTTAGCAGAATCTTTTCAGTTAACCAACCAATAATCACAAAAGAAATACTATTTCTCAGCTTAACTTTTATTGACTCACACTGGAAGTCAAACACAGCTGTGGGTCTCAGCAGCTCAAACTGGTTAAGACCCTGAACAAAGGAATCCCGTCCTACATATAGCTTCTGAGTTGATGGGCGCTTCCCAGCAACTCTCCAACAACACATGTCCATTGTCCAAACTGGTCCAAACCGGTCTTCTCAGGTCTAAATAGCTCCCACATCCTTCCTTCCAGCGTTCCAATGGCTCCAAACACTCCAGATGTCTTCTTGCTTTTATGGCTTTTATGGCTCCTCTCCGGCCAAATGTCTCCTCTTTAGTCCTTTATGGCATTCTATTGTTTTATCCCACGCAACCTCTTGCCGATATATGGAAGCAGGAAACAAAGACTAGAGTTTTTGTGGGTGTGCATGTATGCGCGTGCATGTGTGTGTGTGTGTGTGTGTGTGTGTGAATGTATGTGTGTAGCTTGTGTGTGAGAGCACTTTGTGTAATATCTAACTAACTAATCTTCACTATTTATTTATTATAACACCCCTTACACCGGTTAAATTTTTATTTACTCTGCTATCAGTAACATGATACAAGAGATTTACTAAATAAATAGAATTAAGATGGCTCTCAAACTTGTTCCAAAGTTTCCTGATGAAACGCCCCATTCTCCACATTTTTCTTTTAGATGTCCCAAAACAAAGGATTCAGCCACAGCTCCGTTGCTTTCTGGAGATGTGCCGGGTTGATCTTATTTTCTCCAACCAGCTTCTCATACATATTATGGATGGGCTCGTGGATGACTCTGGTCGACTGTAGTGCCAACAGAAGAGTCTGGGTCATAGTTTTGATTTGTTGGTCGTCATCCTGAATGTTGTGGAGTTGTAAGAGGTGTCGGATGGCGGGAATAAACCCCGGTGTGTAGAGTATCCCCATCAACCAGTAAAAGTTTTCCTGGTAGAAGCCCTCGGTGATCACATCCAAGCATTGATGCTGCCTCTGACTGGGGTTATTAATACGACACCCCACGCATTTCTCACGCTGGTACTCCTCCAGAGTTTTGCTGAGCAGATGGAGCATGGCTGATTTTACAACTCTGAAGAACACGTTGCTCATCCACTCGTCAGGTTGGTCTTCTGCAAATGTTATTGGCATTGTTGGTGAGATGGGGTTCGATAATGTAGGTGAAGTATGTGGGATCAGATACTCCCCAGTTACACTCAATCTCTGTGGAACTCTGAGCTTTAGGATATTGTCCGTGTCTGGTTCCAGAGCCTGAGAGAGGGAGATATCTGCGATGACCGGGTCCTGAGCCGGTGTGTTGTGGAAGATCTATGGTCGTAGAGGATATTGGCTCTCTGGGATCTCCACAGGGAGTGAGGACTCCAGGGTCTCTGCGCATTGCATGGGTCCTGGGGCCTCTAGAGTCTGCTCAGGTGGGAGGATCTCCGGGGTCTGCAAGGGCTGTTGAGATTGTGGGATTGGAGTGAGCTGTTTCTTCGTTGTTTGAACGTCCTCAGTTTTGATTTTGGAATAAGGACCCCAAAACTTTGAAGGATCCTGACCCGACTTTGCAGAGGTAAGTGCGATACGTCTGGTGGTGTAGTGTCTCTTTGGATTGCTCATGGTTTTACCGATCATCTTTTTTTCCAATGGTGGTCGATGTCTGCCATGGAGGGTGTGCTTTTAAAGCATGTAGGGAGGAGGAAGATGTACTCCTCAGAATGAGTGTGTGTGAGAATGAGGGGAAAGGGTTGGAGAGAGGAGGGGGTTGCTGGTTCTCTGTGACAATTTGGAGGGGGACCTCTATCAATAGATTGTGTGTGCCGGTTAATCATACTAAGCTTGAGGGGCAGAGTCACCGTTTGAATAGTGAATGCATTAGAAGATGCGCTGTGGGGTGCTGGCTGATTCCTCAGGTCAGTCTGTCTAAACTATTATCGGGGGGGGGGGGGTTCAAGAAAATCCAAAAACATTGATGCTACACTTTTGTGAAAATCTAATTTGAAGAAACAGTCTTTGCTCCCAGTGGGTAAAGCCTGTGCCTGTGTATCAATGTGTGTGTGTTTGAATAGCAGGGTCTGTAAAGTGCTTCTTATTCACTCGGAGATGAGAAAAAGCGCTATCACCATTTACCATTTTATTTTGGCGGTGTTAGTTCAGCCATATGTATAAGAGAGATCATTTGTCAAATGAAAACTTTTAGAATCCTGCAACTACAACAGGTGCTTTCCCACCATCTCCCATAAATATCAACATTCCATTCTCATGCTGACCCCTCAGGGCACGGTTAATTGGGACAAGTTGATAAACAATGTGGAGTGTAGAAGAGCTTGAAATAACGAGGCGATGTGATTTATAAACCACAATTTAATATCAGCTTCGCTCCTCTAACAAGTCTCATCTCAGTGCAGAAGCAGAATAAAAGGTCAAACACAGTCAGACCTTCATACTTATACCTACACACAACAAGACATTGCATATCAAAGCTGACATCCCGCATTAACTTAATCCCCCCTCCTTTGTCCTCGTCTCCTCCACCTGACCCTGGGTGGTCAGGGAGATCGATCTCCTCCATTGTCCTCCGTCTCCTCCACCTGACCCTGGGTGGTCAGGGAGATCGATCTGGTCTCCACCGCCGTCCTGTTCTGAGGCGTGAGGTCATTCCACATATGTAATCACTAAACATCTTAATATGTCTATGCATATGTAGGTATGGAATATATGATTAATATAAACCACAGTGGCTTTTTTATCCATATACTGTATATACCAACATTCCTGATTTTAAGGAATGTCAGGTCAGGCACTGGTAATGTCAGGTCAGGCACTGGTTTGCTTGCTACCGGATAACCATTACAACTGGTACTACCTGTCTCATGGGTCGGGATGTCGGCGACTCAACCGGCAACCCCCCCCCCCCCCGAGGGCATGGAGGGTGAAAATGGGCATCCTGGCAGAACTAAAAACAATATCTGTCACAGGTCTGTGGTGGACCACTCCCAGTTACACGGGGTGAGACTGGACATCCTGGCAGATAAGCACATCTGTCGAAAGGTCCGTGGTGGACTTTTGCCAGTCCGTGCATCGTGACATGCACTACACAAAGAGCAAAGATAAACAAACCTATCATCTGGTCAGTCACTGCAACAGATACTGGAGTCAGTTTGTCTTGGCCTGTCCTTGCCACTGATAATACCTCTATCTACCAAGAATGTGTCGCTAGTCCAGCAAAAGCTAGCGGTACTCAAATACTTTGCAAGCAGTTTGATGAAATGGTCAGTCCTGGCAGAGGAAGGCGAAGGACAGAGCTGTGTGGAGGAATCTGATCAGACCTAAATGAAACAGTCATTGTCGCCCCCGACAGACTGCTATTATGATGATGATGATGATGAGGAGGACCAACATTCCATTCTCATGCTAACCCCTCAGGGCACGGTTAATTGGGCAAGCTGATAAATATGGCTTTTTATTCATATATAATCAACATTCCATTCCCACACTCACCCTATAGAAAACGAATTAATTAGGTAGGTCAGGACAAAGAGGGTGGGGCAGGAGGCAGGACAGGGGGCATGATCACCATCCATCAAACTTTTTTGACATAAAGTATATACATCCCCTCCTTAGGTGCATCCTGAAATTTCACCCGAAAGCCTAATATCCCTAACTTTTTGTGAGTAGTGTATTTTTCCTTTTCATAAGATCAGCACTAACTGATAATTCTGGATTCCTGTAGAGAAGCAAACATGACCTTGTGGTTTGTGTGTTGCTAAAGGAAACTGCAGAGCTCAGCAGTTTCAATATCATCTAACAGATATGGACATCTAACCACAGCACTGAGTGTTTATTCTAGGAAAGCCAGGTTTCATGATCACACATCCTGCAGCAGAAGAAATAGTCTGAAAGAAGAACATCACAATCAGAACACAAATCTGTCTGCAGATGTTTGTCTGCTCTTTCCATTCAGCAAAACCATCAGCACACATCTGCAACTGCTGCCTTCTCGTCTGTGGTGAGTTCTGACAAAAATGAATCAATCTGTAAGGTTACAGAGCAAGAAAAACAACTAGAATTTGTTAATTGGATATTTAATTGACAATTGTGAACATGATTTTGATTTCAAAGGGATTTAAGTTGCGAGTCAGAAGTTCCATGTACATTTTTTTTGCTGTTTTTACTGTTATTTTACATTAATCAGAATATCAAAAATGTTTAAAGTAAAAAGAAAAAAATACACAAAAAATCACTAATATTTTGTAAATTAATTAATTTTTAAATATTTTTTGAAATTTATAAAACCTGAATTAAAATGTTATCAATTTGAACTAGAAATAGAGCTAATGCTAGAGTTGTAATTTAAAGGAGAAGTTGTTTGTGGCGGTGCCTTGCATGGCAGCAACCCCTCTGATTCGATACATGATTAACATTGTAGATAGGAAAAACATAATTTCATATTGGAATTTAGTCTTAAAATGTAAATTTAAGTACCTTGATCTTGGAGCTCAGCTTGGAGGATTTTGGATGGTTTCCTAGGCTCCTTTTCTACAATATGCACCTTTATTCTGTTCAGCCTGAGGTTGCATTTATTCTTGCATCCATGTCCTGGGAGGTTGGCTACAGCCCCATGAACCTTTTACTTTTTTAATAATATTGGCAACTGCTGTCACATGATCATGAAGCTGCTTGGAGATGGCCTTATAGCCTTTACATTTAACATGGTTATCTGTCATCTTCTTTCTGAGCTCCTCAGGCAGCTCTCTACATTCTCTGGTCCATGTTCAGTGTGGTGCACAAAATGACACTGAACTACACAATAGCATGCCCCTCCCCCCCAAAAAAATAGGCTGAATGGCTGATGAAAAGCTTGAAGGCACCTGAGTCTATAATTAAGGTTAAACACTTAGTTTGAAACATACAAGAATTAGTCTGTTCAGGCGTACCAAGAAATCTGTCCATACTATTTTAGCACATCTTTGTAAAACAAACAACACATTTCTTTTCACAGTTTTTTTTTTTTTTTACTCTATAATAGCATACAGGTATCCATTAGACAGTTTCTTTGACACTGAGATACGCTAGTAGAGTTGATTGCAAAACTTTGGTCACACTTGTGGTTTATATTAATCATATATCCCATAACCTACATATGTATAAGCATGTGAGAATGTTTGGTGATTACATATGTACAGCGACTTCACACCTCAGAACAGGACAAGAGGTCTCAACCGCCAGCGAAGATCAAAGAGCATCCGAGGCACTGCGGTGGAGACCAGATCGATCGCCCTGACCACCCAGGGTCAGGTGGAGGAGTACGAAGACAAAGGAGGGGGATTAAGATAATGCGGGATGTCAGCTTTGATATGCATGTCTTTTGTTATGTGTAGGTATAAGTATGTAGAGCTGAATGTGTTCGCTCTCTGATTCTACTTCTGCTTCTGCACTAAGATGAGACTTGTTAGAGGAGCGAAGCTGATAATAAACTTTGGTTTATAAGTCACATCGCCTCGTTATTCCAAGCTCTTCTACACTGGTGACCAGACGTGAGGATGGAACAGAGACGTTCTCCCGTGATTGACTCATCGGAGGCGACCCAGGCAAGCGCCGGCACCCATGCAGACAGAGGAACGGATGAAAGACGTTCCCCCACGGCAGAAGTGAGGGCTCAACCGAGCACCAGCCCCGCCGTGAGAGTAGAAGAAAGGCGCTCTCACCCGGCGGACACATCAAGGACGGCCCACACAAGCGCCGTCACTGTCAAGCTGCCAGAATTCTGGCAAGAAGACCCGAGCTCGTGGTTCCAGCAAGCTGAGGCTCAGTTTGCACTGGCGGGCATAACGGCGGACGAGACGAAGTTTTATCACATCGTCGCCAAACTCGACGCTGCCACGTCAAGATGCGCGCGGAGCATAATCCGACAGCCGCCCGCCTATGACAAATATAGAGAGCTGAAGGCGGCCATCGTCGAAAATTTCGTCCCCTCAGCCGAGGAGAGAGCAGAGAGGATCCTGGCGATCTACGGCCACAGAGGATGCAGACCCAAGGCCCTCATGGAGGACATGCTGCAGCTCAAGGAGGAGGACAACGACAACTTCCTCTTCCAACACATCTTCCTCAGCACTCTGCCGCCACGCATGAGAGGGACGCTGATCAACATGCGGTGCAGCACCCAGCAGGACTTCCATGCGCTGGCCCGGGAAGCGCAGCGACTCACCAACGCCTGCAGGGAACAGGTGGCCACAGCAGCATCCGCAGATGCCCAGAGCAGCGGAAAACCACAGACAACCGAGCAGAGCCCGCCCACCATGGCGGCAACACGACCAAGACGCAGCAGGCGGAACGACATCTGCTATTACCACCACCGTTTCGCTGATGGGGCGTACAAATGCGTTCCCCCCTGCAAGTTCAGAAGTTCGGGAAAACGCCAAAACCGAGAACCGTTAACGGCTGCGGTTCTTGGCGAAAAAAATAAACTTCTTTATGTGACTGACGGACACACCGGCAAACAGTTCCTAATTGACACTGGAGCTCAACTGAGTTTTGTCATGCCCTCCCACGCAGACCGGGCCATGGGCCCCCGGGGCAATGGAGCGATGGCAGCCAACGGCTCCATCATCGACACTTATGGTGAAAGGAACCTGCCCCTCTGCATTCATGGCCGCAACTACAGATGGACATTTGTTGTAGCGGCGTGAGTTTTAACTTGTTGGGCGCAGATTTTTTGTGTGCACATGGGTTGTTAGTCGATCTAGCAAATAGACGCTTGGTTAATGCATTGTCATTTGCTTCTATTCCCTGCTCAGCTCGAGTTTCTCCACCACCCGTGCAGGCCAGCATCACTACAGCAGGAGGTAAGTTTGATCAACTCCTCACCCAATTTCCAGCACTCACAATTCCCAAATTCTCAGCTACAGTGGCTAAGCACGGGGTTGAATACTTTATTCCCACAACGGGCCCACCCGTATTCGCCAAAGCTCGGCGCTTAGACACGACCAAGCTCGCCATAGCTCGGGACGAGTTTACCACCCTTGAAAAACTAGGCATTATCAGACGCTCAAAAAGCCCCTGGGCATCACCACTACACATGGTCCCGAAATCCGACGGTTCTTGGAGACCGTGCGGCGATTACCGCAGATTAAACAATGCGACAGCGCATGATCGCTACCCAATTCCTCACATCCAAGATTTTTCACTACATCTGGCGGGTGCGTGCATTTTTTCTAAAATAGACCTGGTCCGTGGCTATCACCAAGTCCCCGTTCGAGCGGAAGACATTCCTAAAACAGCTGTAATAACCCCCTTCGGTCTTTTTGAATTTTTGCGGATGCCTTTTGGCCTCAAAGGCGCTGCTCAAACCTTTCAGCGGATGATGGATGCGGTATTACGCGACCTCCCTTTCGTGTTCGTCTACCTCAACGATATGCTGGTAGCCAGCTCGTTGGAGGAGGAACACGAACAGCATCTCACTATGGTTTTTCAGAGACTAGAAGAGCACGGGTTAATAATCAATCCAGCCAAATGCAAATTCGGCGTGCCACAAATTGATTTTTTGGGACACAGAGTTTCACCGAAGGGGGCAGTCCCACTGCCAGACAAAGTTCGCGCAGTAAAAAGTTTTCCACGGCCACAAACGGTCAAAACGCTGCAAGAATTTTTGGGAATGGTTAATTTTTACAACCGTTTCCTCCCCCGTGCAGCTCAACTCATGCAGCCCCTATATGACGCGCTCAGAAAACAAAAGCCTTCCAACGCGGTCGAATGGACCCCGGAGCGCGAACGCGCTTTCGCGGAAGTAAAAAGTGCCCTAGCTAACGCCACATTGTTGGTTCACCCTGATCCCTCGGCCCGCATTGCGCTAACCACAGACGCTTCAGACCTGGCCATAGGGGCGGTTGTAGAACAACACGTTGGCGGAACCTGGCAACCTTTGGCATTTTTTAGCAAATCTTCAAACCAAACTGAGCGTAAATACAGCACTTTTGACAGGGAGCTGCTAGCGCTTCATTTATCCATCCGCCACTTCCAGTTCTGGTTAGAGGGGCGGCGTTTCACGGCTTTTGTAGACCACAAACCGCTCCCCTTTGCAATGGCTAAAATTTCAAAACCATGGTCAGGCAGGCAACAAAGACAGCTAGCTGCAATTTCAGAGTTCACCACAGACATTCAACATGTGTCAGGCAAACTTAACGTGGTAGCAGACTGCCTCTCTCGCGCTGTGACATCGCCAGAGCGCGAGGAGACAGATTATACTACCTCAGCCGCAGAACTCTTCGCCAATGCGGACACATATGCAGCCCCTATCCACGTAGGGATAGATTATGCAGCCATGGCGGAGGAGCAAAGTAGTGACGCAGACGTGCGCGCACTCCTGTCTGGACCAACAGGGTTAAGGCTGGAGGAAAGGGGTTTACGCGACGGTGTACCCCCCCTAATATGCGACATCTCAACCGGCCGACCTCGCCTGGTAGTCCCGGCTGCATGGCGCTGCCGTATTTTCGACTCAATTCACTCCCTCGCGCACCCGGGTGTGCGCGCCTCAGTTAAAATGGTCGCCGAAAAGTTTGTGTGGCCCGGCCTGCGCAAAAACGTAGAAGAATGGGCAACAACTTGCATGTCTTGTCAGCGTGCCAAAATACACAAACACACAAAAGCCCCTCTAGAGCCTTTTCGAATCCCAGCTAGAAGGTTCGACCACGTTCATGTCGACCTCGTGGGACCACTACCTTCCTCCCAAGGTTTCACACATCTGTTAACAATGATAGACCATACTACGCGCTGGCCTGAAGCGGTCCCTCTGGCGTCAACCACAGCGGAGGAAGTCGCTCGCGTTTTTTTGACAAACTGGGTGGCACGTTTCGGCGTCCCATCGGACATCACGTCCGATAGGGGGCCTCAATTTGTCTCGGAACTTTGGTCAGCCATGGCCAGCAGCTTAGGAGCGACAATTCACCGCACCACCGCTTATCACCCTCAGGCTAATGGGTTATGCGAGTGCTTTCACAGATCTTTAAAGGCCGCCCTCAGGGCCTCACTAACGGATACAAATTGGGTGAATAAACTTCCCTGGGTTTTATTGGGGTTGCGTGCTGCGCCTAAAGAGGATCTAGACGCCTCCCCAGCAAAATTAGTTTTTGCACAACCTCTCAGACTCCCAGGTGAATTTTTACCAGAGAACCCAGAGCCGGGGCATCTTCCAGCCCTGAGGCTTTTAGGCAGCAACGGACCTGACACTCTCCCCGGACCGGCACATCACTCTTTTCCATGGGTTTTTGTCCCCCAAGCTTTAAAAAACGCAGAATTCGTTTTTGTTAGGCATGAAGCTTTAAAACCAACCCTCCGTCCACCATACGATGGACCATTCAGAGTGCTGGAACCTGGTGATAAGCATTTTGTGCTTGATTTAGGGGACAGAAAAGAAACAGTCAGCATTGACAGACTTAAACCTGCCTTCTTGTTGAGAGACGAACCTGCACGGTTGGCGAGAGCACCTCGGCGGGGTAGACCCCCCAAGAGAAAAGACTCAGCCCCCCTGCAGGGAACAAATAACCACTCTCCTCCCCAAGCTGCAGATTCCTTACAGGAAGGTCCCACCAGGACGCCCAAGCGGACCCACAGCAGATTCGGGAGAAGATTAAAACCCAGACAGCACAGGGACTGATGCAAACTACTCAAAAGTTGTTCACTAATTGTGCTGTGACAGTTTAAGACTGACTTGTGATATTACTACACTGTTATGATTACCACTGAATTCTCTACAGGAGCATAGCTGCTGGAAAGTTTCTTCCTTGTCAGGAGGTTTAGCAGTTAGTATGTCATAGTAATTATCTTAAACTGTGAATTTTTTATTATTGTCCTTTTCTTAGTCGTTTGGGGGGGGGGGGGCTGTGGTTTATATTAATCATATATCCCATAACCTACATATGTGTAAGCATGTGAGAATGTTTGGTGATTACATATGTACAGCGACTTCACACCTCAGAACAGGACAAGAGGTCTCAACCGCCAGCGAAGATCAAAGAGCATCCGAGGCACTGCGGTGGAGACCAGATCGATCGCCCTGACCACCCAGGGTCAGGTGGAGGAGTACGAAGACAAAGGAGGGGGATTAAGATAATGCAGGATGTCAGCTTTGATATGCATGTCTTTTGTTATGTGTAGGTATAAGTATGTAGAGCTGAATGTGTTCGCTCTCTGATTCTACTTCTGCTTCTGCACTGAGATGAGACTTGTTAGAGGAGCGAAGCTGATAATAAACTTTGGTTTATAAGTCACATCGCCTCGTTATTCCAAGCTCTTCTACAACACTTACTAAACATGGTAATTCCAATGGGTTCACATACTTTTTCTTGCAGCTGTATTTATTTGTTTGTTCAGTTAAAAAAAAATAAAAGTAACTATGCATTAATGTTTGCTGGTAAGATATTTTCCCATATTTCACATAGACTGCTTTTACATCTGTTCAATTGAAAAATGCTTTTTGTCAAGGGGTTTGCATACCACTGTATTTTCTTTTTATTAAGGACAACTTAGCTTTTCAAATTAAAGGAAAAAAACAGTCATCATTTCAAGCTTTTTAGGGGCCCTGTACAAGACTGTTCTAACATGGAAGAGTGGAAGCCCTTTAAAATGGAAAGCACACAAATGAATAAAACTGTCATGTTCTGCTAGCAACAGATGAGGGTTAAAAGTAGGACTCAGGGCACAGGCAGGATCAAGTGCAAAATGATAATTTATTAAACAAAACTTATAGCAAACAAAAGGCAGCACATGGGCTGAGAACTAAACTAAACTTGACATGGCAAACCTAAACTAAACTTGGCAAAAACTTAGCAAACATGTAGCAGGGCTAACTTACATAGGCTGGGAGCATAGACAAAGACATTGCAGGGTAGATGACATAGCATAGTTGACACAATGACCTCTCAATGAACAAAAACTCACTTACACTACTCACAAAAAGTTAGGGATATTTGCTTTCGGGTGAAATTTATGGAAAATGTAAAAAGTTCACACTACAGTGATATATCATGAAAGTAGGGCATTTAAGTAGAACCATGCAATGGTGAGTTCCTCATCTCAAACAATTTATTGAAACAAAAGCCAACAACAGTGGGGATACCATAGCAAAAAATGTCAGTGTCTCATTGACTTGTCATGTACCCTTGAGCATCGATTACAGCTTGACAATGACATCTCATGCTGTTCACAAGTCGACTTATTGTCTGCTGAGGCATGGCATTCCACTCTTCTTGAAGAGCGGCCCTCAGGTCATTGAGGTTGTGGGGTGCAGGGTTACAAGCCCTCACATGGCAACTCAGCTAATCCCATAGGTTTTCTATGGGATTCAGTAGTGATGGGACAGCAAGCTCCGGAGCTTCGAGAGTGCTCCGAGCTTATCCAGGAAATATTTGGCGAAGCGCGTTTCGAGATGTGTATTGCTGACATATGTGTTGAAGTCGTACCATGTGACTGGGTCAGGAAGCCATTCATGATTTTGCACGCACCATGAAATAAAGTGAGCAGCGATACACAATGGAAATCCCCGTCCCTCACGTTTTGTATTGTTGATGTTTGACTCTGTAAGGGATTTGTCACAGCCAATTTTCAGATGGAGGCAGCACCAAAACCATGGATTTCTCCCATTTGGGAACATTTTGAGCGCATTTCTCCCATTGATGTATTTTTCACAAATAGTGAATATTTATTGCAACTGAGGTAATGGCTTAACGGTAAAGCATCTTCTCTACAAGTGGGAAGCCTGGGTTTGAATCCCAGCTGGGTTGTCCTTGTAATTTTATTTTTATTTGCAAGGTGAAGTGTCTGTTGTGTTTCAGAGAGCTTGTATCATTATTATGCATCATTATGCTGAGGCACTATTGCCATTGTGCCCTGCATGAGAATAAGGCCAGAGCTGAATATACTGGGAAAGACAGTATAAGACTGTTGAAAATTTATTATTTCCAAGTAACACAGGCACATTCACTGTAGTCGCCCCGGTTTTATTATTTCTTTTTCCCATATGATCACTGATATTTTTTAAAAGACAGCACATTTATTGAAATTGAAAAAATACACACTAAACCAATAATGCCCTTGCAAAAATCCGCATGCTGTATACTTTTTGTCGACTACATGGCCTAGTAGAGCAAATGAAGTTTCACAAGGCTTCGTCGATATGAATCAATTTGATGGAAAGACTCAAGTCTTAAAGAAAGCCTTATCTGGTCATCACTAAGTGGTAGCCTAGAGGTAAAATGGCTGTCTTGCATCTGGAACACTGGGGTTCAAGTACTAGTGAAGTTGTTCTTATAATTTATTTTTATTTGCAAGGTGAAGCATCTGTTGTTTCACAAAGCTTGGATACAACAATAACACATCATTATGCCAAGGCACTATTGTGCCCTGCATGACAATAAGGACAGAGATGAATGTACTGGGAAAGACAGTATAAGACTGTTGAAAAGTTATTTCTTAACAAAAATGGATAAGTAGCACAAGCACATTCACTGTAGTTACCTCAGTTTTATTTCTTTTTTCTTTTATGATTATTGATATTTCTTAAAAGACAGTGCATTTTTTGAAATGAAAAAAATACACAAACCAATAACACCTTTGTAAAAATCTGCATGTTGTATACGTTTTATCCACTAGATGGCCTAGTAGAGAAAATGAAGTTTCACATGAGGCCTTGTCTATATGAGCCATTTTGATGAAAGGGTTCAAGTCCTCCAGAAAGCCTCATCTGGCCATCACTAGGATTCAGGTCTGCAGAAAGTGCAGGCCACTCCACTGGAGGTACCCTAGTCTCCAGCAGCCGTTCCCTAATGACGTGACCTTAATGAGATGGAGCATTGTCATCCATGAAGATGAAATTAGGCCTGTGTTGTTCATGTAGGGACAAAATGACTGGATTAATGATGTTATTCATGACACGATGCTTGTCACTGTACCATTCACAAGTGTAGGGCAGCTCTGTATTGACTAGACACACCTGCCCAGACTGTAACATGGTGACAACAGTGGCTGATGCATAGCGCTCTCCTTGACATCTTCAACATTGTCGGCTGCCATCATTTCTGCTCAACGTGAATTGACTTTTATCAGAGAACAGCACTGACGCCCACTGGTCCCTTGTCCAGTGTAAATGCTCCCTGGCCCATGCAAATGATGATGCCTGTGCCTGGTGGTGTGGTCAGGTACCTTTGCAGGTTATCTAACATGCAGACCACGCTGATGTAAATGGTTTCCAATGGTTTGACGTGACACTTGTGTAACACCCACTAACACCTACTTACTTTAGGTGTAGTACCCTTTTGGTAGTGTTGTGTTATGGCAGTGTAGTTACCTTAACTTTACTACCTGGATAAAAGGGATAATTGGGCCAGATCAGACTGATTACAGGTTTGTAGGAGCCTGGAGGGCGTAACAACAGAAAACTCACACACACGGTGTATGGAACTTGCAACTATATATATTTCTTTTTACAAATGTGTATTATTTACAGATATGTACATTTAATAAAAAAAAAACCACACACTTGTCACAATAATAAAAAAAAATAAAAATAAAATACTCCAAATATATTTACAGTGTGTACAGTTCTATAGTGTCCGTTCCAGGTGATCAGTGGGATCACCTCTAGTAGGCGGTAGGTTCAGGCACTCGGCTCGCCATCCAGATCTGGAGAATCCACGCTGTAAACCTGTCCAAACAAAAAAACCTGACCTATAAAGTAGGTCAGAACAACAACAAAAAAAAAGCTATGCCCTATAGCTTATCACAACATATTTCCAGGTCATACAACAAATAATAATTTTAAACATCTTTGAACCATAGCTGTAATATTCACTCTTAAATAATAATCAGTAGTAGTGAAATGAATCCTTCTGCTAACCATTACAGCTCTGAACACAACCTCCTCCTGTGTAAAACCTAGCCGGAGTTAGCATCGGAGGTTAGCATGTTAAGCTAGCACAACAATTCATCACAAATTTTGCACTTTAAAACACATATGAACCGCAGGCTCAACATTCACCACCAAGTAGCAATCAATGGCCAGGGAACTGGGACCTCTGCTAACCGTTACAGCTTTGGAAAATGCGTTTTTCTGATGGAAAAACTAGCCGAAATTAGCATCGGCGGTTAGCATTACAAGCTAGCAATTAGCATCCACATACACAATGAATGGCACTCACCATGCTAATCAACACGTGCGTCATGGGGTTCCCGCGCTCAACGGCGTTAACAGCCTTTGGATCCAAATCTTAAAATTTAACAAACGGGGTATTACAATTTGATAATACAGCAATGTCTCATTGCAGGTGTTTGTTCAGGCTTACCAATCTCAAGTTTGATCTGAGACAAAGACTGCTATTAGCATGTTAGCGTCGCCATATCATCAACGACCGTCTCTCTCTCTCTCTCTCTCTCTCTCTCAGTGTCTTTCGACGTCTGGCGTGACTGAGCCAAAAAATGCAAGTCATACCCAGACCCCGAGAGAGAGCGCTTAACTCATTGGCTGATACTGCCAAACAACCGACGCAGCCATTGGTCGCTCAAAATACCAAATAAAACATTTGGAACTTTATCAAAACTCCCCAGAAAATGTTCCCTACTGTTTTATGAATTTATACAGTATTTATTTAAATATTCATCTTTAAATCATTTACTCCCTTTGTGAAATGGGTGTTTTTCTCTTCAAAAGCAGCATCAATATTCATATTTCCATTCGCGTTTTTAAAACTGGGTTACACTTGGGTGCCTCTCACCTCCCTTAAATGTGCCTGGAGTTGAGTGGTATTCATCATCTGGTTCTGCAGCCCACTGTTCACAGTGAAGCGGTCATCAGCGTGGGATGTGGCCAAAGGATGTCCACTTCTATGCCTTTCTGAGACTCTTCCAGTCTCTGTGTTGCAACCTGCTGATGGCAGTCTGTGACACTCTAAGCTCAGTAGCCACTTCCCTCTGAGAACATCCTGTTTGAAGCCTCGCAATAACGAAGTACTTTTGATCAAATGTTAGGCGTCGTCTTGGTCTCATGATGTCAAAATGTGAACAGCATGATGAAGATTACTGTTTAAAGACCAATTCTAATAGAACCAGAAAATTTATTGAGTGATTCATGGATCAAACACCTGTTGTGAATTTTGCTGTTAAGCACCTTGTTAGAGAACAGCAAGTTATGCAAAACATACTGAAATACTGAACAGTTGGACACGTGCATTCAAAAGGTTACAGAAGGTCAAATTAAGTTCACCTATAAAGGTTATAGTGCATTTTAGGCACATCCTGAAATTTCACCCTAAACTTGAAAATCCCTAACTTTTTGTGAGTAGTGTATATAGGGAAGGGAACAATTAGCCAGACATAAAACATGCAAGTTAGGTTAATTGGCATCAAATCTGGGGATTCTAAATTGTCCTTAGGTATGACTGTGAGAGTGAATGGTTGTCTGTCTCTCTGTGCTGGCCCTGCGATAGACTGGCAATCTGTCCAGGGTGTACCCTGCCTCTCGCCCAAAGATACTGGGATAGGCTCCAGCCCCCCACGACCCCAAAAGGATTAAGCGGAAGAAGATGGATGGATGGATGGATGGATGGATGGAAGACAGCTGAGGACAATCAGGAGCAATCAGGGGCTGAACAGGACATACATGAGGAAGAGTGGCTATGGGTACGGAAACATGAGGAGCTGAGGACACTAGGTAAACAAATATTCATTAATTCATTCATCTTCTTCCGCTTAATCCTTTTCGGGTCACGGGGGGGCTGGAGCCTATCCCAGCATCTTTGGGCGAGAGGCAGGGTCCACCCTGGACAGATCACCAGTCCATCGCAGGGCCAACACAGAGAGACAGACAACCATTCACTCTCACAGTCATACCTAAGGACAATTTAGAATCCCCAGTTTTGATGCCAATTAACCTAACTTGCATGTTTTTGGCATGTGGGAGGAAACTGGAGAAATCCCGGAGTAATATTCATACAAGATTAAAATAATGACAATGAGGACAGACAGGGGATGTTACAACATGACTAAAGACACAAGGACAATAATACTAACAGTAAAAATAAACCAGAATCATGGAATATAACCAAATACAAAAGACAACCATAAGACACAGACAACAGGGGATGACACGACATGACAAACAATGACCAGAGAACATGGGGGCACTTAATAATAATGATAATGATAATAATAATAATAATAAAACCGTGGAAAAGTAAAGACTAAATTGAAGGAACTTCCGGTTATGGCTGCCACGTAGGACGGACGTGTCTCGCTCTGCTCTGCTCCTGGAGAAAAAAAATCGGCAAATAACTCTCTCATTTGGGACAGAACGTATCCCAGCATTTGGGCGAGGATATGTCGGCGAAGCCTAAGGCTGGAAAACCAGGAAAAGGAAAAAGCGAGCCGCCGAAACAGTCCAAATTAACGGACTTTCAGGTCTGTGACGCAGCAAACAAAACTCCATATATGGCGGAGGAGGCTGGCAACGGTGCGATGTTTGCGCGGGGAGGCGCAGATGCGCTGATGGCTGCCATGAGTTCAATGAGAGCGGACTTTTCCTCTAGATTTGATGGGATTATGACAGCGTTGGAAGGAATAAGAAAGGAATTGGGTGACTGTGTAGAATGAACGGCGCAGATGGAGCTCCGTCTCGCTAGTGCTGAAGATGACGTCACCCGTCTTCAATTAAAGGTGCGCACTTTGGAAAAAAAAATAAATCTCTGGAAGATAATATTTTGGATTTGGAATCTCGGTCGAGACAGAATAATTTGAGGCTGGTGGGTCTTCCAGAGGAATCAGAAGGTCGGGACGTATGTTCCTTTCTGGAAAAGTGGATTCCGGAGGTGCTGGGCAGCGAGGAGTTGCAATCAGCAGTGGTTCTGGAAAAAGCACATCGTATTGGCCCACGGAGAGATAAGGGACCGCCGAGGACCTTAATTATGAAGTTTCTTAGCAACAGAGACAGGATGAAGATCTTCAACGCTGCACGAGCTAAAAAAGGAGAGATTAAACACCAGGACCAGCAGGTGCGGTTCTACCCAGATTTGGCCACAGGAATCCAGCAATTGAGGAAGCAGTTTGATCCCGTACGTAAGGAGCTGCGCAACCTTGGGATTCGTCATGGTGTAATCTATCCTGCGAGACTGCTGACCACGTATGAGGGCAGAACCCACATCTTCAAGACCCCAGAGGAGGCGCAGGAGTTCATCAAGAAGATCAAAGAAGAAGAAGAGACTGGTGGGAGCTAAGCATGAACAAAATATAAGGTAGAATAATTAAGCATTTGCACAGGCATCTGACTGACTTGAAGTAAATAGTAAGTTTACAAAATATAGATTGTATTATATATTAAAAAAACAAAACAAAAACAAAACAAACAAAAAAAAAAACTATGATGTACAAAGTTGTTAAAAATTTTGGAGTTAAGTTGGAAAACTACAGAGGAGAGTTAATGTTAGTCATTAAAAGCAGTAGAGTTGGGGTGATTGGGAGGATGAAGAAGGAGTGGCTTAGGCTGTTCCCCGTGGGTGTGGAATGGTCGATGGCTATATCGGGAGACAGAATTTTTCTTTTGATTTTGGGGGGTTTGCCACAAGTGTGGGAAGGGGAAATTTGTTTGTGTGTAGTTTGTAGGATGAATGTTCAACCACTCATGTTTTTGCTTCTCTGTATGAGCATGTTTACACTGCAAGGTAATCCCAAACTCTCTATTGATCATGGACCAAAGTGTTAATCTTAATTTAACTTCATGGAATTGCAGAGGTCTACAAAATTTAAAAAAACTTAAACAAGTTATGAATAAAATAAAGGACATGGGTTCAAGAATTGTGTTTTTACAAGAAACTCATCTGATAGAGGAGGATGTTAAAAGAATTAGGAGTAGATGGCAGGGAAGTGTATTCACCTCTTCATTTTCATCCCGAGCCAGGGGAGTTATGACTCTCATACATAAATCAGTTCCTTTTCAGGTGAAAAATGTAATTGGAGACAAATTTGGAAGATATGTAATCATTCAAGGTTCTTTGCTATTAGAAAATATAAATCTTGTGAACTTATGTGGTCCCAATATAGATGATCAGAAGTTCTTTGCTAATTTAGTTCTCATCTTATCATCACTTACAGGGCAACATATAATAGCAGGGGATTTTAATTGTACATTGAATCCAGGTGTGGATAGATCAACAGGACTGGATTGTACGCACATTGGATGTAGGATGACTATTAATCATTTTATGAAAGAATTGAGATTGTTAGATATATGGAGAGAAATTAAACCACAAGTTAAAGCCTATTCTTGTTATTCCAGTACCTACAAGACATTCTCACGTATTGATTATTTTTTGATTTCCACAGAATTAAGGTCCAAGATTCAAAACTGCTTTTATGATAACATCGTGATTTCTGATCATGCACCCTGTTGTCTAATATATGTAGATAAAAAATTGACAAAGGAATCAGGTAGATGGCAATTTCAGCATAAATGGCTTCAGGATGAGGAATTTGTCAAGTATATAGAAAAACAGATAGACGAGTTCTTTGACATCAATACTACACAAACATCAGCATGTGTAAAGTGGGAGGCTTTCAAAGCTTTTATTAGGGGACATATTATTAGTTATACAGGATCAAAATCTAAGAAGACTCGAGAGGAGAGAGCTAAATTGGAACATAAAATAAAAAGTCTTCAGGAAAAAGTGTATGCAGGAAGTGACCCAAGGTTGGAGAATGAATTACTGATTTTGAGAGCTGAATACGACAAAAAATCAGCGAATAGAGCTGCCTCGAGTCTTCTAAGATTGAAACAATCTTTTTATGAACAAGGTGAAAAATCAGGAAAATTATTAGCATGGCAGATTAAACAATTGGAAATTAAAACACCAATTACCAGTATTATAAGTAAAGGACAGGTAGTTATAGATCCTTTAGAAATTAATAGAGCCTTTAGAGATTACTATGAAAAATTATATGATACCAAAAATGAACCTGATTTAACAAAACTAAATGGGTTTTTGAACGAACTATCTATACCGTGTATTCCAAATGAAAACAGGGAGATATTGGAGTCTAAAATTAGTCAAGAAGAAGTTGGGCTAGCCATTGATAATATGAAATCAGGAAAAAGTGCAGGACCAGATGGTCTTCCAGTTGACCTTTATAAAAAATTTAAGAATAAATTAATAAAACCTTTTTTGGAAATGGTTTTAGAAGCATTTCAAAATAATAATTTACCATCATACATAAATAATGCCTTAATTATACTGCTGCCAAAACCAGGTAAGCCCTCTAATAAATGTGAAAATATGAGACCAATAAGCCTATTAAACGCCGACCTTAAGATAATCTGTAAAATTTTAGCAAGACGAATACAAGAAATTTTACCAAATATTATTAATCGAGATCAGAATGGCTTTATAAAGGGTAGACAAGGCTTCCATAATGTAAGAAGACTATTTAATATTATTTATTTTAATAAAGAAGCACCGGATACAGCTCTCCCTATCATTGGACGCCGAAAAGGCCTTTGATAGAGTTGAATGGCCCTTTCTTTTTGAAGTCCTACAAAGGTTTGGACTTGGAAATAATTCATAAAATGGTTCAAATAATATACAATAATGCTACAGCAGAAATCCTAACAAATAACAATATTTCAAAACCAATAAAAATCAATAGAGGATGTCGACAAGGCTGTCCACTTTCACCTTTACTGTTTACTATGGCAATTGAACCTTTAGCGATAGCGATACGTTTTACATTCACAAATATATGGAATTAAAGTTGGACCAACAGAACATAAAATCTCCCTGTACGCCGATGATATAATTATGTTTATGTCGAATCTAAAAAAATCAATTCCAACCTTGTTGAATTTAATAAAGAATTTTGGGGAAATATCAGGATATAAAATAAATAAAACTAAATCTTCAATATTAATGCTAAATGAGACCCAGAGAAATTACCCAGCCCCTGAGGTAAATCAATTCAATGTTGTAAATCAGTTTAAATATTTAGAATCCAAATTATGCCTAAGCTAGAATCAGTCGCCAGTGTCAACTATGAAGCCTTAATGTCAGATATCAATGAGTTAACTCAGAGATGGATGTCACTACCAATGTCGATGATCGGGAGAATCAATATACTTAAAAGTAATATTTTACTAAAATACTTTATTTATTTCAATACATTCCCTTATCACCACCTTTAGATCTATTCTCAAGAATAAAAAAAAAAGTTAGTGGAATTTATATGGAACAACAGGAGGGCTAGATTACGTTTGTCTTTATTATATTTACCATTTGATCGTGGAGGTCTGAAATGTCCAAATTTTATGTTGTATTATTGGTCGGCACAACTGAGGTCTATGACATATTATTTTTCATCAAATGATCTCCCTCACTGGACTGAAATGGAATCATACAATTTACCTTTACCTCTTCCCATATTCATATACTCAGATTCGGCAAAAAAATTACAAAAACAAGTTAAAAATCCATTTGTAAAGCATATGATCAAAATATGGTGTGAAGCTAAAAACTATTTAAAAGAACCACAGTTATTGTCACAATTTAGTCCAATATGGGGTAATCAATATTTTAAACCAGGGAGAGCGGACGCTGTATTTAAAGTATGGAATTTAAAAGGGATACAAAAGATTCAGGATTTATATTTGCCATGTGCAGACAACATAATGTCTTTTGAAGAGCTGAGGATCAAATTTAATCTCAATAGAACACATTTTTTTAAATATCTTCAACTTAGAAACTTTATTCGATCAAATCAAAATAAAGCTCTCACTCGACCTATTTATTCATCCTTGGAAAAAATGATGATGAAAGATAGAAAAAGAAAGGGTATTATTCAGAGTTTATAACTCATTGACACTATCTTCAAGTGAAAATCACTGAAAAGATTAAACTACTGGAAAGAAGATCTGCAAATTGAAATTTCAGAGGAACAATGGGAATTGGCTTGTACAGAAGCTCAAACCAAATCAATAAATGCACGCCTTAAATTGATACATTTCAAATGGTTAATGCGGATGTATGTTACAACCGGAGGAGTTAAATAGATATAACAAAATATACCAGATACATGCACAAAATGCATGGAAAGTAAAGGAACCCTATTTCATTGTTTATGGGAATGTAGATTAATAAGAATGTTTTGGGAGGAGGTGAGGGTAACAAATGAAAAAATAATCTCAAAACAAATCATATTGAATCCTAAACTGTTTTTGTTGGGTCTGTACCCAGAAAAGCATAATTTCAATAAAAGTGAAAGAACATTCATAGACCTCAGTTTGCTTAATGCCAAAAAATGTATTGCACTATTATGGAAAAAGACTCATAGACCAGATGTGACTCAGTGGTTAAGACAGATGTTAACAAACCTTCCATTAGAAAGAATAACATATATACTGAAATCAAAGGAAATTGTGTTTGAGAATATATGGAGACCTTTTATTGATTATGTAAAAAATTTAAACATAACTCTTAGAAGAAGAAGGTGAATGATGTGTGTGGACCTTGTAAATTCCAAACTGGTGAACATAATATGTATACTAATGTATTGGATTGTCTAGACTAAACAGAGGAGCATTGTTGAAGACTTGATTTTGTTGGTGGTTGTTGGTGTTTTTAGGGTATTTTTTTTTTTTTGTAGTACTTTAGTGTTAGTGTTTGATTGTTTGTATCATGTTTGTTAAAAAAAAAAAAAGGTTCAATAAAGATATTGTGGAAAAAAAAAAGACTAAATTGAACAAAAAGCGTGGGCACGGTCCCTAGCTATGCCCCGATCATGACAAAAACTCTCTCCTCTTCCAGCAAAAAGACTGAAAAAATAATCTTGGGTCATTGTGTAGATGAACAGAAAAAATATACTGTGGAGAGATGAATAACCAGGCCAAGCTTTCACGGTAAAAGGGACTTTATTCTCTCTCCATCTCTCTCACATCCACCAGAGTCAAAAGCATTAAAGACACAAGTTGCAATCACTCTCTTTTATCACCCCACACCTCCACTACGAGAGGTGCTGCATTTACATATTAATCCCCCATTATTCTCTCTGTCCCCCAGCACCTTTGATTGGCTAAGCCATTCAGTCTGAGGGGAAAACTACTGTGTGGGTTCCCCACACCGCCCCCCCCCAGAGTCTCAGACTGAGCCTTAACCCGCATGTCCTTTGGGCTTCAGCCTCTGCCCATATCTGCTGTAACGGGGAGTCTCTGGCTCCGAGGCGCTGCTGTGCCGGTGGGGGGTTCCTGGGGGTATGTCCGTCTGTGGGGGACCTTCAGCATGCTCATGTGGCTAGTCTGAAGAGTCATTTACCTAGGGAGTTCTCAGTGGGGGTCTTCCGCACCGAGGAGCTCGGACCAACACCACCTGCTCGTCTGCTAAAACAAAGGCGGGCTTAAGCTGTCTATGCAGACTGTTTTCCTGCGTCCCCCCAAGTCTAACACAAAATGTTTGTCCCCGGGTTCCAGCACTCTGAACGGGCCATCGTAGGGCGGGCGCAAGGGGGTCCGGTGGGCATTGTGCCTGGCAAATACGAACGCCGCGTCCTTCAAGGTGTTTGGCACAAAAGTGCGTGGAAAACAGCGGTGGACCAGACCGGGTACCGTCCCTACCACTGCGCTACGCAGTGAAAGCGAGGATGGATCGGTGTTTGGCACGGGGCTGTCCGGCAAAAATTCCCCTGGGAGCTGCAGCGGCTGGGAAAAAACCAGCTCTGCTGGGGAGGCTGCCAAATCCTCCTTCAGTGCTGACCGCAACCCTAATAGAACCCATGGCAACTGGTCCACCCAATTTGCATCCGTAAGCGAAGCCCTGAGTGCTGCTTTAAGCGATCTATGGAAACGCTCGCATAACCCATTGGCCTGGGGGTTGTACGCGGTCGTGCAATGAAGTGTGACTCCCAGGCTCCGGGCCATGGTGGACCAGAGATCAGAAACAAATTGCGGGCCCCGATTGGACGTGATATCCAAAGGGGCGCCGAAACGTGCCACCCATGTTGTCAAAAAAGCGCATGCAACTTCTGCGGATGTGGTGGAAGCTAGCGGGACTGCTTCAGGCCAGCGCGTGGTGCGGTCCACCACTGTCAGGAGGTGCGTGAACACCTGCGATGGCGGGAGAGGGCCCACGAGGTCCACGTGAACGTGGTCAAACCTCTTAGCCGGGATATGGAACGGATCCAAGGAGGCCTTTGTGTGCCTGTGCACTTTGGCTTGTTGGCATGCTATGCAGGCTGCAGCCCACTCTTTCACCTGTTTGCGCAGGCTCGGCCAGACAAACTTTGCTCCCACCATTTTGACCGACACGCGCGCTCCTGGAGTGCGTGGGACCACCGGGTGCGTGCTGCCTGTGGAGACGTCACAGATTGGGGGGGGGGCGTCTTGCAGTACTCTGCTCTCCAGCCTTAACCCTGTTGGTCCAGACTGGAGCGCGCAAATGACTGCATCGCGGATCTGCTCCGTGGCCATGGCCGTGTAATCTATCCCCACGTAGACTGGGGCCACTAATGCGCGCGAGAGGCAGTCCGCCACCACGTTGAGTTTACCGGCCACATTCTGAATGTCAGTTGTAAACTCCAAGATCGCAGCCAGCTGTCTCTGCTGCCAGCCCGACCATGGTTCTGAAACCTTGGTCATCGCGTACGTTAGCGACTTGTGGTCCACGAACGCAGTGAAGGTGCGCCCTTCCAGCCAGAACTGGAAGTGGCGTATGGCCAGATGGAGAGCCAGTAACTCTCTGTCGAACGCGCTGTATTTATGCTCACTGTCGTGCCAAGACCTGCTAAAAAAGGCGAGTGGCTGCCAAGAACCGGCGACGTGTTGCTCCACGACGGCCCCTATGGCCACGTCCGAGGCGTCGGTAGTGAGCGCTATCCGAGCCGCCGGGTCAGGGTGCACCAGCAGTGCGGCGTTCATCAGGGCTGTTTTAACCTCGGAAAACGCCTGCTCCCGCTCCGGAGTCCATTTGACTCTGTCCGCCGGTTTCCGTTTCTTGAGCGCGGCGTACAACAGCTGCATGAGCTGGGCTGCGCGGGGGAGGAAACGGTTATAAAAGTTAACCATCCCCAAAAACTCCTGCAGCGCCCTGATGGTCTGAGGCTGGGGAAAATCTACCACTGCGCGCACTTTGTCTGGTAAGGGTATCGCGCCCTCCGGTGAGATGCGGTGGCCCAAAAAATCAATTCCCGTCACCCCGGACTGGCACTTCGCCGGGTTGATTATTAATCCATATTCCTCCAACCTCTGGAAAACTGTCCTGAGGTGGGTTACGTGTTTGTCCTCGGACGCGCTGGCCACCAGGATGTCGTCCAGGTAGACGAACACAAACGGCAGATCGCGCAACACCGCATTCATCATGCGTTGGAAAGTCTGCGCCACGCCTTTTAACCCGAAAGGCATGCGTAAAAACTCAGAAAGACCAAACGGGGTTATTACTGCCGTTTTAGGTATGTCCTCAGTGCGCACCGGGACCTGGTGGTAACCGTGGACCAGGTCTATCTTGGAAAAAATGTGTGCCCCTGTGAGGTGAATGGAAAAATCCTGAATATGGGGGATTAGGCAGCGGTCGTGTGTTGTGGCGTTGTTCAATCTGCGGAAATCTCTGCACGGTCGCCATGATTCCTCAGCTTTAGGAACCATATGCAGCGGGGATGCCCATGGGCTGTTTGAGCATCTGATGATGCCCAACTTTTCCAAGTTGGCAAATTCCTCACGCGCGCTGGCCAGTTTAGCTGTGTCCAGGCGGCGAGGTCATGCGAAAACGTGCGGCCCCGTGGTGGTAATGAAGTGTTCCACCCCGTGTTTAGTGACGGTTGCTGAAAACGTCGAGACCGTGAGTGCTGGGAACTGGGTGAGTAGTGTGTGGAACTTACCCCTGGAGCTGTGACATTGGCTAGTGTTGCTGGCCCGGTTCCTCGAGCTGTACAGGGCAGAGAATCAAAAGACACTGCGTTAATCAGGCGTCTGTTAGCCACATCGACGAATAGTCCGTGTGCACACAAAAAATCAGCGCACCAAATCGGGAAGCTGCATGCCGCTATGACGAATGTCCATTGGTACGTACGGCCGTGCAAGGATACAGTCAGTGTCCTCTCACCAAAGGTCTTAATGTCTGAGCCGTTTTGCGGCCGTCAGTTTGGGGGCTGCTAGTTCCCGCCAGCCAGTCGGCGAAGGACAGCAGGATGAGGCTCTTTTGGGAGCCGGAGTCCACGAGGAACCGTCTCCCGGAGCGTGAGTCTGTCACATAGAGCAGCTTGCTTGCTTCGCCGACGGTCGCAGCTGCCACCGACTGCCGGCCCTTGCGTTTCCCAAGCACTTGAATTTACACGGTGGCACCCATCGGTGTGCGTCTTCTCCAAAACGGCGGTGGTAGAAACACAGCGTGTCGCTCTGGTGCTTCTTGGCCTCCGCTGCCGCCACCGTTGCTGGATCCTCACCTCTGTTGGCCATCTCACTAGGTTCCGACGCCACTGCGTTCACTGTGAGGGCTCTGGTGGCGAGGATGATCTGGTCTGCCTCTTCGGCTAGTGCCCGGTAGCTGTGCGCGGCCAGCAGCGGCAAATTGGCAAGGACCGCCCTGGCCGCTGTCGGGAGGTTCCGTAGAAAAAGGTGGGCAAATAGGAAATGCCCGTCATCTGCGCCCATCAACGCCAACATCTTCTCCATCAATTCGACCGCCGACCCGTCTCCCAAGTCGGAGTGCGTCAGGAGCCTCTTCGCTCTCTCACAGTCTGAGAGCATATAGCAGCGGGTCAGCGCGGTTTTGAGAGCACCGTATTTGTCGTGGGCTGGGGGCTGTTGGAGCAGGCTCGCCACCTGCTGCGTTGTGCGTGCGTCCAGTGCTGTAACCACGCAGTAGTATCTGGTGTCATCTTCCGTTATTCCCTGGAACGCAAACTGGGCCTCGGTGTGAAGGAACCAAGACTTCGGGTCGTGTAGCCAAAAGTCGGGGAGTTTGACTGAAACGGTGCACACGTTTCTGGCACTTCCCGTCCGGGTCTTCTCCGGGGTGTTCGGCTCGTGTTCCATAATGCGCCTAGGGTCACCAGTGTGGAGAGATGAATAACCAGGCCAAGCTTTCACGGTAAAATGGACTTTATTCTCTCTCCATCTCTCTCACATCCACCAGAGTCAAAAGCATTAAAGACACAAGTTGCAATCACTCCCTTTTATCACCCCACACCTCCACTACGAGAGGTGCTGCATTTACATATTAATCCCCCATTATTCTCTCTGTCCCCCAGCACCTTTGATCCGCTAAGCCATTCAGTCTGAGGGGAAAATTACTGCGTGGATTCCCCACACCACATAAATAACAATTTAACTAGCATCCATATAAACATTGCAAATTTGCACGAGTTGCAAATTTATCAGGAAAAAAAAAGAAAAAAATTTGGGAAAAAGTTCAAAATTCACAAGAAAAAAAGTTGCAAATTTATGAGAAAGTTGAAATTTACAAAACAAAACAAAACAAAAAAAAAAACAGCAAATTTGAGGGGGAAAAAGAAACAAGTTTAAGAGGGGAAAAAAGTTGAGGTTTTATATTCTTCCCCAAAAATGTTGAGGGTGAACTTGTAGTTTTGGGGTCTCCTAGTGGCTCAGGGGGCATATTACATACTCTGCTTTGTTGCTTTGTTTACATGAATCTGAATATTTTGTAAAGTGCTATCATCACAGTAAAACAAGTTAATAAAACAAACAATGACTAATATGTACAAATAAATTACTGGACATAGTTTTTTTTTTAGCTGACTTAAACTAAATGTCTCACACAAATGAATAAAATGGTGAAACAGAACCATACTGCAGTATTTTCTGATAATCATCCTTTGTTGTATTCCCTTCTGTTGTAGTTGACCATGCTGGCAGCCATAACTTTGGTCTCATTGTTTCTCCTGGTTGGGGCGTCTGACCTCTGCCCTCCAGTGTGTAAGTGCACCCACCAGAACTTGACCAGTGTAGAGTGTCAGGAGAGAGAACTGAGGCAGATTCCAGAGCTGCCAGAGGGAACACAGCTACTGTACATCTCCTACAACCAGATAGAGGAAATACCCCAGCATGGGCTGGAACAGCTGCAGGTATCTGCTGCACTTTTGATGCATGAGGAAATAATACAGAACTTCAGACTGATGGTTGGAAACTTCTGACTCATTTTTTAAAAATAGATATGGTATGATTTTGCCTATGCACACAACTGTAGTAAACATATTTTCAAAACAATCAGAATAAATTGTAGAGATGTAAATTATTTGCTTTAAAGGGACTGAATAACATCACCAGACTGTTTTTTTTTTTCAGCCAAGATGAGCAGCAGGACAATAAATAACCTGCAGACCTTTTTAAAATTAACAGAATAATCTTCTCTGAAGATTTGTGCATGGCCATTTTCTGCAGCGTTCTTCTGCCGTTTTATTTTTTCTATAGATTTTGCAGGCTTTAATTTTGTAGTCACATCAAATGCCACCTTTGAGGCTCAGTTTAGACCACTTCCTGAGCTTCAAAAGCTCCTTTGTGGTTTTTGCTAAATTGCTTTGTGTTACTGTGAAATCTTTACTATGACGCAATGGGACCCACCACCATATCTGATGCTTGCATTTCACTTAAGTGACAAGTGTGCTCTATTGATTGATTTACTGCATTTGCACTCCAAAGCATTGCTCATTGCCCTTGTATTGAAAGCTCCTTTGACTTCATGTCTATATACAAAGGCCAGTCTTAGAATCTTCTCCAAATTAAAAAAAAAAATTAATTAATTGATGGTGATCATGAATGTGGAGTGACATCATATTGTGATGGAGTGGCTCATGTGCCCTAACGATCCCAGAAGCAATGTTGTCAAGGGCAATTTGCCCCTGGTAGGGTCTACCAAGGAAAAATTAGTCCTTAGTGAATTGCTAAATCAAGAGTCCTGTAGACTCCTATGATAGAATTAAAATCAAGGATTCCTTGGTAATTCCAAACCAAAGAAGAGACACCGTGAGTAAGACATTGATTGGAAATAACCCTCGGTCAATCTTTCTTACAGCGGTGGATGAACTAGAGGTAAAATCTGTTGTTGAAAAGTGTAAAAATAAATTATCTGCTGATTGTGATGGTACTGATATGGCACTAGTAAAAAGAACTGTTGATGGCATATTAAAATCATTCACATATATTTGTAGTCTATCATTTCAAACTGGCTCATTCCCGCAGAAAATGAAAATAGCAAAAGTAATACCATTATTCAAGCAAGGAAATAAACGCCAATACACAAACTACAGACCAGTATCGCTTCTCCCACAATTTTCAAAGATTCTGGAAAAACTTTTCAACAACAGATTAGAAAACCTTTTAAATAACCACAATGTGCTTAGTCAGAACCAATATGGATTTAGAGCCAAGAGTACAACATTGCTGGTGATAATGGAAGCAACAGAGGAAATAATAAATGCATTAGATCAAGGAAAATATGCAATTGGTGTATTTATAGATTTTAGAAAAGCATTTGATACAATAAATCATTCAATACTTCTTAATAAACTGCAAATGTACGGTATTAGGGAAGTGGCTCTGAATTGGGTTACAAGTTATCTATCTGAGAGACAACAGTTTGTGAAGATGGTAGAATATCTGTCTAGGTGTATGGGAATTGACTGTGGGGTCCCCCAGGGGTCAGTATTGGGCCCCAAATTATTTAACATATATATAAATGATATATTCCAAGTTTCTAAATTATTAAAAATAATATTATTTGCTGATGATACTAATATATTTTATTCTGGAAATAATTATAATCAACTAATCCATACTCTAAATAATGAATTAAATAAGCTTAAAAAATGGATGGATTGTAATAAATTATCACTAAATATAGATAAAACTAAGGTAATGATATTTGGTAATTGTAAAAATAAAGAAGATGTACATATTTATATAGATAATGTGATTATTGAAAAAGTTAAGGAGATAAAGTTTTTGGGTGTAATACTAGATGATAAAATTAGTTGGAAACCACACGTCAGACACATACAAAACAAAGATGCAAAAAATATTGCAATTATAAATAAAATTAAGCAGGTCCTAGATTACAAATCACTTCATATCTTGTATTGCTCATTAGTACTTCCATACTTGACCTATTGTATAGAGGTCTGGGGTAACAATTATAAAAGCACACTTAATTCATTGCTAATATTACAAAAAAGGGCAGTCCGTGTTATACACAAAGTTGGGTATCTTGAACATACTAATTTATTGTTTTTACATTCAAAGTTTTTGAAATTTTGGGATCTGGTTCATTATTATACAGCACAATTAATGTTTAAAGTCAATAAAAGCCTTTTGCCACACAGTATATAAAATCTTTTCAGTGAGAGAGAAGGGAAATATAATTTACGGGGGAACACAAAATTTAAAATGCACTTAGTAAAATCTACTAGGAAGGGTTTTTGTGTGTCTGTGTATGGGGTAAAATTGTGGAATGGGTTGGGGGAGAAACACAGGCAATGTCCAAACATCCATATATTTAAATCAACATACAGTGGGGCAAAAAATATTTAGTCAGCTACCAATTGTGCAAGTTCTCCCACTTAAAAGATGAGAGAGGTCTCCAATTTTTATCATAGGTATACCTCAACTATGAGAGACAAAATGAGAAAAAAAAAAATCCAGAAAATCACATTGAAGGATTTTTAATGAATTAATTGGTAAATTCCTCGGTAAAATAAGTATTTGGTCACCTACAAACAAGCAAGATTTCTGGCTCTCACAGACCTGTAACTTCTTCTTTAAGAGGCTCCTCTGTCCTCCACTCGTTACCTGTATTAATGGCACCTGTTTGGACTCGTTATCAGTATAAAAGACACCTGTCCACAACCTCAAACAGTCAGACTCCAAACTCCGCTATGGCCAAGACCAAAGAGCTGTCAAAGGACACCAGAAACAAAATTGTAGACCTGCACCAGGCTGGGAAGACTGAATCTGCAATAGGTAAGCAGCTTGGTGTGAAGAAATCAACTGTGGGAGCAATTATTAGAAAATGGAAGACATACAAGACCACTGATAATCTCCCTCGATCTGGGGCTCCACGCAAGAGCTCACCCCGTGGGGACAAAATGATCATGAGAACAGTAAGCAAAAATCCCAGAACCTCACGGGGGGACCTAGTGAATGACCTGCAGAGAGCTGGGACCAAAGTAACAAAGGCTACATCAGTAACACACTACGCTGCCAGGGACTCAAATCCTGCAGTGCCAGACGTGTCCCCCTGCTTAAGCCAGTACATGTCCAGGCCCGTCTGAAGTTTGCTAGAGAGCATTTGGATGATCCAGAAGAGGATTGGGAGAATGTCATATGGTCAGATGAAACCAAAATAGAACTTTATTGTAAAAACTCAGCTTGTCGTGTTTGGAGGAGAAAGAACACCATACCTACTGTGAAGCATGGGGGTGGAAACATCATGCTTTGGGGCTGTTTTTCTGCAAAGGGACCAGGACGACTGATCCGTGTAAAGGAAAGAATGAATGGGGCCATGTATCGTGAGATTTTGAGTGAAAACCTCCTTCCATCAGCAAGGGCATTGAAGATGAAACTTGGCTGGGTCTTTCATCATGACAGTGATCCCAAACACACCGCCCGGGCAACGAAGGAGTGGCTTTGTAAGAAGCATTTCAAGGTCCTCGAGTGGCCTAGCCAGTCTCCAGATCTCAACCCCATAGAAAATCTTTGGAGGGAGTTGAAAGTCCGTGTTGCCCAGCGACGGCCCCAAAACATCATTGCTCTAGAGGAGATCTGCATGGAGGAATGGGCCAAAATACCAGCAGCAGTGTGTGAAAACCTTGTGAAAACTTACAGAAAACGTTTGACCTCTGTCATTGCCAACAAAGGGTATGTAACAAAGTGTTGAGATGAACTTTTGTTATTGACCAAATACTTATTTTACCGAGGAATTTACCAATTAATTCATTAAAAATCCTTCAATGTGATTTTCTGGATTTTTTTTCTCATTTTGTCTCTCATAGTTGAGGTATACCTATGATGAAAATTGGAGACCTCTCTCATCTTTTAAGTGGGAGAACTTGCACAATTGGCTGCTGACTAAATACTTTTTTGCCCCACTGTATAAAGAAATGATTTTTGAGCAATATAAAAATAAAGGGCAGTAATATTACAATGTGTCTTCAATGAAAAAAGGTTGTTATTGTGTGTGTTATTGTGTTATGGTGATGGTGATGGTGATGGTGTTGTCTGTGTTTGTGTTGAACATACCAGAAGTATTTATTATTGTTACAATTATTGTTGGATGTTGGTATTGTTGTCAATACGGACTGTCGTTGTTGTGTCATTTCTGTTGCATAATTTGACTATGGGGTGTATTATGGTGAATGTGGTTGTGGGATGAATGATGACTATAAGAGTGATGGTGTAGAAGCTGGGTTAATCATCTCAGACTGGATGCAGAGGGTAAACAGAGAAGGACAATAGGTATTGAGATGAGAGAGATTATGGTGAGGTAGCAGGAAGAAGTAGTGGGGGGAGAAGGGTTGACTGTATTGTGATGCGTGATGTCATGCAGATGTGAGATGGGCGGTTGATATAAAAGGAAAGACCCTGTTGTGTTGACAGATGCTTTTTCTGTGTATGACTGATGTGAGAGTGAATAAAGTCGTCTGCTGCATAAGTCTGCCTCTGTTATTTACACTCTCCACAATGTTGTAATTTGTTGGGTATGGAAAAGGGGTGGGACTATATAAGCGTTGGCTTCTTCCCACTCCTTTTGAACATTTTATTTTTGGCTTGATTTTTGTTTTAAATTCTTTTTTTCTTTTGTCGGAATGTTCAAATAAATAAAATCAATCAATCAATCAATCAATAGTCACCAATCCAGTATGGGATTACCAGGGCCTCACCCTAGAACCCGGCCAGAAGGACAGGCTCACTGGCAAGCACCTGATAGCTGGGTTTCTGCTCATGGTACCTGGCCAGGTTTAGCCCACACGAGTCACTTGATTCTTGCCTCCAAGAGGTTTACCACCTGCAGGAGGGATCATGGGGATCACATAGCACTGGACCTTTGTGGTCTCATGCCAGATTTCCAACACTGGCTTTTGGTGACATGGAACTTCACTTTTCTAGCGTGGAAGGAGCTCAGGCTTGTGCACAAGATTGAGAGATACCGATTAAATACAGTCAGACTCACCTTATCACAACACAGCTCTGGAACCAATCCCCTGAAGAGGGGGTGGAAATTGGCCTTTGTGATGTTGTCCTGGGTGATAGACAGTTAGCAGAGGTGGGTTTTCTTGTGTTTCCTACCTTGCTGCCTATGTTGGGGGTTCTCCCTGGTGGAAGTTTCCATATATTTTCGAGTAGGGAAACAGGCCCTGACTCCATAGTTCTACTGATAGTCTTCAATGCACACACGGCCAACAACATGGAAACCTGGAGGGGTATGACTGGTGGGAACGGTCTGCCTGCTCTGAACAAGTGTGGTGTTCAGTTATCAGTCTTATCTGGTAGTCACAGTTTGTTCAAAATGAACACCATAGGTTATCCTATCCATCTCTTAAGCACCCTTTTTGTGTGTGTGTGGTGGTGGGGGGAGGGGGTGGACGAAAGATTATCCTAGCTGGGAATCGAACCAGGAATCACTGGCTGAGCAACATGCTCTTGCAGTATGCATCACAACTACTAGGCCAACCGACACCCCCATTATTATCATTTTAAATTAAAATCAAAAACTCACTACTCCTCTTTTCTTCCTGCAGTTCCTGGACCTTACCAAAAATCGCCTAAATATTTCCTTATCACTCAACCCAGATTGGCCAAATATGCCACGGCTGTATAAGCTTCTTCTACGTGACAATGGATTGACCATTCTACATCCTGGCCAATTTCGGAACTGTCCTGCTCTCACAGTACTGGACCTGAGTGGCAACCATATCAAACATCTGCCAGCTGGATTCTTTACAGGTTTAGCTAATCTTAATGTGCTGTCTCTGAACTTTAACCAGATTCAAGGGTTGCAAGTTGGAGGATTGGAAGGAGCGGTCAACCTCACTGAGCTCTACCTTAGCCAAAACAATATTACACAGATAGAGGATGGCGTTTTCAAGAGCTCCACTACATTACAGAAACTTATTTTGACAAGAAACAGAATCACAAATGTGGGTGAGGGTGGCTTCAGAGGACTGACAAGCATCCAAAACCTTGATGTGGGTGATAACCTGTTGGTCAGCATTCCAGCGGAGTCACTGAAGGATGTAAAAAGCCTCAAGTTTATGTATCTACGCAGGAACAAGCTCACTAACCTTATAGATGATGGCTTCTCTTCCCAGAGCCAGTTGACTGTTCTAGACTTGAGCATAAACAGGCTGACCACTCTGTCTGAGGGCTCACTAAGAGGTCTGGCCATGCTGACTGACCTGGACCTCAGTCACAACCTCATCCATTCTCTTCCCTCAAATGTATTCCATGACCTGAAGAACCTTAATGTTCTTGATTTGTATGGGAACAGACTATCATCGCTTCCTGTGGACATTTTCAGAACCTTGACAAACCTCTTTGAACTACAGCTGGAGAATAACCAAATATCTGATTTACCGGTTGGAGTATTTGATTCTCTGCTGACACTGGAAGTACTACAACTGTCGAACAACAAGATCCCAGTCCTTTATTCTGGCCTGTTCACCAAGCTGAAATCTCTACAGAATCTATACTTGGAGGACAACGATCTGAAGCACCTCCCCAAGGGTCTTTTCCAAAAGATGAGCAACCTCAGGGAGCTCCATCTCAATGACAACCAAATCAAGTCTCTACATCCCCACGTCTTCCATCTCCACAAACTTCGCAAACTAATGCTGAAGAACAACAACCTAGACATTTTGGACCCTCAGCTTTTTATCCACCTTTCTAAGCTAAGGGAGCTGGACCTGGAGGGAAACAAGCTGCATCAGCTGCACCCGTGCATCTTTCAAGGACTAGCAAACCTCCGGAAATTGAGCTTGAAGTCTAACCAGCTCCAAGCAGTGGAGAATGGGACTTTAGAGCCTTTGGGAAACCTTAGAGCAGTCTTTCTGTCCGGTAACTTGTGGAACTGCATCTCTGTAGACATTCTCTACATCAGCTACTGGGTGGAAATGCACAGAGAAATGGTACGAGATAATCCCACCTGTTCAGACTCAACAGCTGCTGAGTGTACACGACTGTCGCAGCCTGATACATCGCCACAACTGTTAACTTTTTGTTTCAAAAGTACTGCAAGTGAATCCCCTTTACTTCCTCTAGAAATATTGATTGTGCTCACAGAGGTTCTCATAGCTGTCATCATATGAAATCTTCTGTAGTAGTTTTTTTTTTTTTGGTTTCCTTTTATTTTCTATTTGCTGTTGTTTTAAAAACCAAGTTGTGATGACTTTAAATTAGACAGGCATAAGCACAGAGACAATAAAAATAATAAAAGTTAAACTACTGTAGATTTTAGAATGGCAGAAAAGGAGAAAAAATAATTACAAGATATTTTCCTTTTCAGAAAGGCTTATTGCATACGCTCCTAAAATCAGTGGATAGGTTGTGCTTTTAATTTGACAGATTAGTTACATGTATTATTCTTAAACATGCATTTTTTTCTATGCCTAATGAAAAATAAAGTACATTTATATTTAGAAGTTTATCAGTTTTTTCCAGCTACCCCAGCACAATTTTGTGTCATTACCTGTCTTATGAAAATTGTCTTGATGTGAGTGGCCGAATTTAAATCAGTTATAGTTTGATTTTTAATGGTGGAAATTATGAATTTTGTTTGCAACTCATTTGGATGTTAAACACCTTAATAGTGCTTGGAAAAAATACAACAAATAAAAAGTTGCTGTGGAAAAGGCCAAACTGTGCATACAGCTGTAAAATAATACTAAAAAAGATGAATTTTGGCAAGTAAGATATTCTCAAAGAGGTAACAATGATTTGTAACCCGCTACATCCATGTGCTTCATAACCCCCTCCTTTCAGAGTCATTTATGATGTCAACAAGAGTAGCAAATACCAGTCACACATAGAAGTTAGAGAGTCAGTGTTTCCTCTGGCTCAAAGACTTTGGCATGGTGGCACCGTGTATATACAAAAGTCTACACACCCCTGTTCAAATGCCAGGTTTTTGTGATGTAAAAAAATGAGACCAAGATAAATCATTTCAAAACTTTTTCCACCATTAACGTGACCTATAACCTGTACAACCCAATCAAAAAACAAACAGAAATCTTTTAAAGGAAAAAATAAAAAAACTTACAATAACCTGGTTGCATAAATATACACACCCTGTTATAACTGGGGACGTGGCTGTGTTCAGAATTAACCAATCACATTCAAACGCATGTTAAATGGGGGTCAGCAAACACCTGCCACCATTTAAAGTGCCTCTGATTAACCCCAAATAAAGTTAAGCCGTTCTAGCAGGCTTTTCCTGATATTTTTGTAGTCACATCTTACAGCACAAGCCATGGTCCACAGAGCGCTTCCAAAGCATCAGGGGGATCTCATTGTTCAAAGGTATCAGTCAGGAGAAGGGTACAAAAGAATTTCCAAGGCATTAAATACTGTATACCATGGAACACAGTGAAGACAGTCATCATCAAGTTGTAGAAAACATGGCACAACAGTGACATTACCAAGAACTGGATGTCCCTCCAAAATTGATGAAAAGACGAGAAGAAAACTGGTCAGGGAGGCTGCCAAGAGGCCGACAGCAACATTGAAGAAGCTGCAGGAATTTCTGGCAAGTACCGGCTGTTTAGTACATGTGACAACAATCTCCCATCTTCTTCATATGTCTGGGCTATGGGGTAGGGTGGCAAAACAGAAGTTTTATCTTACGAAGAAAAACATCCAAGCCTGGCTACACTTTGTAAAAACACATTTGAAATCTCCCAATTGCATGTGGGAAAATGTGTTATGGTCCGATGAAACAAAGGTTGAACTTTTTGGCCATAATTCCAAAAGGTATATTTGGCGCAAACACAGCACTGCTCATCACCAAAAGAACACCATACCTACACTGAAGCATGGTGGTAGCAGCATCACGCTTCGGGGCTGCTTTTCTTCAGCTGGAACTGGGACCTTAGTCAAGGTGGAGAGAATTATGAACAGTTCCAAATGCCAGTCAGTGTTGGCACAAAACCTTCAGGATTCTGCTAGAAAGCTGAAGATGAAGAGGAACTTCATCTTTCAGCACGACAATGACCCAAAGCACACATCCAAATCAACAAAAGAATGGCTTCACCAGAAGAAGATTAAGGCTTTGGAATGGCTCAGCCAGAGTCCAGCACCTGAATCCAATCGAAAATCTATGGGGTGATCTGAAGAGGGCTATGCACAGGAGATGCTCTCGCAATCTGACAGATTTGGAGCATTTTTGCAAAGAAGGGTGAGCAAATATTTCCACATCAAGATGTGCCACACTGATAGACTCCTACCCCCAAAGACTAAGTGCTGTAATAAAAGCCAAAGGTGCTACAACAAAGTATTAGTTTAAGGGTGTGCATATTTATGCAACCAGGTTATTGTAAGTTTATTTTTTATCTTTCCCCATAAAAGATTTCAGTTTGTTTTTTTAATTGGGTTGTACAGGTTATAGGTCACATTAATGGTGGAAAAAGTTTTGAAATGATTTATCTTGGTGTCATTTTTCCATCACAAAACCTAGCATTTGAACTTGTATAGACTTTTTATATCCACTGGGAAAAATATATATATATATATATTTTTTTTTGGGGGGGGGGGGGGTTGTGAAGTGTGTGTAAAGATGAGATTGAGAGAAAACACATAACACTCCAAGGGAAAAACATTCATAATACTGCAGCAATTAACTCACGCATACTTAAACTAGAAAAGCACTCGGAGAGCGCAGACCTCCGCCAAGCACCACAGTTCCCCCCATACAGTGTTTGTGTGTACGTTTTCAGATTCCTTGACCATGAAAACATATGACTAGCAATTGGATTGACAATGATAGGATTAGTGGCTCAGTAGTTATTCACGAAAATGACATTTTCCGTAATGGCAGCCACAGTTCCCCCCATACAGTGTTTGTGTGTACGTTTTCAGATTCCTTGACCATGAAAACAAATGACTAGCAATTGGATTGACAATAGGATTAGTGGTTCAATGGTTATTCACGAAAATGACATTTTCCATAATGGCGGCCACAGTTCCCCCCCATACAGTGTTTGTGTGTACGTTTTGAGATTCCTTGACCACGAAAACATATGACTAGCAATTGGATTGACAATGATAGGATTAGTGGTTCAGTAGTTATTGACGAAAATGGCATTTTCCGTAATGGCGGTGGCGTTTTCCGTAATGGCGGCCACAGTTCCCCCCATACAGTGTTTATGTGTACGTTTTCAGATTCCTTGACCATGAAAACATATGACTAGCAATTGGATTGACAATGATAGGATTAGTGGTTCAGTAGTTATTCACGAAAATGGCATTTTCCGTAATGTCGGTTTTCTTCTGGACAGTGATCCAGATCACCACCAAAATGTAATCATCTGTAGGATACCCCATTTCTGACAGTCTGTGAAAATTTCATGAAAATCCGTCCATAAGTTTTTGAGTTATCTTGCTAACAAACAAACAAACAAACAGACAAACCAACGCCGATGATCACATAACCTCCTTGGCAGAGGTAATTATATGATCAGAGTTGGGTATAGTAGCCAGAAACTGCACTCATGTAAAAGAAGTGTTGTCTTATGAAATTAATAATTAAAAGTAGACACCAAAAAAATTACTAGTTGAGTAAGAGTATTAAAGCACCCACATAAAAAATACTTGGTTTTTCTCAAATTTATAACCATTTTCTTGTAGTTTTCTACTTTTTCCCTCTGTAATTTTGTTTTACCTAAATTTGCAACCATTTTCCTCATAAATATGTAATTTCCTCTTGTAAAATTATGACTTCTTTTAAATTTGAGACTTTATTATCATTAGTTTGTGGATTATTTTATGGCTAATTTTTGTCTATTTTATAATGAAATTGCTTTTTTTCAAATAAATTTTAAACAGTTTGTGGTAAATTTTTTTCTTATAATTGAAACTTTTGATCATAATTTTACAGAGCCAGAATAGAACAATTTCAACAAAATATAAAAATGTCAATAAAATTGTATTTAATGAAATAAAATCAACTAAAATGACCCATTATAGTTTTATATATTATCAAATTTTTAGAACACTCCTTGCAACAGGAAGAACTTCCCATATATTTTTTTTTTAATTTAAGTTTTTGTAAAGGGTATACAGGTCGTTACAGCAATGCATTGTTTACATTTTCATCACATGTTCCCTTATTTTCTGATATCTGACAACATTGGAAGAATAATTATTACAACACCCCCTTTTTTTAAAGTGAAAGAAAAAGTGAAATTAAAGAGGATAAAATAAAACAAACAAACAAACAAACAAACAAACAAACAAACAAACCAGCAAAAAACAAACAAAAAGAAAAAATAAGTAAATAAAGGTAAAAAAGCATCTGAGTAGCGTTGGAACAAAGAGCGGGACCATTATTGAAATGGTATTTGTCAAAGATTAGATCTAATGGAAGACACATATGCGATCCAGGGTTGCCAAAAGTTCATGAACCCATCCATGTCCTGTCTCAGTGCGAATGTCAACTTTTCCATCGAGTAAATGTCTTGGATCACGTTAATCCAATCTTCAGGTGTAGGACAGTCCTTCAGCATCCATTTTTTAGTTAGGGCTTTTTTACTTGCCAATATTAAAACATTGAATAAGTATTTTTCTCCTCGTCTTTCCAGTGAGTCCGGTAGTAAACCCAAATACAAAGTTACAAAAGAAAAGGGAACTGTTATTTTAAATATTTTCCCCAATATTGTCTGTACATTGGTCCAATATTGGTGGATAACTGGGCATGACCAAAACACATGAAAATGATTTGCAGTCTTTTCACCACACAAGCGCCAACAGTTCAATCCCTTATGGGTAAATTTGTTTTGTGCAGGTGTTCTGAAAAATCTTGCCAAGTTTTTCCATCCAAATTCTCTCCACTGCAGGGATGAGGTATTTTTCCATTGCTGTTTATTTAGCTTTTCCCATATTTCCAGTTGTAAAGTGAAATTCCCCTCTTTTTCCCATCTCTCTTTTATATATGATGTGTTGTCTCCTTTTAAGTCTTGAAGACCTTGGTATATTTTAGAAATGTATCTGATCCCTGGGATCCCTTTGTATGCCATTAAGAAGACCTTCAGAACACCTGACTGGGCCCTTTCCAAATCCTCCTTTTTAAGTATTTTGTTTATGTGGTGTCTAAGCTGAAAGAACCTGTAAAGGTCTTGATTTATTAGACCCTGTTTTTTCAAATCTTCAAAACTTCTTAAAATTTGCCCTTTAAAAAAATCGTAATATTTTATCAGCCCTTTCTCCTTCCACTTTTTAAATCTGGTGTCTGTTTTATTAGGAGTAAAGTCTTGATCATAGGCAATCCATTGCAGAAGTCGATAGGGTTCTTTAGTTTGATTCTCTCTGACTATCTTAAACCAAATTTTTAGCGGGATCTCTATCCACGGGTTAGTGTTATTCAAAAGTTTAGGTAAGGCATTGTTCCCTATTATCGCCTGTAGGGGGATGTCACTTGTTATTTGGCATTCGATCTCCTTCCATTGTGCAGTGTAGACTGGGTTACATATCTCTACTAAAGTTTTAATTTGTGCGGCTTTAAAGTAGTCCCTGATATTTGGCAGCGCGAGCCCACCTTTGTCTTTGTTTAGCTGTAAGGTTCTATATCTGATTCTAGGTCTCTTGCCCTGCCATATGAATCTTGAGATCCTTCTGTCCAGCTCCTGCCATGTTTTTTTGGGAGGTTCTACCGGTATTGTTTGGAAAAGGTATAGAAGACGTGGAAGTATATTCATTTTGACTGCTTCAATTCTTTGTGCAGTACCCAAGAATAGTATCATATTCCATCTTGCTAGGTAAGATTTTATTTTTGTCACCAGTGGATCATAGTTTAGTGTTACAATTTTGTTGAGTTGTTTCGGGATATTGAGCCCCAGATATTTCATAGATTCCGACTCCCAGTTAGTTTTAAGTTTGCTTAGTGAATAATGATTTGGGTCATAGTTGAATGTTAAAACTTGGGTTTTATGCATGTTTAATTTGTACCCCGATAAATCTCCATACTCTGAAAAAACTGAGGTTAGTTCTGGTAAAGAAGTGTCCGGCTGCCCTAGGTATATTAAAATGTCATCAGTAAAGAGTGCTATTTTATGTTCCTTCTGACCAAGTGTAATACCTTGAATTTTTTGATTTTGTCTTATCCATTGGCTCAGAGGTTCTATGAAGATTGCAAAGAGCAGTGGAGACAGGGGGCAGCCCTAACGACATCCTCTCTCCAGCTCAAAAGATGATGATAAATTACCGTTAATCCTTATTTTAGCTGTTGGTTTTTTATATAACGCCTATATAGTTCTAATGAAGTTGTTATGAAAATTGAAATTGGATAAGATTCTATATAGAAAAGACCAGTCAACCGAATCGAATGCTTTTTCAGCATCTAATCCCAATATGACTGCATTTAAGTTATATTTTTTTATGTGATGAATTATGTGTAAAGTGCATCTAATGTTGTCTTGTGTCTGTCTTTGTCTTATAAAACCTGTTTGGTCTAAATGAATTAGGTCTGTCAGTATATTTTCTAACCTTTTGGCAAGGATAATGGTAAAAAGCTTATAGTCCTGATTTAATACACTGATTGGTCTGTAGTTGGACCACTCTAGTTTATCCTTTTCAGGTTTAGGTATAACTGCAATGACCCCTTCTCTCCAGGAGGGGGGGATTTCCCCTGTGTGGAGGACATAATTAAATGTTTTCAGGAGGAGAGGAGATAGTTGCTGTTTAAAGGTTTTGTACCACTCTGCTGTATAGCCATCTGCTCCTGGGGATTTGTTAGCTTTAAGTTTCATAATTGCTTTTTCCAATTCTTTAGGTTGTATTTCTGACAGTAGTGTTTTATTTTGTGACTCCGTAAGTTGGGGAAGGTTTAATGTGTTTAGGAATGCCTCCGATGCGTTTTTATATTTTTTGTGGGAGTATAAGTTCTTATAGTAATTCTCGAAGCTTTTAAGAATATCCTGAATTCTGAATTTTATTTCCTTTGATACTGGGTCTCTGATTTTGTAGATTGCTCTTTCTGTTTGTTGTTTCCTCAATTTATAGGCTAGCAATTTTGCCAATTTACTGCCTGCTTCATAGTATTTTTGTTTCAAAAATGTAAGTTTCTTCTGGATTTCTATTGTGTAGATCTCATTTATTTGGTTTTTAATTTCCTTAATCTTGAGCGAGTCAGTAGAATGAGTGTTGCCTTTGTGTTCTTTTTCTAGGTTCTTAAGTTCTGACTCTAATGTGGATAGTTTTTCTTGTCTTAGTTTCTTTTGGGTTGCCAGTTTTGCAATAATCTTTCCTCTTATTACAGCTTTGCATGCATCCCACAGTATTAAAGGGGATACTTCTCCATTATCGTTTTCTTCCAAATATCTGAGAATATCTGATTCCAATTCATCTTTCAATGGTCCTTTCAGGACATTTGAATTTAACCTCCAAGAAAATGTATTATTTGTGTATTTTTGGATATTTAAGTCCATGTAGATCGGACTGTGGTCAGAGAGATCCATCAGTCCTATTTTACATGTTTCTACTCTTCCAATGTCTCTATTAAACATAAAAAAATAGTCAATCCTTGAGTAAGATGAATGTGGAGTTGAGTAAAATGTATAGTCTTTTACACTGGGGTTGAGTTCCCTCCACACATCACAGATTCCCATTTCTTTTAGTAGCATCCGAGTCTTCCTGCTTTGGGTGTTATTTTGATGTGGAGAATTACCAGAAGCATCCCAGTATGGATTCAGTCTAAGATTGAAGTCCCCACCACATATCACTAAACCTTGAGCTTTAGTTATCATTAGGTCAAATACATTTTTATAAAATTTCCAGTTAGCCCTTGGGGGAGCATACACATTCAGCAGGGTGATATCTTCTCCCTCTAGCCGCCCAGTTACCAAACTGTATCTCCCTTCTTTATCTTTGTGTTCTGATTTTTTTTCAAATGTAATTTTGGTAGATATCAATGTCGCTACTCCCCTCCTCCTCCCTGACTTATATGAAGATGAAGAGATCCTTTTAAACCCTTGTCTACTGAGTTTAGTGTGCTCCACGTCTGTTAGGTGGGTTTCTTGTAAAAATATTATTCCTGCTTTGTCTTTTTTCATTTTGCCTAGAATCTTGGATCTTTTAACTGGATTCAGGATTCATTTTACATTATATGAAATTATTTTGGTTACACCCTGTTTCTCCATTGTGTTGTTTTGTTTAGTATAACTGTGTGGTGGCCCTCTTTTGTGCTACTCAGAAACTGAAAGAACATTAAGAACAAGCAAAACATTAAGAACATAGTGTATAAAACTTTAAAACAAAAAACTGTCAAAAGAACTTCCTGAGCTGGGGTCTTTTTAAAGACCCTGGAAGAGCCTTGATGGAGTGTAGGCTCTGAGGGAAATTCCTCAAACTCTGTTACGTGTTGAGGGCCCTCTCTTACCCCTGTAAGTTGTCCCATGCTTTTAACGTGAGTTTCAGAACCCAATCCGAACTTGTAATGATTTTTTTCCCCCCCCTTTATGCCTATACCCTGTGAAATTGTGTGCACCCTCCCACCCCCATCACAGCAAACATTCACGCAAAAACAGTATTTGTTAGTGTGGGGAGAACATGTGGATTATTGTCACATTTCTATTTTAACAAGTTTTTTTTTTTTTTAATTAAAAAGACTTATTTGTTTCAAATATTATGACTGTTCCATGAAATGTTTTACCACATGCTGAATACGCATCTCCTTTAATGTTTGTTACCTTGTATGAGGGGGGTTGGATGTTCAGATTGACTCAAAAAAAAAAAAAAAATGGTCGCTATTCCAACCTGAAAACGGCCAGTTTATCCGCGACGCTCTGGCGCTGGGTTTCCCGCTGCTGGCCCGTGGATTTTGAAGGTCTCTGTGTTGTCCATGTTTGCGCTTTGATCTTCTCACTCGGGTCTGCTGCGGGTTTAAATACCGTTACCGGGAGCCCTCTTCTCGCCATGTCAGCTGTTGCTTCTTCCGCCGAATTATAGAGACATGTTTCTTCGCCGTAGAAGATCCTTAACTTCGCAGGAAATGGCGTCTGAAAGCGCAGTTTCTTCTCACATAGTACCTTTTTGGCGTCATTGTATTCCCTGCGCTTTTTAAGGACCTCCGGGGCGTAATCGTGTTCCACGAGGACTTTTCTCTCCTGGTGCATAAATCCTTTTTTCTGCTAAGCCAGTCTTACAACCTCTTGTTTTATTTTGAAATTGGAAAATCTTACCAACACCGAACGTGGGGGCGCTTCCGCTGCTGGCTTAGCGGCTAATGAACGATGTGCCTTTTCTATCTTCAAGTCGGTGGTTTGTGGAATATCCAACTTCTCTCTTAGTAAAGATTCCACGCATTCTGCCATTGAGTTAAAACAGTTTTCGGCTCCTTCTATCAGACCATGAATTCTTATATTGTCTCTTCTCTGTCTTCCTTCTTGGTCGGTTAGCTTAGCCTCTATAGATGCTTGTCTTTTGCGTAGGTCCAGCACAGAATCTTCGAGCACTTTTATTCGTTCCTCTGCTTCCAAGATTCGGTCCTCGGCCTGGTCCACTCTGCTGTTTGTCCTTTTTAATTCGTCTCTGAATTCCCGAAATTCGGCCGTAACCTCTCGGCGAAATCGTCGTAGCTCTTCAAATAGCGATTTCAAGCTAACCTTTTTGTTAGCTACAACCAGTTCCTCGTCTTCTGAACGGAGATCTTCCAGTTCAGATTCTCCGGCCGATACGTGTCCTGGCCTGGAAAATTTCAGTTTCTTCTGTTTTCCTTTAGACATGATGATTTTGTCTTTTGATTTTCACTCCTCCAAAAATCCGTTAAGTTTGATTTTCAAGGTATTTTCTTGGATTGGGTCTGAGAGCTTCAGCGTTAAGCTGCAGTCGCCACGGCGTCCAGACCGGAAGTCTCCAAAACTTCCCATATTTTGAAATCTAAATGTTGGCAGGTTTAGTTTGTCTGAAGGCTGGTAACAGATTTAAGTCACTGTCTTTGTGAACTTTGATCATTACAGCTTGCAAGATACATAATAATGAACATAAATTACTTCATATTGTAGTGGTTGGTGAAGAGGCTACAGTTGCAGCACAGCGAGAAGCAAGAGGCCACTTTTTTACTCACTCCCGCGCCGAGTCTGCAGCGCTCCAACCGTCTCAGCTGCTGGAGACAACGGCTCGGCAGGGTCCTTGTTCAGCTCCGCTCTGTGCTCATTTCTACATCCCGGTTCACTTTGCATTAACGCTACTGCTACTCTGCTTGTCCGTGACAGCTCCCTCCAAAAAAAACAAAAAAAAAAACTTAACACACAGACCGCACTCTTCTTTTAAATATAAAATTATTGAGTATCGCCATGAAAAAATACAGCAGACTATTGTCAGGTGCATTTTGTGGCCCAGCTCATGAAAACGGAGGACAAGAGCAGCAACCACTGAACTAGAGATCGGTGTATTCCAGTCAACCACTGATCTGTACTGAGTTTGACATGGGGTGACAAAATTAAATAGGTTACTTGTAAAAATGCCAGTATCAAAGCAATCATGGTGTTCATGTATTCAGTACTTACTCAGACCCGGAACAGGAAAGCTACTGCTGCCATCTTCACCACCTGGGAGCATTTTAAAAAAACGCAGACATTTTTGTCTACTTTTTAGGTTTGACTGTTTTGACTTGCATTGTTGACTTGTGGAGCAACATCCCTTCATTTATTTTCTTCGCAAAAAAAAAAAAATGTCGGGTGGCAAGCCTGCTGCTCTCGAGTCGTGGCTCTTTGACGTCTCTCTTTTTTAAAATTGGTTCCTGTGCAGCTCTTTTTTAAAAAAATTACAGGCCTAAATTTTTCTTGGCGTAGTGGCTCAGTTCGCAAAAATGTTTCCAGTGGAAACCCTGAGATTATTCAGCTAATTTAAGTTGTATAATTACACAAGTGGTGTTTAATCAAACTTGCCAACTAGAAAAGCACTCAGAGAGTGCAGACCTCCGCCAAGGCAGCTCAGTCCCCCATGCTGTGTGATCTACTCAAAAATTTAATTGCATTTAATTGCTGGACTTGGGAACTTATTATTCTGTATTTTTTTCCAATCACCCTGACTAGTTATTGTGGAGCTACATGTGCATATGCTCAAATAGCCCCATCTCCCAATGATAATGAATCCTTTCTAAAATTCCTGGATCTAGACGGTGATCCGGATCACTCCCAAAATCCAATCATTTCTTCCTTGTCCCAGTTCGGACATTTCCTGAAAATTTCATCAAAATCTGTCCATAACTTTTTGAGTTATGTTGGTCACAAACAGACAGACAAACAAACAAACCCAGGTAAAAACATAACCTCCTTGGCGGAGGTAATTAACAGCAGCACTACTCACTGTTGGGCTTGTGCAATATCCCCTGCCTTCATTTTCTTTCACTTTTCCATATAATTATCAGGGCAGAACAAAATTATGATAAGCCTATCGTCCATGAATATACAACAAAAACAGCTGTATACAGTGGTGTGAAAAAATGTTTGCCCCCTTCCTGATTTCTCATTTTTTTTGTATGTTTGTCACATTTAAATGTTTCAGATTGTGGCGGTTTGGGAAAACCCCCACAAACAGACTAAGGACAGACAGCTCGCTACTCCTGGTTTTTTCCGCTACACTACTGTGATAATGTTACCTTTCATGCATTGTGTTCATGCGTCCTGTCCTTACTGTGACCTAGAGACTCAGATCAATATGTAGATGTGCCTGTTAACCTCTTTGTTCTGCAGCTTGAGCAGAGTCTAGCAAATCTGCCTATTGTGACGTATGTCTCACAAATGCAAATATCTCATGCCTGTTCTGCAGTCCCTTTGATCAGACCAACCGCTGTGAATCTGCTTTGATGTATTGTTTGAGTTGGGTATAAATACTGCACGGGTTCTGTAACACGTCCTCTCACTCACACTTCAACCTCTGCTGCAGGACACAGACTTTGTGTCCCTCCTTCTCTGAGAGCCAGAGGATCCCCATCCAGCCTGCACACACTTGGGCTGGAGAGGGGATCCCGTGACGGCGGTATGATATAATAAACTTCCTTAAAACCACAGCATCGCTGCCTTATTTTATCATCCGCCGCACAGATCATCAAACAAATTCAAATATTAGACAAAGATAACACAAACACAAAATGCAGTTTTTAAATGAAGGTGCTTATTAATAAGGGCAAAAAAAATCTAAACCTACATGGCCCTGTGTGTGAAAAAGTGATTTCCCCCTAAACCTAATAACTGGTTGGGCCACCCTGAGCAGCAACAACTGCAATCAAGCATTTGGGATAACTGGCAATGCGTCTTTTTACAGCGCTGTAGAGGAATTTTGGCCCACTCATCTTTGCAGAATTGTTGTAATTCAGCCACATTGGAGGGTTTTTGAGCATGAACTGCTTTTTTTAAGGTCATGCCACAGCATCTCAGTCGGATTCAGGTCAGGACTTTGACTAGGCCTCTCCAAAGTCTTCATTGTGTTTTTCTCAAGCCATTCAGAGGTGGACTTGCTGGTGTGTTTTGGATCATTGTCCTGCTGCAGAACCCAAGTACGCTTCAGCTTGAGGTCACAAACAGATGGCCGGACATTCTCCTTCAGGATTTTTTGGTAGACAGCAGAATTCATGGTTACATTTACTACAGCAAGTATTCCAGGTCCTGAAGCAGCAAAACAGCCCAAACCATCACACTACCACCACCATATTTTACTGTTGGTATGATGTTCCTTTTCTGAAATGCTGTTACTTTTGTGCCAGATGTAATGGGATACACATCTTCCAAAAAGTTCAACTTTTGTCTCGTCAGTCCACATAGTATTTTCCCAAAAGTCTTGGGAATCATCAAGGTGTTTTCTGGCAAAACTGAGACAAGTCGTTATATTCTTTTTGCTCAGCAGTGGTTTTCGTCTTGGAACTCTGCCATGTAGGTCATTTTTGCCCGGTCTCTTTCTTATGGTGGAGTCATGAACACTGACCTTAGCTGAAGCCAGTGAGGCCTGCAGTTCTTTGGATGTTGTTGTGGGGTCTTTTGTGACCTCTTGGATGAGTTGTCACTGTGCTCTTGGGGTAATTTTGTGGGCCGGCCACTCCTGGGAAGGTTCACCACTGTTTCATGTTTTCGCCATTTGTGGATAATGGCTCTCACTGTGGTTCACTGGAGTCCCAAAGCTTTAGAAATTACTTTATAACCTTTTCCAGACTGATAGATGTCAATCACTTTGTTTCTCATTTGTTCCAGAATTTCTTTGGATCGCAGCATGATGTCTAGCTTTTGAGGATCTTTTGGTCTACTTTACTTTGTCAGGCAGGTCCTATTTAAGTGATTTTTTGATTGAGAACAGGTGTGGCAGTCATCAGGTCTGGGTGTGTCTAGAGAAATTGAGCTCAGCTTTCCAAAGATCTGATAAACCACAGTTAATTTATGTTTTAACGTGGAGGCGATCACTTTTTCACACAGGGCCATGCAGGTTTGGATTTTTTTTTTTTTTACCCTTAATAATAAACTTCATTTAAAAACTGAATTTTGTGTTTACTTGTGTTATCTTTGTCTAATATTCAAATTTGTTTGATGATCTGAAACATTTCAATGTGACAAACATACAAAAAACCGAGAAATCAGGAAGGGACAAATACTTTTTCACACCACTGCACAACCCATAGCTGTTTGTCATCCCAAGGTGAACCTGAGTAGCAAGTCTGGTGACCGTAGAGAGCTTCTATATTAAGAGTGCATAGGGAATGCTAACCTTGACCTTTGACCCCAAACCCATAGTTGGTCTCATAGCCTTACTTGTTCTTTAGTAATAGTGCAAAGGGAATGTGAACATTGACGTTTGACCTTTTGACCACAAACCTATAGTCAGAGGTCAGGATCCCAAGGTGAACCTGTGTAGCAAGTTTGGTGACCCTAGCATTCTTTGTTGTTGAGATATATAAAACTCACGATTCTGTGATTGGCGCTGTGACCTTCCTGTGGTAACGTATCGTCACTTCCTGTGTTGCTGACTGTCTGTGGTTTGCTCTCCTCGTTCTCCTGAGGATTTTCCCTTTAATTGTATTTTAATCACTTTTTTCCATCTACTATTAGCTCTCACTTCTGTTTATTAAGCCTCTTGCACCTGTGTGCGCACTCAGTGTCAACCAATCACTCTCTTCAGCCTTCTGTTCACCTTTCATCGGTGTTTGTGTTAGCTTCAGGTTAGCCATTGCTATGGCTACTAGCTCTCTTTCCCCTTCTCCTTTGGTGTGCTCTCTGTGTCGGATGTTTAGCTACACCTCTGCCTCTTTTAGTGATAACGGTAAACGTAATAAATGTTGTCTTTTTGAGGCACTCGAGGCGAGGTTGTCTGATTTGGAATCCCGGCTCCGCTGCACTGAAACACCATCTGCGCCAGTTAACTTTGACGGAAGTCCCTTAGCTGCAGCGGAGCTCCCTAGCATAGGGCGCCCTGCTAGCGGTCCTCCGGCTCTCCTCAGCAGCGAGGAGACTGGGTGGGTGACGGTGAGAAGGAAGCCTAGTCGCAAAGCCCCAGTTAACCACCAACCTGTTCACGTTTCTAATCATTTTTCCCCGCTCAGCAACACACCCGCTGAGGAAAAAACTCTGATCATTGGCGACTCTGTAGTGAGAAACGTGAACCTAGAGACTCCAGCAGCCATAGTCAAATGCATTCCTGGGGCCAGAGCAGGCGACATCGAGTCAAATTTGAAAATGCTGGCTAAAAGTAATTGTAAATACTCCACAATTGTTATTCACGCTGGCATTAATGACATCCGTCTCCGGCAGTCGGAAGTCACGAAACTTAATGTAGAATCGGTGTGTGACTTTGCCAAAACAATGTGGGACTCTGTAGTGTTCTCTGGGCCCCTCCCCAATCTGACCAGTGATGACACGTTTAGCTGCTCGTCATCCTTGAACCGCTGTCTGTCTGTGTGGTGTCCTGCAAACAACGTGGGCTACATTGACAATTGGAGCTCATTTTGGGGAAAACCTGGTCTTATTAGACGAGACAGCGTTCATCCCACTTTGGATGGTGCTTCTCATTTATCTAACAATCTGGCATCTTTTTTATCCAAATTTCCAAAACCCTGACAACTTAGAGTTGGGACCAGGAAGCAGAGTCGCAGTCTTAAACGCCTCTCTGCAGCTCCTCTTCATCCGCCACCCCTCAACTTAGCCCCTGTCTTCCCCATCAGAGAATCATTGTCTGCTCCCTCCAAAGCAAATAAAAATATAATATATAAGCATCCCAAAGTGATTAAACAAAAAGTTGGTAAAGCTCAAATTAAACATGAAGCCTCTAAATTGAATGACTTGGCCTCTGTTCCTCCTCATAATTTAAAAATTAAATGCGGTTTATTAAATATTAGGTCTCTAACTTCCAAGTCTCTGCTAGTCCATGATCTGTTAGTTGATCATCAGATTGATTTAATATCTCTTACAGAGACTTGGTTAGGGCAAGAGGAGTATGTTGGTTTAAATGAATCAACTCCCTCTGGTTATTTAAACTGTCAAAATCCAAGAAGTTCTGGTCGTGGAGGAGGAGTAGCATCAATTTACCATTCCAAATTATTAGTTAATGTAAAGCAAAAAACATGTTACAATTCCTTTGAGGGCCTGGTCCTCAGTATTGGGCACTTTAGCAATTTTAGGCTTAACCCAATTTTATTTGCCATAGTTTATTGTCCTCCATCAAACTACTCAGAATTTTTATCCGAATTTCCCGAATTCTTAGCTGATTTAGTGCTGAAATCTGATAGAATAATTATAGTAGGGGATTTTAATATACAAGTAGATGAAGATAGTGATTGCCTTAATGTGGCATTTAATTCAATATTAGACTCGATGGGGTTTTCTCAGAAAGTAGGAAATTCTACTCATTATCTCCACCATACGTTGGACCTTGTTCTGACATACGGCATAGAAATAGAACATCTGGTAGTGTCTCCTCATAACCCTGTACTGTCAGACCATTGTCTGTTAACCTTTGATTTTACTATTTCTGACTATTTGGCTCCTAAAGAAAAATATTACTACAGTAGATGCCTCTCAGATGATGTTGTTACCAAATTTATGCAGATTATTTCCTCTATGCCATGTGTCAACACAATGGATATAAGCTATAGAGAGCTTGCTCCTTCTGTAATTGATAGCATGGTAGATAGTGTTACAGCTTCTCTGCATCAGACTCTAGACTTGGTGGCCCCCTTAAAAAAGAAAAAGTCTAATCAGAGATTTCGAACTCCTTGGTTCAACACAGAAACTCGTAGCTTAAAACAGAAGACTCGTCAATTAGAAAGAAAATGGCGCTCCACTAATTTAGATGAAATCTATTTAGCTTGGAGAAATCATCTTTTAATTTATAAAAAATCTCTTAGAAAAGCTAGAACGAGTTATTACTCTGCATTAATAGAGGAGAACAAGAATAATCCCAGGTTTCTTTTCAGTACTGTAGCCAAGTTGACAAAGAATCAGGACTCTGTCAATCCTAGCATTCCCTTAGAGCTTACTAGTCAGGACATTATGAACTTTTTCAATGATAAAATTTCATCCATCAGAGATAAAATCAATCAGATTCTTCCCACCGTTAACTTAAATACAGTAACTACTACAACTCCTTCAATTGATAACTGTCTTGATGAGTTTACTCCAATTGACCTTTGTGAGTTAGACAAAATAGTTTCCTCATCCAAGCCTTCAACTTGTCTTTTAGACCCTATTCCTACCAGGTTATTTAAAGAAGTCTTCCCACTTATTGGTAGATTTATTCTTCATATAATCAACTCTTCATTAACTTTAGGCCATGTACCACAGGCTTTTAAAACGGTTGTAATTAAACCCCTACTCAAAAAGCCAACGCTGGATCCAGGAGCTTTAGCCAACTATAGACCAATCTCTAATCTCCCTTTCATCTCAAAAATCTTAGAAAGAGTAGTTGCTACCCAATTAGTTGACCACCTGCAGGGAAATGGTTTACTTGAAGAGTTTCAATCTGGGTTTAGAATCCATCATAGTACTGAAACAGCTTTAGCAAAGGTCACTAACGACCTCCTCATCACATCTGATAATGGACTTGTTTCTGTACTTGTCCTTTTAGACCTTAGTGCAGCTTTTGATACTACTGATCATAATATTCTACTTGATAGATTAGAGCATTATGTTGGACTTAATGGAACTTCATTGCAGTGGTTTAGATCTTATTTATCTGATAGGCTCCAGTTTGTTCATGTCAATAATGAATTTTCTTTCAACTCAAAGCTCAGTTATGGAGTTCCACAGGGATCTGTGCTAGGCCCTACTCTTTTTAGTTTATATATGCTTCCGCTAGGCAACATTATTAGAAAACACTGTATACATTTTCATTGTTATGCAGATGACACACAATTATACCTGTCAATGAAGCCAGATGACAGTAATCAATTAGTCAAGTTAGAAGCCTGTCTTAAGGAAATCAAAGCTTGGATGACTTGTAATTTCCTGCTGTTAAATTCAGAGAAGACTGAAGTCATTCTTGTTGGTCCTAAAAACCTTAGAAATACCTTTCCAAATCAAACTTTCAGTTTGGATGCAGTTACTCTTTCTCTTAATAGCTCTGTGAGGAACCTTGGAATTATTTTTGATCAAGATCTGTCCTTCAATTCACATATTAAATTCGTTTCTAAGACTGCCTTCTATCATTTGCGTAATATTGCCAAGATTAGGAGCATCTTGTCTCAGAGTGATGCTGAGAAACTGATCCACACTTTTGTTAGCTCTAGGTTAGATTATTATAATTCTTTATTATCAGGTTGTCCTAAAACATCTTTAAAAAGTCTTCAGCTGATCCAAAATGCTGCAGCAAGAGTTTTAACAGGTACTAGAAAGAGAGATCATATCTCTCCGGTTCTGGCCTCCCTTCATTGGCTTCCCATGGAGTTTAGAATTAAGTTTAAAATCATTCTTCTTACTTACAAAGCTCTAAACCAGGGGTGTCCAATCATGTGCCATGGAGGGCCGAGACCCTGCAGGCTTTACCTCCAACCAGTGTCTTCCAACAGCAGATTTCACTGAATTTCTTCCCACTGATTGCTGATAAGTGAAAACACCTGCTGAAGAGACTGGGCAGAAAAGAAAACCTGCAGGGTCTTGGCCCTCCATGGCACATGATTGGACACCCCTGCTCTAAACAATCAGGCCCCTTTTTATTTAAAAGATCTGATACTACCGTATTATCCTAACAGAGCACTACGCTCCCAAAATGCAGGATTACTTGTAATACCCAGAATCTCTAAGAGTACAATGGGAGGCAGAGCCTTCAGTTATCAAGCTCCTTTACTGTGGAATCAGCTGCCAATCTGGATTCGGGAGTCAGACTCGATCTCTGTTTTTAAGAATAGGGTTAAAACCTTCCTTTTTGATTTAGCCTACAATTAGGGAGGGATCTTGTGTTTCTGAACCCTCCCTTAGTTATGCTGCTAATAGGTTTAGACAGCCGGGGGACCTCCAATAATGCACTGGGCTTCACTCCTTTACTCAATCTCAATGAAATATTTTTTTTGCTGGTCATTAACATTTGTTTGTTCTCTCCCATAGATTGAGTCCCCATCGTGCTGTTTGCTCTCTACATGTCTGTTCTTTTCATTTCTTTTCTTCTCTGTCCCCTCACCCCCCAGCAAGTCGCAGCAGATGACTGCCCCTCCCTGAGCCTGGTTCTGCTGGAGGTTTCTTCCTGTTAAAAGGGAGTTTTTCCTCTCCACCATCGCCAAGTGCTTGCTCACAGGGGATCACCTGATTGCTGGGGTCTTTCTGCAACTGTGGGGGTTCCCCCTACAGTTGAAAGTGCTATGAGATGACTGTTGTTGTGAAATGGTGCTATATAAATAAAGTTGAATTGAATTGAATATATTTTATAAACTATTTTGATGTTGACCTTCAACCTTGTGATCCCAAAACCATAGTCACACTTCAGGGTCACAGGGTGAACCTGTGTACCAAGGTTGGAGACCCTAGCTTTACTCGTTGTACAATAATAGTGCAAATGGAATGTTAACATTGTCTTTTTTGACCCCAAACCCATAGTCAGAAGTCAGCAACCCAAGATGAATCTGTACCAGGTTTGGTGGCCCTAACTTTACTAATTTTACAGTAATAGTGCAAATGGAATGTTAACTTTAACCTTTGGACCCTAAACCCATAGACAGGTGAGGGCATAAGCTGCCCTGGATTATCAAGAGGGCTTCCTGAGGCACTAGCCCCAGGGCCCTGGCTTGTTTGAGGCCCTGAAAGAAACTTTTTTTTTTTTTTTTTGCTAATTCTGCCATGCCCAACATTTATTGGAGGGTTTGTTTTGGCGTATCAACTTTTTATTTGTTGAGGTGTACGTCTGTCATGCCTACTTAATTTAATTGGTTAAGAGTTGACATTTGACCTGATTAAGGTTGGATGTGGGCCAGTAGTGAATCCGTGGATGAATGAATGAATGAATGAATGAATGTACAATAGCGGCGTCCAAAAGAGAAAAAAATAAAGAAAAACAGGAACCTTAGAAGGAGGTTTTAAAAAAGACTCCTAAATTGACAGGATTTTTTTTAAAGTTGCGATAGTCAGTCATACACACCGAGAATACTGCTCCAGAAAAAGATCGGAGAGCTGCCAGAATAAGGACGCTGATATCAGAGCATCTGAACGTTACAAACGGCAGAAACATTTTTTCTCCAAGTGCCATTTCAATCGCAAACTTCCAAATGGTGAGTACATTTCAAGACAATGGCTTCGATATTGTCCTTCCACGGCTGTTTGTATTGTTTTGCCTGCAGCATGTACAGCGATTTTTTTCCCACTAAGCTGGATTCACACATTAGCATTTGGATTGACTTTTACAGATGTTTTGAAAAATCTGAGAAATTAGTCCAAATGTCGTGAAATTACATTCGTGAGCAGTTTTTTTTTAATCCAGCGCACACCAACTTTTACGAACTTTAATGGCTATGGATACAGAGGCTGTATCCATGTCTATTGGTACGGAAGAGTTGACAGTCCGACAAAACCTTTTCAGATCAGCTCCAAGCCAGCTGCTGCTGTGGCTTAGGTAGATAGTACACTGGGCCTGTGATCAGAAGGTTGCTGGTTTGCGTCTTGCTATCGGCACCTTGTCCAAACCATTTTACTCTGAGATGAAATTTAGACTTAAAATGAAGAGACTAGCCTTAGAATTTGGGAGTGGGTAAGGTTAAAAAGGTACTAAATACTAGATATTAATTAAAATTTTGAAACAAATAAATGCCTCAGATTTCCGTACCTGTAGCCTGCTGGTTTTAAGATACACATTAATAGAACATACTGGCCAATCAGATTTGAGCTGTATCTGTAACACGAATTCTATGGATACGGTTCCATAGCCATAGTCACTGCCTTAGTAATTTAGGACCTTGAAGATCAAGCTGATCCATCAGTGACCCCGGCTATATGGCCACAATAATCCAATAACTAGGAATAATCAGATAATGGTAATCAGATTTGACATGTTTACATGCACTGAATAAATGGATTATTGGACAATAAACTATGAGTGTTAATGTAATTTCACTTTGTGACACAATAATTGCCTTTTATCTGATTACTGTTTTTACATGACTACTTTAATAATCAAATAACTCCAGAAATCCGATTATAAACTGTTTATTACTGTGTATGTAAACATGGCCATTTTGCATATCATATTCCCATAAATATGTGGGAGGGCCCCAACAATTGCTTTGGCCCAGGGGCCCTCAATCTCCTTAATCTGGCCCTGGGTGTTAAATCGTTCAAGATGTGTATTAGATACCACTACTGTATTGATTTGAAAAGCCTACATTATTTGTATCAGTAATAACTGCATTTACAAGATTTAGGGAAACTCTGACCTCTGACTTTGACCTCAAGGTCATCCGATTAGAGTCAAATTGCAATATACACATCATCAGTGTATATCAAGCCCTGGTACAAAGCTTCAAAACAATCAAACAAAACTGTAGGAGGAGTTGATTTCACTAAAGTGGGAGAGATGGATGGACAGAGAGCCCTATAACAAAATCCCCCTATGGTTGTTGCCCAGCGGGGGATTAAAAAAATGCTAAGTTAGATGAATGGAATTTAATTTTCTGACATAGTTGGGGTAAAAGTTGATTCAAAGATATTTTATTATATGAATGTTTTTTCACATCACTATAAATTTAAAGGTCTATCCCACCATTTAGTAGTGAAATACAACCCCATGAAATACACAACTCTACAATCACAAAACCTGAATTTAGTACAAACTCACACATTTATTTCTTTAATCCATTCCATCATTTACTTATCAACATTTAAAAAAATGAACATCATACTATCAGTCAATCAGTGAGAGGGATTTCACGCCACAGATTTTAATGAGCGATAGAAACACCTGTGGTCTTTCAAATTCCACCGATAAGCAAAACTCTGCCCACACTTGTCACAAACAAATGGTTTCTTCCCTGTGTGTATCTGCTGGTGGGCCTTCAGACTGCTACTCTGGTTGAAGCTTCGCCCGCATGTTTTGCAGCTGTACGGTTTCTCCCCAGTGTGAATCAGTTGGTGTCGCTTCAAGTTACCATACATGGTAAAACATTTCCCACATGTGTCACAGCTGAAAGGTCTCTCTCCTGTATGCACCACCTTTGGAGGAAAGGATGAGAAGTTGATTCAGTGTATATATTTGAGACAATCATGCAATCCCTGACAAAATTATGGAATTGTCACTCTTGAAGGATGTTATTCAATTGTTAAATTTATTAATTTTTTTGAATAATCACATTCATGTCACAAAATGCCATCCTTATGACTTTAAACATTACAAACAAATTAAAGTAGTTGTAGTCAATTGCAATTTTTTTTTAGATCAAGCAGAGGAAAAAAATTTGTATTTACACAATTCTTAAGAAAATATTATGGAATACCTGCATCAAATTAAATCTGCTAATTTGTAGGCAGTTAAAAAAAGAAAACAGTGCTTGCACATCAAGGTGAGCTGTTGCACCACGCTGATCAACATGAATAATAGCTCCAATGCAAGAAATGTCTGTTGAAACAAAGGTGAGGATTATTAAACTTCTTGAAGAAGGTAAATCCTCACAGAATGTAGCAAAAAAAAAGTACAGGTTTAAGTTTTGTTTTTGTTTTTTTTTTAAAAAGGGCAGCTCGCAGTGGTTAGTATTGTGGTAGCACAGCAAGAAAGCCACAGGTTCGATCCCACCCCCTGACCATCGGTGACCCTTCTGTGTGAAGTTCACATGTTCTCTCCATGTCTACAGCTGTGGACAAAATTGTTGGTACCCCTCTGTTAATGAAAGAAAAACCCACAATGGTCACAGAACTTGAATATGACAAAAGTGGTAATAAATAAAAATTCTATGAAAATTAACCAATGAAAACCAGACAATGCTTTTGAATTGTGGTTCAACAGAATTACTTTAAAAAACAAACTCATGAAACAGGCCTGGACAAAAATGATGGTACCCCTAGAAAAGACTGAAAATAATGTGACCACAGGGACATGTTCAACCAAGATGTGTAATCTAAGTAACATCACAGGTGTCTACAAACTTGTAATCAGTCAGTCGGCCTATTTAAAGGGTGACAAGTAGTCACTGTGCTGTTTGGTGACATGGTGTTTACCACACTAAACATGGACCAGAGGAAGCAAAGGAGAGAGTTGTCTCAGGAGATTAGAAAGAAAATTATAGACAAGCATGTTAAAGGTAAAGGCTATAAGACCATCTCCAAGCAGCTTGATGTTCCTGTGACTACAGTTGCACATATTACTCAGAAATTTAAGATCCACGGGACTGTAGCCAACCTCCCTGGATGTGGCCGCAGGAGGAGACGGATAATACGAATGGTAACAAAAGAGCCCAGAACAACCTCTAAACACATTCATGGTGAACTCCAAGGTCAAGGTACATCAGTGTCAGATCGCACCAGCCGTCGTTGTTTGAGCCAAAGTGGACTTCATGGGAGACGACCAAGGAGGACACCGCTGTTGAAAACAAATGATAAAAAAGCCAGACTGGAATTTGCCAAACTGCATGTTGACAAGCCACAAAGCTTCTTGGAGAATGTCCTATGGACAGACGAGACAAAACTGGAACTTTTTGGCAAGGCACATCAGCTCTATGTTCACAGACGCAAAAATGAAGAATACCAAGAAAAGAACACTGTCCCTACTGTGAAACATGGAGGAGGTTCTGTTATGTTCTGGGGCTGCTTTGCTGCATCTGGCACTGGGTGTCTTGAATCTGTGCAGGGTACAATGAAATCTCAAGACTATCAAGTTATTCTAGAGAGAAATGTGCTGCCCAGTGTCAGACAGCTTGGTCTCAATCGCAGGTCATGGGTCTTGCAACAGGATAATGACCCAAAACACACAGCTAAAAACACCCAAGAATGGCTAAGAGCGAAACATTGGACTATTCTAAAGTGGCCTTCTATGAGCCCTGATCTAAATCCTATTGAACATCTGTGGAAGGAGCTGAAACATGCCGTCTGGAGAAGGCACCCTTCAAACCTGTGACAACTGGAGCAGTTTGCAAATGAGGAGTGGGCCAAAATACCTGCTGAGAGGTGCAGAAGTCTCATTGACAGTTACAGAAATCTTTTGATTGCAGTGATTGCCTCAAAAGGTTGTGCAACAAAATATTAAGTTAAGGGTACCATCATTTTTGTCCAGGCCTGTTTCATGAGTTTGTTTTTTAAAATAATTCTGTTGAACCACAATTCAAAAGCATTGTCTGATTTTCATTGGTTAATTTTCATAGATTTTTTATTTATTACCACTTTTGTCAGATTCAAGTTATTTCTGTGACCATTGTGGGATTTTCTTTCATTAACAGAGGGGTACCAACAATTTTGTCCACGTGTGTATGTGGGTTTACTCCGGGTACTCTGATTTCCTCCCACAGGCCAAAAACATGCGTTAGGCTAACTGGAGACTCTGAAGTGGCCCTAGGTGTGAAAATGTGTGAGTGTGTGTGTGTGAATGGTCAAGGGATTGGCGCCATACTGTGGCTGCCTCATCCATCAAGGTGGATGCCCTGAATTTCCCTCTGGGATTAATAAAGTATACAAAAATTTAAAAAAAGATGTTAATTGTTTCTAGGGGTGGGAGTCTTTAGGCACCTCAGCCGATTACAATTCATGGAGCTCCAATTCAAGCCAATTACAATATATCTTTTTTCCTCCCTTACATGTGTGTGAATGGGTGGATAGCAGGATCTGTAAAGCGCTTTGGTCATCCAGAGACGAGTAGAAAAGTGCTATGTAAGTGAATGCCATTTCAGTGTTTCCTCTGGTTTAAAGACCTTGGCACGGTGGCTTGGGGGGGAGGGGGGGCAGAAAACACATGACATGATTGTAATCCGAAATGTTAATTTTACACTATTTCTTTTTATTTTTTAAAATTTTGCACAGTAATATTGCATAATGGAACTTATCATTTGAAGTATTGTACTACCAAGGCTTGAATGTTGGACTATTGGGCCAGTTGGGGTCCCACCCAGACATCCTGTGTTTGGATTTTTTACTGCTGTCATCCTTCTCTCCTCCCTCTGCTCTCACCTCTCCTGGACCCTCTGCCTGAACACTTTCCTCTCCTTGGCTTCTCTCTTCTGTCTCATCTTTCACTCTCTGTGCCCTGTCTAATTCAGGTTCTCTCTCTGTCTATGGTGGTATAGAAACAGGCTAGAAAATACCAAGTGTTATGTTTTGTCCTGCAGGATTTTTTTCATGGGTTACATAAATAACCATAACGTGTATTTTTTGTATTTTTATTCTAGTGTTTCTTTTTTTCCATTGACAAAGAGTAGGAAAGGGAAGGGAAAAAACATTCATAACAGTAATTTACTCATGCATACTTAAATTATATGATCAGAGGTGGGTATAGTAGCCAGAAATTCTACTCATGTAAAAGCAAGTGCTTTGAAATTAATAATGAAAAGCAGACAACAAAAATTTCTAGTTGAGTTAAGGGTACAAAGAGCACCTACTTAAAAACTGGAGTAATGACTTCAGTCTTGAAGGTTTGAGGTTTTTCTCCAAAATTTACAACAATTTTCTTAGTTTTCTACTTTTCTCTGTAAATTTATCTAAATTTGCAACCCTTTTCCTCAAATTTGTAATTTTCTCTTGTAAAATTGTGACTTTTCTTGTACATTTGAGACTATTATAAATTTGTGGATTTATTTTATGGCTAATGTTTACCTTTTTTTAATCCAATCCAACTTTATTTATAAAGCTCTTTAAAAACAACAGTTGGCACAAAGTGCTGTACAGCAATGATAAATAAAATATAAAAACAATAAAATACAGCTAAAGCACAAAACAGCACAAACAAAACAATAGTCATACAATACAGACAATAAGAACAAATAAAATCAATGTCTCAAACTGGGTCAAAAGCCAGAGAATAGGACTTCCGGTCTGGACACCATGGTGATAGCAGCTTAACGCTGAAGCTCCAAGACCCCATCCGTGAAAATACCTTGAAAATCAGATTTAACGGATTTTTGGAAGAGTGAAAATCAAAAGACAAAGTCATTATGCCTAAAGGAAAGCAGAAGAGATCGACCAGGTCTTGGCGTCTTGGCGCGTCTTGGCCTGGTCTTTGCCAGGCCAAGACGCGCATCGGCCGCAGAATCTGACCTGGAGGACATCCACTCGGAAACAGAGGAGCTGAATGAGGCTAGCAACACGGTTAGCTTAAAAACGATAATTCAAGAATTAAGAGAATTTCGCCGAAAGTGTTGGGCCGAATTTCGTGAAATTAAAGACGAAATAAAAAGGACAAACAACAGAGTGGACCAGGCTGAGGACCGAATCATGGAAGCAGAGGAATGAATAAAAGGGCTGGAAGAAACCGTGCTGGATTTACTTAAACGACAGACAAAACTGGAGGCTAAGTTAACTGACCAAGTAGGAAGACTAAGAAGGGCCAACATAAGAATTCATGGTCTGAAAGAAGGAGTCGAGGACGGTTTCACCACAATGGGTGCATGCGTGGAATCCATACTGAGAGAGAAGTTGGAAATTCCCCAATCCACCGACTTGAAGATAGAAAGGGCGCACCGTTCATTAGCCCCAAGGCCGTTGGCGGAAGCACCTCCAAGATCGGTGGTGGTGAAGTTTTCCAACTTCAGAACAAAAGAAGAGGTTGTGAGACTGGCTTGGCAGAAAAAAGGATTTATGCACCAAGAAAGAAAAGTTTTTGTGGAGCACGACTACGCCCCGGAGGTCCTTAAAAAGCGTCGGGAATACAACGAAGCTAAAAAGGTACTAAGAGAGAAGAAACTGCGCTTTCAAACTCCATTTCCGGCGAAGCTGAGGGTTTTTTATGGGGAAGAGACGTGTCTCTACAACTCGGCGGAAGAAGCAACCAGGGATATGGCAAGAAGAGGGCTCCCGGTAACGGTGTATAAACCCGCAGTAGACCCGATTGAAAGAATCAAGGCTCAAACGTGGTGCACACAGTGACCCTCAAAATCCACGGACCAGCAGCGGGAAACCCAGCGTCAGGGCTATAAGGAAAAACTGAGCGCTTTCAGGAGGGAATAACGATATTTTTAGTCAATCTGCGCATCCAAACCTCCTCCTACAAGGTAACAAACATTAAAGAAGATGCAGAATCAGCAAGTATCAAGTGGTAAAACATTTCATGGAACAGTCATAATATTAGAAACAAATAAGTCTTTAAAAAAACAAACAAACAAAAAAAACTTGTTAAAATAGAAATGTGACAATGAACCACATGAACTCGCCACACTAACAAATACTGTATTAACGTGATGCTGTGACGGCGGTGGGAGGTTGCGCACAATTTCATAGGATATAGGCATAAAAAAAAAAAAAAATCATTACAAGTTCGGATTGGGATCTGAAATTCACGTTAAAAACATGGGACAACTTACAGGGGTAAGAGAGGGCCCTCAACACGTAACAGAGTTTGAGGAATTTCCCTCAGAGCCAACACACCAGCAAGGCTCTTCTAAGGTCACTAAAAAGACCTCAGCTCAGGAAGATCTTTTGACAGTTTTTTGTTTTAAAATTTTATATACTATGTTCTTAATGTTTTTTATGTTCTTAATGTTCTTTCAGTTTCTGAGTAGCATAAAAGAGGGCCACTACACTGTTATACTAAATAAGACAATACAATGGAGAAACAGGGTGTAACCAAAATAATCTCATATAATGTAAAAGGGATCCTGAATCCAGTTCAAAGATCCAAGATTCTAGGCAAAATGAAACAAAGCAGGAATAATATTTTTACAGGAAACCCACCTAACAGACTTGGAGCACACTAAACTTAATAGACAAGGGTTTAAACTGATCTCTTCATCCTCATATAAGTCAGGGAGGAGGAGGGGGGTAGCGACATTGATCTCAACCAAAATTATGTTTGAAAAAAATTCAGAACACAAAGATAAAGAGAGAAGATTTAGCATGGTACTTGGTCGGCTAGAGGGAGAAGATATCACCCTGCTGAATGTATATGCACCTCCAGGGGCTAACTGGAAATTTATATTTTTATTTTATTATTCTATTTTTAAGGATAAACTAGACTGCTCCAACTACAGACCAATCAGTGTGTTAAATCAGGACTATAAACTTTTTACCCCTATCCTTGCCAAAAGGTTAGAAAATATACTGACAGACTTAATTCATTTAGACCAAACAGGTTTTATAAGACAAAGACAGACACAAGATAACATTAGACGCACCTTACACATAATTCATCATATAAAAAAATATAACTTAAATGCAGTCATATTGGGATTAGATGCTGAAAAAGCATTCGATTCGGTTGACTGGTCTTTCCTATATAGAATCTTATCCAGTTTCAATTTTCATAATAACTTCATTAGAACTATCCAGGCATTATATAAAAAACCAACAGCTAAAATAAGGATTAACGGTAAATTATCATCATCTTTTGAACTGGAAAGAGGATATCGTCAGGACTGCCCCTTGTCTCCACTACTCTTTGCAATCTTCATAGAACCTCTGAGCCAATGGATAAGACAAAATCAAAAAATTCAAGGTATTACACTTGGTCAAAAAGAATATAAAATAGCACTCTTTGCCGATGACATCTTAATATACCTGGGGCAGCCAGACACCTCTATTCCAGAACTAATCTCAGTTTTTTCAGAGTATGGAGAGTTATCGGGGTACGAATTAAACATGCATAAAACCCAAATTTTAACATTCAACTATGACCCAAATCAATATTTACTAAGCAAACTCAAAACTAACTGGGAGATGGAATCTACGAAATATCTGGGGGTCAATATCCTGAAACAACTCAACAAAATTATAACACTAAACTACGATCCACTGATGGCAAAAATAAAATCTGATCTAGCAAGATGGAATATGATACCATTCTTGGGTACTGCACAAAGAATTGAAGCAGTCAAAATGAATATACTTCCACGTCTTCTATACCTTTTCCAAACAATACCGGTAGAACCTCCTGTCACGCCGCGCTGCTCATCAGCGGCGCCACCTGCTCACACACCTGCTCGTCATCAGCGGCGAGGGATATAAGCCGCCTCGCCCTGAGCTTCAGCCTGAAGCCGTCAGACTTCATCACGCATCGCTGTGAGTCAAACCTCTACTTCAGCTAAACATTCTGGTAAGAAGACCTTACCTCCTTTTCCTCCCAGTCTGCTCCCCTGTGCACAGGTGGATTTCCCGGCGGCGGACAACGCCTCTCCATCGCCTGTTCCTCGCTGCTGCACCGGGCTTTCCAGGTGGCTGTCTACCGGGCCTCGTCCCTTGCTGTGCCAGTCATCTATCCCATCCAAGTAAGCTCCTCTCTCGCTATCATATCTCCTGTGTTGGTGTGTGCCCGTCACCCTTCTCCTTGTGCTTTTCCCATAGGGTTGTCCGGCTGTACGGTCTCCTGCCTCTGTGCCCGAAGCAGACGCCGCCACCAACACATCTACATCTCGCAGACACACATCCATTCACTCCTGTTGTTAATAAACTATTTGAACTACTCTGAGCCTGTGTGTGTGCGTCTCCTGAGCCGTGCGTTATGTCACCTCCCAAAAAAACATGGCAAGAACTGGACAGAAGGATCTCAAGATTCATATGGCAAGGCAAGAGACCAAGAATCAGGTATAGAACCCTACAGCTAAACAAAGACAAAGGTGGGCTCGCGCTGCCAAATATCAGGGACTATTTTAAAGCCGCACAAATTAAAACTTTAGTAGAGATATGTAACCCAGTCTACACTGCACAATGGAAGGAGATGGAATGCCAAATAACAAGTGACATTCCCCTACAGGTGATAATAGGGAACAATGCCTTACCTAAACTTTTGAATAACACTAACCCGTGGATAGAGACCCCGCTAAAAATTTGGTTTAAGATAGTCAGAGAGAATCAAACTAAAGAACCCTATCGATTATTGCAATGGATTTCCTATGATCAGGACTTTACTCCTAATAAAACAGACACTAGATTTAAAAAGTGGAAAGAGAACGGCCTGATAAAATATTACGATTTTTTTAAAGGGCAAACTTCAAGAAGTTTTGAAGATTTGAAAAAACAAGGTCTAGTAAATCAAGACCTTTACCGGTTCTTTCAGCTTAGACACCACATAAACAAAATACTTAAAAAGGAGGATTTGGAAAGGGCCCAGTCAGGTGTTCTGAAGGTTTTCGTAATGGCATATAAAAGGATCCCAGGGATCAGATACATTTCTAAAATATACCATGGTCTTCAAGACTTAAAAGGAGACAACACATCATATATAAAAGAGAGACGGGAAAAAGAGGGGAATTTCACTTTACAACTGGAAATATGGGAAAAGCTAAATAAACAACAATGGAAAAGTACCTCCTCCCTGCAGTGGAGAGAATTTGGATGGAAAAATTTGGTAAGATTTTTCAGAACACCTGCACAAAACAAATTTACCCATAAGGGATTGAACTGTTGGCGCTTGTGTGGTGAAAAGACTGCAAATCATTTTCATGTGTTTTGGTCATGCCCAGTTATCCACCAATATTGGACCAATGTACAGACAATATTGGGGAAAATATTCAAAGTAACAGTTCCCTTTTCTTTTGTAACTTTGTATTTGGGTTTACTACCGGAATCACTGGAAAGACGAGGAGAAAAATACTTATTCACTGTTTTAATATTGGCAAGTAAAAAAGCTCTAACAAAAAAATGGATGTTGAAAGACTGTTCTACACCTGAAGATTGGATTAACGTGATTCAGGACATTTATTCGATGGAAAAGTTGACATCTGCACTGAAACAGGACATGGATGGGTTCTTAACTTTTGGCAACCCTGGAACGAATATGTGTCTTCCATCAGATCTAATCTTTGACAAATACCATTTCAATAATGGCACCTCTCTTTGCTCCAACGCTACTCAGATGCTCTTTTACTTTTCCGCTCTTTTGTTTTTTTGTTTTTTTTCTGTTTTGTTTTGTTTTTTTGTTTGTCTTTTGTTCTTCTTTTAATTTCTCTTTTTCTTTCACTTAAAAAAAAAGGTGCTGTAATAATTTTTTTCCAATGTTGTCAAAAAACAAAAAAGGGGGAATATGTGATGAAAATGTAAACAATGCAATGCTGTAATGACATGTATACCCTTTACAAAAACTTAAATTAAAAAAAAAAAAGCCAGAGAATAAAAATGGGTTTTAAGAGGAGTTTTAAAACTGGACAGTGAAGAGGCCTGTCTGATGGACAAAGGCAGATTATTATAAAATTGCTGTTTTTTTTAATAAGTTTGAAACAGAATGTGGCAATTTTTGTACTTTTTTTCCCCTCATACAATTTAAACTTTTGACCATAATTTTGTAGAGCCAGAACAGAACAATAATGCTGAATTCAAAGAAATAGAATTATTAAAATTATATTTAACCTCTTGCGCTCCGTTGTACTGCAGACGGGCAAGTCTCTGCGTCCTAGAGCGCACGAGGGCGCTCTCATGCGCTCTAGGACGCATGGTGTAGATGGTGATGTAGTGGCGTCCAAGCGCGCACTGAAAATAAAAGCTGCAGACACAGCCGCGAACAGATTAGTTCATCTGATTGACCTCTCATTCAACTAATAAGAGCCTTGAATTGGGTTTCTGAAACCTTGAAGAACCAATGACTGAAAACCTAGCCAGAAGGACCCGCCTACCAAGGCTGTGAATGCAGTGAGCCAATTGAAGCAGAGAAGTTCGCGAGCTGTTTTTTTTAAGGCTGGGTGAAGACTGACTGCTGGAGCGGATCAAAAAAGGATTAGACGTTATGATTTCTTCCATGGTCATAGACCGATGGAGGCTGACGACGAAGGCTGAGTGACACACACGCCTTCGCCAGTCTTTTTTTAATTACTACTGTTATTTGTTTTGAAAAATCGTTCGCCAAAAACCGCAATCATGGAAGCACAAAACCGCAATAATGGAATTATGTTTTGATCGGGTCGCGAGACCAGAACCACGAGCGGACCAGCGTCGCGTTCGTCTGACAATGGGGAAGAGAAGTTCGCCAGGACGCTGCTGTGAAGAAGTAAGGTGTTATAAGCTAAATTATTCTTTATTCCTGACTATTCTTCTGTTGCGAGGGGTGGGGGGAAGCCACGGTGACTGAGCTGCTGTCCCACATCCCACATGAGGCTAATCCATCATGTAGCGATGGCCGATGTCCATCCTCTGTAGCGAGAGTGACCTTTCATTACAGCCCAAAATGAAGCTTCTACATTGAATCATTCAAAAGTTACAGACGTTTTTCCAAACTGTGCCATTTGGCACAATTTGGCACAGTTCCAAAATGCCTGGGAACAGCCTGAGGAAAAAGCTGTGTAATATATTCATTTTTTGTGGTATTGTTACAAAATTTGGACCTCAGCTGGATAACACTTGGTTCTACATTTCTGTTGCATTTTCCAGCCTGGATCTGAAGCTGTGTGTTATTTGCAAGCATTTGTATCCAAAAAAACACCCAGGCCAAATTTATTTTCTTCAAGTTCACTATGTTTAGATGACTGTAACTCAGTGGCCGGAGCACTTAGAGAGATTATGACTGTTTTGCCAAAAAATTCAAAGTGTTTTCTTTTAAATGAGACCAATCCCATGAAGATGCTGCAAAGAGTTGAAGAACAGCTTTCGATTTACTTTGGGCACATTATTTTTTGGCGTTTTTAGGAAAACTGACCAGAGTGCAAGGGGTTAAAGAAATGAATTAACTTTAATGACCAAATATGCAGTTATTTCTATTATAATATTTCTATATATTTATAGTTTTTTTTAGAAATCTCCTCACCAACCCGACAGCAGGAAAAAACCTCCCTTATTTTGAAATCCAAATGTTGGCACGTTTAGTTTCTCTGAAGGCTGCTGACGGATTTAAGTCATTGACTTCGTGAATTTCGGTCATCTTAACTTACCAGGTACATAATAATGAACATAAATTATTAGTTAATATTGTAGTAGCTTGTGAAGTAAATCCTCAGCAATTCATCAGTCACTCTTGCCTTTCCCTGCAATGAAGCCTAACCAGACCTGTTAGCTAAGCAACTCCTCATTGTTGTTCTGGTTACCAGCGGGTTAAAACCACCATAAATGCCTCCGCTGCTTATCTCTTGTACTTTTTTCCATGTTTAAAGTGCTTTAATAAGCCCATGCTTCTCTCGGACAGCAACGCTAGAGAGACACGCTCTGCCTGCAAAAATGGTCACGCAGGTGCCAGGTGGGCGGGGCGCTTCCACGTGGATGACAGTCATGCGTATTGTTCGTGTGTGTGCTTGCGGAGCGTTTGTTTCATATTTAATTTTTCTTAAATTAATATATTATAGGCACAGTGGCATACTTCCTTAGAGAGGCGGGCCGCCACCAGAAATGTTACCAGAGGAAATCCTGCTTAAGGATTACATTTGATTACATGATCTGCCTCTCCTGTGCCTGGTGTCGCAGATCTGTGTATGTCACGTGATTGTCAAAAAGTCTGAAAAAAAAAACAAAAAAACAACCCAAAATAAACCCAGATATACCAAGCATTTCATATCACTAGATGGCAAACACATATAGCTTACTGGTCTGCACTGGAGGACCGAGATCAGCAAAACCAGAACCACGTTGAATCGGATATCACTTCCAGGGTGTAGAAGAAGAGATGTACAAACAATTGTGCAACATATTGCACCGGTTCCGTGGGGTAAACCGAAATTGAGGTGGAATAAATCAGAAGATAAATATGATTGTTTCTGGATGTGGAAGAGAAAGCAAAAATGACTGACAGAAGACAAAATAAGGACCGGGGTGAGCACATGGACGAGCACATGGACGCATGGCGAAACATGACGAGCGGTAGGTCTGATGTTTTTTTTATCAGTTTGTTTACATTCTACTGATTTTCTGGTTCATATACTTTGAAGATAAGATAAAAAAACAAAGACAAAAAAACAAAACCATCCTGTGCAAATATGTCCAAAGTCCACTTTGAGCAAAAGTTAGATAATCTGATGTGGCTGCCATTACATTATGCAAATTAGATCCATAAAGTTACTCCTATCTTAAACTTTGGATCATATCCTACATCGTTCTCATTGACAGTAAGCCATTATATCTTACCACTTTCAAGTTACAGCCTTAGGAATTTGTGATATCTAAACTGAATATTTTCTTGAAAAAAAATCTTCGCCACCAGAGGGTGCATGCAGATGGTGTGGATCTGTGACCAAAATCCTCAGTAGTTAACATTTACAAGTAAAAAAAAAAAGGTACTCAGCATACTGCTGTGATTAATATTTTGTGTGATTTCTATGTTTTGCTGCATAGAACTAAAGCTGACACGTGTTTGCCACTCAGTGCTATATAACTCTGGTAACTGCCATGAGTTCTTTTCCAATGCATCCCCTACATGTAAGGGGGTGTGTCCACCAAATGTATTTTTCTGCTATGGGTGACTATTTTCTATTCATTCTCCATGTCAGGGCAGAGAAATAGCTGTGGGTAGGTGGGCACGTTAATCGTATGGCTCCCCAAAATGGTGAATTAATAAAAGCTGCACGGTGGCGCAGTGGTTTAGCACTGTGACAGCACAGTTTTACCCTCGGCCGGGGGATCGCGGGGATCATGAGATCGTGGGTTCGATCCCAGCCCCCGACCAACAGTGAGCTGTGTGGAGTTTGCATGTTCTCCCCGTGTTGCGCGGGTTTACTCCGGGATTTCTCCGGTTTCCTCCCGCACACCAAAAACATGTAGGTTTAGGGCGCTCGCGCACGCAGCGACCAGCAACCGGTGGCTTGTCACCAGACTGCAAACCAAGTCTACCTACGGGTACAAATAAGTAACAAAAAAAAAAAAAAAAAAAAAAAAAAAAAAAAAAAAAAAAAGCTGAAGAGCCACTGGTATAAATGAACAACAACAACAACAACAAAAAATCAGCAGATTACAATGACCACAGTCTCTGAATTTTTACTGCTGACATGGGATTGAAACTGTCAGTGCTTCAGTCCGCTCTTTAGAAAGAAACCTCAAAGCTTTGAATATTTTTCTGCACAATTAGAAGAAAAGCCTCCAAGCTCTATGATGCTTCACCTACCAAACAAGAATAAATGCTACAGCTCCTCAGTAGTATTTATTCTTGTTTAAAAGCAGCCTACTTTGTACATTTACTGCTGTTTACAGCCTATTAATGCGGTCTTAGCAGGCAAGATATCTTAAAAACACGTTTTTTGCTGGTGCACTGTTCCCTTTGTGGCTCCCTCACTCTCGGTCTCTCCTTGACCACTTGCACAGAGCGGCACCTAGGTTCCAATTAGCGCTCCCTCTGCTGGCAGATTCGGTAATTGCATTTAAGAATGCGGTTTCAAATACAGCAAACGTGATATAAATAACTGATTTTTGGAAATGGACTAGTGGGCCGCAGTGGATGAGGTGGCGGGCCGTCAGTTACCCTTCCCTGCTCTATGTAGTCTAGCTTCTACGGTGCTAAAATGCTCTCAGCAGTGGCCGCTTTTTGTTGCGGCGCTCAAGGCTGAAAAAAGTTCAACTTTTCAGACTACAGCTGCACTTGTCAATGTCAGACCTTTCTAAGCAGCCAATCAGAATTAAGGAAGGGCGGGACATAAGACGCCGGTACAGGAAGAAGATAACAGTACGATGGCGCAGGAGAGCCTCATCCTCGTTGTATCAAACAACCTGGTACTCTTTGATCTGACACTAAAAGGATATCATGATCAAAATATGAAAGCAAACACTTGGAGGAATGTGTCTGCATCTCTCTGCATACCAGGTGAGCATCTGTGCCTTTGTCACAGTCATATTTGTGACAAGTTTTGTTGCAGTAGATAATATGGATACTATGTGAATTTGTAGTTGATAACTGCAAAAAAATGGAAATACCTCCAATGTGAAATGTGATCATTTACCAACAGCCATTTATGAGTTTAGGAAACCGTGTGTTGAGCAAATCTCATCATGAGTTTTACGAAAATAGATGTAAAAATAAATGAGATTTTGACCATAGACTACCCACCTCAGATGGGCTCTTTGTAATTAGTCTGCATGCAAGAAATTGACGGGTCAATCTTCTCCAAAACCAGTTCAAACTGACTCCTAGTCAATCTAAAATACTCCTTGCCAATAACATTTATCAAGTGTACAATGTATAATAATGTTTCAAACACTTTGTGTCTTCTTCAGAGTCAGACACAAAGTGTTATGTTAGTCTTAACACCAATAAAGGCCGTGAAAAATAGAAGAATTCTGACCTGCTGGTTTCAGCCTAGCCAGCTAGTCAGTTTCAGTCTACCTGTGGCTGTACAGGTCAGATGACGCGCTTGCCACAACCACGTGTGCACTGAATATAATCTATGGTCCATATGTCCATACAGAATGACAGTGGTGCTCCAGCAAAATGATTTGAACACTGACAATTAAATAAAATGAGTTTTTAGCCGGCATTGAGTGCTGCAATTATAGATATGAACATATTTATATGCCATGACAAATACTGTCCAGGCGGGCGCCAACTTCTGCTTTTTTTATTCCATCAAAATAATTATGTTATTAATCTATGGTCCATATATCCAGACAGCATCTAGCAACCCGACCGGAACACCCAGACTCAAAATCAGGAGTCTCTCACCCATTGTTGTCTGCCACACCAAAGAATGTTTGGGCGAGCACCAACTTCTGTGTTTAAGGTTCTATTTTTTCATTGTCAACATAAAATTATATTATAAATACATATTTAACAATCTGAATATTGCCATTTGTGTATCGATTCAGAACCGTCCATGTCTGCAATGAGATGCATTGGAAAAATTATTTCTCCCACCCCCTAGTTGTTCCCAGTCAGCTGTGTCTGAAATTTGGACCAAGTACAAACAAAATCGGAAGTCTGTAAAAGGGAATCTATACTTGTCGACCCAGGAAGACATCAAAGTGCCAAGATAGAAAACTTAAAGCAATTTGTCTTAAACAGAAAATGCACAGCAAAACAAATGAGGAACAAATGGGTGGAAACCGTAGTCAATGTCTGTGTCTGAACTGTAAGAAATCACCTAAAGGAAACTGAATTCATATAGAGAAAAGTCAAACAAAAGCATCATTATCACCGAAACAGACAAGAGTACTCTGAGGCGAGTGCAATATCCCCCGCCTCCGTTTTCTTTGAAGATCCCAATACTGACTGACAGAGAGCAGTTTTCAACTATCAATATAATTACTGTGACAGAACCAAATTATGATAAGCCCATCATCCACGAATATACAACAAAGTATACAACTAGGGATGCAAGTTATCAATTAATTCATTAATCATGAGTTGATTCACCTTATTGATTGATTAACGATTAATTGATAAGCGGCAATTTTCCTGAGAATCTGAATTTTCCTCGGTACAATACAGTCTTTCTATCTTTAACATATAAAAAGTTAATTACCGTTTTTGATATATTGAATAAAACATGAATATATTGCTCAATGATTTATTGTACCATTTGTATTTTTTTTTTACTACAGTCAGTGGCATTTTTTGTAGTTTAACAAATTTTGTACTGTATGATGTGTACTATGTGCTGGTACATCTCAGTAAATTACAAATGTCATGATTTTTTATTTATTTTAAAAACTATTACCAATATCATAAAATTTATCCATTTTAGTTATATTACAAAAAAAGAAATCACATTGTGATTTACTGAGATGCACTAGTAGACTGTTTTAACAGGAAAATAAATTGTGAGCTGCTTCATCTGTTGCATGTTAAACATCATCACAGTGCCCTGGTAACCGAGGCAAACTCAGTGCGATCTGGGCTCCCTCTGTTGTCTGTTACCTCAGTGGTAACTTGAGTCCGGTCTGCTTTCCCGTGTAGCGGCGGATTGAAGGCAGCGGGGATGGGTTTTTGCGCTCGTGTAGTTTCTCCCTTGCTGTGGTCCATTTCTCCGCCCTGCTGATTTGAAGCAGGCGGGTGGATCTTCAAGCTCGTATGTCATTGGAACTTGCTGTGGCTCTTCCAACGTAACCCGGAAGTAGGGCTGGGTGATAAAATGATGATAACTATCGTGAAATAACTTTTCCTTGATAGAGATATAAAACATTTTTGACAGAACTTTGACAGAACTCATTCGTTCCGTGTTTTGACAGGCAACACAAAAATCCAATGAAAATGAGAATACACCGCACAGAACCAATCATGTGGCTGGAAGTCATGTTTGATTGACACAAACAGCATGCATAGGCACGTATGACCAGCATGTAGCCGGGGCTTAGCCTAGCACACCTGCTAATGTTTCGACTAGTACAGCCGTGTAGGAGATGACAGAAAACATTAATGAAAAGTCCAGTGACAGCGTTACCAAAGAAGACACCAAAATGGACGCCATCCAATGTTCAACAGTTGAGGAGATTGTTGAAAAGAAGGGTCCGAGGAATTCAGTAATATATTTTGGCTATTTAAAGCCTAACAAGAAGGAGCTTAGTGGGCACTGCAAACTGTCAAGCACATTCCTACAAAATCAGGTAAGACCACAAATCTTTTTTTACCATCTGAAGCAGTGCCATCCTGTTGAAAATAATTGACCCTTGTAACAACTCCCTGGCTGTAAATATTTCTCCCAGACGGCACTTCCCCAGCTGTACATGGAATGTAGTAAAACTGTTGAAAAGGTGCTGCAAAGTCTGCCATGCTTCGCTACTACATCAGATTTGAGTTCAAATAGCACATCTGAACCATATATGAGCCTCACTGCCCGCTTCATTGATCAAGATTGGAATTTGAAAAGCAAATGTCTTCCAACTTTTCTGATGACCATACAGGTGATGTCATTGCTTTAGGACTGACCAAAGCACGAAGTGAAGGCAAACAAGTCTGCATCACGACAGACAGTGGGACAAATATAGTGAAGGCCACATCACTAAACAAGTGGACATAGCTGCAGTGCTTTGGGCATGTACTTTGCTCAGCTACAGATAGATAGATAGATACTTTATTTCAAACAAAAAAGTATAACAAAACAAATGACAAATGCAATAAAGTAACAGTAAACAGTGTTCGAAAGGGAAAAGGAAGAAGTGAACACTTATTAATTCCATCTCCTCTTTTCCATAAATACACCCATGTGAATTATATACAAATTACCACCTTTAAGACCCCAAGTAAACAATTTACTGTATTTTTTACATATCAACATTAACACCCATCCATCCTAACATACATTGATGTCCATACATCAAAACCAGCCTCAAACAACACAGATATACACAGTGCTGTCCCACCCACCATTCCAGTGTCCCATAATGTCCCAGAGTGAGCATAGTGAATCGTACATATAAATACTACCCTTCTAACATATATCCTTTCAGCAAATAATGTTTATACCTCTTTTTAAATTGAATTCTGTTTGTACATAGTTTCAGTTCCGGCTCCAGACTGTTCCACAAATCCACCCCACAGACAGATATGCGCATACTTTCTTGGTTGTTCGTATCTTGGGTTTTGTAAAGTTTAAGTATCCTCTCAAATTATGATCATTGTCTCTTTTTTTAAAATATTTTTTGTATATTAGTTGGGAGTTGATTATTAATTGCCCTGTACATGTGCTGTCTTAAATTTAACTAAATCGATGAACTTTATGACATGTGACTTTAAAAACAACGAATTGGTATGGTCTCTATATCCTACATTATTTATTATCCTTATAGCTCTTTTTTGTAATGTGCATATTGACTGTAGGTTGGTCTTGTAGGCGTTTCCCCAGACTTCTACACAGTAGTTAAGATAAGGTAGAAACAGTGAATTGTACAGTAAGACCAATGATTTATAGTCCAAGATGTGTCTTGTCTTCCCCAGTATGCCTATACATTTTGCTAACTTGGCCCGGATGTGACTGATGTGAGGTTTCCAGCAGATTTTATTGTCTAGCGTCACCCCCAGAAACTTATTTTCCTGTACTGTTTCTATTCTGGTATCATCTATCGTTACCATTATTTCATGATTTATTTTATAATTTCCAAACAACATAATCTTTGGGGTTTTTTTAGATTTAGAGATAATTTATTTTTGTTGAACCACTGCGTTAACTTTTTCATTTCAGTTGTGACCACCTCTAAAACCTGCTGCAAATTCTCACCAGTGCAAAGGATATTTGTGTCATCCGCAAACAAAATAAATTTCAGAATTTTTGATACTTGGCATATGTCATTTATATACAAAATAAAGAGTTTGGGTCCCAAAACTGACCCCTGGGGCACACCACAAGTGATGTCCATGAAGGGTGATTTGTGCTCACCAATTTGTACAAATTGTTGTCTGTTACTTAAATAACTTTCCACCCAACTCAGTCCTACCCCTCTTATCCCATACCTTTCCAGTTTCCTTAGTAGTATTCTGTGGTCAATGGTGTCAAAAGCGTTCTTTAAATCTATAAATACTCCTACAGCAACCTTTTTTTAATCTATACAACTAGTAATTTCTTCTATAAGTTCGATCAGTGCCAAAGATGTAGATTTATCTGCTCTAAAACCATACTGGCTGTCTGTAAGGAGGTTGTGTTTTTCAATGAAATCATCCAGTCTCTTAGTGAAGATTTTTTCAAGTATTTTGGAGAATTGTGAGAGTAAAGAGACTGGCCTGTAATTTGTGAAACAATGACTGTCTCCTGTTTTGTATAGTGGTATTACTTTTGCTATTTTCATTTTGTCTGGAAATGTACCAGTTTGAAATGACAGGTTATAGATGTGGGTGAGTGGCTTAACAATTCCTTCAATTACTTTTTTCACTATTGTCATGTCAATTTCATTCCAGTCCGTTGATTTTTTGTTCTTAAATTTACTCACAGTCTCAATAATTTCCTTTTCAGTAACTGCACCCAAAAAGATTGTGTTTGGATTTCTATCTTCTATTTCATGTACAGAACCACTGTTTGTTTCTGCTGTCACTATTGATTTTGCTAATTCAGGACCAACGTTTACAAAAAATTTATTGAAACCACTGACCACATCCTCCATATTATTTATCAAATTGCCATTTTCAATAAAATATTCTGGATAATTAGCATTCTTAGGTCGATTACTAATAATCCCATTGAGTACTTGCCATATTCCTCTTAAGTTATTTTTGTTATCCTCTAATATTCTGTTGTAATATTCTTTCTTACAGGTCCTCATTATATTAGTAAGCTTATTTTTACATCTTTTATATTTGATCTCAGCTTCCACAGTTCTGCATTTAATGAATTGTTTATATAATGTATTCTTCTTTTTACATGCATTTATTAACCCCTTGGTGACCCAAGGATTTTTTTTTTGTTGTTGTCTGTCACTGTATTGTTTTATAGGACAGTTTTTATTGTACAATGATTGAAATAATTGTAAAAATTTATCATATGCTTTATTTATATCATTTTCATCATAAACTATCTTCCAATCTTGTATTAATAATTCCTTTGTCAGTAACTATCGGCAAGTTGATGAGCAGAATATTATAAAATATTTATTATTTTATGTTATATAATTATTTTATGTTTTATAATTATTTGAAATATAGTTGTATAATGTTCACTACATTTGTCAGGTTTGACTTCTGACAGAAAATAAATATTTAAAATTAATCTTGTTATAGGTTCACATCTCAGGAGTAAAAATAGTGATTCGATTCATATCACAAGATTATCGATATTGATCAATATGGAATTTTTTTTTTTATCGTGACTGGAATTTTTTCATATTGCCCAGCCCTACCCGGAAGGGTGAGTTTTTTTGCTCTGCACAGCACATGTGCTCTGGGGGCTTGGCGTCGTCTTCTGGTTTTTTTTTTTTTTTAACTTTCGGTTGAAAGGCGGCAGTGGGTGACCACGTGCGCTTTAAATACCTGGGCATCCACATCACCGAGGACCTTAAGTGGACACACAACACCATAGAGCTGGTTAAGAGAGCTCAACAGCGACTGTACTTTCTGAGCAGGCTAAAGGAGTTTGGGCATGTTCTCCAGGATCCTCAACAATTTCTACAGCTGCATCATCGAGAGCATCCTGACCAACTGCATCACTGTGTGGTACGGCAACACCACTGTCCTGGACTGCAAACGCTGCAGAGAATGGTGAAGACAGCGGAGAAGCTCATCAGGACTCCACTCCCCTCTCTGCAGAGCATCTACCATCGCAGAGTCCAAAGGAGAGCTGACGCCATCCTCCGAGATCCCACCCACCCCCAGCACAGACCGTTCACACTTCTACCCTCAGGCCAGAGGTACAGAAGTGTGAAATGCAGGACAACCAGACTGAAGAACTCCTTCTTTCCCACTGCCATCAGAATCCTGAACAGATAACACCTCCCAAAACTCTGTAACACAGTTTTGCAAATAGGAACTCACACACCGGTTGCTAAATTTGCACACTGCTCACCTGTACAGTAGATACAGTCTCACCCGTCTGATGTCCTTATCACCTTTGCTGCTAATTATCATCTCTGCTGCTACTTATCATGCACAGTCTACTGATACTACCGTTACAGAAATTAGCACTGGGTGATAATTTGTAATTATACACTGCTTGTTGCACAATGCTCATTTGCACACTGCACATAGGTCTATGCCATCTCAGGTTCACAACAGGTTGCCCATTGCTCATTTGCACACTGTACATAGGTTCATGCCATCTCAGGTTCACATCATCTCTGATATCAATATACCACTATCACTTCAGTCATCCAGTGACTTTTCAATTTCATTCCTCTTGTCTGACTGCTTTAACTGTCCAAACTGCCTAGTGTCTGTTATTAGTACTCATTAGTTTTAGTGTTTAGTATCAAGGTGTACTTAAGCAGTCCTAACTGCCCAACTGTGTGTTGGTGTGTGTGTTTTTAGCATCCATTAGTATTAGGATTGAGTAACTGTATTAGTGTGTCATGACCTTATTAGAATTGTTGTTCTGTACCCTTTACCTTGGCATTCGTTTGGACAGCAAAGTAAGAATTTCATTGCTCTGGAAATGTAGCACATGATAATAAAGCCTTTGAATCTTAATTTTAAAGTTTATATGCATGCCACTGGAATGTTCAGTGTAACTGTTTCAGCGAAGAAGAGGAATGCATCATGGCAACATGGAGAAAGCCAAAAGTTTCCAAAGTATGGGAGGATTTTACATAAAATAAATAAATGAAACAAGTTAAATGTAGACTGTACAGCAGTTTGTAATATCACAGCTGCACAACAGTGATGCATCCATTCTGTTGTCCTCTCCATTCCTCTGTCTCCGGCCACCTGTCAGCGGACTGCACTGGTAAGATTAGCAAGTAACGTTAGCGCTTCTTATTTTCAATGAGCGACTCTTTCAGCTTGAGAAAACTGACCACACTATTAGTGTGTGCTGTTTAAATAGTTTACCTGTTGTCAAACAATAATCTCTCTTTGACGATGGTTGCTGACAGCTGAGCTGCTTCCATTATGCTGGCTAATATGTTAACTGCAGTCAGTGGGTGAATTACATGAGCAGCTTTCTCTTTTTCGTATTCTCTATTATTGTCTCTAGAATTATCCCACAGACATGCCTTCCACAGAGGAAGCAGGGCTTGAGGACAAGGGGGACAACTCACCCATCACAGGGATTGAGGTTGTTGAAGTGGTTAAAAACTCTTTGGTGGCCGGGTCCTGGGGGTGGACGACGTTTGCCTGGAGTACCTCAAGGCCCTTGATGTTGTAGGGCTGTCATGGTTGACACGCCTCTGCAATGTTGCGTGGAGGTCGGGGACCTTGTCTTTGGCATGGCAAACCGGGGTGGTGGTTCCTCTTTTTAAAAAGAGGGACTGGAGGGTGGGTTCCAACTTTAGGGGGATCACACTTCTCAGCCTCCCTGGGAAGGTCTATGCCAGGGTACTGGAGGGGAGAGTCCAACTGCTGGTTGAACCTCAGATCCAGGAGGAACAATGTGGTTCAGGAACAATGTGGCGCAGCCAAGGATCGGAGGGTGTCATGCTCAGTGACCACAGGATCTCATCTCTGCTGTTTGCGGATGATGTTGTCCTGTTGGCTTCATCAAGCAATGACCTACAGGCCTTGCTGGGACGGTTTGCTACTGAGTGTGAAGTGGCTGGGATGAGAATCAGCACCTCCAAGTCCGAGTCCATGGTCCTCAGCTAGAAAAAGGTGGATTGTCCTCTCTGGGTTGGGATCAAGCTCCTGCCTCAACTGGAGGAGTTTAAGTATCTTGGGGTCTCATTCACAAGTGAGGGGAGAATGGAGCGAGAGATTGACAGATGGATCAGAGCAGCATCTGCAGTGATGTGGACGTTGTAACGGTCTGTTGTGGTGAAGAGGGAGCTGAGGTCTAAAGCAAAGCTGTTTATTTACCAGTCAATCTACGTTTCTACCCTCACCTATGGTCATGAGCTTTGGGTAATGACTGAAACAATGAGATTGCGGATACAAGTGGCTGAAATGAGCTTACTCTGTAGGACTGCTGGACTCACCATCAGAGATAGGGTGAGGAGCTCAGTCATCCGGGTGAAGCTCAGAGTAGAACCACTGATCCTCCACATTGAAAGAAGGCCGATGAGGTGGTTTGGGCATCTGATCAAGATGCCTCCTGGACACCTCCCACTTGAGGTGTTTCAGGCATGTCCCACTGGGAGGAGACCTCGAGGCAGACCCAGGACACGCTGGAGAGACTATGTGTCCCAGCTGGCCTGGGAATATTTTGGTATCCTCTCTGAAGAGCTGGAGCAGGTTGCCAGAGAGCGGGAGGACTGGGCTTCTCTGCTTCCTTCGCAACCCGGACCTCCGGAAAAGTGGTAGAAAATAGATGGATGGATGGATATTATTGTTGTGGTAATATCAGCCCTCATTCTGAATATTAGTGCATCTCAGCAAATTAGAAAACCATGATTTGTAATTTAATTAAAAAAGGATTATAACCATAATCATCACAAATAAATCAAAACGGCTTGATAAATATTTCACTGCATGTGTGGTGAAGGCTCACATTCCTACACTAAAATTTGAAGTGCTTGAAAATTTATTTTGGACTGGAAGAAGTTATTTTAATTTTCATCTGAAGCCTAATTAAACTTCTAGACCCAGCAAGGTTTCAAACAGGATGGACTAGCTTGTTATTTTCTTTTTTTTACTTTAATGGAGTTGAATATTACTCCAGTTTGTTTTGAACATGTAGCATTACAACAACCTTTATGGGGCAGCAGAGGCTGCTATTTGAGTTTTTGCACTTTATTTTGTGTTGCTTCACACTTCTAATTAAGCCAGCAAGTTCAAGTTTCTAACTCATGTTTGATGGGTCATTATTTTATTTAGCAATGGGAACTTGTTATAATAGGCTACATTATATTAAGGCAGAGACTGAGAACAAAGTGATATTCACAGGTCTGCAGGCTTACACAGGTGAGGTAAAACATGACCTTGTGCCCTGAACAGGAGCCGTGCACACAGGGAGCAAAGACGGCGGCCATGAGAGAAATGATCGCGATTAGTCGACTAATCACAAAAATAGCCATTAGATTAATCGACTACCAAAATAATAGTTAGTTGCAGCCCTAGTTTGGTGGCCCTAGCTTTATTTGTTTTTTAGTAATAGTAAATGTAGCATTTACTATAGTGCAACTGCAGTGTTAACGTTGACCTTTGACCCCTTGACCCAAACCCATAGATAGGTCAGGGTGTAAATCACCCAAGATGTGTATTAGATACAATTACTGTATCGATTTGAAAAGCCTACATCATTTCTTTCAGTAGTTATTTTGTTTAGGAGATTTAGGGAAAATCTGACCTGACTTTTGACCTTCAGGTCATCCGATGAGAGTGAAATTGCAATATGAGCAGCATCAGAGTATTTCAAACCATGGTACCAAGTTTTAAAACAACCACAACAAAATTGTAGTAGGAGTTGATTCCATAAAAGTGGGACGGACGGACTGACCTATAACATAATCCCCCTTCGGCCGTCGCCTATCGCCCAAAGGGCTCTTCGACCGTTTGGGCTTCATCTGGCGGGGGATAAAAATGCACAAGTTGACATTGAAATTTTGCACACTTATTCCATCAGTTAAAAGGATGTTTTGTGATGATGACATCATTTTCAAGGATGATAATGCATCTTGCCATTGAGCAAAAATCGTGAAAGTTTCCCTTCAAGAAAGACATCTGTCAATGGCCTGGACTGCAAATAGTCCGGACCTGAAACCCATTAAAAATCTAGGGTGGAAATTGAAGAAAATGGTCCATGAGAAGGCTCCAACCTGTAAAGCTGATCTGACAACAGCAATAAGAGAAAGTTGGAGCTGGATTGATAAAGAATAATGTTCGTCAATGGTTAAGTCCATGCCTTAGAGAATTCAAGCAGCGATAAAAGCGAGAGGTGGTGCAACAAGAGTCTAGTGGTGTAGCAGGTTTTTTTTTTTCATGATTCCATAATATTTTCCTCACAGCTGAGTGATTACATATTTTTCCTCTGCTTGATCTAATAAAAACTTTCACTGTTTTTTTTTAATGTTTCTTAAAGCCAGAAGGTTGGCATTTTGAATAAAAATAGTCCTGCAACATGTCTGTGATCAGTTTATTTTTTATAAAATTAAACAACGGAACGAAAATCCTCCAATAGTGGTGATTCCATAATTTTTGCCATGGCTGTGTACGTGTTCTGTTACACTTGGGTCCAAAAAGAAAATTTTCTTTTTCAGTAAAATGCTCTACTTTAAAATAATCATGCAAACATACCTGATGTGATTTAAGGTTTCTTTGCTGTGAAAACTGTTGGCCGCAGATGCCACAGGAGAAGGGTTTCTCTCCGCTGTGCGTCTTCATGTGAATTTTGAGGCAGTTGGATGACATGAAGGTCTTCTCACAGAGCTCACAGCTATAAGACTCCACCAATGTGTGATGCTGCTGGTGCGATTTCAGGTCAGTGATGGAGTTCAGCTGTTCGCCACAGGCCACACAGGTACATGGGATAGTCGCTGCGTGCTTCTGGAGGTGTGTGTGAAGTGAGTTGACACAGTCAACTATGGTGTTGCAAGCGACACAGGCCATTAACTTATCCATATGGATCGTCTTCTGGTGAAGGTTCAAGGCACCCTTTTGGGTGAAGCTTTTTCCACAGGTATTGCAACTGAAGGGACGCTCACCACTGTGAATACGCTGGTGGAGTTTTAGCCCACCCTTCTGGATGAAGGTTTTTCCGCAGGTATTGCAGCTGAAGGGACGCTCGCCACTGTGAATTCGCCGGTGGCTTCTTAGCCCGTTCTTCTGGATGAAGCTTTTTCCACAGATATTGCAGCTGAAGGGACGCTCGCCACTGTGGATCCTCTGGTGGCTTTTTAGTGTATCTTTCCGGTTAAAACTTTTTCCACAAATCTCACACATGAATGGCTTTCCCCCAGTGTGGATTCGCAGGTGCCGCTGCAGATTGCAAGACTGGTTGAAGCGTCTGTCACAGTATTGGCAGGTATAGGTCCACTCAGCAGTGTGGATCCTTTTGTGCTGTCTGAGTCTGTAAGCCTGGCTGAAGCATTTGCCACACTGCTCACAGCAAAATGCCCGCACATCGCTGTGGATACGCATGTGGCTCCTCAGGAGCTGCTTCAGAGTGAAACCTTTCCCACAGACTTGACAGGTGTGTGGTCTCTCACCTGTAAATATAAAATTGAATTATATATATCGTATTCCAAATTATTGTGAAATTAGTGATGCAGTAATACCATTTTTTTTCAGACGCTCCTATCAGAATTGATTGATGATAACAAAGACTGTTTCACTGACTGAAATACTAACATGCATCTCCAGAGATCACACTGCTATCTAATCATGCGTCTTCCAGTGGTCCACAAGGAAACAGCAATGGACACGGCACATTATACACCTGTCAATAACCATTATCAACAGTGCATAGCAAGCACAGCAACAACTGGAAACTAGAGGACAAATTCAGGATTCAATATAATGTAGCGCTGTAATAAAACTATTAACCAAGTAATTGCAAGTTTAAGCAAAGCAAACAATCTACAATTCAAAGAGGAAAAATTAAGAGAAAATATCAGAAAATAATTTAAACCTGTACAATATGGCAATATGCACAACTTCAAAACATTTTTTTTTTTTTTTTTTTCCGGTTCCGGTTCCGCAGGACTGGCGGCGCCACACGAGTCGGCTGCCTGTTGCAACAGCCTTTTTTTTATCTTCCTTCTTCTTTCTACACCTTTCACTCTGTATATATATCACGGATGCACGGATCGCCCCGGGGGTCTCCCGGGTCGGTGGACGGAGCCACGGTTTGCAGCGGGAGACGTTACAGCGGGGAGGAGCTAGTGCTAGCTAGCACTTGGCCGCCGCCCGGTGCTAATGGGAAACTCGACATACCGGGAGCTGTAGCGAAAAGGACGCGGGTGCCGGGCTGGAGTTTAGGCGGCGTGAAAGAAATATAAGACAGAATAATAAAGAGCGATGGCAAGAACCAAGCAGACCGCCCGTAAAATCTACTGGAGGAAGAAGCCCCCCAGGAGACAGCTAGCCACCAGGGCTGCTCGGAGAGGCGCTCTGGCCACCGGCAGAGTGAAGAGGCCTCGCCGTCACAGGCCCGTGGCTCTGAAAGAGATCCGTCGCTACCAGAAATCCACGGAGCTGCTCATCCGTAAGCTGCCCGCCCAGCGCCTGGTGAGGGAGATCGCTCAGGACTTCAAGACCGTCCTGCGTTTCCTGAGCTTCGTCGTCATGGCTCTGCAGGAGACCAGCGAGGCCCACCTGGTGGGTCTCTTCTTCGCTAAGGGGGTCACCATCATGCCCAAAGACTTCCAGCTGGCCCGCTGCATCCGCGGAGAGAGAGCTTAGACTTTCTGCTGCACATTCACCAGCCATAATGCTCTGCACTGTGTGTCTATATATATACAGTACATTTATAGTAATATGGACATATGTTTACTAGATGTTGTTTTTTCTTGCCTTCTGATTGTTGCTCTGAGTGTTGCTATCCCTATGCTGTTGCAATCCTGGAATTTCCCCATTGTGGGACTAATAAAGGCTTATCTTATCTTAAATGAAAACCTCCTAGCTTGAAAACTGTGGGAGGCGTTAACCGGACAAGCCATGCACTCTGGATTGAAATTACATACAAAAAATGACAAAGTTGTAAAACCCTTAATTCTGACAAAGAATTATCCAAAATCAAAGTCCTTGTAATATGCACATCTTCAATACATGTACAAACATTGCTATTATTATCATCTCTATTATTATCGCGGTAATAACAGCTCTCAGTCTGAATATTAGTGCATCTCAGGAAATTAGAATACCACAATGTGTAATTTAATTAAAAAATAACCATAATTATCAAAAATAAAATAAAACAGCTTAAATATTTCACTGTATGTGTAATGAATCCTCACATTCCTGCACTGTAATTTAAAGCATTTGTAAACTGGTATTTTTTTTTTCAATTTTCATCTGAAGCCTAATTAAACTTTAAAACTTCTAGACCCAGCAAGGTTTCAAACAGGATGGACTAGCTTGTTATTTTCATTTTGACTTTAATGGAGATGAATATTATTACTCCAGTTTGTTTTGAACAGAAGAGTTACAACAGTAGTTGTAGTTGATAGAGCATCCGCCCCACAACCGGCAGGTTGGGGGTTCAAGTCCCGGCCGGGTCATACCAAAGACCATATAAAAATGGTACTTCCCGCCTTCTAGCTTGGTGCTCAGCGTAAAAGAATGGGGAAAGGAGAAGTTGTTTGTGGCAACACCTTGCATGGCAGCGACCCCTCCGACTCTACATGTGATGAACATTGTAGATAGAAACATGATTTCGCTCTACTGTACATGATTGGCTGTATGGACTGAATGACAATAGAGATGGCTGCTTCTTCTTCTTATATAGCACTTTTCATGCAATGTAGCAGCTCAAAGTGCTGTACAAAATAATTAGCAGCATACGCCAATCAATCAATCAAAGCTTGATTTATATAGCCCTTTTCATAGAAAAATTGTAACACAAAGTGCTTCACACACTGAAATAAAACACAATTAACCTTCCCTATACACATACACGCTTGCATACTGTTATGTCCATAATCTGTATTTCAGTAACGAGGCTGGAGGTGCAATAGAACTTGACTTTATTAGTGACTCACAGTATAACTAGGTGCTCCAATACAGGCAGAGGTGAAGGTCAAAAGAGACCATGTCTCTTCCGCATCAGCCTTTTATACTCAGGGTGGCGGTGGAACCGGAAAGGTGGAGCCACCACCCTCATCACACAATAATATGTCATTTTAATATATAACAGTCCCCCTCCCTTTTAGAAAAGTCCAAAACACATGCACACTAATTAGGCCCTCCCAAATTTAATACCCGAGTCACGCTCTAATGACAAACAAATAAAATAGGCCTATCCATGCACACAAACAACTAAAACTAGAGGGGGACAAGTGGACTGGCGTCCCACCTCCATACAGCCAGATGGATTATTCTGCCATTTCTGATGATAAAAGTCCATGAAATAAAAATTGCCGTGTTCCTATTATAACACAAAATAATCCCATAAACTTATATACAAACAGTAAAGGAGAAATTTCAGTGTAACAAACAACCAGTTAATACTGTATGCACATTCATACACCGTCATAACATTCCCAATTATACCACCCCAACCTGGGCAAATCCCACAGTAATACACACCATTAAACATGGTGACACACACATTACATGTTTTGTTTTGTTTTTTTGCATGGGCACCTGTTATAGCAGTCCATCATGAGAAACATATTAACTATGTAGCCCAGGCAATTCACATTTAACCCAACCCATCGCCCCTTGCTACTGTACAGCCTCGATGGAGAAGCCACCCTCCAGGGGGCTCGTCTGGTGGGTCCCGCCCAGAGCTCCTTCATCTCTTTGTCTCTGGAGATGAGCCACGTCAGGGCCCCAACACCTCCTTCTCCTTGATAACGCACCGCAGTTCATTGGGGTGTCTCCATGAGTCATCTGACAGCCAAAAGTATCTGTCCTCCCGAAAAGCCACCACCTTCAGCCGCCCCTGGTCCTTCCGTCGCTTCCTCTTTCCTTGGACACCTCTCAGCCGAGCCTCCTCTCTGGGTTGAACCACGTCACTGACTCCCAAAGGAGCTCGACTCGACTTCCCATGTCCACGATGTCTCAACCGGGCCTCCACACCATGTCGCACCACACTGGCGACCCTCTGCGAAGCCCAACTTGGCCTGCAGTGTTCCTGTGTGGCATGTCTGTTTCCCGTGCCAGCCGGTCCTGCCCCGCTCTCTTTCATTTTGAACACTGGCGTAGCCGTTGCAGCCCCATGCTTCTCGGTATCTCCAGAACGAACCCCAGAAGCAGAGGGGGGTCATCTTCACAGCCTCACCCGCCATTACGGGCGTTCCACCATGCCGTCCAGTTCCCTCACCTAGGGTAACGTGGGCCCTGGCACCGGAACCCTGCCCTGTTGGCCCTGGGTGGTAACTGTCCTGTCCATCTCCCAGAATACTAGGCCATGTATCGTCCCAAACTGCATCGTCGACCACTCGCGGAGCCGGCTGGTCCCACAGACCACAGTCCAACCATTCCTCTCTGCTGCTGCTGGTAATTGAGAAGCCCAGTCCATAAAACAGATCGCAGCCCATCACATTCGACCCGCTCGCGGTCACCATGAACTGTAGGTTGGACACCACCGCTGTCTTGTACCTCGCTGTCAGCTCCAGCGAACCCACGATGGACAGCCTATTACCACCATACCCACATAATGCCGTCGACAGACCTCTCACACGATGGTAGAGGAAAAACTCCTCACAGTAGACCAGTTCAACACGGACCTCACCGTGCCCGTGTCCACCAACAATGGCATGTCCTCGCCATCCAACATAACTTTTAAATATGTACGGCCTTGTGTGCTCAATGATACGGTGTGAATAACCGTAGAAGTCGTGGCGGGGGAATCCACTTCACATCGTTGTTCCCCTTGCTCAAACTTTTTACAGACCCTGGTGAAATGATTTAGGAATCCACACTTGCCACAGTGTTTGCCTTTTGCCGGACACTCTCCCGCCTTGTACCGGTGCTTGGTAGACCCACAGCCAAAACACTTTGGCGATCCTGGGGCGGACCTAATTTTTATAGTGGTAGCGTATTCTTCTCTGTCTTCCATGCTATCATCGCTATCCGGGTCTACAGTCTGCGCCGCTGATTGTGAGTCGGGTTTCCCCAAAGCTGTTCTCTCACCAAGGTCCTGTGACAGTTTATCCGCTGCTTCAAACTGTTGTGTTATCTCCACAGCTTTGGCTGACGTCAGCTCACTGGAATGAGTAAGGAGTCTTCACCGCGCCGCTGCACATAGCATGTGCTCCGCCAACTGATCACGGACCATTTCCTCTTCTAAGGTCCCAAACTGGCAACACCCAGCCAGTTGGCGCAGGTCTGCAACATACTGCTGTACCGACTCTCCAGCCTGCTGGCGGCGCTGGATCCTCCGGACTATGATGTTCTCAGGGGCGCGAAAGTAGTGCACCATTAGCCCAACCACATCCTCAAAACTGTCGCTCACTCCCAGTGTGCTAAGAATGCGCTGTCCCTCCATGCCAAGATTATGGACCAATATTTCCCATGCACGCAACTTCTCCAACTCACCAAGGTTCAATGCCACCACATAAGGATAACTAAGGATAACTAAGTAGACGGTTATGCTGTTTATTCCATCTTGCTACAATGCTCCGCACTTTGTATATATATTTATATATTTATGTGTATGTATGTATATCCACTGCTCTTATTTATATCTTCCGTATCTTCTTAATTATTGCTCTGAATGTTGCTATCCCTGTGCTGTTGCAATCCTGGAATTTCCCCATTGTGGGACTAATAAAGGCTCATCTTATCTGATCTTATCTTATAATTCTCGAATGTGGCAAACCACCTCTCCCACAGCACTGGCAGCTCGCCAGGAAGCTCCAGAAATGGCCGAAAGCCTGAAATACCCTTATCCATACTTTTATCCTCTTTGCAAAATGTTATGTCCATAATCTGTATTCCAATAACAAGGCCGGAGGTGCAATAGAGCTTGACTTTATTAGTGACTCACAGTATAACCAGGCACTCCAATACAGGCAGAGGCGAAGGTCAAAAGCGACCGTGCCTCTTCCGCATCAGTCTTTTATACTCAGGGTGGTGGCGGAACCGGAAAGGTGGAGCCACCACCCTCATCACACAACAATACATCATTTTAATATATAACACATATGTACACACACACACACACACACACACATATTCTATGCATTTAGACACTCGCGGGGAGACAGAAGGAGACCTGTTTTTGACGCGCTTCCAAAAAAACTCCAACCATCGCATTTATTTTCGGGTGATGTTCCCATTTATTCAACAATCCAGTCTTGTACAAAAACTTGATTTGGGACAGGAGCAGATTAACCATAAAATGAGTGGTAAAGTGAGCTGACGTGCAAGCAAGCATACAGGCTAGGGAGCGAACAAACATACAAACGGTTAAAAACCATGATTACCCCATAACCCACAACTAATTACACACCCGAGTCACCTGTGCCATTTAAAATCTACCTGGCGCGCTCTCACTACACCGCTACCTATGGTGATTAATAGAAAACACCTGTGACAACAGGACACAACGAAAATGCTCCTGCACTTGGGTTGTTCCTGATATGTGGTAAAAATCTCAGGTCAATGGCTCCATCAAGAATATGTTTAATGAGAAAAATGTTGATGTTTTCAATTCTTATTTTCCCCTCTGTACATTTATCCCATTGAAACGTGTTATTTGCAGTGATGTGAAAAAGTGTTTGCCCCCTTCCTGATTTCTCTTTGTTTTTGTATGTTTGTTCCACTTAAATGTTTCAGATCATCAAACAAATTTAAATATTAGACAAAGATAACACAAGTAAACACAAAATGCAGTTTTTAAATGAAGGTGTTTATTATTAAGCGTAAAAAAAAATCCAAACCTACATGGCCCTGTGTGAAAAAGTGACACCCCCCTCCCCATTAAAACATGAATTAACTGTGGTTTATCACATCTTTGGAAAGCTGAGTTTAATTTCTGTAGCCACACCCAGGCCTGATTACTGCCACACCTGTTCTCAATCAAGAAATCACTTAAATAGGACCTGCCTGACAAAGTCAAGTAGACCAAAAGATCCTCAAAAGCTAGACATCATGCTGCGATCCAAAGAAATTCAGATCTATCAGTCTGGAAAAGGTTATAAAGCCATTTCTAAAGCTTTGGAACTCCAGTGAACCACAGTGAGTGCCATTATCCACAAATGGTGAAAACACGGAACAGTGGTGAACCTTCCCAGGAGTGGCCGGCCGACCAAAATTACCCCAAGAGCGCAGCAACGACTCATCCAAGAGGTCACAAAAGACCCCACAACAACATCCAAAGAACTGCAGGCCTCACATGCCTCAGTTAAGGTCAGTGTTCATGACTCCACCATAAGAAAGAGACTGGGCAAAAATGGCCTACATGGCAGAGTTCCAAGACGAAAACCACTGCTGAGCAAAAAGAACATAACAACTTGTCTCAGTTTTGCCAGAAAACATCTTGATGATCCCCAAGATTTTTGGGAAAATACTCTGTGGACTGACATGAAAAAAGTTGAACTTTTTGGAAGGTGTGTGTCCCATTACATCCGGCGTAAAAGTAACACAGCATTTCAGAAAAGGAACATCATACCAACAGTAAAATATGGTGGTGGTAGTGTGATGGTCTGGGGCTGTTTTGCTGCTTCAGGACCTGGAAGACTTGCTGTGGAACATGGAACCATGAATTCTGCTGTCTGCCAAAAAATCCTGAAGGAGAATGTCCAGCCATCTGTTCATGACCTCAAGCTGAAGTGCACTTGGGTCCTGCAGCAGGACAACGATCCAAAACACACCAGCAAGTCCACCTCTGAATGACATAAGCAAAACAAAATGAAGATTTTGAAGTGGTCTAGTCAAACTCCTGACCTGAATCCGATTGAGATGCTGTAGCATGACCTTAAAAAGGCGGTTCATGCTCGAAAACCCTCCAATATGGCTGAATTATAACAATTCTCCAAAGATGAGTGGGGCAATCACTTTTTCACACGGCCATGTAGGTTTGGATTTTTTCCTCCTTAATAATAATCACCTTCATTTAAAAATCTGCATTTTGTGTTTACTTGTGTTAAGATAAGATAAGATAAGATAAGCCTTTATTAGTCCCACAATGGGGAAATTCCAGGATTGCAACAGCATAGGGATAGCAACACTCAGAGCAATAATCAGAAGGCAAGAAAAAACAACATCTACTAAACATATGTCCATATTACTATAAATATATATATATAGACACACAGTGCAGAGCATTATGGTTGGTTGGTGAATGTGCAGCAGAAAGTCTAAACTCTCTCTCCGCGGATGCAGCGGGCCAGCTGGAAGTCTTTGGGCATGATGGTGACCCCCTTAGCAAAGAAGAGACCACCAGGTGGGCCTCGCTGGTCTCCTGCAGAGCCATGACGGCGAAGCTCAGGAAACGCGGGACGGTCTTGAAGTCCTGAGCGATCTCCCTCACCAGGCGCTGGACGGGCAGCTTACGGATGAGCAGCTCCGTGGATTTCTGGCAGCGACGGATCTCTCTCAGAGCCACGGGCCTGTGACGGCGAGGCCTCTTCACTCTGCCGGTGGCCGGAGCGCCTCTCCGAGCAGCCCTGGTGGCTAGCTGCATCCTGGGGGGCTTCTTCCTCCAGTAGATTTTACGGGCGGTCTGCTTGGTTCTTGCCATCGCTCTTTATTATTCTGTCTTATATTTCTTGCACGCCGCCTAAACTCCAGCCCGGCACCCGCGTCGTTTTCGCTACAGCTCCCGGTATGTCGAGTTTCCCATTAGCACCGAGCGGCGGCCAAGTGCTAGCTAGCACTAGCTCCTCCCCGCTGTAGCGTCTCCCGCTGCAAACCGTGGCTCCGTCCGGCGACCCGGATCCGTGCGTCCGTGATATATATACAGAGTGAAAGGTGTAGAAAGAAGAAGGAAGATTAAAAAAAAAAAAAAAAAAAAGGCTGTTGCAACAGGCAGCCGACTCGTGTGGCGCCACCGGTCCGGCGGAACCGGAAAAAAAAAAAAAAAAAATATTATCTTTAATATTTAAATTAGTTTGATGATCTGAAATATTTAAGTGTGACAAACATACAAAAAATGAGAGATCAGGAAGGGGGCAAACACTTTTTCACACCACTGTAAACGAATACATTTACTGGAATTGAAACAAATATATTGAATATAATATGGCTCAGATTTGACTGAATATAGTTACCCTTTTGTGTTAACTGTGAAAGTGATGCTTTATGTATTTACCTCTAAACTTTTCCTGAATTCTGTCCTAGGTTTTAACTAATTAATAATCCAAAGGAAAAAAATCACATAACACTTAAAGGTCATGAAAATTCTTTCAGATTTAGTAATATGATGACACATCCACCTTAACTGTTAAAAAGTATCAGTATCATATCGGTGATACTGGCCCTGTATTTACTTGGTTTCGGATCAATACCAAATCTTGCAGTATCGCACATCACTACTGTAAATCACTGGGACAAGCTATGACTTCACTTGACTGGGTGTTTGCTTTGTGCCATCTAGTGGACTGAAAATGTTATTGATTAATTGATAACCCAAAAGTATATATGCACGCATTTTTTTAATAAAAGACCAAGCCCTGCCTTTATGGATTGATGCATTGTCACCAGTGCCAAGTATCATGATCCATCACTGAATCAATCCTTTTTCCCCACCCCTAAGTTAGGTGAGGGTGTAAATTGTCCAAGATGTGTATTAGATACAACCACTGTATTGATTTGAAAAGCCTACATCATTTCTTTCAGTAGTCAGTGTTTAGAAGGTTAGGGAAAAATCTGATCTCTGACCTCAAGGTCATCCGATGAAAGTAAAATTGCAATATGCGCATCATCAGAGTATATCAAACCATGGTACCAAGTTTCAAAACAAGTGGATCAAAACTGTAGGAGGAGTTGATTTCACAAACGTGGGACAGATGGGCGAACAGACTGACCCATAACATAATCCCCCCTTGGTCTTCGCCCAAAGGGGTCGAAGAAGACCCCTTCCTTTTTGTTGGCCCGTCACTATGTCCCTCTGATATGGTGCCATTATACAAAGTTGTGTCTTGTTTACGTAGAGTGACTGAAGAAGGTTGTACCGGAAGAAGGTCATATAGACCAGAAGTGCTACATTAAATGAGACGTCAAAGCATAGATTTTGAATTGGGCAATTTTTGTAACCGAATTATTTGAGTAATCGTTGCACCCCTAGTGCGCATGTCGAAGGCTTTTAGTCAATAAGATAAAAAAAATTGGGACAGAATAAAAAATATTGTCCTTTAAAACACAGGAGTGCACCAGTCTCTCCTACAGCTAAACACCCCCACAACATGATGCTCCTGCCCCTGTACTTCACAGTTGGGATGGTGTTCTCAGGCTTACAAGCACCCTTCTTTTTCCACCAAATGTAACAATGGTCATTATGATCAAGCAGTTCAATTTTAGTTTCATCAGACCACAGGACAGGGTTCCAAAAGTTAAGGTCTTTGTCCCTGTTTGCATTTGCAAACTGTAATCTGGCATTTTTATGTTGCTTTTGGAGTAATGGCTTCTTCCTCACTGAGTTGTCTTTCACCCCATGTTGGTACAGGACTCGTTTCACTGTGTATAATGCTACTGTTTTTACCAGCTTCAGCCAGCATCTTCACAAGGTCTTTTTTTCTGGGGTTGATATGTACATTTAGCACCAAAACACATTTATCTCTGGGATACAGAACCCTTCTCTTTCCTGAGCAGTATGATGTCTGGACATTCCAATGGTGCTTATACTTCTGTATAATTGTTGGAACAGGTGAACATGGCACCGTCAGGCATCTGGAAATTATATCCAAAGAAAAACCAGACCTGTGGAGGTCCACAGTTGTTCTTTTGGCTGCTCTCTTTAGGGGTCGCCACAGCAGATCATCTGCCTCCATCTCACCCTATCCCTTGCATCTTCCTCTGCAATAACAACCCCTCCATGTCCTCCTTTGCTACATCCATGAATCTTCTTTGTAGTCTTCGTTTTTTCCTCCTGCCTGGCAGCTCCATTTTCACCATCCTTTGTCCAATATATCCACTATCCCTCCTCTGCACATGTCCAAACCATCTCTTGGTTCTTGCCTCTCTTACCATGTCTCCAAATCGCTCAACCTGAGCTGTCCCTCTGATATACTCATTTCTAATCCTCTCCCTCTGAGTCACTCCCAATGAGAATCTTAGCATCTTTAACTCTGGCACCTCCATTCTCTTCCTGATATCTTGGCTGATTTTATTTTATTTTTCCATGACATCACACCAGGAAGCAGTGTTTGAGGGATGCCTTAAAATACATCCACAGGAGAGCCTCCAATTAATTAAATAAAGATAAACCTTTATCAGTCCCACAACGGGGAAATTATAGAACTAGGCGGCCTGATGGTCATGTGACCAATGCCGACCGACCACCTAGCCAACTTACTGCTAACAGAGCTCAATGCAGCACCATGGCAGAAATATACTGCTCAAAAAAATAAAGGGAACACTTTGAAAACACATCAGATTTTAATGGGAAAAATAAGCTGGATATTGAAATTATGGCAGGCTAGTCCAGCTTACTCAGATTAAAAAGTGTTCCTTTAATCTGAGTTGAGAATTTTTGAGCAAAATGAGCCAGAATGGTACAGATATGCTATTAACTGTGGATTAGTGAACCAGATGGAAACAGTGATTAGGACAACTGAAATCTAAAGAAAATAATATAAACCACGCTCGGCAAGCTAGCTTGTTAACTTACTGTTGTCCACATGATTGACAGCTAGACTGGCCAATAACAGAGCAGCAGGCGGGTATCAAAGACGTGCTGGGCCAGGTTTACTATGGAAGTGACGTGTCATGGTAAATCCAAAACAGTCAATTTTGCTTTCAGGAGTGAAAAACAATATCAAAGCTGTGCTTTTTTGTTTGTTTGTTTTTTTTAAAGAGAAGTGAGTGTTTTAATATTTTTTCCAAAAATCATGTAACCAATCGATGCCTTTCAGAAGGTTGCATTTTCCATAATGAGTGTCAGCACAAATTTACAAACACGCATACTGAAAGACACAGTAAACATAGACACTGACCTGTATGAAGCAGCATGTGAGCGTTGAGGCGCTGTTGGAATGAAAATTCTCTTCCACACTGAGAGCAATGGAATGGTTTCTCTTTGTTTGCCCTGTGGATCGCCTCATGAACTTTGAGGTGTAGAAGTGTGGTGAAGGTTTTCGTGCAGAGTTTGCATCTCAGAGAAGGTTTCTTCTGAGTCTTTGCACAAACTCCATCAGACCTGGGCTTCACAGCATGCTTAGATCTGGTAGTGTGTCTGGGATCATCATCTTCTTGATCTTCTGGTTCACACTAAAAAAAAAAAAAAAATGACCAGTATTTTTTCTTACCATTGTATGGTTTTAGGGAAGTGGGATTGATACTTATATACAGTGGTGAAAAAATTTGGACACCCTTTTAAATATTCAGTTCTTTATTAAGAAATGTTCACACATCTATGTCTATCCTTGTTTTTGTTTTTATTTGCATTTTTTAACATTTATTTTAGCCATTGTATGTGGGAATGAATGTGGGGGTGTCCTAAAAAAAGATGGGGGTGTCCTAATTTATTCCTCACTATTTGTTTATGTTCGAATAATTTTGAGCTTAAATTATTCAAAGTCCAATAATCAGGCAGAAAGTTCAATTTATGTACAATTATTACAAAATTATAAGGAATCACCCCATTGGCCACCTGGGGGAGAGGTTACAAGGCATGACATTCAGACACACCTAGAATCTCTAAAGAATCCATTCTTCTAAGTCTGATATATATAGGTAGGAGAAAGGAGAGGGAGGATGAGGATAAGGGAAGGGACAGAACGGGACAGTCCTGATAACTGAGCTTATCCAGACGGACGTCAGACACTCTGGAGACATGGGTCATGAAGACATGAGATCCATAAAACTGACAGAATGTCCATAAAACACTAATCTATAAGATGAGGAGTTCCTGTGCATTCCTGTGACCCAAAACAGGACATGTCAAAGAGATTATAATAAATGGCTTAGATCATTCCTTACACATATACTAACCCTGTCTGAACTCTCTGAAATTGCTCACAGAAACAGGCCAAGAATATATTAACTTATCCTATATGGAATGCACATATAAACATTAAACATGGCATATGAAAGGTATGATACTTCTCAATTATAATAATACATTATTAATATCAATAATGGTATAGATAAAATGGAATTTTTCTATCAGTTTAGAATTACATTTTACAGAAAATTTGAGAAAGTCTTTAATTCATTTTTAATTTTTTCTTCCTGCCCTTCAGAGAGAACGGTCGCTTTTTCCTCTGCTCCCTCTTTCACCCTCCTCCACCCTTCCTAACTGAGAATCCCAGCTTGCTGTCTTGTCTGCGTCGCTGTTCTTCTGGCTGAATCTTGATCCAAATGAAAAAAATGGATTTGGTGAGCGGCTTTAATAAAATTAACAACTTTTTACATAAATTTGGGCCAGGGGGAGCCCCTATGGAGAGACCCATGAATTGGAACACATGTGTCTGCATGATTCGACTGATGATGTGGAAACATCTATCTGGTTTGGCACGATCACAGGATTTTTCTGCTGATTGGCTCTGGAGTTTTCCTGGTGTATCGAAAATTTAACTAGAAGAGCTAATCAAAGCGGTCCCGGCGTAGCTGCTTCTTCAACAATTCGACTAGACGGGGGAGAGCACTAACTAACGGCAAGACTAACATGGAAATTACCATTTGGCATGCACTGTAGAGGGATGGACTCTGCCGGACATGCTTCCCATGTTTAGAAGGGAAACATCTGGAGTCGTTTTGGTGCCCTCCAAGAATGGATTTAAAGCCTATGTATGGAAATTATGAACACAGGATTGCAAGAGCTGTAAATTCTATGCTCTGAGTGATCTGTGTTATCAGACCTTGAATTCGGTGCCCTGTTGACTATTTTCCTCCTGGATTAAGACAAAACAGAAGATTGTGCTTCTCTTCATAAACATTCTGGTGTGCTGCAATCTGAACTCTCAAGGACAGTGACTGGCTCAGGAAATTTCCATCTGCCATGCCTCAAGGACATGCTTCCGAGTTTCAGACACTAAGACATAACATCTCGGCTGGGAGAGATTTGCTGCCTCCAGTAACTGATAAACACCCACCTGCATTCAACATACACGAACACACTGATTCACATATACTGAATTACATCCATTCATTCACTGATCCTCTCTGACTTTTGGTTTTGTTGTCTGCTAAATGTGCATTGAGGTTTTTTTTTCCTGCAATCAAAATTTCGCTCACTAACTGAGCGCCATTTTGATAAACATGTTTTTTTCTCTCGCCTACTGTGTCATTCCATATCCCTTCCCTTTTTCTTTCTTTATTACCACTATGACTGGCGCCTAGCGGCTGCCCCGGCCTTGGATGCGTTCTGCAGAGCGTGCCCAAATGCCAAGTCACGTTTCGTTACCTTGTATTCATACATGTGTAATGACAATAAAGTTGAATCTCATCTCATCTCAATTGTTTAGTTGTATTACATGAATCTCCAAGTATTTTTAACACTGATATTAAATATCCATATGCCCAAATATGTTAAAAAAACCACACAGGCTTATACAGGGTGCCCTAATTTTTTCACATGACTGTACATAGGCCCTTCAATTGGCAACTAATCAATGGTGAGATTTTCAAGTGAATCAGCTACAGTGAGACAAAAACACAGCCACAGGGGGTGTACAAGCCAGTGTAGCCTACTCCTAGTGCACGTCCCAAGCCCAGGTAAATGGGGAGGGCTGTGTCAGGAAGGGCATCCGACGTAAAACCTGTGCCAAATCAAACATGCGGATTATAACGAATGAGACTTTAGACACTTTTGCACTGTAGGAACCTTTTGCAGTTCCTATAACCTTTTAACTACCTAGGCCGGTTTTCTTGTGTTCGGACAGCATAGGAACTAGGAACCACGGACCTCAGTACGCCCACTGCCAGAGACTTCTGCTTCTCACGGTGCTGCCATGTTTAAAAAGAAACTTTGCCGTGCTTTTTTTACTGAAATTGCTAACAAACATTGAAGTTTTAATATGAATGAAACTGACAAATGGACCAATGAGGAGGTCACAACTCTTCTCTTGCCTTGTATGCCACAGAAGAGGATCCATGAGAATTTGAGGGCTCGCAGCAGAGCGTAATAATTTTTGGAAAATAAGCTCGAGTTAGTGGGGATTTTTCATAACGCAAAGCAGTGAGGAAGAAGATTACAAAACTCAAACAGTACTATAATGTAGAATGATCGAGAGTAGGCTTGCCTCCGTTATACTTGACTTTATTGTCAGCTCAGCACCAGCATTCAGCATCTGACATGAGAGAGGTTCTTCTTTTTTATTTCCTCTATACATACCTTTCAGCGTAAAGGCCTAATTGTCATAAAAACCACCGTGACAATTAACATTACTTCTTCTACTTAATATAAATCATTATGACATCTCCCCCTCTTTTTATGTTATTTCTAATAACACAAAGTGCATTTAACACTATTCAATAAACCATAATAACAATATATTACCAGAAAATATTTCAAGTAGGCTTTCTTTACAAACATAAGATGTATCCTTAGCGGTTTGATTATGTTTTTTTCTCTCCCCCTCTCTTTTTCCTAGTAAATATTTCTCCTATAACTGAGATAATCATGTAAACAAACTTAAAGTGCAATAACTGTAATTATGTCTTTTCTAACTCAAAATGCAATTTCCTTAACTTAAATCTTATCAAATATTACAACATATATGTCCCTCATAAACTCAAACAATGCACTGCAATATTTCTGTTACTGTATCCATAAAGCAACGTGGAGATTATAGTCAGCATACTCTTTTTCTTTTTTCTTTAGGGTTTACTTCCCCAATTCCTCCCCAAAGGCCATATGTTTGACACTTCAGTCTGTCTACAGGTCTAGCCTGTTGACTGGTTTGCACACTCGTCCGGCTCTGGTGCGAAACTGTCCCAGTGCACATGTAGGAGTGTGCTCAAGACTTGTGACCTCACCCGGGCTAGTGGAAACAGTCTCTGGGATGATGACACTTGCAGATTTGGGAAATCACTCGAGCATCCTCAGCTGAAGCAGGAGGAGTGTCTTGGGCAGGTTGTGGAGACAGATCTGCCTCAAGATGGTGGCGGTTCTGCCTCAGCACTGCCCCTTGCAATGTGCTGATGAGGTACAACCTTGGAGTAACACATTCCTTCGAAATGACTGCTGATGTTGCCCAAGCCTTTTCCTGATCCAATTTGGTGATGAATGTGTCTCCTGGTCAAAGTGATGGAAGAGGTCTGGCTCCATGACGGCGACTGTAATAGAAAGCTTGTTTTGCCTTCTCACCAGCACCTTTTTGTCTAACAGTCTTTCTGTTAGGCCATTTGGACCGCAGATTCATCTCCAGTGTAAGGAGTGTTGTTCTGATCTTTCTCCCCATTAAGAGTTCTGCTGGACTGATTCCCGTGGTAGCACAGGGAGTTGATCTATAGCACATGAGGGCTATTAATGGATCTTCTTGTCGGAGGATTCTCCTTGCAGTCTGTACTGCTCTCTCTGCATGACCATTTTCCTGAGGATGATGAGGACTAGATGTGATGTGTCTGAAGTCTAGCTGCCTTGCCAGTTTTTGAAATTCTGAGCTGGAGAATTGAGGGCCATTGTCACTCACCACCTCATCCAGGATCCCAAATCTTGCAAAGGTTGCTTTGAGTCTCTGAATAACCTGAGTGCTGGTAGTGGACAGTAGTGTAGCACTTCAAGGAACCGTGAGTAGTAGTCAGATATGACAAGATAGTTGTTTTTATTGTGTTCACAGAGGTCGAGGGCTATTCTTTTCCACCGACAATCGGGCAGAGGTGTGGAGATAAGCGGCTCCTTTTGTTGGGCCCGCTTCTGTTCTTGGCAGGTGTAGCATGAGATCATTGTGTTTTTAAGTTCTGCATAGAGTCCTGGCCACCATATTGATGATTTTGCACCATCTTTACACTAAGTCAGCCGCTGATGTCCATCATGTATTTTTTCCAAGATGTCGGCTCTCAGTGACTGTGGAATGACAATCCTACTCCCACGTATGAGCAAGCCATCAGCCTCTGATAGCTCGTTTTTCACCTTGATGTAAGCTCGGGTGTTCAGTGGGATGTTTTCACTATATTCTGGCCATCCTGTTCTCATGAGTTTGATGACAGTCTGCAGCTTGCTGTCAGCTGCGGTGGCCATTTTGATGCTCTCCATTGTGCTTGGGGATGCTGGAAAACCCTGTATCACTGAGGTTACATAGCATTCCACTTTACTATATGTGTCAGTCTCTTCCTTCTGGTCTGTGGGCTTCGGGACAGGGTATGAGCAATGAAGAGGGATTTTCCAGGCACATATTCAGCCACTTAGTTTGTACCTCATGAGTCTCATTAGAAGACGTTGACATCTCAAGGGGAACATTGTCGAGGTCAACCCAGATGTTCTTGCTCTTTAGAAGCTCAACGGCTGCCCCACTGTTGCGAGGGCTGGGACAAACCTTCCCAGATAATTCGCCATGCTGAGGACTCTTAAGCTCCTGCATGTTTCCAGGTGGCGGCAGCTGGTGAATGGCCTCCACTTTGTCAGGGTCTGGCCTGAACCCCGACCGGTCGATGAGATGACCCAGGAAGTGAAGTTGGTTCTATCTGAGGAAGCATTTCTCTTTGTTGAGTTTCAAGCCTGGCAACTCGACGTGTCGTAACGGCTATTTGAGTTGGGCATCATGTTGCTCCATCGAGGTCCCTTAGGCTAGAATGTCAACCATGAAGACTTCCACGCCTTCCAGAGTCTCCAGCATCTTCCGCTGGAAAATCTCTGGTACACTTGTTATGCCAAAAGGTAGTCTCTTGAAACAGTATCTGTCAAATGGTGTGATAAACGCTGTCAGTTTGCAGCTGTCTGGATGCAATTTGCCGGAATCCACTGGCTGCGTCGAGGAAGGAGAACACTGTAGGTCCTCGCAGTTTGGCTGTTATCTTATCATTACTCTTTCTCTTAATAGCTCTGTGAGGAACCTTGGAATTATTTTTGATCAAGATCTGTCCTTCAATTCACATATTAAATTTGTTTCTAAGACTGCCTTCTATCATTTGCGTAATATTGCCAAGATTAGGAGCATCTTGTCTCAGAGTGATGCTGAGAAACTGATCCACGCTTTTGTTAGCTCGAGATTAGATTATTGTAATTCTTTATTATCAGGCTGTCCTAAAACATCTTTAAAAAGTCTTCAGCTGATCCAAAATGCTGCAGCAAGAGTTTTAACAGGTACTAGATAGAGAGATCATATCTCTTCGGTTCTGGCCTCCCTTCATTGGCTTCCCATAGAGTTTAGAATTAAGTTTAAAATCCTTCTTCTTACTTGCAAAGCTCTAAACAATCAGGCTCCTTTTTATTTAAAAGATCTGATACTACCGTATTATCCTAACAGAGCACTACGCTCCCAAAATACAGGATTACTTGTAATACCTAGAATCTCCAAAAGTACAATGGGAGGCAGAGCCTTTAGTTATCAAGCTCCTCTCCTGTGGAACCAGCTGCCAATCTGGATTCGGGAGTCAGACTCGATCTCTGTTTTTAAGAATAGGGATAAAACCTACCTTTTTGATATAGCCTACAATTAGGGAGGGATCATGTGTTTCTGAACCCTCCCTTAGTTATGCTGCTAATAGGTTTAGTCAGCCGGGGGACCTCCAGTAATGCAATGGGCCTCACTCCTTTCCTCACTCTCAATGAAATATTTTTTTTGCTGGTCATTAACATTTGTTTGTTCTCTCCCATAGATTGAGTCCCCAATGTGCTGTTTGCTCTCTACTTGTCTGTTCTTTTCATCTTCTCTATCCCCTCACCCCCCAGCCAGTCGCAGCAGATGACTGCCCCTCCCTGAGCCTGGTTCTGCTAGAGGTTTCTTCCTGTTAAAAGGGAGTTTTTCTTCTCCACCGTCGCCAGGCGCTTGCTCACAGGGGATCGCCTGATTGCTGGGGTCTTTCTGCAACTGTGGGGGTTCCCCCTACAGTTGATAGTGCTATGAGATGAATGTTGTTGTGAAATGGCGCTATATAAATAAAGTTGAATTGAATTATCTGGGGTTGGCAGGACATAGTGCTCTCTTTTAACTAACTTGTTCAGTTTTGTCAGATCAACACAGATCCTGGCTCTTCCTGTGTTCCTTTTCAGAACTGGAACCATGGGTGCACACCATTCAGTAGGTTGTGTCACTGGTTTGATAATGCCATTGTTCTCCATCCTTTTTAGCTCCTCTTTGACTTTCTGCAGCATGGGAAAGGGCACACGGCGTGCAGTAGGGCTGTGCAATATGACGGTATATATTGCTTCATCCAACACTTTATCATTTATATTGTGGTGGACACACATACGTGACCTGCTTTTGGACTCACATTTTAGACCAGAGCAAGGGCAGAGCTTTCTTGGTGATTACGGGAAGCTGCAAGAGTGTTAGCTTTGGTATGCAAAGCTTGAGACTGTGGGGTATAATTAAAGAATTAATGAGGGGATGCATTGTAGACAGTGGGGTGATATCATGCAGAGAGGATGCATTGTTGCTGTCTTTATAATGCAATATGCTTTGTGAGACATGTGACCTGTTAACTGTAAAAGTCCTGGTATTTAAGGACGAGAGTTCCCTTTGTTGCTCTCTTTATTCTGCTTCGTGATGTTGGAGATGTGAATAAAACTGACTCGAGAGAAAACTCTGTCTCGTCATTCTCACATTTCCACAATATCATATTTAAAATGCACATACCGGTCACGGGACTTCCGGTCTGGACGCCATGGTGATAGCAATTTAACGCTGAAGCTCCCAGACCCAATCCAAGGAAAACATCTTCAAAATCAGACTTAACGGATTTTTGGAAGAATAAAAATCAAAAGACAAAAACACCATGCCGAACCAAAAACAGAAGAAACTGACATTCCCCAGGCCAGGACGCGCAGTGGCCGCAGAATCTGAACCGGAGGACCTCCGTTCAGAAGATGAGGAGCTGAACCTAGCTAACAAGAAGGTTAGCTTGAAATCGCTATATGATGAATTACGACGATTTCGGGCCGAATTTCATGAATTCAGAGAGGAATTAAAAAGGACGAACAGCAGAATGGACCAGGCCGAAAACCGAATCTTGGAAGCTGAAGAAAGAATAAAAGTGCTTGAAGATTCTATGCTGGATTTACACAAAAAACAGTCAAGGCTGGAGGCTAAGCTAACCGACCAAGAAGGAAGACAGAGACGAGACAACATCAGAATTCACGGTCTGAAAGAAGGAGCTGAAGACAGTTTCAACACAATGGCGGAATGCGTGGAATCCTTATTGAGAGAGAAGTTGGATATTCCACAAACCACCGATTTGAAGATAGAAAAGGCCCATCGTACATTAGCCGCAAAGCCAGCGGCAGAAGCGCCCCCACGTTCGGTGGTGGTAAGATTCTCCAATTTCAAAATAAAACAAGAGGTTGTAAGACGGGCTTGGCAGAAAAAAGGATTTATGCATCAAGAGAGAAAAGTCTTCGTGGAGCACGATTACGCCCCTGAGGTTCTTAAAAAGCGACGGGAATATAACGACGCCAAAAAGGTTCTACGGGAACAGAATTTACGCTTTCAGACGCCATTTCCTGCGAAGTTAAGGGTCTTTTACGGTGAAGAGTCATGTCTCTATAATTCGGCGGAAGAAGCAACAATTGACATGGCAAGAAGAGGGCTCCCGGTATCGGTGTTTAAACCCGCAGCGGACCTGAGCGAGAGGATCAGGGCTCAAACGTGGTCCACTCAGAGACCTTCAAAATCCACGGGCCAGCAGCGGGAAACCCAGCCCCAGAGCTACAAAGATAAGCTTTCCAGTTCCAGGAAGGAATAGCGACCTCTTTGTCTTTTTTCTTTTCAGTCATTCTGCACTTCCATCCCCCCTACTACAAGGTAACAAACATTAAAGGAGATGCAGAATCAGCATGTGGTAAAACCTTTCATGGAGCAGTTATAGCATTAGAAACAAATGGAGTTTGTTAGAATTAGAATGAGATTAGAATACAATTAGAGTGAATGTTTGCTGTGATGGTGGTGGGAGGGTGCACACAATCTCATAGGGTATAGGTATAAAAAAAAAAAAATCATTACAAATTCGGATTGGGATCTGAAATTCACGTTAAAAACATGGGACAACTTACAGGAGTAAGAGAGGGCCCTCAACACGTAACAGAGTTTGAGGAATTTCCCTCAGAGCCTACACTCAATCAGGGCTCTTACAGGGTCTTTAAAGAGACCCCAGCTCAGGAAGTTTTTTTGACAGTTTTTTGTTTTAAAGTTTCGTACACCATGTTCTTAATGTTTTTTATGTTCTTAATGTTCTTTCAGTTTCTGAGTAGCAAAAAAGAGGGCCACCACACTGTTATACTAAATAAGAAAATACAATGGAGAAACAGGGTGTAACCAAAATAACCTCATATAATGTAAAAGGGATCCTGAATCCAGTTAAAAGATCCAAGATTCTACGCAAAATGAAAAAAGACAAAGCAGAAATAGTATTTTTACAAGAAACCCACCTAACACACGTGGAACACACTAAACTCAATAGACAAGGGTTTAAAATGATCTCTTCATCTTCATATAAGTCAGGGAGGAGGAGGGGAGTAGCGACATTGATATCAACCAAAATTACATTTGAAAAAAAATCAGAACACAAAGATAAAGAAGGGAGGTACAGTTTGGTAATTGGGCGGCTAGAGGGAGAAGATATCACCCTGCTGAATGTATATGCACCACCAGGGGCTAAATGGAAATTTTATAAAAATGTATTCGACCTAATGATAACTAAAGCCCAAGGTTTAGTGATATGTGGTGGAGACTTCAATCTACGACTGAATCCATACTGGGATGCAACAGGTAAAATCTTCACATCAAAATAACACTCAAAGTAGGAAAACTCGGATGCTATTAAAAGAAATGGGAATCTGTGACGTATGGAGGGAATTCAACCCCAATGTAAAAGATTATACTTTTTATTCAACGCCACATTCATCTTACTCAAGGATTGATTACTTTTTTATGTTTAATAGAGACATTGGAAGAGTAAAAACATGTAAAATAGGACTGATGGATCTCTCTGACCACAGTCCGATCTATATGGACTTAAACATCCAAAAATACACAAATAATACATTTTCCTGGAGGTTGAATTCAAATGTCCTGAAAGGACCACTGAAAGACGAATTGGAATCAGATATTCTCAGATATTTGGAAGAAAACGATAATGGAGAAGTATCCCCTTTAATACTGTGGGATGCGTGCAAAGCTGTAATAAGGGGAAAAATTATTGCAAAACTGGCAACCCAAAAGAAACTGACAAGAAAAACTAATCACACTAGAGTCAGAACTCAAGAACCTAGAAAAAGAACACAAAGACAACACTCATTCTAATGGCTCGCTCAAGATTAAAGAAATTAAAAATCAAATAAATGAGATCTACACAATAGAAATCCAGAAGAAACTTACATTTCTGAAACAAAAACACTATGAAGCAGGCAGTAAATCGGCAAAATTACTAGCCCATAAATTGAGGAAACAACAAACAGAAAGAGCAATCTACAAAATCAGAGACCCAGTATCAAAGGAAATAAAATTCAGAATTCAGGATATTCTTAAAAGCTTCGAGAATTACTATAAGAACTTACTCCCACAAAAAACATAAAAACGCATCCGAGACATTCCTAAACACATTAAACCTTCCCCAACTTACGGAATCACAAAATAAAACACTACTGTCAGAAATACAACCTAAAGAATTGGAAAAAGCAATTATGAAACTTAAAGCTAACAAATCCCGACTTCCGGTTATGGCGGCCGCCTAGAAGGACACGTATCACTCTGCTCTGCTCCTGGAAATAAAGATTCGGCAAATAACTCTCTCATTTGGAACAGAACTTTTCCCAGCGTTTGGGTGAGGATATGCCGGGGAAGACTAAGGCTGGGAAATGAAACGGGGGAAAAACTGAATCGCCGAAGCAGTCCAAATTAACGGACTTTAAAGTTTGTGGCGCAGTAGAAAAAGCTGCGGATATGGCGGATGAAACTAGCGGTGGTGCGGTAACTGCTGATGATGGCGGCACAGGTGCAGTGCTGGCTGCCATTAGCTCAATGAGAGCAGACTTTTCCGCTAAACTTGATGGGATTATGGCAGCGTTGGATGCAATGAGAAAGGAGTTGGGTGACTGCGTGGAGCGAGTGACGCAGGCGGAGCTTCGTGTTTCCAGTGCGGAGGATGAAATCAGCGGACTTCAAATAAAGGTGCACACTTTGGAAAAAAAAAAATAAAGATCTGGAAAATAACGTTCTGGACTTGGAGTCCCGGTCCAGACGGAACAACCTGAGGCTGGTGGGTTTACCGGAGGGAGCCGAAGGTCGTGATTCATGCTCCTTTTTGGAGGGGTGGATCCCGGAGGCGCTGAACAACGCGGAGCTAAAATCATCAGTCGTCTTGGAAAGCTCCCACCGAATTGGCCCACCGAGAGGTAACAAGGCAGCACCGAGGACGTTAATTATGAAGTTTCTCAGCTACAGAGACAGGATGACGATCTCCAACGCGGTGCGGGCCAAAGGAGAAATTAAATACCAAGATCAGCAGGTGCGGTTCTACCCAGATTTGGCCTCAGGAATCCAACAATTAAGGAAGCAATTTGACCCCATCCGTAAAGAACTGCGCAACCTTGAGATTCGTCATGGAGTGATTCACCCTGCAAGACTTCTGGTCACATATGAGGGCAGAACACACATCTTCAAGACCCCCGAGGAGGCGCAGGAGCTCATCAAGAAGATCCAGGAAGAGACTGGTGGGAGCTAAGCATGAACAGAATATAGGGTAGAATATTTGAGCATTTAACTGATTAGAAGCATATAACAAGATTACAAAATATAGATTGTATTACATATTTAAAAAAAAAAAAAAAAAAAAAAAAAAAAGCTAACAAATCCCCAGGAGCAGATGGCTATACAGCAGAATGGTACAAAACCTTTAAACAGCAACTATCTCCTCTCCTCCTGAAAACATTTAACTATGTCCTCCACACAGGGGAAATCCCCCCCTCCTGGAGAGAAAGGGTCATTGCAGTTATACCTAAACCTGAAAAGGATAAACTCGAATGCTCCAACTACAGACCAATCAGTGTATTAAATCAGGACTATAAGCTTTTTACCATTATCCTTGCCAAAAGGTTAGAAAACATACTGACAGACTTAATTCACTTAGACCAAACAGGTTTTATAAGACAAAGACAGACACAAGACAACATTAGATGCACTTTACACATAATTCATCATATAAAAAAAATATAACTTAAATGCAGTCATATTGGGATTAGATGCTGAAAAAGCATTCGATTCGGTTGACTGGTCTTTCCTATATAGAATCTTATTCAGTTTCAATTTTCATAACAACTTCATTAGAACTATACAGGCATTATATAAAAAACCAACAGCTAAAATAAGGATTAACGGTAATTTATCATCATCTTTTGACCTGGAAAGAGGATGTCGTCAGGGCTGCCCCCTGTCTCCACTGCTCTTTGCAATCTTCATAGAACCGCTAAGCCAATGGATAAGACAAAATCAAGAAATTCAAGGTATTACACTTGGTCAGAAGGAGCATAAAATAGCACTCTTTGCTGATGACGTTTTAATATACCTAGGGCAGCCGGACACTGCTTTACCAGAACTAATCTCAGTTTTCGCAGACTATGGAGATTTATCGGGGTACAAATTAAACATGCATAAAACCCAAGTTTTAACATTCAACTATGACCCAAATCATTATTCACTAAGTGAACTCAAAACTAACTGGGAGTTGGAATCTATGAAATATCTGGGGGTCAATATCCCGAAACAACTCAACAAAATTATAACACTAAACTATGATCCACTGGTGACAAAAATTAAATCTGACCTAGCAAGATGGAATATGATACCATTCTTAGGTACTGCACAAAGAATTGAAGCAGTCAAAATGAATATACTTCCCCGTCTTCTATACCTTTTCCAAACAATACCGGTAGAACCTCCCAAAAAAACATGGCAGGAGCTGGACAGAAGGATCTCAAGATTCATATGGCAGGGCAAGAGACCTAGAATCACACATAGAACCTTACAGCTAAACAAAGACAAAGGTGGGCTCACGCTGCCAAATATCAGGGACTATTTTAAAGCCGCACAAATTAAAACTTTAATAGAGATATGTAACCCAGTCTACACTGCACAATGGAAGGAGATCGAATGCCAAATAACAAGTGACATCCCCCTACAGGCGATAATAGGGAACAATGCCTTACCTAAACTCTTAAATAACACTAACCCGTGGATAGAGACCCCGCTAAAAATTTGGTTTAAGATAGTCAGAGAGAATCAAGCTAAAGAGCCCTATCGACTTCTGCAATGGATTGCCTATGATCAAGACTTTACCCCCAATAAAACAGACACTAGATTTAAAGAGTGGAAAGAGAAAGGGCTGATAAAATATTACGATTTTTTTAAGGGGCAAACTTTAAGAAGTTTTGAAGATTTGAAAAAACAAGGTCTAATAAATCAAGATCTTTACAGGTTCTTTCAGCTTAGACACCACATAAACAATATACTTAAAAAGGAGGATTTGGAAAGGGCCCAGTCAGGTGTTCTGAAGGTCTTCTTAATGGCATATAAAGGGATCCCAGGGATCAGATACATTTCTAAAATATACCAAGGTCTTCAAGACTTAAAAGGAGACAACACATCATATATAAAAAAGAGATGGGAAAAAGAGGGGAATTTCACTTTACAATTGGAAATATGGGAAAAGCTAAATAAACAGCAATGGAAAAGTACCTCATCCCTGCAGTGGAGAGAATTTGGATGGAAAAATTTGGTAAGATTTTTCAGAACACCGGCACAAAACAAATTTACCCATAAGGGGTTGAACTGTTGGCGCTTGTGTGGTGAAAAGACTGCAAATCATTTTCATGTGTTTTGGTCATGCCCAGTTATCCACCAATATTGGACCAATGTACAGACAATATTGGGGAAAATATTCAAAATAACAGTTCCCTTTTCTTTTGTAACTTTGTATTTGGGTTTACTACCGGACTCACTGGAAAGACGAGAAGATAAATACTTATTCAATGTTTTAATATTGGCAAGTAAAAAAGCCCTAACTAAAAAATGGATGCTGAAGGACTGTCCTACACCTGAAGATTGGATTAACGTGATTCAAGACATTTACTCGATGGAAAAGTTGACATTCGCACTGAGACAGGACATGGATGGGTTCATGAACTTTTGGCAACCCTGGATCGCATATGTGTCTTCCATTAGATCTAATCTTTGACAAATACCATTTCAATAATGGTCCCGCTCTTTGTTCCAACGCTACTCAGATGCTCTTTTACTTTTAATTACTTAATTTTCTGTTTGTTTGTTTTTTGCTGTTCTGTTTGTTTGTTCGTTTTTATAAAATTTTATTCTCTTTAATTTCACTTTTTCTTTCACTTTAAAAAAAAGAAAAAAAAGGGGTGTTGTAATAATTATCCTACCAATGTTGTCAAATAGCAAAAAATAAGGGAACATGTGATGAAAATGTAAACAATGCAGTGCTGTAATGACCTGTATACCCTTTACAAAAACCTTAAAAAAAAAAAAAAAAAAAAAAAAAAAAAAGCACATACCCCCGTTTATTCAGTAAAGCTCCTACCTCACCACTACTTGTCAGTGCCCCGTCTTTTCCTTGCAGTACGCAACTGTGCGCAGCGGAACAGGTGTGGGGGATGGATGCTTCAGTCCATTGGATGCTAATGCTAACTCCAAACTACTGGTTCAGGTAGCTGCTACTCCTGTTTGCCAGGGATGTGGGACTGTTTTTCATTGTGCTGCGTCAGAAAAGATAGTCCACTAACCTCATTTTAATAGGAGGTAAGTAACGTTAACACCATGACTAATTATAAAATGCTAAATGACGATGCTAAGCTGTGCTAACTGGAAACCGTAACAGACCATCGCTTTTTTGGGGGGGTTTAATTTACTGTTGAGTTTCTTAGTTTTGTCTGGAAAAAAAAAATATTAATGCTGCAAAAGTGCATGATGGTGGCACATACACACAAAATAAATAAATAATAAATACATTAAAACGGGTCAGAGGAGCAAGTTGGTAGTTTTTATGATTTCTAATCATTTTAATTAGTCAAGTAGTGATAATGAATAAAGTTAAAGTCATCACATGTATTTTATTATATTAGCTTTTGTGTCTTTGGTTTTCAGATCATGACCAATCTGAAATGTTTTTACTAAGAAGCAAACAGGTTAAATCAGGCCAGAATGGCAGGCTGCAGGTCTACACTGAAATTTTCATTGATTTAAAGTAACAGCTAATTTATATCTGTAGATGGCAGCCATGGGTAATTTTCTCATTTTCAGACATATTTTTATGTTTTGAGTTTTTTTTTTTTTTTTTTGCTCTTCTCTGGCTCAGGAAATATTTAACTTATTGATGTTTACTTTTTATTCATACATTATTTAGAAGAAAAAACTGAAATTTATGAGAATCAAGTCTCAAATGCACATTACGAAACTATTTTATAACACTGCAAAATTATGAGGGAAAATGGTACATGTGTGGAGCCCATAATTCTAACTTATGTGACTCACATGTGGCAGGCTGGAATTCAGCCAAGAGAGACTTTGAGCTAGCCAGGTGTATTGACATCACACCTCAAGAGGCCGAGGTGTCTGCACCCCCCGTGGACTCAGAAGAAAGGAGAAGATTACCCGGCCTGACCTTTTGGGGGTCAGAGAGGAGAACAGAAGGACGCTGGGTGTTCTATAACAGATGAAAGGATGTAACTGGGTCATGTGACTTTTGTGTGATGTATTGTGACTTGTGTGTGAGGTATTGTTCGAGATAAGTGTATAAATGTATGTGTGTGACTGCGTCCTGTCTCTTTTCACTCCGATCGAGAGAGGACGTAGGATGAATGAGAATTAAAGCAGATCCTGGAAAATCATCCAGTCTCCTCAATTCTTGACTCCTACACATGTACAGTGCATCCAGAAAGTATTCACAGCTTCACTTTTTCCACATTTTGTTGTTAGGCTGATAAAATAAATGGCTGTACACATACTCCTGGCCCCCTGTGGAGTGATAAAAGTGTATTTTGAAAATATGCACAGTAAAAATTATAAAGAAATAAAATGTTTGAACTTCTTCTTCTCTCGGTTACTGGCGGATAGCAAACAACAGAAAGGTGCATACTGCCACCTACTGTACAAGAGTGTGCAACATTGTCTTTTGAGCCCAACCCCGAAATTCTATGACTTAATCCTGTGTTACTTGAAAAAGAGAAAAGAGCCCTTCTCGTGATTCTTCTCTCCATCTCCATCTGTTCCAAGAATCCCAGTTAAATCCCATTTCCTACCAGCCTTTCGAACTTCAATTTTCATTCTCTTCCTTTAATTTCCATATTTGTGACAGTGTAATAAGATGTGCTCGACATTTTCTTTTTCTCCACATTCTCTACATTTGTCACTTTCGCTTTTCCCCATGGTGAATAAAGTGCCGTTTAAACCTGTATGATCCAGTCTGAGTCTTTCCATAATGATGTCTTCCCTCCTGTTTGCTGTTTTATAATTCGTTATTGCGATAGATTTTTGTATTTTGTAACACGATCCACCTTAATGATCTTCATCTCATCTTTTTTGCCATAGCTCAATTCCTTTTTTCTTGATTAGTGCTTTCCCTTCACCTTTTCCATGAGACAATCAGTTATTTCCTTCCCAAGTGCACTTTTTGCTTATTTGTCTGCACAGTCATTCCCTTTCAACCCTTCATGTGCAGGAACCCAACAAAACCGAACTTCTCCACCACCCATGTGTACCCTAAATAAACTGTAATATAGCTCAATCACCAAGTCTTTCCTTGTAGATTTTAGTGTCTGTATGGTTTTTAAAGCTGCAAGTGAATCTGTGCACACCACCACCCGGTCCAGTCTGACCTCCTCCACCCACTGCAAACCAATAATTATTGCCACCATCTCTGCTGTAAACACGGATGTATTGTTGGACAGTCTTTTTGAGATGGTCACTTTAAACTCTGGAATGTATACTCCAACTCCAACAGAGCCCTCTTTATTCTTTGAATTGTCAGTATAGAGCTGTAAGTAGTCATAGTAATTGTTCCTGAGGTAAATGCTTGTTTTAACACCAACTTCACTCATATGCCAATCCCTTTTCCTCATTAGCAGACTAATGTCTACTTTTTTCCCGGAAACAGCCAAGGGGGAACATTACTCACTGGACTGGTGTTAGCTATATCAATAGTGTCTAGTCCATACATTCTGGCTTTTCTTTCAATTGTCCACCCAAACTCGTGTCCCTGGAAGTTAGGACATTCCCAGCAGTCTTGTAGTGTTGTTTTTGAAATATTCGCTTCCTCACTTCCTTTCAGCTTGACCCAGTATGATGATGTGAGTTTATCTCTTCTCAAATCCATTGGCATTTCAATTTGATAAGAAGTCCATCCCTCCACAGTGAGTCATAAGCCTTTTCAATATCTAGATAAACTATAACCATTACTTCTTGTCATTTTAAGAGTCTTTCCAATATCATTACTTACCCTACCTAGAGCATCCACTGTGGATCTTTCTCTTCTAAAACCATTCTGATAGTTGTTTATTAATCGTCTTTGCTCTAGTACATATGAGAGTCTGGAAACTAACACCTTCTCCATCCATTTCCCTAAGTGTGACATTAATGCTATTGGCCTGTAGTTGCATGGATGAGCTGGGTCTTTCCCTGGCTTATTAAATGGTAAAATTACAGCCTTTTTGACACCAACTTGGGATAACCCCCTCCTTCCATATTCTGTTAAACCATTTCAGCACCAGTTCCATTGATTGCATAGGCAACTGCCGGAACATAGCATAGCTTAACTGATCATATCCTGGAGCTGTGTATCCACTATCTTACAAAGCTTTCTTAAGCTCTGACATTGTGAGCTCGAGGTCTAATGTGTGCCCTTCAGAGGTAAAGTGGGTTATCCCACAAAACCATTATTTTGAGAAAATGAGCTCTAAAGTTGAAATATTCTCAAAAAATCAGTGTGCCTATATCATTAAAAAGTTACCCCCTATAAATACCTTCAAGGTTTATGCAGAGCTAGGCAGTTTAAGAAAATGATAGACCCTTAACAATTAGTGTAGTACAATTAACTCATTTTTGACCTACATGTGGGATAGCCCACTTTACCTCTGAAGGGCACATGTAGTCATATCTTCTTTCACTTCCTTTTTTAAGTTTGCATTTTCTCTGAGTTTATTCTCCTTTTGCTGTCTATGACTCTCACCAAGATGTTCTCCTCTATGCACTGCTGCAAATGCTCTACCTAGGACTTCTGCCTTTTCTTTGTCTGATACAGCCATCTTGTCCCCATCCACTAGAGCTGGGACTTTTAACTGATACCCTTTTCCCACTTTTTTTTTAAACATACCCCAGACATCACCTAGTTCTGTTTTCCTACCAAGGGTGGAACAAAATTCTCTCCATGTTGACCTTTTCCTGTTTTTAATAATCCTTCGAGCTACTGCCCTTTTCTTTTTATAATCTATTAAGTTTTCACTATTCATATTCTTCCTTAGCTCTCTGAATGCCTTGTTTCACTCTTTTACTGCAATACTACATTCCTCATTCCACCAGGGTACAACTTTCTTCCTACCCTGTGTTGTTTTCTTTAGGTATACTTGCTATTGCAGCATTCAGAATATGATTGGTTACCTGACTTGAACACTCTTCTATGCCACCTTCTAATGTTACCAAATGATGTGACTGTACACAGTATTGCCTAAATTTTCCCCAATCTGCCTTGTCAAAACACCATCTTGTAAAACATCTTCCCGCTTGTATACATACTTCAGTTTTAATGACTGTAAATATTGGAAAGTGATCACTTCCCATAGCTGTACTGTTCATAACCGTCCATTCACAGGCTCTCACTAAAGAATCAGATACCAGAGCCAGGTCAATACATGATGATGCATCCCTATGCACATCCACCCTGGTACCTTCACTACTGTTGAGACAAATTAACGATCTTTCATCTAACATCTCTTCCACAACATTTCCATTGTTATCTGTATGTGTGCTTCCTCACAAGCTATTATGGGCATTAAAGTCTCCACACCATACCTCTTTCATATGCCCTTCACCTGCTATAACATTGAAAGTATCTGCTGTTAACTTCCTACATGGGTTGTAATAATTAATCAGCTTAATATTTCCTCGTCTATTTGGCCTATATATTTTAATAATATTAAAATATATATTAATCGACTTCCGGTTATGGCTGCCACGTAAGACGGACGTGTCTCACTCTGCTCTGCTCTTGGAGAAAAAAAATCGGCAAATAACTCTCTCATTTGGGACAGAACGTATCCCAGCGTTTGGGCGAGGATATGTCGGCGAAGCCTAAGGCTGGAAAACCAGGTAAAGGAAAAAGCGAGCCGCCGAAACAGTCCAAATTAACGGACTTTCAGGTCTGTGACGCAGCAAATAAAACTCCATATATGGCGGAGGAGGCTGGCAACGGTGCGATGTCTGCGGGGGGAGGCGCAGATGCGCTGATGGCTGCCATGAGTTCAATGAGAGCGGACTTTTCCTCTAGATTTGATGGGATTATGACAGCGTTGGAAGGAATAAGAAAGGAATTGGGTGACTGTGTAGAACGAACGGCGCAGATGGAGCTCCGTCTCGCTAGTGCTGAAGATGACGTCACCCGTCTTCAATTAAAGGTGCGCACTTTGGAAAAAAATAAATAAATCTCTGGAAAATAATATTTTGGATTTGGAATCTCGGTCGAGACAGAATAACTTGAGGCTGGTGGGTCTTCCAGAGGAATCAGAAGGTCGGGACGTATGTTCCTTTCTGGAAAAGTGGATTCCGGAGGTGCTGGGCAGCGAGGAGTTGCAATCAGCAGTGGTTCTGGAAAATGCACATCGTATTGGCCCACGGAGAGATAAGGGACCGCCGAGGACCTTAATTATGAAGTTTCTTAGCAACAGAGACAGGATGAAGATCTTCAACGCTGCACGAGCTAAAGGAGAGATTAAACACCAGGACCAGCAGGTGCGGTTCTACCCAGATTTGGCCACAGGAATCCAGCAATTGAGGAAGCAGTTTGATCCCATACGTAAGGAGCTGCGCAACCTTGGGATTCGTCATGGTGTAATCTATCCTGCGAGACTGCTGACCACGTATGAGGGCAGAACCCACATCTTCAAGACCCCAGAGGAGGCGCAGGAGTTCATCAAGAAGATCAAAGAAGAAGAAGAGACTGGTGGGAGCTAAGCATGAACAAAATATAAGGTAGAATAATTAAGCATTTGCACAGGCATCTGACTGACTTGAAGTAAATAGTAAGTTTACAAAATATAGATTGTATTATATATTAAAAAAACAAAACAAAAACAAAACAAACAAAAAAAACTATGATGTACAAAGTTGTTAAAAATTTTGGAGTTAAGTTGGAAAACTACAGAGGAGAGTTAATGTCACGTCATTAAAAGCAGTAGAGTTAGGGTGATTGGGAGGATGAAGAAGGAGTGGCTTGGGCTGTTCCCCGTGGGTGTGGAACGGTCGATGGCTATATCGGGAGACAGAATTTTTCTTTTGATTTTGGGGGGTTTGCCACAAGTGTGGGAAAGGGAAATTTGTTTGTGTGTAGTTTGTAGGATGAACGTTCAACCACTCATGTTTTTGCTTCTCTGTATGAGCATGTTTACACTGCAAGGTAATCCCAAACTCTCTATTGATCATAAACCAAAGTGTTAATCTTAATTTAACTTCATGGAATTGCAGAGGTCTACAAAATTTAAAAAAACTTAAACAAGTTATGAATAAAATAAAAGACATGGGTTCAAAAATTGTGTTTTTACAAGAAACTCATCTAATAGAGGAGGATGTTAAAAGAATTAGGAGTAGATGGCAAGGAAGTGTATTCACCTCTTCATTTTCATCCCGAGCCAGGGGAGTTATGACTCTCATACATAAATCAGTTCCTTTTCAAGTGAAAAATGTAATTGGAGACAAATTTGGAAGATATGTAATCATTCAAGGTTCTTTGCTATTAGAAAATATAAATCTTGTGAACTTATATGGTCCCAATATAGATGATCAGAAGTTCTTTGCTAATTTATTTCTTATCTTATCATCACTTACAGGGCAACATATAATAGCAGGGGATTTTAATTGTACATTGAATCCAGGTATAGATAGATCAACAGGACTGGATTGTACGCACATTGGATGTAGGATGACTATTAATCATTTTATGAAAGAATTGAGATTGTTAGATATATGGAGAGAAATGAAACCACAAGTTAAAGCCTATTCTTGTTATTCCAGTACCTACAAGACATTCTCACGTATTGATTATTTTTTGATTTCCACAGAATTAAGGTCCAAGATTCAAAAACTGCTTTTATGATAACATCGTGATCTCTGATCATGCACCCTGTTGTCTAATATATGTAGATAAAAAATTGACAAAGGAATCAGGTAGATGGCAATTTCAGCATAAATGGCTTCAGGATGAGGAATTTGTCAAGTATATAGAAAAACAGATAGACGAGTTCTTTGACATCAATACTACACAAACATCAGCATGTGTAAAGTGGGAGGCTTTCAAAGCTTTTATTAGGGGACATATTATTAGTTATACAGGATCAAAATCTAAGAAGACTCGAGAGGAGAGAGCTAAATTGGAACATAAAATAAAAAGTCTTCAGGAAAAAGTGTATGCAGGAAGTGACCCAAGGTTGGAGAATGAATTACTGATTTTGAGAGCTGAATACGACAAAAAATCAGCGAATAGAGCTGCCTCGAGTCTTCTAAGATTGAAACAATCTTTTTATGAACAAGGTGAAAAATCAGGGAAATTATTAGCATGGCAGATTAAACAATTAGAAATTAAAACACCAATTACCAGTATTATAAGTAATGGACAGGTAGTTATAGATCCTTTAGAAATTAATAGTGCCTTTAGAGATTACTATGAAAAATTATATGATACCAAAAATGAACCTGATTTAACAAAACTAAATGGGTTTTTGAACGAACTATCTATACCGTGTATTCCAAATGAAAACAGGGAGATATTGGAGTCTAAAATTAGTCAAGAAGAAGTTGGGCTAGCCATTGATAATATGAAATCAGGAAAAAGTGCAGGACCAGATGGTCTTCCAGTTGACCTTTATAAAAAATTTAAGAATAAATTAATAAAACCTTTTTTGGAAATGGTTTTAGAAGCATTTCAAAATAATAATTTACCATCATACATAAATAATGCCTTAATTATACTGCTGCCAAAACCAGGTAAGCCCTCTAATAAATGTGAAAATATGAGACCAATAAGCCTATTAAACGCCGACCTTAAGATAATCTGTAAAATTTTAGCAAGACGAATACAAGAAATTTTACCAAATATTATTAATCGAGATCAGAATGGCTTTATAAAGGGTAGACAAGGCTTCCATAATGTAAGAAGACTATTTAATATTATTTATTTTAATAAAGAAGCACCGGATACAGCTCTCCTATCACTGGACGCCGAAAAGGCCTTTGATAGAGTTGAATGGCCCTTTCTTTTTGAAGTCCTACAAAGGTTTGGACTTGGAAGTAATTTCATAAAATGGGTTCAAATAATATACAATAATGCTACAGCAGAAATCCTAACAAATAACAATATTTCAAAACCAATAAAAATCAATAGAGGATGTCGACAAGGCTGTCCACTTTCACCTTTACTGTTTACTATGGCAATTGAACCTTTAGCGATAGCGATACGTTTACATTCACAAATATATGGAATTAAAGTTGGACCAACAGAACATAAAATCTCCCTGTACGCCGATGACATAATTTTGTTTATGTCGAATCTAAAAAAATCAATTCCAACCTTGTTGAATTTAATAAAGAATTTCGGGGAAATATCAGGATAAAATAAATAAAACTAAATCTTCAATATTAATGCTAAATGAGACCCAGAGAAATTACCCAGCCCCTGAGGTAAATCAATTCAATGTTGTAAATCAGTTTAAATATTTAGGAATCCAAATTGTGCCTAAGCTAGAATCAGTCGCCAGTGTCAACTATGAAGCCTTAATGTCAGATATCAATGAGTTAACTCAGAGATGGATGTCACTACCAATGTCGATGATCGGGAGAATCAATATACTTAAAAGTAATATTTTACCTAAAATACTTTATTTATTTCAATACATTCCCTTATCACCACCTTTAGATCTATTCTCAAGAATAAAAAAAAAGTTAGTGGAATTTATATGGAACAACAGGAGGGCTAGATTACGTTTGTCTTTATTATATTTACCATTTGATCGTGGAGGTCTGAAATGTCCAAATTTTATGTTGTATTATTGGTCGGCACAACTGAGGTCTATGACATATTATTTTTCATCAAATGATCTCCCTCACTGGACTGAAATGGAATCATACAATTTACCTTTACCTCTTCCCATATTCATATACTCAGATTCGGCAAAAAAATTACAAAAACAAGTTAAAAATCCATTTGTAAAGCATATGATCAAAATATGGTGTGAAGCTAAAAACTATTTAAAAGAACCACAGTTATTGTCACAATTTAGTCCAATATGGGGTAATCAATATTTTAAACCAGGGAGAGCGGACGCTGTATTTAAAGTATGGAATTTAAAAGGGATACAAAAGATTCAGGATTTATATTTGCCATGTGCAGATAACATAATGTCTTTTGAAGAGCTGAGGATCAAATTTAATCTCAATAGAACACATTTTTTTAAATATCTTCAACTTAGAAACTTTATTCGATCAAATCAAAATAAAGCTCTCACTCGACCTATTTATTCATCCTTGGAAAAAATGATGATGAAAGATAGTAAAAGAAAGGGTATTATTTCAGAGTTTTATAACTCATTGACACTATCTTCAAGTGAAAATTCACTGAAAAGATTAAACTACTGGAAAGAAGATCTGCAAACTGAAATTTCAGAGGATCAATGGGAATTGGCTTGTACAGAAGCTCAAACCAAATCAATAAATGCACGCCTTAAATTGATACATTTCAAATGGTTAATGCGGATGTATGTTACACCGGAGGAGTTAAATAGATATAACAAAAATATACCAGATACATGCACAAAATGCATGGAAAGTAAAGGAACCCTATTTCATTGTTTATGGGAATGTAGATTAATAAGAATGTTTTGGGAAGAGGTGAGGGTAACAATTGAAAAAATAATCTCAAAACAAATCATATTGAATCCTAAACTGTTTTTGTGGGTCTGTACCCAGAAAAGCATAATTTTAATAAAAGTGAAAGAACATTCATAGACCTCAGTTTGCTTAATGCCAAAAAATGTATTGCACTATTATGGAAAAAGACTCATAGACCAGATGTGACTCAGTGGTTAAGACAGATGTTAACAAACCTTCCATTAGAAAGAATAACATATATACTGAAATCAAAGGAAATTGTGTTTGAGAATATATGGAGACCTTTTATTGATTATGTAAAAAATTTAAACATAACTCTTGAAGAAGAAGGTGAATGATGTGTGTGGACCTTGTAAATTCCAAACTGGTGAACATAATATGTATACTTATGTATTGGATTGTCTAGACTAAACAGAGGAGCATTGTTGAAGACTTGATTTTGTTGGTGGTTGTTGATGTTTTTAGTGCATTTTTTTTTTTGTAGTACTTTAGTGTTAGTGTTTGATTGTTTGTATCATGTTTGTTAAAAAAAAAAAAAAAAAAGGTTCAATAAAGATATTGTGGAAAAAAAAATATATATTAATCTATGGGTGTCTAAATGGGTTAGGATGTGCTGCGGTGGAATGCAGAAATGAGCACCTACATTTCCACTGAAATACCACACTCATAGCACAGCGTCTCTCCAATAGCCTCTCCTAACCAAATCCTATTGTCTGGCTTCTCATGCCAACCCTGTTTTCACTAAATGACAGAGGGTGTCAGCGAGTCTCTCGCGCTGTAACCAGGTTACTCTGGGTAGGTGGGGCTCATCAGACTTGGGTGTCAGTCCACCTAGGAGAAGGACCCCTCTGATTTCAAATCCGGCCAGGTGGTGCCCGTTAGCCTTGGCCGGCAAACTGCCTAGGAGAAGGTAAACTCTGATTCCAAACCTCCGCTGCCTTGCGGCTATACCTGATTACAGGAAAGGCTTCGGGAGTAAACCTCGAGGATAAATCCGGAGTGGAGCCCTAAGGCGGTTGGCAGATGCTCAGCACTACTTCCGGCAACTCCTGCAGCGTCTCTCCAATAGCCTCTCCTAACCAAATCCTATTGTCTGGCTTCTCATGCCAACCCTGTTTTCACTAAATGACAGAGGGTGTCAGCGAGTCTCTGGCGCTGTAACCAGGTTACTCTGGGTAGGTGGGGCTCATCAGACTTGGGTGTCAGTCCACCTAGGAGAAGGACCCCTCTGATTTCAAATCCGGCCAGGTGGTGCCCGTTAGCCTTGGCCGGCAAACTGCCTAGGAGAAGGTAAACTCTGATTCCAAACCTCCGCTGCCTTGCGGCTATACCTGATTACAGGAAAGGCTTCGGAAGTAAACCTCGAGGATAAATCCGGAGTGGAGCCCTAAGGCGGTTGGCAGATGCTCAGCACTACTTCCGGCAACTCCTGCAGTGGAACTGGTCCCAAACTGTATTGGATCATCCTTTCCTTTGGACTCAGCCAGTGACACCGAGAGGGGGACACTGACGTATGGGCAGCCCAGTGTCTCCATACTACCCCGCCCAGGCTTTTTAGCACAAACTGGAGAGGCCACTCCAGCGATGTTGCAAGATTCCAGCACAACACGGGACGAGGCAGTTACCGGTTATAAGCTCCAACTGACTGGCATAGGGAGGAGTGCCAGGGGTCTCATCCGATGGTGGGAGAAGCCTTCGCAGCTTCATTGGGCAGCTACCGCCCGCTTCAAGCTGGGCAGCCCCCAGCCAGTAAGGTGCCGCCCCGCCATGGCTTGCCTGCTCTACTGGGTGCGTAGAGCTTAGGGGTCTCTCCCGACAAGCAAGCGTCAATCTGCACCAGGCAGTCAAAAGGAGAAACATACGAAGACTCCAGCTCTTCGATTTGCAAGCTGGAACGTTCGCACCATGCGCCCCGAACTTACCGCTGATCTCCAACAAATGGATGACTCTCGCTAGACCGCCATCATCAATAAGGAACTGGCACGACTTAACATCGATGTTGTCTGCCTTCAGGAAACCCGCCTGGCCGACAGCGGCTCTCTTAGAGAATCAGACTACACCTTTTATTGGCAGGGCCTGTCCCAGGACGAGTCCAGGCAGCATGGTGTAGGTTTTGCAGTGAGGAGCTCGCTGATCTCCACCACAGAAACCCCTACAGGAGGGTCCGAAAGAATCCTCGCCCTCCGCATGAAGACACTGTCGGGCGTTGTGAACATCCTTTCTGTGTATGCCCCGATCCTCACGTCCACTCCAGAAGCCAAAGATCAGTTCTACGAGGCTCTAGAGGAAGTGCTATCTAGAATCCCCTGCTCTGAAGGCTTATTTTTGCTAGGCGACTTCAACGCTCGCGTCAGAGCAGACTGGCAAGTGTGGCCATCCTGTCTTGGCCACTTTGGCATAGGCAGGATGAACGAGAGTGGACAGAGGCTGTTGGAATTCTGTTGTCATCACGGCCTCTGCATTACAAACTCCTACTTCAAGTATAAAGAGCTGCGGAAAGTGTCTTGGAGACACCCCCGGTCCCGTCACTGGCACCAGCTAGATCTTGTCATCACCAGAAGAGTGGACCTCAGCAGCGTTCTTCACACGAGAACCTAGCACAGCGCTGATTGTGATACAGATCATTCCCTTGTTGCCAGTAAGGTCAGACTGAAGCCAAGGAAGATCCACCATGCCAAGACTAAGGGTCGCCCCCGCATCAACACCTGTGGAATTTCCGATCCGATCAAGGCTCAGACCTTCGCTGACAGCTTTCAGAGGAAACTTGAAGCTCACCTTCACTCCGATATCCCAGGCGACGTGGATGCCAAATGGAACTACCTTCGCGACGCCATCTATGACTCAGCCATGACCGCATTTGGAAAGAAAGAACGCAAGAATGCTGACTGGTTTGAGGCTCACTGGGAGGAAATGCAGCCAGTCACAGAGGCCAAAAGAGAAGTACTGATGGCTCACAAGCAGAACCCTTGCCCTGGCACACACGACGTCCTTCGAGCAGCAAGGAGCAAGGCACAGCAGATTGCCCGCCGTTGTGCCAGTGAGTACTGGCAGAACCTGTGCACCAACATCCAGGTAGCTGCCGATTGCGGATATGCCAAAGGAAGGTATGAGGGCATCAAAACAGCTATCGCCCCCACAAACATCAAAACAGCACCGCTCAAAGCCAAGACAGGCGAAGCCATCACCGACAAGAGCAAGCAACTTCAGCGTTGGGTCGAGCATTATCTTGAATTGTACTCGACCCAGAACATCATGACAGACGTTGCCCTTGACGCCTTTCCTGGCCTACCAGTCATGGAAGAGCTTGACAAAATGCCCACGCTGGAAGAGCTCAGCAAAGCCATAGACTACCTTGCCTGTGGCAAGGCTCCAGGGAAAGACGGTATCCCCCCAGAAGTTCTGAAACATGGGAAAACAGCCATCTTACAACTACTATACTGTATGATCTCCTCTGCCTTTGCTGGGAGCAAGGTCACATTCCCCAAGATATGAGAAATGCCAACATAGTCACGCTGTATAAGAACAAAGGCGACCACAGTGACTGCAACAATTTCCGTGGCATCTCTCTTCTGAGCATAGTTGGCAAAGTCTTCGCCTGGGTCACCCTGTTCCGCCTGCAGAGCCTCGCTTTGTGAGTCTATCCTGAGTCCCAGTGTGGCTTCAGAGCTGGAAGGTCCACAGTGGATATGATCTTCTCCCTCCGTCAGCTGCAGGAGAAGTGTCAAGAGCAGCAGCAGCCATTGTTCCTTGCATTCGTGGACCTGACCAAAGCCTTTGACTTAGTTAGTCGAAGCGGGCTCTTCCAGATCCTGCGAAAGATCGGTTGTCCCCCAAAGCTCTTTGCAATCATCTCCTCCTTCCACATGGACATGCATAGTACTGTTTGCTTTGATGGAGCCACCTCAGATGTCTTCCCAGTCAGCAGTGGAGTGAAGCAGGGTTGCGTTCTAGCACTGACTCTCTTGGAGATTTTTTTCTCAATGCTCCTCCACTACGCCTTCGCCGACTGTCCTGAAGGTGCCTACGTCCGCACAAGATCAGATGGAAAACTCCTCAACATCGCAAGACTTCGTGCTAAAACCAAAGTCTATGAGGTCCTCATATGTGAGCTGCTGTTTGCAGACAACGCTGCTCTAGCATCGCACAGTGAGGAGGGCTTGCAGCACCTGGTCGACAAACTGTCCCACACCTGCAAGGAGTTTGGGCTCATGATCAGCCTTATGAAAACCAACATCATGGTGCAAGATGCAGTCTCCTCTCCTGTCATTACCATTGACAACACACAGCTGGAGGTTGTGGACACCTTCACCTACCTAAGGTCCACTGTTTTAAACATGCTCTCGCTGGACACCAAGATCAGCTCCAGAATCGTCAAAGCAGCTGCTGTCATGGCCAAACTAAACAAGCGTGTGTGGAACAACAATCTGCTGAGTTTGAAGACCAAGTTACTCGTATACCAAGCTTGCATCCTGTCCACTCTCCTGTACGGCAGCGAGTCCTGGACAGCCTATGCCAGGCAGGAGAAGTGGTTAAACGGTTCCACCTACGCTGTCTTTGGCACCTTATGCACATCAAGTGGCAGGACAGGGTCCCCAACACCAAGGTCCTTGAGTGCGCTGACTTGCCAAGCATCCCTGCATTTCTCAGCCAGAGACGACTCCGGTGGCTCGGCCACGTGCACCGCATGGAGCCTGACCATCTGCCGAGAGAAATCCTTTACGGAGAATTGCGGGTGGGCGCCCGTCATGTGGGCCGACCGCTGTTGCGTTTTAAAGATGTCTGCAAACACAACATGCGGTGTGCGCAGATCAACACCAATAACTGGGAGGTTATTGCCAAAGATCGAGCCACCTGGCACCACAGTGTCAAAGAGGGTGTTCTCAAAATGGAAGAGAACACGAGAGTCCAGATGGCGACGAAGCGTGCGGCAAGGAAAGAACGTGCAGCATCAGCACTTGCACCATCAATCTTTATCTGCACCAACTGCTCCAAAGACTGCCACTCAAGGATTGGGCTGTATAGTCATTCCATGCGCTGCTCCAACCCTTGACGCACTAACCATCGCCTCTTCGAGACGAGGATGCCAGAGAGAGAGAGATTACACTCTATATCCTCAGGGGAGGGGATCACCCTATATGCCAGGCCATCTTTAATGAAAGTGGCACATCCTCCTCCATTTACACTGTTAATTCTATCCTGTCTGACTGAACTACGTATATCCTGGAATAACAAAATCTAAGTGAGGCTGAAGCCATGTCTTCTGTACACACACTACTCTGGAACAACTTGTAGTTTGTAAAGATACTTCTTGAATTGCTATAAGACTCCTTGCATTCCACTGTAGTATGTGTAGCACCATATTTACATATTAAGTTTCAACACGTGGCTCCCCATTTTCAGCTGTCAATAAACCATTAATCTGGTCAGCTTTGATATCTTTCACCTCTCAGAATCTTCCTGCTGCTTCCACAATGGTTTTGATTCTGTCACTTTTCTTTAGCTGTGCTGCAGCATAAATGGTGTGGCAGATAAAAGCTACAAAGTTTGTCAATGTGTCATCCATTTCGCATTTGTGAACACAAAAGTTCCTTGCAGCGGCATGATCTTGTGCTTGTGTGGGATTTGTTGATGGCTGTGCTTCTCTCTGAATTGAACTTCTTTGAGGAAGGCCTGTTGTGTTTCTAACCATTCCTGCTTCTCTGTCTTTAGAACTTCCACATACGAGATTTTCTTATTCTGATTTCCTGGGCTTGTCTAGCTTCCCTCTGCAGAACACATCCTCCATATGCAGCACTGTGCTCACCCCCACAGTTGCAACACTTTACTTTGGTGTCCTTTTCACATTTACCATATTTGTGCTCCCCTCCACATCTAGCACATCTTAACTTTCCCTTATGTTGCTGAGCAGTGTGACTCATCCTTTGACATTTGCAGCACCTGAGTGGCTTTGGGACGTATTCTCCGACACCGTAATACAAGTATCCTATTTGGACTGATTTAGGGAGTGTTTCCTCAAACTGAATCATGACAGGCAGTGTATCCTGCAGTGAACCTTCTCTTTTACTCTTTAGCCTTTTCACATCCTTCACTTTTCCTCCTTGGATCTCGTTTTTCACTTCTTCCACAGACATGCTCAAAGGGACGCCTGATATAACTCCCCTCAAGTTTGCTGTTGAGATATGTAGTTTGTTATCAAATAGGGTCCGGGGTAAGATTTTTTTGTTTTTTTTTTGGGGGGGGGGGGGTTCAGAATGGTGGTGGTGGTTGGGGTTCAGCCCCCCCCCCCTCACAAATTCCTGGCTACACCACTAACAGCCTTATTCCAAAAGGGATTAAATTCATTTGTTTCCTCAAAATTCTACACACAATACCCCATAATGACAACATGACATAAGTTGTTTTTTTTTTAAATTTTTGCAAATTCATTAAAAATAAAAAAACACTGTAGCAAGGACAGTGAGTTGCTAGCCATTAGCATGCGACTGACATACCTCCCCAGAGAATTCTCACGTCATTGTGATTGTGATCTACGTACCCCATCTGCAAGTGCTGAGGCAGCATGTGACGTCATCCACACAGTCAGCAGCAAGCTGCAGACATAGCACCCAAATGCTCTCCAGTTCATCGCTGGTGATTTTAACAATACTTCCCTGTCCTACGCTCTGCCCACTTTCATCCAGTATGTCCCATGCCACTCCAGAGACAATAAAACGCTGGACTTATTTTTATGCAAACACCAAGGAGGCTTACACCTCATCACCCCTTCCCTCCCTTGGAAGATCTGATCACAATCTGGTTCACCTCCTGCCTGTATACAAACCCCTGGTACACAGACAACCTCCTGTTACCTGCACAGTGAAGATATGGTCCAAGGAGGCAGAGGACGCTCTGAGGACTGTTTTCAATCCACACTGCGTGGGAGCAGCTTTGGGATCCACATGGTGAGGACATCGACGGCCTCACACACACCATCACAGATTACATCCACTTCTGTGTGGAGAACATCGTACCCACCAATATCAAACAGTGTTTCTCAAACAACAAACCCTGGATCAACCCTGAGATAAAGTCACTGCTGAAGGAGAAGAAAAGGATCTTCAGGACAGGAAGCAAGGAGGAGCTAAAGTCCGTACAGAGGGAGCTAAGGAGGAAGATTAGAGAGGCAAAGGACAGTTACAGGAAGAAGATGGAGGACAAGCTGCAGCAGAGTAATGCCAGCAGTGTCTGGAGAGGCCTCAAAACTATCTCTGGGCACCAGAATACCAGGCCATGGGGGGTAAGGAGTGGGTGAATGACCTGAACCTGTTCTTTAACAGGTTTGACCAACCGCCCTCTTCTCCGCCTGTACACCAACCCCTGCTGCCTCCACCTTCACCTATTCCCCGTCCACTGCCCTCCCTCCACCCCCTTACATCCCCCAGCTGTCAGTGCACATCCGCTGCTGTTTTTCCCCATCACAGACCCAACCCCCCCCCCCCCCCCCCCCCCAGCACACAGCCCCCTGCTCCCAGTCTGTCCCTCACTAAGACCCAGCTGAGAGCTGAGCAGAAGATGATCAAAGCGAAGAAGGCTGCAGGTCCGGACAGCATCAGCTCGAGGCTCAAGTCCTGTGCAGATCAGCTATGCGGGATCGTGGAGCACATCTTCAAGCTGAGCCTGAAGCTAGGGAGGGTACCACAGCTGTGGAAAACATTCTGCATGGTACCTGTGCCAAAAACTCTGCACCCCAAGGACCTGAATAGCTACAGACCAGTGACCTTCACATCACACCTAATGAAGACCCTGGAGAAGCTGCTCCTCAACCATCTCCACCCCCTGGTTGGACCAGCAATGGACCCACTTCAGTTTTCCTACCAGCATGGCATCGGGGTGGAGGATGCAGTGATCTTCCTCCGATATCGTTCCCTGTCCCACCTGGAGAAGCCTGGGGGCACTGTGAGGATCATGTTCTTTGATTTCTCCAGTGCTTTCAATACCATCCAATCAGTGATTCTGAGGGACAAGCTGCTGTGTCCAGGGGTGGACAAGCACCTGTCATCGTGGATCCTGGACTACCTCACAGATTGACCACAGTTTGTGAGGACCCAGGAATTTGTGTTTGACACCATCATCTGCAGTATGGGGGCCCCCCAGGGAACAATTCTAGCTCCGTGCCTGTTCACCCTCTACACTGCTGACTTTACACACAACACACCACACTGCCATCTACAGAAGTTCTCTGATGACTCTGTGATCGTCTGCCTCATCTGACGGGGATGACGCGGAGTACAGTGGACTTATCCAGGACCTTGTCGACTGTGTGCCTGCGGAACTGTCTCCAGATCAATGCGAGGAAAACCAAAGAACTGGTGATGGACTGCCACAGGTGTGGACAACCCCCCACAGCACCGGTAAACATCCAGGGAACAGACTTTCAGATGGTGACATCTTACAAGTACCTGGGTGTTCACCTGAACAATAAGCTGGACTGGTCATACAACATCAACGCGCTCTACAAGAAGGGGCAGGGCAGGCTCTTCCTCCTGAGGAGACTCGGGTCTTTTAGAGTGTGGGGGGCACTCCTGAAAACCTTTTATGATTCTGTGGTGTCATCAGTCTTTACGTATGGAGTGGTCTGCTGGGGCAGTGGCACCAGGGCAGCCAACAGGAAGAGAGGGAACAGGCTGATCAAAAAAGCCAGCACTGTTCTGGCACAATACCTCAACCCAGTGGAGGAGATAGGAGGACGGTGGCTAAGCTGTCATCTCTGCTGGAGTCCGAGTCCCACCCCATGCGGGAAATGCTGAACGCACTAAGGAGTTCATTTAGCAGTAGGCTGTGCCATCCTAAGTGCTCGAGGGAGAGATTACGCAGGTCCTTCCTACCTACGGCTGTCATGTATAATCTAAATACTGCTCAGAGGGCATATTAAACGTCACAGCTTTGCACAATAGAGATCACCCCCTCCAATACACAACTAAGACAATTACAGTTATTATAGAGGGTGGCAACAACACTGTTCATTCAATGTGAAATGTACTGTCTGGGTCTATATTTTTTGCTGGGTAATTTAACTGTAATGCTGTTGATACCATCTAGCTGCAATGCTCCTGCACTATGTATATAACTGTGTACATATGTAGATTTATTTACTGCTTTGGCTAACCTGTTCTTAGCTTATTTACTATTGCTCCGAGCGCTACTGCAATCCTGGAATTTCCCCATTGTGGGATTAATAAAGACTTATTTTGTCTCATCTTACACTATCTTAGGCTAATCACCTGCTGAGGTAGCTCAGCTCTCTGCCCTGAGTAAAGAGCTGCGCTCCCATCCAAATTTTTTTCCTCTGTTTTTTTCGGCTCGTTTTCCCCTTTTCCTTTTGACTTTTTTCTTTGAACATTTATCTACCTCAGCCCAGCTTTACCCAAAGCCAACGTAAAGCTGAGCCTCAATGATTATTTTTGTTTTTGTCTGTTTTAAGTAGGTAGAGAAGACTTAAGGTGCCTTCACACCAAATGCGAACATGTAAACACACAAATAGACATGAATTTACTATCTGAGTGAGATGCAGACAGGCAAAGTTGCCTTCACCTTTAACCAAATTCTCCCGTAGGATTAGATCCCATGCCCCTTTTTATGTTTTTTAAGACAGTCTACTTCAACGTTGCACAATTGTGTTAGTACTCAGGGATGACAAAGCCACTACCACAACATTTGAATCAAGTGCCTTAAGACCAAACCGACTACCAAGTGTGTGTTATAACAACGCCAATTGCCATCCTTCCAACAAGTGGGCGATTGTAGCGGAAACGGTACCATGTAGATGGATGTGCTTCAGTGACCCTCATCAACCACAAGACCAAAGGAACCCTGTTATTGCCTTCTGCTCACCAACCCCAACTCTTTCTTCACAGCCCTTCGAACAATGAGGAACAAATGTGCATTGTTATTCTCTTTTTTATCGAACACCCTATACTGCCTTTGCATTCAAGCAAACCTCTGTGAATTCTTATCAAAACCTACATGAGAGACTTCCGGTTATGGCTGCCACGTAGGACGGACGTGTCTCGCTCTGCTCTGCTCCTGGAGAAAAAAAATCGGCAAATAACTCTCTCATTTGGGACAGAACGTATCTCAGCATTTGGGCGAGGATATGTCGGCGAAGCCTAAGGCTGGAAAACCAGGAAAAGGAAAAAGCGAGCCGCCGAAACAGTCCAAATTAACGGACTTTCAGGTCTGTGACGCAGCAAACAAAACTCCATATATGGCGGAGGAGGCTGGCAACGGTGCGATGTCTGCGCGGGGAGGCGCAGATGCGCTGATGGCTGCCATGAGTTCAATGAGAGCGGACTTTTCCTCTAGATTTGATGGGATTATGACAGCGTTGGAAGGAATAAGAAAGGAATTGGGTGACTGTGTAGAACGAACGGCGCAGATGGAGCTCCGTCTCGCTAGTGCTGAAGATGACGTCACCCGTCTTCAATTAAAGGTGCGCACTTTGGAAAAAAAAAATAAATCTCTGGAAGATAATATTTTGGATTTGGAATCTCGGTCAAGATAGAATAATTTGAGGCTGGTGGGTCTTCCAGAGGAATCAGAAGGTCGGGACGTATGTTCCTTTCTGGAAAAGTGGATTCCGGAGGTGCTGGGCAGCGAGGAGTTGCAATCAGCAGTGGTTCTGGAAAAAGCACATCGTATTGGCCCACGGAGAGATAAGGGACCGCCGAGGACCTTAATTATGAAGTTTCTTAGCAACAGAGACAGGATGAAGATCTTCAACGCTGCACGTGCTAAAGGAGAGATTAAACACCAGGACCAGCAGGTGCGGTTCTACCCAGATTTGGCCACAGGAATCCAGCAATTGAGGAAGCAGTTTGATCCCGTACGTAAGGAGCTGCGCAACCTTGGGATTCGTCATGGTGTAATCTATCCTGCGAGACTGCTGACCACGTATGAGGGCAGAACCCACATCTTCAAGACCCCAGAGGAGGCGCAGGAGTTCATCAAGAAGATCAAAGAAGAAGAAGAGACTGGTGGGAGCTAAGCATGAACAAAATATAAGGTAGAATAATTAAGCATTTGCACAGGCATCTGACTGACTTGAAGTAAATAGTAAGTTTACAAAATATAGATTGTATTATATATTAAAAAAACAAAACAAAAACAAAACAAACAAAAAAAAAACTATGATGTACAAAGTTGTTAAAAATTTTGGAGTTAAGTTGGAAAACTACAGAGGAGAGTTAATGTTACGTCATTAAAAGCAGTAGAGTTAGGGTGATTGGGAGGATGAAGAAGGAGTGGCTTAGGCTGTTCCCCGTGGGTGTGGAACGGTCGATGGCTATATCGGGAGACAGAATTTTTCTTTTGATTTTGGGGGGTTTGCCACAAGTGTGGGAAGGGGAAATTTGTTTGTGTGTAGTTTGTAGGATGAATGTTCAACCACTCATGTTTTTGCTTCTCTGTATGAGCATGTTTACACTGCAAGGTAATCCCAAACTCTCTATTGATCATGGACCAAAGTGTTAATCTTAATTTAACTTCATGGAATTGCAGAGGTCTACAAAATTTAAAAAAACTTAAACAAGTTATGAATAAAATAAAGGACATGGGTTCAAGAATTGTGTTTTTACAAGAAACTCATCTGATAGAGGAGGATGTTAAAAGAATTAGGAGTAGATGGCAGGGAAGTGTATTCACCTCTTCATTTTCATCCCGAGCCAGGGGAGTTATGACTCTCATACATAAATCAGTTCCTTTTCAAGTGAAAAATGTAATTGGAGACAAATTTGGAAGATATGTAATCATTCAAGGTTCTTTGCTATTAGAAAATATAAATCTTGTGAACTTATATGGTCCCAATATAGATGATCAGAAGTTCTTTGCTAATTTATTTCTCATCTTATCATCACTTACAGGGCAACATATAATAGCAGGGGATTTTAATTGTACATTGAATCCAGGTGTGGATAGATCAACAGGACTGGATTGTACGCACATTGGATGTAGGATGACTATTAATCATTTTATGAAAGAATTGAGATTGTTAGACATATGGAGAGAAATGAAACCACAAGTTAAAGCCTATTCTTGTTATTCCAGTACCTACAAGACATTCTCACGTATTGATTATTTTTTGATTTCCACAGAATTAAGGTCCAAGGTTCAAAACTGCTTTTATGATAACATCGTGATCTCTGATCATGCACCCTGTTGTCTAATATATGTAGATAAAAAATTGACAAAGGAATCAGGTAGATGGCAATTTCAGCATAAATGGCTTCAGGATGAGGAATTTGTCAAGTATATAGAAAAACAGATAGACGAGTTCTTTGACATCAATACTACACAAACATCAGCATGTGTAAAGTGGGAGGCTTTCAAAGCTTTTATTAGGGGACATATTATTAGTTATACAGGATCAAAATCTAAGAAGACTCGAGAGGAGAGAGCTAAATTGGAACATAAAATAAAAAGTCTTCAGGAAAAAGTGTATGCAGGAAGAGATCCAAGGTTGGAGAATGAATTACTGATTTTGAGAGCTGAATACGACAAAAAATCAGCGAATAGAGCTGCCTCGAGTCTTCTAAGATTGAAACAATCTTTTTATGAACAAGGTGAAAAATCAGGAAAATTATTAGCATGGCAGATTAAACAATTGGAAATTAAAACACCAATAACCAGTATTATAAGTAACGGACAGGTAGTTATAGATCCTTTAGAAATTAATAGAGCCTTTAGAGATTACTATGAAAAATTATATGATACCAAAAATGAACCTGATTTAACAAAACTAAATGGGTTTTTGAACAAACTATCTATACCGTGTATTCCAAATGAAAACAGGGAGATATTGGAGTCTAAAATTAGTCAAGAAGAAGTTGGGCTAGCCATTGATAATATGAAATCAGGAAAAAGTGCAGGACCAGATGGTCTTCCAGTTGACCTTTATAAAAAATTTAAGAATAAATTAATAAAACCTTTTTTGGAAATGGTTTTAGAAGCATTTCAAAATAATAATTTACCATCATACATAAATAATGCCTTAATTATACTGCTGCCAAAACCAGGTAAGCCCTCTAATAAATGTGAAAATATGAGACCAATAAGCCTATTAAACGCCGACCTTAAGATAATCTGTAAAATTTTAGCAAGACGAATACAAGAAATTTTACCAAATATTATTAATCGAGATCAGAATGGCTTTATAAAGGGTAGACAAGGCTTCCATAATGTAAGAAGACTATTTAATATTATTTATTTTAATAAAGAAGCACCGGATACAGCTCTCCTATCATTGGACGCCGAAAAGGCCTTTGATAGAGTTGAATGGCCCTTTCTTTTTGAAGTCCTACAAAGGTTTGGACTTGGAAATAATTTCATAAAATGGGTTCAAATAATATACAATAATGCTACAGCAGAAATCCTAACAAATAACAATATTTCAAAACCAATAAAAATCAATAGAGGATGTCGACAAGGCTGTCCACATTCACCTTTACTGTTTACTATGGCAATTGAACCTTTAGCGATAGCGATACGTTTACATTCACAAATATATGGAATTAAAGTTGGACCAACAGAACATAAAATCTCCCTGTACGCCGATGATATAATTTTGTTTATGTCGAATCTAAAAAAATCAATTCCAACCTTGTTGAATTTAATAAAGAATTTTGGGGAAATATCAGGATATAAAATAAATAAAACTAAATCTTCAATATTAATGCTAAATGAGACCCAGAGAAATTACCCAGCCCCTGAGGTAAATCAATTCAATGTTGTAAATCAGTTTAAATATTTAGGAATCCAAATTATGCCTAAGCTAGAATCAGTCGCCAGTGTCAACTATGAAGCCTTAATGTCAGATATCAATGAGTTAACTCAGAGATGGATGTCACTACCAATGTCGATGATCGGGAGAATCAATATACTTAAAAGTAATATTTTACCTAAAATACTTTATTTATTTCAATACATTCCCTTATCACCACCTTTAGATCTATTCTCAAGAATAAAAAAAAAGTTAGTGGAATTTATATGGAACAGGAGGGCTAGATTACGTTTGTCTTTATTATATTTACCATTTGATCGTGGAGGTCTGAAATGTCCAAATTTTATGTTGTATTATTGGTCGGCACAACTGAGGTCTATGACATATTATTTTTCATCAAATGATCTCCCTCACTGGACTGAAATGGAATCATACAATTTACCTTTACCTCTTCCCATATTCATATACTCAGATTCGGCAAAAAAATTACAAAAACAAGTTAAAAATCCATTTGTAAAGCATATGATCAAAATATGGTGTGAAGCTAAAAACTATTTAAAAGAACCACAGTTATTGTCACAATTTAGTCCAATATGGGGTAATCAATATTTTAAACCAGGGAGAGCGGACGCTGTATTTAAAGTATGGAATTTAAAAGGGATACAAAAGATTCAGGATTTATATTTGCCATGTGCAGACAACATAATGTCTTTTGAAGAGCTGAGGATCAAATTTAATCTCAATAGAACACATTTTTTTAAATATCTTCAACTTAGAAACTTTATTCGATCAAATCAAAATAAAGCTCTCACTCGACCTATTTATTCATCCTTGGAAAAAATGATGATGAAAGATAGTAAAAGAAAGGGTATTATTTCAGAGTTTTATAACTCATTGACACTATCTTCAAGTGAAAATTCACTGAAAAGATTAAACTACTGGAAAGAAGATCTGCAAATTGAAATTTCAGAGGAACAATGGGAATTGGCTTGTACAGAAGCTCAAACCAAATCAATAAATGCACGCCTTAAATTGATACATTTCAAATGGTTAATGCGGATGTATGTTACACCGGAGGAGTTAAATAGATATAACAAAAATATACCAGATACATGCACAAAATGCATGGAAAGTAAAGGAACCCTATTTCATTGTTTATGGGAATGTAGATTAATAAGAATGTTTTGGGAAGAGGTGAGGGTAACAATTGAAAAAATAATCTCAAAACAAATCATATTGAATCCTAAACTGTTTTTGTTGGGTCTGTACCCAGAAAAGCATAATTTTAATAAAAGTGAAAGAACATTCATAGACCTCAGTTTGCTTAATGCCAAAAAATGTATTGCACTATTATGGAAAAAGACTCATAGACCAGATGTGACTCAGTGGTTAAGACAGATGTTAACAAACCTTCCATTAGAAAGAATAACATATATACTGAAATCAAAGGAAATTGTGTTTGAGAATATATGGAGACCTTTTATTGATTATGTAAAAAATTTAAACATAACTCGTGAAGAAGAAGGTGAATGATGTGTGTGGACCTTGTAAATTCCAAACTGGTGAACATAATATGTATACTTATGTATTGGATTGTCTAGACTAAACAGAGGAGCATTGTTGAAGACTTGATTTTGTTGGTGGTTGTTGGTGTTTTTAGTGCATTTTTTTTTTTTTTGTAGTACTTTAGTGTTAGTGTTTGATTGTTTGTATCATGTTTGTTAAAAAAAAAAAAAAAAAGGTTCAATAAAGATATTGTGGAAAAAAAAAAAAACCTACATGAGAAATGAGGGAAAATTCCATTCTTCTCCCCGAGAAAGCAGCACCCCCGGACAGTCAGGGAATACCCAAACACTGCCACAGGACAAATGGTGACATTTGTCTCAGATTAAAAACAATCTTAAACTTCAGTATGTATCTGGACTCTGTCAATAATCTACATTTGCTTGAATGAATGAATGAATCTTTATTTGAATGAATCTTTATTTTTATTTTGGATAGATTAAAAGTACAGATTAAAAGAAACTGATGTGGTGGACACACACATGGGACCTGTTTTGTGACTCACATTTTAGGTCAGAACAAAGGCAGGAAGCTGCAGGGATCTTAGCCTTGGTATGCAAGGCTTGAGACTGTGGGGGGTTCAGTTAAGGGATTAAGGAAAGGATGCATTGGAGACAGTGGAAGTGATATCATGGAGAGAAATGCATTGTGACTGTCTTTATAATGCAAGGTGGTCTGTGTGACATGTGATCTGTGAAGTGTGAAGTTCCTGATATTTAAGGACGAGAGTTTACTGTGTCATTCTCTTTCTCTGCTTTGAGATGATGGTGCTGTGAATAAAACTGACTTTGAGAGAGAACTCTGCCTCGTCATTTTCACATCACCACACTGGTGACCCGAGACGTATAATGCAAGAAGAAAACTCCCCCGGGCCAGCCGCGGCAGGAGCCCCCAGCCAAGCAAATGCCGCTACAGTCCAGCTACCGGACTTCTGGCAGAACAATCCGTGCTCCTGGTTAAATGCGGTTGAGGTTCAACCTCCGGGGGATATCGGTAGATGCCACGAAATTCTACCACGTAGCCGCAAAGCTGGACAACAACACGGCCCAGGATGTGAAGAGCCTGATCGACCAGCCGCCGGATAGCGACAAATACGGCACGTTGAAGGCTGCACTCATCCAGCAATTCACCCCCTCGGTGGAGGAGCGAGCAGAGAGGCTCCTGGCGCTGACGGAGGGGGAAAACGACATGCCCGCGAGCCTGATGGAGAAATTGTTGAGGTTGAAAGACTCTGACGACGATCACTTCATTTTCACCTACCTCTTCCTCAGAACTCTACCGTCAGCAGCGAGAGCGACCCTGGCCACTTCGCCACTGTTGGCCCTACGGGACTACCGTGCGCTGGGCCGAGAGGCGCAGCGGATTGTCAACGCCACCAAGCGGCGCGCAGCCGCGGCCGCTGCAGCAGAACTCAGTGCGGCGACCGGAGACGACAGGAGGCCAGAGGCAGCGGTACCAGATGCACCGACGACGGCGGCGGCAGGGGCCAGGGAACGTGGACCGGACGTCCTTTGTTTCTACCATCGCCGCTTCGCAGAGAGGGTATGCAAGTGTGTACCGCCGTGCCAGTTCGGGCGTTCGGGAAACGCCAAGACCGGGGGTCGGTAGCAGCCGCGGCCCTCGGGGAAGAGAACAAGCTGCTCTACTTGTCGGACGCACGCTCGGGGAGGCATTTCCTTGTTTAGCAGCAGTAAATTTCAATATGTTGGGGGCTGATTTTCTGTGCTCACATGGTTTGTTGGTTGATCTCATTAACAGGCGCCTGGTTAATGCACTTTCTTTTGATTCTATCCCCTGTACAGCACGAGTGGCCCCGCCAACAGCACAAGCCAACGTCACAGCAGCAGACGGTAAATTCCACACACTGCTCACTCAGTTCCCAGCACTCACGGTCCCCACATTTTCGGCAACAGTCGCTAAGCACGGGGTGGAGCATTTTATTACCACTACCGGACTGCCCGTTTTTGCAAAAACTCGGCGCTTGGACGCAGTTAAACTGGCCATAGCGCGCGAGGAGTTCGCCAACCTGGAGAGGTTGGGCATTATCTGACGTTCAAACAGTCCGTGGGCTTCCTCCCTACAAATGGTCCCGAAAGCTGACGGATCATGGCGCCCTTGCGGGGATTTCCGCAGGTTAAACAACGCTACAGCGTACTACCGCTACCCAATCCCACATATCCAAGATTTTTCCGTTCATTTGGCAGGGGCGCGCATTTTTTCTAAAATAGACTTGGTCCGCGGTTACCACCAAGTCCCAGTGCGCGCTGAAGACATACCCAAAACAGCGGTAATAACTCCGTTTGGCCTATTCGAGTTTTTACGCATGCCATTCGGACTTAAAGGGGCTGCTCAGACGTTCCAACGCATGATGGACGCGGTGCTTCGCGATCTCCCTTTCGTGTTCGTCTACCTGGACGATATTTTAGTAGCCAGCGCGTCCAAAGACGAACACGAAAAACACCTGGCCACAGTTTTCCGAAGGTTGGGAGATCACGGGTTAATAATCAACCCAGCGAAGTGTCACTTCGGGGTGGCGCAGATCGATTTTTTGGGACACCGCCTCTCCCCTGAAGGAGCAGTTCCGCTACCTGACAAGGTGCGTGCGGTGGCAGATTTTCCCCGGCCGCAGACGGTCAGGGCGTTGCAGGAGTTTTTGGGAATGGTGAATTTTTATAACCGTTTTCTCCCCCGCGCGGTGCAACTCATGCAGCCGTTGTATGCCGCGCTCAAAAAAAAGAAACCCGCGGATAAGATCGAGTGGCCCCCGGAGCGGGACCAAGCGTTCTCGGAGGTGAAAGCAGCCTTGGCAAAGGCTGCGTTGTTGGCACACCCAGACCCAACGGCCCGCATAGCGCACACCACTGACGCATCAGAGGTGGCCATAGGGGCGGTCGTGGAGCAACATGTAGGCGGGGTTTGGCAGCCCCTCGCATTTTTCAGCAGGACCTTGCGCGATAGCGAACGTAAATACAGCGCGTTCAACAGGGAGCTGCTCGCTCTCCATTTGGCCATCCGCCACTTTCAGTTCTAGCTGGAGGGACGCGCTTTCACCACGTTCGTTAACCACAAACAGCTAACATTCACGATGGCCAAGGTCTCTGAACCGTGGTCAGGCCGGCAGCAGAGACAGCTGGCCACGATATCAGAGTTTATCACTGATATTCAGCACGTGGCGGGCAAACTCAATGTAGTGGCAGATTGCCTCTCGCGCGCCGTGGCGGCCCCAGTCAGCATAGGGGTAGATCATGCAGCCATGGCCGCGAAGCAGGCTAATGACGCGGACGTGTGCGCGCTCCAGTCTGGACCAACAGGGTTAAGGCTGGAGAGCAGGGTGCTGCAAGACAGTATGCCCCCCCTAATCTGCGATGTCTCCACTGGACGGCCGCGTCCAGTAGTACCGGCCGCGTGGCGCCGCCGTGTCTTTGACTTGGTTCATTCTTTGGCGCACCCTGGAGTGCGCGTGTCGGTCAAAATGGTGGGAGAGAAATTTGTGTGGCTGAGCCTCCGCAAACAAGTCAAAGAGTGGGCAGCAGCCTGCACAGGCGTGTCAACGAGCCAAAGTACACAGGCACACGAGGGCTCCTTTGGAACTGTTTCACATTCCGGCCAAGAGGTTTGATCACGTTCATGTGGACCTCGTGGGTCCCCTCCCACCGTCACAGGGGTGCACACACCTTCTGACAATGGTGGACCACACCACGCGCTGGCCTGAAGTGGTCCCGCTGGCATCAACCACAGCCGAGGAGGTGGCGCGCGCGTTTTTAACAGCTTGGGTGGCGCGCTTCGGCGTTCCGTCGGACATTACGTCTGACAGAGGCCCTCAATTTGTGTCCGAGCTTTGGTCGACAATGGCCCGCAGCCTGGGTGTCACAATTCACCCCACAACCGCGTACAATCCGCAGACTAACGGGTTATGCGAACGTTTTCATAGGTCATTGAAAGCGGCTCTCAGAGCGTCACTGACGGATACAAATTGGGTTGACAAGTTACCATGGGTGTTATTGGGGTTGCGTTCTGCGCCTAAAGAGGATCTAGAAGCCTCCCCAGCGGAGCTCGTGTTTGCGCAGCCACTCCGGCTGCCTGGGGAGTTTCTCCCAGATAACCCTGCGCCAAATGCCTCCCCGTCTCAGCTGTTGCGGAGTAACATAGAATCAAGCACGCTGCCTGGCCCCGCGCACCACAGTTTTCCGCACGTTTTTGTGCCTAAAACTTTGAAGAACGCAGAGTTTGTTTTTGTTAGACACGATGCGCACAGAACCCCGCTGCGACCGCCTTATGACGGACCATTCAGAGTGCTAGAAACAGGGGACAAGCAGTTTTTGCTAGATTTGGGTGGTAGGAAAGAGAGAATTGGCATAAACAGACTTAAACCTGCTTTTGTGGTGGCAGATGAGCAAGTGCTGTTGGCAAAGGCCCCGCGGCGAGGTAGACCACCACAGGGGGCTTCACACAGTAATGTTTCCCACAGTAATGTTTCCCCAGAACACCCGCAGAGACGGACAAAGGGTTTTCGCCCCCAGACGGAAAACCCCCAGTGTGACAGCGCCGCAGAGACGTTGAACCCCAACTACAGCAGATACGGCAGGAGGCTGAAGCCTATACAGCATGTGGACTGATGTGTATTGATGCTATCACGGCATGCATGTGGTTATTCTCTTGTTGTTCTGTTTGTCTAAAATGCTGGGGGGGCTTTGTGTGGTGGACACACACATGGGACCTGTGGGACCTGTTTTGTGACTCACATTTTAGGTCAGAACAAAGGCAGGAAGTTGCAGGGATCTTAGCCTTGGTATGCAAGGCTTGAGACTGTGGGGGGGTTCAATTAAGGGATTAAGGAAAGGATGCATTGGAGACAGTGGAAGTGATATCATGGAGAGAAATGCATTGTGACTGTCTTTATAATGCAAGGTGGTCTGTGTGAAATGTGATCTGTGAAGTGTGAAGTTCCTGATATTTAAGGACGAGAGTTTACTGTGTTATTCTCTTTCTCTGCTTTGAGATGATGGTGCTGTGAATAAAACTGACTTTGAGAGAGAACTCTGCCTCGTCATTTTCACATCACCACACTGAATAATATAACAAAGGGGGAAAAAAAATCCAACAAGGTCAAATTAGACAATAACTCCTCTGATTATACAGTTCAACATAAGTTATCCGAAATGGGTGATGGCTGAAGCCGCAGCTTATATTGCCCACCCATATTCCATCCAAGAATTCAAAAGAAAAACAAAACAAGAGCGATTACAATTCAGAACAAAGCTAAGACAAAATGTGACAAAAAACTAAGCTACAACACAACGCAGACTGGATATGACAATCCTTATGTGAGTTTACATGTCATCTTGTATATATGTTTGGAGTATTTCTTCCTTTAGTTTTTGTTTAAATTATCCAAGCGTTGTACATGATTTTAATTCAGGTCCAAAATCGTTCCATAATCTGACTCCTTGCACTGAAACACAGTGTGGTACACTTGGTGATAGTTCTCACTGAAGGTTTTTGAAATATACATGTTCCTCTGAAATGATATTGTTTCTCCCTTATTTGGAACAACTTTTGGATATTTGCGGGCAGTGATAGATTCTTCACTTTAAACATTATTACTGCAGTTTTAAAGTCAACCAGATCTTTCAACTTGAGAGCTTTTAATTTCAGAAAAAGTGGGTTTGTTGGTTCCCTGTAAGCAGCTTTGTTTATTATTCTAATAGCTCTCTTCTGAAGCATAAAGACTGGATATATGTTTGTTTTATATGTATTTCCCCATACTTCAGTACAATATGTCATGTATGGGAGTATTAATGAATGATACAAGGTATATAGTGTGGGTTGATTCAGCAAATATTTCACTCTGTGTAGTATTGCAATTGATTTGGAAATTTTACCTTTAATATAATTAATATTTGACTTCCAACACAGTTTATTATCAATTATTACTCCAAGAAATTTAGTTTCGGATACCCTTTCAATCTCTACACCATTTACACTGAGCTTAGACACTAAGTTGTTGTGATGGTTGTTAAAGACTATAAATTTTGTCTTACTTAAATTGAGCGTTAATTTGTTTGAATCAAACCACAGTTTAAGCTTTCCTAATTCCTTTCCGAGTGTATCCAAAAGTTGTTCCAAATTGCTTCCACTGCATAATAGATTAGTGTCATCAGCAAACAAAATTAAGTCCATTTTTTCTGAAACTTTACATATATCATTTATATACACTACCGTTCAAAAGTTTGGGGTCACCCAGACAATTATTTTGTGTTTTCCATGAAAAGTCACACTTATTTACCACCATGAGTTGTAAAATGAATAGAAAATATAGTCAAGACATTGACAAGGTTAGAAATAATGATTTGTATTTGAAATAATATTTTTTTCCAGATACTCAACCTGCTCAAAGGAAGGTCAGTTTTATAGCTTCTCTAACCAGCTAAACTGTTTTCAGCTGTGCTAACATGATTGCACAAGGGTTTTCTAATCATCCATTAGCCTTCTGACGCAATGAGCAAACACATTGTACCATTAGAACACTGGAGTGATAGTTGCTGGAAATGGGCCTCTATACACTTATGTAGATATTGCACCAAAAACCAGACATTTACAGCTAGAATAGTCATTTACCACATTAGCAATGTGTATTAGTTATTAGAGTGTATTTCTGATTAGTTTAAAGTTATCTTCATTAAACAAAACAGTGCTTTTCTTTCAAAAATAAGGAAATTTCTAAGTGACCCCAAACTTTTGAACGGTAGTGTACATATTGAATAACAATGGCCCCAAAACTGAACCCTGTGGGACTCTACAAGTAACCTTCAGTAACTGTGAGATTTTGTTACTAACACATACATACTGTTATCTATTCTTTAAGTAACTACATAACCAGGACAGTGCTACCCCTCTAATACCACAATTTTGTAGTTTCTTTAATAATAAATTATGATCCACTGTATCAAATGCTTTTTTAAGATCCAGGAATACCCCAACTGAATACTCTTTATTTTCAATGGCAGTTGATATTTTTTCTATAAATTCCATTAGAGCAAATGCAGTTGTCCTCTTGTGTCTGAACCCATATTGCTGCTCACACAATAAATTATTCTTCAGTATGAAGTTGCCAATTCTCTCATAGAATATTTTTTCAAGTATCTTGGAAAATTGCGGCAATAGTGAAATTGGTCTATAGTTTGAGAATTCCCCTCTGTCACCCGTCTTGTATATCGGAATTACTTTAGCTATTTTCATTGCATTGGGAAATATACCTGTTTGGAGAGACAGGTTACAGATATACGTCAGTGGTTTCACTAAGCATTCAATAATAGTTTTGACTAAGAGCATGTCAATACCATCACAGTCCGTAGATGTTTTACTTTTAAACGATTTAACAATTTCAATGACCTCTCTCTCGTCTGTGTTCTTTATGAAAATGGAGTCTTTTATAGCAGGGTTCTTGCTTATTGTATCACCTGTAGGCACCGTAATGGGTATTTCTCGAGCCAAATTAGGACCAATGTTAACAAAAAAGTTATTAAATTCATCTGCAGGTGAAGCTGCATTCACACTCTGAGTCGTTTTATTATTTTTTGAAAAATCGGTTGGATAGCTTGTATTTCTGTTTTTATTTCCAAGAATACTGTTAAGTATTCTTGGAAATACTTACCGGCTGCACGGTGGCGCAGTGGTTTAGCACTGTGGCAGCACAGTTTTACCCTCGGCCGGGGGATCGCGGGGATCATGAGATCGTGGGTTCGATCCCAGCCCCCGACCAACAGTGAGCTGTGTGGAGTTTGCATGTTCTCCCCGTGTTGCGCGGGTTTACTCCGGGATTTCTCCGGTTTCCTCCCGCATACCAAAAACATGTAGGTTTAGGGCGCTCGCGCACGCAGCGACCAGCAGCCGGTGGCTTGTCACCAGACTGCAAACCAAGTCTACCTACGGGTACAAATAAGCAACAACAAAAAAAAAAAAAACAACAACAACAAAAAAAAAAGTATTGTCCATGTATTTTTAAAATTATCTCTGTTTTTCTCCAGTTCTTTACTGTAATAGTCTCTCTTACTACATCTTATTATATATGTTAACTTATTTTTGTATGTTTTATACCGCTGCTCTGCTTCTTTTGTCCTTTTCTTTAGGAAAGCTTTATATAATAAATTTTTCTTTTTACACGCCTTTTGTAATCCTTTGGTTAACCATGGCTTATCGGCAAATTTATGTTTAAGCTTTTTCTTTATTAATAGACAATTTTTTTCATAAAGAGTTTTAACAATGTTTATAAATGTGTCATAGCCTTTATTTACATCTGATACATAGACTTCTGTCCAGCCTTGCTTCAGCAAGTCCTCTTTAAAAGAACTGATTGCATTTTGTGATTTGTATCTGAACGATTTTAAAAAATTTTCTGTATTGGCCCCCGTGTGGCCATGGATAAGTGCAAAGGTTGGCAAGTGGTCACTTATATCATTTATCAATAATCCACTTTCTATTTTCTTATAATATTAACAAACAGGTTGTCAATAAGTGTAGCAGTGTGAACTGTGATTCTACTGGGATGTGTTATTGTGGGATATAGACTCATGCTGTACATAGAGTTCATGAACTCTGTAATTACATTTTGTTGATATGGATTTAGGAGATCAATATTGAAATCTCCACAAATTACTACCATTTTCTTACTAGTAATATTATTGTACAGCTCGACTAATTTATCTCTGAATGTCTCAATGCAAGTTCCCGGCGTTCTATATATACAACTTATAATTAGATTTTTTGTTTTATCTTGGTCAAGCTCACCAGTAACACATTCCAAAATCTCTGGTAGTGCAGAGGACATTCCATTTACAAGCTTACACCTATACAGGTCATCAATATACAATGCAACACCACCACCCTTTTTTTGAGATCTGTTAATATGAAACATCTGATATCCCTCTATTGCCATCAGGGGAGCCTGCTCTTCATTAAGCCAAGTTTCAGAGACTGCGATAGTTGTAAATTTTCTGTCTAGCTGTTTTAAATAGTCCTGAATCTGTGGAAAGTTTTTAAGACTTGTGCTGTTGAAGTGTATTATTGATAGTTTACCATCTAGTTGCACTTGACTTTTGAATTGCTTTTCAGTGTAATATTCACAATGGTTATGAATATTATTGAAAAAGTGGTTATCAGGATCAATATCATTCTCCATCTCTTGTAGTTTACAGTGGGGCAAAAAAGTATTTAGTCAGCCACCAATTGTGCAAGTTCTCCCACTTAAAAGATGAGAGAGGTCTCCAATTTTCATCATAGGTATACCTCAACTATGAGAGACAAAATGAGAAAAAAAAATTCCAGAAAATCACATTGAAGGATTTTTAATGAATTAATTGGTAAATTCCTCAGTAAAATAAGTATTTGGTCCCCTACAAACAAGCGAGATTTCTGGCTCTCACAGACCTGTAACTTCTTTAAGAGGCTCCTCTGTCCTCCACTCGTTACCTGTATTAATGGCACCTGTTTGAACTCGTTATCAGTATAAAAGACACCTGTCCACAACCTCAAACAGTCAGACTCCAAACTCCACTATGGCCAAGACCAAAGAGCTGTCAAAGGACACCAGAAACAAAATTGTAGACCTGCACCAGGCTGGGAAGACTGAATCTGCAATAGGTAAGCAGCTTGGTGTGAAGAAATCAACTGTGGGAGCAATTATTAGAAAATGGAAGACATACAAGACCACTGATAATCTCCCTCGATCTGGGGCTCCATGCAAGATCTCACCCCGTGGGGTCAAAATTATCACGAGAATGGTGAGCAAAAATCCCAGAACCACACGGGGGGACCTAATGAATGACCTGCAGAGAGCTGGGACCAAAGTAACAAAGGCTACATCAGAAACACACTACGCCCCCAGGGACTCAAATCCTGCAGTGCTAGACGTGTCCCCCTGCTTAAGTCAGTACGTGTCCAGGCCCATCTAAAGTTTGCTAGAGAGCATTTGGATGATCCAGAAGAGGACTGGGAGAATGTCATATGGTCAGATGAAACCAAAATAGAACTTTTTGGTAAAAACTCAACTTGTCGTGTTTGGAGGAGAAAGAACACCATACCTACTGTGAAGCATGGGGGTGGAAACATCATACTTTGGGGCTGTTTTTCTGCAAAAGGACCAGGACGACTTATCCATGTAAAGATAGAATGAATGGGGCCATGTATTGTGAGATTTTGAGTGAAAACCTCCTTCCATCAGCAAGGGCATTGAAGATGAAACGTGGCTGGGTCTTTCAGCATGACAATGATCCCAAACACACCGCCCGGGCAATGAAGGAGTGGCTTCGTAAGAAGCATTTCAAGGTCCTGGAGTGGCCTAGCCAGTCTCCAGATCTCAACCCCATAGAAAATCTTTGGAGGGAGTTGAAAGTCTGTGTTGCCCAGCGACAGCCCCAAAACATCACTGCTCTAGAGGAGATCTGCATGGAGGAATGGGCTAAAATACCAGCAACAGTGTGTGAAAACCTTGTGAAGACTTACAGAAAACGTTTGACCTCTGTCATTGCCAACGAAGGGTATATAACAAAGTATTGAGATGAACTTTTGTTATTGACCAAATACTTATTTTACCGAGGAATTTACCAATTAATTCATTAAAAATCCTTCAATGTGATTTTCTGGATTTTTTTTTCTTATTTTGTCTCTCATAGTTGAGGTATACCTATGATGAAAACTGGAGACTTCTCTCATCTTTTAAGTGGGAGAACTTGCACAATTGGTGGCTGACTAAATACTTTTTTACCCCACTGTATGTTCAGCATAATGGTATATTTTCAGAGTTTGAGTTTCCTCACTCTGTGTCAAATGACTTCCTCCAACTGGGGATAATTGATGTCTACTCAAGTCAGTCATAAGTTTTTTGTTTGTTTTGTTTATTTTTTTTTTTAAAGTACATTGACATGGTATGTCAAAAGAACTATTCTTGCCATGTGTGGGGATATGGATTGTCATTGTCTCTTAATTTTCTTAATCAGTGTTCATCTGTATTTATTTAAGTCAGTAACATCTCTGATCATTATGCTCTTTTCTTGCTCAGGTGTTCCATTTAGTTTGATCCAAACTCTACAATTTCTTGTCCATGTTGCCTGTACCTTATTTTGTCTTTTCAGCATCCGTGCTTGCCGTGCTATTTCAGCATTTGTTTTTGTTAGGTGTTCATTTAGGTAAACTTCTGTTCCCCAGAGCTTTCTGGCCTGCCTCAGTATGCCATTCTTTACCCTTCTGTTCACAAAGCGCATCACAATTGATTTCTTTGTTTTATTATCTTTTCTGGGTAAAGCATGACAGGCTGAAATTGCATTTGCTTCGACCTTTATATCTCTACTATCAAGGAACTGAAGCACCTGGTTTTCCAGGAAGACTGATTCACTTGCGGGAGCCTCCTCACCTCTCAGTCCTGCTGTAGCATATGATTGATATTTGATGTCTAGTCCACTTATAATTAGATCATCCTTACGAGAACATTGTTCAAGATCCTCGACACGTCGCTCCAAGTCCGTAATTTTTTTGTCTTTTTCCTGAATTGTTAATTTTAATTCTCGGACTTCTTCCATTAGGCCTAATATTTTGGCCTGCTGGCTAACCATTTTGGTCACTTCTTCTGACAAGAAGTTCAGAGATTTTTTGATCTCTTCCATTTCCTCCTTCTTTGGTGGCATTTTTACTGACCTGTGGATAGTAAAAACAATCTCACAGGAAATAAGAACTCAAAGTCACACAAACTGAGTCACTGACTGTTAGAATGCTAATCTTCATGACTGGACTTCTAATATACAGTGGTGTGAAAAAGTGTTTGCCCCCTTCCTGATTTCTCATTTTTTTGTATGTTTGTCACACTTAAATGTTTCAGATCATCAAACAAATTTAAATATTAGACAAAGATAACACAAGTAAACACAAAATGCACTTTTTAACGGAAGGTGTTTATTATTAAGGGTAAAAAAAAATTCCAAACCTACATGGCCCTGTGTGGAAAAAGTGCCCCCACCACCACCACCGTTAAAACATGAATTAACTGTGGTTTATCACATCGTTGGAAAGATGAGTTTAATTTCTGTAGCCACACCCAGGCCTGATTACTGCCACACCGGTTCTCAATCAAGAAATCACTTAAATAGGACCTGCCTGACAAAGTCAAGTAGACCAAAAGATTCTCAAAAGCTAGACATCATGCTGCGATGCAGAGAAATTTAGGAACAAATGAGAAAAAGTAATTAAGATCTATCAGTCTGGAAAAGGTTATAAAGCCATTTCTAAAGCTTTTGGACTCCAGTGAACAACAGTGAGAGCCATTATCCACAAATGGTGAAAACATGGAACAGTGGTGAACCTTCTCAGGAGTGGCCGGCCAACCAAAATTACCCCAAGAGCGCAGTGACGACTCATCCAAGAGGTCACAAAAGACCCCACAACAACATCCAAAGAACTGCAGGCCTCACTTGTCTCAGTTAAGCTCAGTGTTCATGACTCCACCATAAGAAAGAGACTGGGAAAAAATAGCCTGCATGGCAGAGTTCCAAGACAAAAACCACTGCTTGTCACGAATGGCTCTTGCGAGCCATTAATAAGAGCCAAGGGCCAACCAGTGAGTTTGCGTGGTTTATTAATAAAGGAAGGCAACAAAGGAAAAGAGCATCGTGGGGCAAAACACAAATAACACAAGAGGTACACTTACGGATAACGATGAGGGAAGAGAGGAGGGCTGGAGCCGGATGTAGGGACTCCAGCCTAATCTACAACGAGAGGTACGCGTGGATAGCGTGAGGTCGCAGCCCTGAGTAAACAGGGCCGCTCCCTTATATCGGGGTTGACAGCTCATCAGCTGATGAGTGGTAATTGGCCTCCAGCCATCCCATGGAGCTTGGCTTCAGACAGCCGGAAGCACCGCTGAAACGCTGTCATAACAAAGGTCAGGCTGAGATGATGTATGGCCTGAGCGCGGACGACATCGGCGCTCAGACCATGACAGTACCTCCCCCTCGAGGCCGGGCTCAGAACGGCCAATAACACCCAAGCCCGCGCCCCAACCCCCCCTAGGGTGGGCGGATGGGGCGCAGGCCAGGAGGGAGCGAGTCAGAAAAGGAGAAAAAAAAACATGACGATGACAGGGAACAAATGAAGCAATTACAGAGTATGGTGGGGAAGAGAAAAAAAAACAAAAACACAATACTCCATAAAGCGCAGATGATACAAAGACAAGACCCAAAAAAAAAAAGGATGCAACAACAGAAGGAGGCCTATAACTAAAACACAGAGGCCCCTAAGTCGTAATGTGGCAGATACAAATCATCCCAGACAGGAGAGGGGAAGAAAAAAAAGACACGCTAAACAGCGGTAAAGATCAAAATAAGGCACATAACACAACAAAAGTGACCTTAATATCGAGAGGAAATACAAAACATGCGAGGATGACGGCAGGCAGAGTCCAATAATACACACGCAGTTCCGGCGGTCTCCCTGCGTCCAATGTCCACATGGCAGATAGGGGAAACAAGGAGCGTTCGGGCGGCCTACCTCGGTCCCAGGCTCGGAAATACAGAGTTTCAGGTGGCTGGACCAGGCCGCCGAATAGAGAGTTCAGTGGGTCGGGTGGCCGGCCCAGAGAGCCAAATGGGCGCGGCAGTCCTTCTGGCGGCCGACCCGCATCACTCAGCCACCAGGACCGCAGGGGAGAGAAAGGCAACGGCTTCCCTGTAGAGGGGAATAGTGAGGGCGAGCCGGGCCGAAAGTGAGGGGTCCAAGCAGCACCTGGTGGAGAAGGCTTGGGGGGAAAATGAGGGTGAAGGTGAGGAGGAAGATGAGCCAGTCCAGTGTCCGGTGGCAGGGGATCTGCAGCTCCCACACCAACCTTCGACTCTGCTGGTGCTGCACCCTCGTCGGACCCCGATTGGGTCACGGTTGCATCCGCGATGGACCCCGATTGGGTCATGGCTGCACCCGCGTCGGACCCCGACTGGGACGGCGCCGCACCAGGACCGACCTCCAACCCCGAACCCGGAACCTCTGGCACAGCGGGCGAAATCAGCTCCTCGCCGGTGACCCTGGGAGAAGGCTCGGGAGAGAGAAAAGAACCGGGATCAGTATCACCGGCAGCGCCAGAACCCGGCGAGACAAGTTCGGACGCAGCGCGCGGCTGCACCCGGCTCGCCTCCCCAAGAGACAGGCAAAAATGCTCTAGAATGGAAAGGAGAAAGACAACACAGAGCACTTGCCTGATCTCGGGTTCTGACGCCGTCCAGGACTCCGAAGATCCGGGCTCAGACAGCAGGAGGTCGTCATCAGGCTCCCACTCAGCTATGTCGGGCTCCGCAGCTGGCATGATGGTGTCCGCAGCCTCTGGATCCACCGGCACCGATGTCCACGCCGACGGGCCACACGGTGTGGTGGCAGGGGACCCTCGACCCGCTGGACCGGACCACTCGTCTGTGGAGACCCGGGGACACTTCCTCGTCGGTGCAGGCTCCACGCTGCAGTCCGCTCTCCTCCTCCGCCCATGATGTGGCTGCGGGACCGGAACCAGGCTCTCCAGAACTGCAGGCCCCCTCCTCATCCGGCGACGTAGGCCTGGCGTTGAGGACCGCTCAGTGGAGGGAGACACAGAGGATGCGGGATTAACAATCAAAGCCACAGCAGGTGGTGGGAGCTTGGGGGACTGCGGACCCCGAACTCCACCCCCAGGAGTCTGACAAGGCAAATCACAATAATGAGAATATGAATGAACTTGGACTTGCCTGTCTCCTGGAGGCAGGATGGTGCCTGCTGCAGCGGACGTTGCTCCTCCCATTCCCCGCCGGATGGTGGCAGAGGGCCCCCTGGGAGGAAGAGGGGGAGCCACTCAAGAAGGTTCCGGGACGGGGCTCGCCAAAACAGGACTCCAGGTACACACAGCAGCCGGGATAGGTGTCGAGGAGGAGGGGGCGACAGCCGAAACAAGTCGGGCACGGAGTGCTGACGGGACAGCAGGAGAAGATGGCCCGGAAGGAGAGGCTGCAGGGATTCCCCTCTGACGAGGCGGGAGTGACAGCTGTGTGGGAGGTTGAGCCCTTGCGGCAACCCGGAACTGGATCCGGACGGGATTCAAGCTGAGGTTGATTGTGGAGGTGACGACGGTTTCTGGCAGAGGGCGAGGCGAAGGTGAGGTCCGGGAATCGCTGCTCCTGTGCGGAGACAGAGGCGAGGAGGTCGGCGAACTCAGGAAAGTCACTTAACCCGGGATTCCTCTCCACCAGTCTGACTGCCGCCGTCACATACTTAATGATTTCTGTAGGATGAACAGCGGAGCGAGCAGCAGCCACTTGGTCCCAGATGTTAATTGCTGTCAGCTGTAACTTCTCTGGGGGAATCCCGACTGACGTCATGCTCAATGGGGGAAGACCCCTGGATGGTGCGAGCTCCCGGGCCGGAACGGAGGCAGGAGCGGGATCCCGAAGCGAGGGGCGACGATTCCTCCTCTTCGGCTTCCTGCCGGGATTTCCCTCCAGCCCACGGAGTATCTCGCGCTGTGCGGCGACGTCATATCTCCTCGCGCTGACTTCAGGGTGGTTAGCGAAGTGGGGTTGATGATTAAGGATGTCCTCAGCTTGGTCCAGGTACCAGTGCATGTCGCGGTGGAAGTTGAGGAGAGAGGTGGTGATGAGGATTTCATCGACGCACTCGAGGGCGTCCGCCAGATCGTCGCTCTGACTCTGAGTGCGGGCCCTCCGCGACGGCATGCTTCCAGCACGGTACCCAAACAGGGAAGAACAAAGTCCAATTTATGCAAAAACTCACGGTGGCCGGCAACTCACTGGCTGCGACCTACTGTCACGAATGGCTCTTGCGAGCCATTAATAAGAGCCAAGGGCCAACCAGTGAGTTTGCGTGGTTTATTAATAAAGGAAGGCAACAAAGGAAAAGAGCCTCGTGGGGCAAAACACAAATAACACAAGAGGTACACTTACGGATAACGATGAGGGAAGAGAGGAGGGCTGGAGCCGGACATAGGGACTCCAGCCTAATCCACAACAAGAGGTACGTGTGGATAGCGTGAGGTCGCAGCCCTGAGCAAACAGAGCCGCTCCCTTATATCGGGGTTGACAGCTCACCAGCTGATGAGTGGTAATTGGCCTCCAGCCGTCCCGTGGAGCTTGGCTTCAGACAGCTGGAAGCACCGCTGAGACGCTGTCATAACAAAGGTCAGGCTGCGATGATGTTTGGCCTGAACGCGGACGACATTGGCGCTCAGACCATGACACTGCTGAGCAAAAAGAACATAACAGCTTGTCTCAGTTTTGCCAGGAAACATCTTGATGATCCCCAAGACTTTTGGGAAAATACTCTGTGGACTGAAGAGACAAAAGTTGAACTTTTTGGAAGGTGTGTGTCCCATTACATCCAGCATGAAAGTAACACAGCATTTCAGAAAAGGAACATCATACTAACAGTAAAATATGGTGGTGGTAATGTGATGGTCTGGGGCTGTTTGGCAGCTTCAGGACCTGGAAGACTTGCTGCGGTAATGGAACCATGAATTCTGCTGTCTACCAAAAAATCCTAAAGGAGAATGTCTGGCCATCTGTTTGTGACCTCAAGCTGAAGCACTCTTGGGTTCTGCAACAGGACAATGATCCAAAACACACCAGCAAGTCCACCTCTGAATGGCTTAAGAAAAACAAAATGAAGACTTTGGAGTGGCCTAGTCAAAGTCCTGACCTGAATCCCATTGAGATACTGTGGCATGACCCTAAAAAGGCGGTTCATGCTCGAAAACCCTCCAATGTGGCTGAATTACAACAATTCAGCAAAGATGAGTGGGCCAAAATTCCTTCACAGCACTGTAAAAGACTCATTGCCAGTTATCGCAAACACTTGATTGCAGTTGTTGCTGCTAAGGGTGGCCCAGTTAGTTATTAGGTTTAGGGGGCAATCACTTTTTCACACAGGGCCATGTATGTTTGAATTTTTTTTTCACTTAATAATAAACACCATTTAAAAACTGCATTTTATGTTTACTTGTGTTATCTTTGTCTCATATTTAAATTTGTTTGATGATCTGAAACATTTAAGTGTGACAAACATACAAAAAATGAGAAATCAGGAAGGGGGCAAACACTTTTTCACACCACTGTACCTTAAATATGTCTGCCTTTTCGTAAATATCTGCATGTTTTATGATCAAGTTATTTTAGAGAAGCTAGATAATTAATCAAGTAGAATCGCTTAGTTGACAAAGGTGCCTTATGTGCTCACTGTCTTGTTCTCTCCCAGCCAAATCCTAGCTCAGTGAATCACACCTTCCCACATTCTCTCTTTCATTGTTTGGTAACCATTGTAACAAAGCCAGCCTCCGTGCAGTCACTCACTGATTTGTTGAGAGATTCCAAACTCCTCCCTTCCAGCCTGTGGAGAGAAAAGAGTTAATAAGACCCACAGGAGATCACTCTCCTCTGTTTCTGGCTCTTCATTTGTCTACACTCTTCTGCAATTCTTTTCTCTTTGTTCTGCTTTTCTTCTTTTAAACTGTCTTCCCAGGCGATTACCTTGTGTTTTCTAGTTACAGTTTTGTAGATTTTTGTAGCTCACGTTTTTCTGTAGAGTTTGCCTTTGTTAGATCTCGGGATTAAAGCCCAAGTAGCTTTTTGTTTCTTTTTGATCTTATCTAATTTAACCACCGATCAGTGGGAGACTGGATACAAAACTGGTGTGCGCAGACCAGCTGCCCTTATTCAGCATATCAGCCGGTTGAGACCCAGCACCGGGTCTCCCCACTCTCCCTGAAGCAAGTCTGCCTCAAGTGACCTTGGAGTGAAGCTATATGGATTTTGCTAGCCAAAATTCCCAACGAGGCTCCAAGGAGGACCACCTTCCCTCCGCCTGAAACAACCTTCGCCAGGGCTTTGTATCCACAGCAGGCGCTCACCTTTTACATCTCATCTGTTGTGGTGGTCATGCTGGTTTTGATTTGTTCCATTAGAAAAGCAGCTGCAAGCTTGTTGGTTAAATCCTGACGGTGCTTTGTCTCAGATACATTCCTGATTCTGCGCAACCCCTCTCTCTCCCTCGCTTTCTGAACACCCATTAAGAATCCAAATTCTACACTCTAAATTTTTGTGACTACTTTATCATTACAACTGCATAAATTTTCTTTAACCTCAGAGTAACCTCAGAGCGCTATATAAGTGCAGGTTAGTTAGTAGAGTAAAGACCCATACAAAGAGGACCCGCTCTTTCCGGCTGGAGCGGGTCCTCAGGCTCTCGTGAGGAGACACAGAATGCGTGTGTCAGCAGCAGTAGTCAGAGAGAGAGTGAACATGAATTTCCGTCAGCTTATATACCCAGTTACAGACAATACATGAAAGGCATGGGACATTTGCATAACAGTAAGAGCAGGAAGCATGAACACAATGCATGAATGGCACATTAACATCACAGTACTGAGCAGGAAAGAGCCAGACGAAGCGAGGCTGCCTGTTGACATTAATACACACATTTCACTGTTATGTTAATTGCTCTAGCCGAGTGCTCTGTTTGTCCCAGTCTGTTGTGGGGGTGCCCCACAACCTTAGGAGTATAATATGTTCATATTTCATGCAATTGAGTAACGTCAGTTACTGCCATGTTTTATTCTGCTGGTCTTAAATGCCTTGTTTGTGCCACTCCATTGAGTTTAATAAAAAGGGGTTTACTAAAGTTAAAAGGTGTGATTTCTCCTTGTCCAATATTGTAACAACTCAGTGTCAAGAATTCTGCCACCAGATTATGAGACTGATCACGTGACAGGTATTGTCACTTTGTGATATGCAATTTCACATTGACGCTGCTGATGCAGAAGAACCACGCAGAGTAGTTTAGTAAGCTAGCAGCCGGATGAAAAAGTCAGAATAAAGTAAAAATGGAGAGGCAAGAAATTTGAGACATGTCCGTCTGCAGCTCGCAGACTCCATCAACACCTCTTCAACTAGTTACAGTCCCTCTGCAAGTTACACCTCCATGTTACGTCACTCCACAAAATGACTGGCCATAGCTGACTGTTCACATATGGCTGAGCCAGCACCGGGCTGATCATACACAAATTCAGATGCTGTAGCCTTGTAGATGGGCTGATGGTGGCCACACATTTCAAAGTACGGATGTAAAAGAATCTAAAAATGAGAGTTTAGCCCATAGAAGGTAAAAAAAAAAAGTTTCAGGTCTAGTCTTTGGATGACGTTTCTTTGCGTGACCACGCGCTACCCCATTGCCCAGCAACCCTGACAGCCGCAGTTGAGGGTTTTTCATTTTTTGACAGCGATGGAAGCAGTGTTGTTTTCATTGAATACAAACCAAATCTTACTGACTAAAAGTAGACAAAACTATTGATAATGAACAGACTAAAATAAAAATATAAAAATCATCACAATAAATATGGACTCAAATTAGGTGTCAAAAGTAAAATGCATAAATGGTCATTTTAGTTTAATTTCTAACTTTAATGGATGAAAAAAATAGATATAGTTTTAGTTGATGAAATTAACACTGGATGTAAGTTTATTGTTGTGTTTGTTTGTTTTAAATGATTGCATTTACTTTACCTTTTACTGGAGAAGCGTCACCAGGCAAAGGACCATAACCAGATAATCACCCAGAGTTGAAAGAAGTGGAAAAATTTGTAAGTCCTCCTGCTGAACAACACACACTGCACCACTTTAACAAACTCCCAGCAAATTCTGAACGGGCAAAAAAAAAAATCACGAAAACTTGTAACAGCACTTTATTTTGTTTTATAACTTTAATTTGTTTTTTAAGTCTCCGAAGAATTTAGGTACTTAAGTTTATATTTGTGCAGGTTTAAAAATTAAAACTACTTATCTTATGCATCAATTGCATTCAGTTCTTGTTGAAGTTGTTCATTGCATTAAGTTACTGCATAGGTAACTGTACACTGACTGCATACAGTCACGTAGAGCTACTATTTAAATGGATGTTCAAAGTATTTGTTGTTGGTCAGTGACGCTATTGACCCCTGGCATTCTAATGTTTGCACATGCAGTAATACTTATGAGAATTTTCTGGAGAATATTCTGGATAGTTTTTGAGAGCTTTAATAAACCTGCAGGTGAAGACAGCAAGCATATTTGTCCACTTCCATGTTCATAAAAATATGACAAACTTGAAAAATTACCGACTTCAGGTACACTGTGTCTGTATGGAAAAACACGCCATTAATGCATTATTAATCACAATTAACTTAACATTCCAAAAGATTAATTGTGATTAAAAATTTTAATCGTCCAACACCACTAAAAATATATGTATATATAACCCTCCAAAACATCAACACACTGTACTTTACTTTCAAGCTTTCCTCAGCATTTTTTGCAGTGGACTTTTTTTCCTGAGATCAGTGGGTTTTTGTCCTGAGCTGAGAGCCAAATGTCAATCAAAAATTGATTCTGAATGGAATCATGACCCCAAGAATTGGAATCAAATTGAATCCTGTGACTTCTAAAGATTCACAGCCTTAGTAACTAGGCAGCATCGGATTGTAGTCTGTAGGGTGGGGTTAAGAGGAGAGGTGGCAATCAATGAGCAGCAGTATGGTTTCATGCCAAGAAAGAGTACCACAGACGCAACGTTTGCTTTTAGAGTGTTGATGGACAAGTATGGAGAGGGTCGGAAAGAGTTGTACTGCATCTTTGTGGCTCTAGAGAAAGCATATGATAGAGTCCCAAAAGAGGAAGTGTGGTACTGTATGAGAATAGAATAGGCTTTATTGTCATTATAAAGTTGTAAAAGTACAACAAAATTGTGGGTGCTCCTCCTGGCTACTGTGCAGGAAAGTATGAAAAAAAATATAAAAACAGCTATAAAACACACATTTGAATAAAATAGTATACATTAAGTAGAATGATAAGAAGTATAAAAAAATACACACATTGGTAGTCACTTCGCAGATAGATCATTATAGCAACTGTCGGGGGCGATAATGACTGTTTCATTTAGGTCTGATCAGATTCCTCCATGCAGCTCTGTCCTTCGCCCTCTGCTGCCAGGAACTCCTGACCTTGTTAACCTGGGTGATGTCCGAGTCGGTATGAGCTGCTTTCTGACTGACCATTTCATGAAACTGCTTGCAAAGTATTTGAGTACCGCTAGGTTTTGCTGGACTAGTGGCACATTCTTGGCTGAGAGAGTTATTATCAGTGGCAAGGACAGGCCAAGACAAACTGACTTCAGTATCTGTTGCAGTGACTGACCAGATGATAGGTTTGTTTATCTCTGCTCTTTGTGTAGTGCATGTCACGATGCACCAACTGGCAAAAGTCCACCACAGACCTTGCGACAGATGTGCTTATCTGCCAGAATGTCCAGTCTCACCCCGTGTAACTGGGAGTCATCCACCACAGACCTGTGACATATATTGCTTTTAGTTCTGCCAGGATGCTCAGTTTCACCCTCCACGCCCTCAGAAGGGCGGGGTTGCCGGTTGAGTCACCGACCCATGAGGCAGGTAGTACCAGTTTTCATGGTTATCCGGTAGCAAGCAAACCAATGCCTGACCCGACATGCAGGTAGATCAGTGTACTGAAAAAGTGCAGAGTGCCAAGACAGGTGAGTTTTTAAAAAAAATGATTATTAAAAGGTCCTCAGTTCTATGTATGTGAGCGATGTGGGGGGAGGGGGATGGACCTCGGGCTGTTTGCAATCTCGATCACCCAGGGGAAGAAACTGTCAGTCTGGAGGTGTGTGACCTGATTGATTTGAACCGTCGTCCTGAGGGAAGCAGGTGAAACAGGTAGTGGGCGGGATGTGAGGGGTCTCCTGTGATGGCCTTTGTCTTCCTGAGACAGGAGGATCTGGAGATGTCCTCCAGGGAGGGCAGAGGGCCACCGATGATTTTTTTGGGAGGCGATGCTGATAACCCTCTGCACATCCTTCCTATTTTTAGCAATGGAGCCGGCGTACCACACACACAGACAGTAGGTGAACACGCTCTCCAGTGAGCAGCGGTAGAAGGCCAGCAGCAGCTTCTGGTCCAAGTTGTTCTTCCTCAGCACACGGAGGAAGTGCAGTCGCTGCTGGGCTTTCTTCAACAGGGCTTTGGTGTTGACGGTCCAGGAGAGGTCAGAGGTGATGTGGCTGCCCAAGAAACTAAAGGTGGTGACAGTTTCCACGTGGTCTCCATTTATGAGGAGGGGGTGTGGTCCTGTCTGTTCTTCCTGAAGTCCATAAGTGCTTTGGTTTTGTGGACATTCAGTTTCAGGTTGTTTGCTGAGCACCACATAAGCAGATTCTCTACCTCCGAGGAAGTCAAGAGTGGCAAAAGTATGTGAGGGCGGTGCAGGACATGTATGAGGACAGCGAGACAGTGGTGAGGTGTGCTGTAGAAGTGACAGATGGATTCGAGGTGGGGGTGGGGTCACATCAGGGATCAGCTCGGAGCCCCTTCTTGTTTGCCATGGTGATGGACAGACTGACAGACGAAGTCAGGCAGAGGTCTCCATGGACCATGATGTTTGCAGACGACATTGTGATCTGTAGTGACAGTAGGGAGCAGGTGGAAGAGAACCTGGAGAGATGGCGGTGTGCTCTGGACAGAAGAGACATGAAAGTCAGTAGAAGCAAGACAAGACATGAGAGAATAGAGGGAGTCAGGTATAATGGTGAAGATGCAAGTAGTAGAGGTAATGAAGGTTGATAAGTTTAACTACCTGGGGTCAACCATCCAAAGCAATGAAGAATGCACAAGAGAGTTGAAGAAGAGAGTGCAGGTAGGATGGAGCAGGTGTCGGGGTGATTTGTGACATAAGGATAGCAACTAGAGTGAAAGGGAAGATTTACACAATGGTAGTGAGACCTACTATGATGTATGGTTTGGAGACGGTGGCACTGACAAAAAGACAGGATGTGGCGCTGAAGGTGGCAGAGTTGCTAAGATGCTAAGATTCTCATTGGGAGTCACTAGGAGGGACAGGATTAGAAATGAGTATATCAGAAGGACAGCGCAGATTGAGCAGTTTGGAGATAGAGTAAGAGAGGCAAGGCTGAGATGGGTTGGACATGTGCAGAGGAGGGATAGTGGATATATTGGACAAAGGATGGTGAAAATGGAGCTGCCAGGCAGGAGGAAAAGAGGAAGACCACAGAGAAGATTCATGGATGTAGCAAAGGAGGACATGGAGAGAGTTGGTGTTACAGAGGAAGATGCAAGAGATAGGGTGAGATTGAGGCAGATGATCCACTGTGGTGACCCCTAAAGGAAGCAGCCATTAGAAGAAGAAGCTATTGTGAGACAAAGACAAACTAGTTTTGGCCTTGAAATCATGTCTATGTAGATAATACATATATGTCAGGGGTGGCAAACATGCGGCTCTCAAGCATCTCCTTTGATGGCGTTTTCTCGTTTTTTTTTTTTATATTGGCTCTTGTGTGGCTCTGTTTTTTAAATGATGCATTTTTTTCTTAGCGTGGTGGCTCAGTGAAATGATACCAGCTGAAACCCTGCTTTGAGCACAACCTAGATGCAGACCCACCTGAGGATCATTGTGAGTTAGTTTGGTGAGCATCGGGGTGAATGCCTAGGACAGGGGTTGGCAACCCACGGCTCTTTCATCCCTCTGCTGCGGCTCCCTGTGGCTTTGGAAAATAAATAATGAGTATTTAATTAAAATGTATTTTATTTTAGTTTGTTAGTTTTTAAAATGTAATTCTAAATTTGAAGATTATGGTGATCTTGTAAAATCTAAATAAAACGTGTTAAAAAAAATTTGTCGCTCTTAATATGCGTCACAACCGCCAATGTGCGACACCCGCCGGCACGCGATTTCTTGAACTTTTCGATCCCAGGTAGGCCAACTATGGAGAATTCTAAGAAAAGAAAAGCATCTGAAGAAAACAGAACGCTTAATGCTACGTGGGCAGATTCATTTGCTTTCACTGCTGACGAGACTGGTTTACCAGTATGCTTAATATGTAATGAGAAACTAGCAAACAACAAAAAGTCAAATGTCGCAAGATATTTCCAGAATAAACACGCAGCCTTTGGTCAAAAATATCCGGATGGAGATGAGAGAAAAAAAGCCATTTCAGAACTGATGCGGAAGGTTGATCTGAGCAAAAATCATTTCAAGAAGTGGATGAGGTCTGCAAATTCAACTACATATGCTAGTTTTGTAGCCGCTCAGAAAATAGTCAGGCGTGGGAAGCCGTTCACAGATGGAGAATATATAAAAGAATCTTTCATTAAGATTTCAGAACATCTGTTCACAGACTTTAAAAACAAGAGTGAAATTGTGCAGAAAATCAGGGATATGCCCCTCTCTGCAAAGACTGTCAAAGACAGAACCATAAAAATGGCAGAAGACATCACCAGACAGCAAATTAAAGACATCAATTCAGCTGTGGCCTACCCAATTGCCTGTGATGAGTCTAAAGACAAAGGTGATATTGAACAAATAGCGCTGTTCTGCCGGTATGTAAACTCTGCTGGGCCACAGGAAGAAATGATTGAGTTGATACCACTAAAAGGCCAAACACGGGGGGGGGGGAGGACATCTGTGAGGCTGTCTTGAATTGTTTAAGAGCCAAAGGAATAAACACCACCCACCTGGTGTCAGTGGCTACTGATGGGGCACCAAGTATGACAGGAGCGCAGAAGGGCTTTGCGGCTTTACTGCAGAAGTCGCTGGACAGAAAGCTGCTGACTTTTCACTGCATCCTGCACCAAGAGGCACTGTGTGCTCAAACATTTCCTCCGGAAAGCACAGAAGTAATGAATGTTGTCATTCAGATTGTCAATAAAATAATGGCAAAAGGATTAAATCACCATCAGTTCCGTTTGTTACCGGACGAGCTGGAAAGCACATACTGTATTCTGATCTCCTGCTGCACAACAAAGTCCGGTGGCTGTCCAGAGGGGAGGTGCTGAAATGCTTTGCCGCGTGTCTGGAAGAAGTGAAAACTTCCCTGGGCAGAGTGGCTGGAAAAGCTACACTTCATGGTAGACATGACAGCGCACCTGAACACGCTGAACACAGCTCTTCAGGGGAAAGGACGCACAGCCCTGCACATGTTGGAGGAGGTTTTGGCATTCGAGCACAAGTTGACAGCGCTTGCCAGAGATTTACAGAAAGGTACACTGTCTCACTTCCCCAATTTGAGAGAGTTCAAACAAGCTCACAACATGATAAATTCAGAGTATTTACATTCTGCAATCATCACAATGCAAACATCATTTGGGAAACAATTCTGAGTTCACAGAGGAAAAAAAAACACATTATCCTTCCCTGTCACTCCCCTAAGCATCGATCCATCCCTACTGAATATGACTGCATTGGCAGGTGTGAGTCAACCTGATCTTGAGATGGAACTGGCCGACATAGCCAACAAAGACATATGGGTGTCCAAGTTTAAACGCTTGACAGCAGACCTTGAAGGTGTTGCCCGTCAGAAGGCTGTTCTTGCTCAGAATTACATATGGAGTGATATTGAAAACCTCCCCAAACCGGACAAACTTGTGTTCGAAACATGGAATGCTATCCCCAACATTTATGTGAACACGAAAAAGTATGCGCTTGGAGTCCTGTCGATCTTTGGATCCACATATGTACAGTGGGGAAAAAAAAGTATTTAGTCAGCCACCAATTGTGCACGTTCTCCCACTTAAAAGATGAGAGAGGTCTCCAATTTTCATCATAGGTATACCTCAACTATGAGACACAAAATGAGAAAAAAAAATCCAGAAAATCACATTGAAGGATTTTTAATCAATTAATTGGTAAATTCCTCGGTAAAATAAGTATTTGGTCAATAACAAAAGTTCATCTCAATACTTTGTTATATACCCTTTGTTGGCAATGACAGAGGTCAAACGTTTTCTGTAAGTTTTCACAAGGTTTTCACACACTGTTGCTGGTATTTTGGCCCATTCCTCCATGCAGATCTCCTCTAGAGCAGTGATGTTTTGGGGCTGTCGCTGGGCAACACGGACTTTCAACTCCCTCCAAAGATTTTCTATGGGGTTGAGATCTGGAGACTGGCTAGGCCACTCCAGGACCTTGAAATGCTTCTTACGAAGCCACTCCTTCATTGCCCGGGCGGTGTGTTTGGGATCATTGTCATGCTGAAAGACCCAGCCAAGTTTCATCTTCAATGCCCTTGCTGATGGAAGGAGGTTTTCACTCAAAATCTCATGATACATGGCCCCATTCATTCTTTCCTTTACACGGATCAGTTGTCTTGGTCCCTTTGCAGAAAAACAGCCCCAAAGTATGACGTTTTCACCCCCATGCTTCACAGTAGGTATGGTGTTCTTTCTCCTCCAAACACGACAAGTTGAGTTTTTACCAAAAAGTTCTATTTTGGTTTCATCTGACCATATGACATTCTCCCAATCCTCTTCTGGATCATCCAAATGCTCTCTAGCAAACTTCAGACGGGCGTGGACATGTACTGGCTTAAGCAGGGGGACACGTCTGGCACTGCAGGATTTGAGTCCCTGGCGGCGTAGTGTGTTACTGATGTAGCCTTTGTGACTTTGGTCCCAGCTCTCTGCAGGTCATTCACTAGGTCCCCCCGTGTGGTTCTGGGATTTTTGCTCACCGTTCTCACGATCATTTTGACCTCACGGGGTGAGATCTTGCGTGGAGCCCCAGATCGAGGGAGATTATCAGTGGTCTTGTATGTCTTCCGTTTTCTAATAATTGCTCCCACAGTTGATTTCTTCACACCAAGCTGCTTACCTATTGCAGATTCAGTCTTCCCAGCCTGGTGCAGGTCTGCAATTTTGTTTCTGGTGTCCTTTGACAGCTCTTTGGTCTTGGCCATAGTGGAGTTTGGAGTCTGACTGTTTGAGGTTGTGGACAGGTGTCTTTTATACTGATAACGAGTTCAAACAGGTGCCATTAATACAGGTAATGAGTGGAGGACAGAGGAGCCTCTTAAAGAAGAAGTTACAGGTCTGTGAGAGCCAGAAATCTTGCTTGTTTGTAGGTGACCAAATACTTATTTTACTGAGGAATTTACCAATTAATTCATTAAAAATCCTTCAATGTGATTTTCTGGATTTTTTTTTTTCATTTTGTCTCTCATAGTTGAGGTATACCTATGATGAAAAATGGAGACCTCTCTCACCTTTTAAGTGGGAGAACTTGCACAATTGGTGGCTGACTAAATACTTTTTTTGCCCCACTGTATGTGAGCAGGTGTTCTCCAACATGAACTTTATTAAAAACAAACATCTCACACGCCTCACAGATGGCAGCTTACGATCCTGTGTAAAGATGAAGGTGACGTCATACAGCCCTGATGTGCAGACGCTGTGCGCTGAGGTTCAGGAGCAGAAATCACATTAACCAGGTATGACAAATATTTTAATTGCCTATTATTTTGCATATATTCATATTTTTTCATTGTTCAGTGAAATAGTCCTTTTATTATTCAGGTTGACAGCTGACTGCACGAGTCAGTAAAAGGATGACGGCACACAGAAGAGGACAGCATTTTTGGTTCGCTGCCAATGGATAATTTAAGTTTGGCGTTTTTTTCATAAATACAAGAAGGACTCAAATAGACATTGAGTATTTTACTTGAAAGTAACCTTCAACCCAACGTCTTTTTTTTTCGTTGTTCAAAATGTTTTTGTTGCATGCAGAAATGTAATTTCGTTTTCTCGGCAGGAGTTCATTGATTTCATAAATGCAACACATTATAGTCTGTTTATACATAGCATAAAGGCAAAAAAAAAACCAAAACATGTTATATGCAGTGTTATTTCATTTTAAATGTCAGAAGGGTTTTGTGGCTCCCAGTGTTTTCTTTTCTGTGGGAAACGAGTCCAAATGACTCTTTGAGTGGTTAAGGTTGCCGACCGCTGGCCTAGGAGGAGTAGCGATTCCCGTGAAATGTGGATGGATGGACAGACGAACAAACGCCGCGTCATCGCAATAGCTCGTTTCAGCTTTGCTGGAATGAGCCAAAAACAGATGCATTACTACCAGCTTTCTTCTGTGATTCCATGTTTAGGTCTAGCCACGGCTGTGCAGGTCGGGCCCTGAAGCTGTCTGGCACACAGCCGTGTTCCGCGCATGTGCACTGAATGTAATCTATGGTCCATATGTCCATATAGAATGACAGCAATACTCCAGCAAACCGACCCAAACACCCAGACTTAAATAAAATAAGATGAGTTTGTGCTGCAACAAAAAACTTGTGAACCAAAGTGAAGCAGTGAGCTGAAGGGTTTGTCACATTACAAAGTTTGTCCTGACTGGGCTTAGAAGTCTGCTTCTTTTTTTTTTTTTTCACCGTCTGTCTGTCTGTCTGTCTGTCTGTCTGTCTGTCTGTCTGTCTCTCTCTCTCTCTCTCTCTCTCTCTCTCACACACACACACACACACACACAAATACCAAACAATCAAAACGTGAAAAACAGCTCAGCACATTGATCTACACAAAATCAAAGATTGAAATAAAAAAAAGGGATATACTGCACAACTGGAAACTCATACACATATATTCCTGGACTCGTACACTTGTATAGAGGAACGTGTCCACCACAGCACCACAAACAAGGTCCGGGAAAAAGGAAGTCATATTTAATCCAAGTTGACGCTCCCAAGAATTGAAGCCACTGTAAGGTTAGAGAATTTGCGATATGGAGTCCATATTTTCATAAAATGTCCCTTTGTTGAGTGAAGTAGACATGTTAAATGTTCCAAAGGGAAACACTCCATGATAAGTTTATGCCAGTTTGTTTTAGTTCGCAGTTTGTCACATATCCATGACAAAAAAAAATTCCTTCTTGCCGCATATGCAAGGATATTGTACAGTCTGGCTAAGCTTCCAGAAAGCAAGTCCTGGTTTGGGTGTCCCAATAGTAAAGAGCAAGGATCCATGTCTACATTCACACCAAATATCTGACTCATATCTTGTACAACGTCCAGCCAGTATGCTTGGATTTTAGGACAAGACCAAACACAGTGAGTATAGGTACCAACTGAAATTTTACACTTCAGACATATGGGGTGAAAGCTGGGGATTCATGTTAGACCTTTTACTGGGAGAGATTTGCAAGCGATGTAAAATTTTATATTGCAATAATCTTGCACGATTGCATATTGAGATCTTCTTGGCACACTCCCAGATCCCATGAATCCTCACAAATGTTTACATCAATTTCACTTTGCCCTTTCTGTTTTAGATCCTGCATAATTGACACACTCAACACATCTGACTGACATTATAACAGCGGGTTATAAATGTTTTTGGTTGGGCCTTAAAGAAGTAACCGCTCAGCTGCAGACACTGTGGCATTTACACTGAAAGTGGTCTTTCTAGTTACTGTATGAAATCTCAGATCTGAAGGCATCTAAAAAAAAAATTCTGTCTAGAAAGGGCAAATTTCTCCTGAAGCTGTTCAAATGATAATAACAATGCACCTTCAAAAAGGTCATAAATTTTCTGTAAAGTGCTTTGGTCACCCAGAGATGAGTAAAAAGTGCTATATAAGTGAACACCATTTACCATTTTTCCTTTGGGTTATTAATTACTTAAAACCCAGGACAGAATTTAGGCAAAGTTTAGAAGTAAATACATACAGTATCACTTTCACACTTAACACGAAAAGGTAATTATATTCAATCAAATCTGAGACATATTATATTCAGTATATCTGTTTCAATTCCAGTAAATTTATCATTTAAATAAAATGTATCAATGGAAAAAATGCATTATACCAGGGGCTTTGCATAATTTACACTTTTTGAATTGGCTAAAGTCACAAATGACTTGGCTGCACGGTGGCGCAGTGGTTTAGCACTGTGGCAGCACAGTTTTACCCTCGGCCGGGGGATCGCGGGGATCATGAGATCGTGGGTTCGATCCCAGCCCCCGACCAACAGTGAGCTGTGTGGAGTTTGCATGTTCTCCCCGTGTTGCGCGGGTTTACTCCGGGATTTCTCCGGTTTCCTCCCGCATACCAAAAACATGTAGGTTTAGGGCGCTCGCGCACGCAGCGACCAGCAGCCGGTGGCTTGTCACCAGACTGCAAACCAAGTCTACCTACGGGTACAAATAAGTAACAACAAAAAGAAAAATTTAAAAAAAAATGACCAGTTGCACTTTGAAAATTATCATTAACTAATGTCGAAGATGACTCAAATACCTGGATATTTTCTGCGATACTGAAAGGCCTCTGCCAATGATCACTGCCTCTGGGTCGGGGGTCTGTGTCTGTCGGGGCCGGGGTGGGGGGGATTTCTCTCCTCCTCTCTCCATTTCTGTAGCTCGGCATTGTCTTTTGGATGATTTTTCATATGCTTGTATAAATTAGTTGTGTTATCACTGTATTTCACAGTCTTTTTACAAATTGCACAGCTTGCCGTTGTTTCATTTTCAGCCTGAAAATATAGCCACGCGGCGCTCCTCTTCCTCTCTGCCATTCTTCTGCTCCGTCTCTGTGCTGTGTGCGCGCAACACTGGCAGCCAGCGGTTGCTGCTTGCTAACTTGTTTACCTGGCGCTGCTGAGTCACGTGATGGTACAAGAGGGAGGAGGAGGGAGTAGGTAAAACCAGAAGAAGAAGAGGAGCAAAGTGTGCCTGAGTGTGCCTGCTCCGTGCTGTGACAGGAGCGGCAACACAGAGTATCGATCTCATTACATTGGTATACCAACGTTGGTAATGATATTATCGATATTTGGATCGATTCGCCCATCATTAGCATCAACTACCTCAGTTACTCATCTAACAAGCATGTTTATGCTATGTTTGTATGGTGTGACTGTTCTTCCTGTCATTCATTTTACATTATACAACAGTTAGTTCTGACTGAGCAATTTGATTGGGAAATAGGGATTCCAGGAGTTACTATATTCCATGATAATTGCACTCCAACATTTCACTGGATATGTATCACTCCACTTCAAAGGTGTTCATGTAACCGTTAATTACTAACAGTAATTTACTGTCAAGCCTGCAGATTTGAGAACTGCAATACTGTAGGGATGCAACTCACAATTATTTTGGTAGTCGACTAATCTAATGACTATTTTTTTGACTAGTCGACTAATCGGAAAAAGGTGGATTGTTCTCTCCGGGTTAGGGACAAGCTCCTGCCCCAAGTGGAGGAGTTTGAGTATCTCGGGGTCTCATTCACAAGTGAGGGGAGAATGGAGTGTGAGACTGATAGACAGATTGGAGCAGCCTCTGCAGTGATGTGGACGTTGTACTGGTCTGTTGTGGTGAAGAGGGAGCTGAGCTCTAAAGCAAAGCTGTCGATTTACCGGTCAATCTACGTTCCTACCCTCACCCATGATCATGAGCTTTAGGTAATGACCGAAAGGATGAGATCGCGGATAGAAGCAGGTGAAATGAGCTGTCTCCATAGGATTGCTGGACTCACCCTCAGAGATAGGGTGAGGAGCTCAGTCATCCGAGAGAGGCTCAGAGTAGAACCGTTGCTCCTCCACATTGAAAGAAGCCAATTGAGGTGGTTTGGGCATCTGATCGGGATGCCTCCTGGATGCCTCCCATTTGAGGTGTTTCGGGCATGTCCTACTGGGAGGAGAGCTCAGGGCAGACCCAGGACATGCTGGAGAGACTACGTCTCCCAGCTGGCCTGGGAACGTCTTGGTATCCTCTCTGAAGAGCTGGAGCAGGTGGCCAGGGAGAGGTAAGTCTGGGCTTCTCTGCTTGAGCCGCTCTCTCCGCAACAGGGACAAGAGTTGCAAATTAGCTAATAGCTATACACTCTGTGCAACACATCAGATTGATTGTCATTGATTAATTGTCTATGTTTATTGCACTGTCCCTGTCAAATAAACAAATCTATCTATCTATCTAACCTGGACCTCTAGAAAAGCAGTAGAAAATGGATGGATGGATGGATAGTCGATTAATCGCGATTATTTCTCTCATGTCCGCCATCTCTGCTTCCTGTTGGCATGACTCCTGTTCGGAGCACCAGGTCATGTTTTACCTCACCTGTTTAAGCCTGCAGACCTGTGAATATCACTTTGTTGTCAGTCTCTACCTTAAAATAATGTAGCCTATTATAACACGTTCCCATAGCTAAAGAAAATAATGAGCCATCAAACATGAGTTGGAAACTTGAACTTGACAATTTAATAAGAAATGTTTGTGACAACATAAATAAATAACAGATGCTAAAGGACAGTCTTTTAACCCCCAAAATAAAACTCAAACAGCAGCTCTGCCGCTCCATAAAGGCTGTTGTAACTGCATGTTAAGAACAAGCTAGAGTGCGACAGGGCACTCAAAGCTGAAAAAAGTTCAACTTTTCAGAGATTGCAGCTGAGCTCGTCAATGTCAGACCTTGCAGCCAATCAGAACTGCTGCATAGGCGGGACATAGAACGCCGGTACTAGTCTGTACTCAGACTCCTGCTTTCCGTGTCATCATATTTTACATCCAGAGCTGCGAGAACACGTTTCCTGTCCATTGTTATTTACAGACTGCTATTAATAAATCAGTAGAAAGTCTGACCATAGGAAAAGTGGAAGTGCTAAGCTGAGAGTGACAAGCTGTTGCTGGGATACAGGGCACATACTTTTTTTTCCCCAGAGTGCAGCACACAAACGCTGAAAGAAAAAAAAAAGCTCAGGGCGGTTGTGCGACAAAAAAATGCATTTGGTGGACACGCAGCCTAACGGAAGCAGCTCAGCTGTCAGCAACTATTTTCAAAGAGAGATTATTGTCCGACAGCAGGTAAACTAATTAAATAGCATGTACTAATAGTGTGGTCAGTTTTCTAAGGCTGAGAGAGTCGCTCATTGAAAACAAGAAGCGCTAACTTTATTCGTTAACCTTACCAGTGCAGTCCTATATGACAGGTGGCCGGAGATGGAGGAACGGAGAGGAGGAGGGAATGGATGCATCACTGTAGTGCAGCTACGATGTGACAAACTGCTTTACAGTCTACATTTAACTTGTTTCATTTACTAATTTTCTGTAAAATCCTCCCATACTTTGGAAACTTTTACCCTTCTATGATTTTCTCTCCATGTTGCCATGATGGGTTCCTCTTCTTCTTCGCTGGAACAGTTAAACTGAACATTTCCGTGGAATGCACATAAACTTTAAAATTAAATGACTCGTCGACAATAAAAGTCTGCATCGACAAATTTTTATGATCGACATTATCGACAACATCGACTAATCGGTGCAGCCCAACAATACTGTATTGGATACAGTGCATCCGGAAAGTATTCACAGCAACATTTTTTTATGTTACAGCCTTATTCCAAAAGGGATTAAATTCATTTTTTTGTCAAAATTCTACACACAAAACCCCATAATGACAATGTGAAAAAAGGTTTTTTTTGAGATTTTTGCAAATTTATTAAAAATAAAAAACTAAGAAATCACATATACATAAATATTCACAGCCTTTGCTCAATATTTCGTTGATGCACCTTTGGCAGCAATTACAGCCTCAAGTCTTTCTGAATATGATGCCACAAGCTTGGCACACCTATCTTTGAGTAGTTTGGCTCACTCCTCTTTGCAACACCTCTCAAGCTCCATCAGGTTGGATGTGAAATGTCGGTGCACAGCCATTTTCAGATCTCTCCAGAGATGTTCAATTGGATTGATGTCTGGTCTCTGGCTGGGCCACTCAAGGACATTCACAGAGTTGTCCTGAAGCCACTGCTTTGATATCTTGGGCTGTGTGCTTAGGGTCGTTGTCCTGCTGAAAGATGAACCGTCGTCGCTCCAGTCTGAGGTCAAGAGTGCTCTGGAGCAGGTTTTCAACCAGGATGTCGCTGTACATTGCTGCATTCACCTTTCCTTCTATCCTGACTAGTCTACCAGTTCCTGCTGCTGAAAAACATCCCCACAGTAACAGTAATTCCATTCCACAGCACATTCAACTGCTCCAGTTGTCTCAGGTTTGAAGGGTGCCTTCTCCAGACGGCATGTTTCAGCTCCTTCCACAGATGTTCAATAGGATTTAGATCAGGGCTCATAGAAGGACACTTTAGAACAGTCCAATGTTTTGCTCTTAGCCATTCTTGGGTGTTTTAGCTGTGTGTTTTGGGGTCATTATCCTGTTGCAAGACCCATGACCTGCGATTGAGACTAAGCTGTCTGACACTGGGGCAGCACATTTCTCTCTAGAATACCTGATAGTCTTGAGATTTCATTGTACCCTGCACAGATTCAAGACACCCTGTGACAGATGAAGCAAAGCAGCCCCAGAACATAACAGAACCTCCTCCATGTTTCACAGTAGGGACAGTGTTCTTTTCTTGGTATGCTTCATTTTTGCGTCTGTGAACATAGAGCTGATGTGCCTTGCCAAATAGTTCCAGTTTTGTCTCAGTCTGTCACTCTCCCAGAAGCTTTGTGGTTTGTCAACATGCAGTTTGGCAAATTCCAGTCTGGCTTTTTTATCATTTGTTTTCAACAGCGGTGTCCTCCTTGGTCGTCTCCCATGAAGTCCACTTTGGCTCAAACAACGACGGATGGTGCGATCTGACACTGATGTACCATGACCTTGGAGTTCACCTTGAATGTGTTTAGAGGTTGTTCTGGGCTCTTTTGTTACCATTCGTATTATCCGTCTCTTCCAGTTTTCATCAAGTTTCCTCCTGCGGCCACGTCCAGGGAGGTTGGCTACAGTCCTGTGGATCTTAAATTTCTGAATAATATGTGCAACTGTAGTCACAGGAACATCAAGCTGCTTGGAGATGGTCTTATAGCCTTTACCTTTAACATACTTGTCTATAATTTTCTTTCTAATCTCCTGAGACAATTCTCTCCTTTGCTTCCTCTGGTCCATGTTTAGTGTGGTACACACCATGTCACCAAACAGCACAGTGACTACTTGTCACCCTTTAAATAGACCGACTGACTGATTACAAGTTTCTAGACACCTATGATGTTAATTAGAGGACACATCTTGGTTGAACATGTCTCTATGGTCGCATTATTTTCAATCTTTTCTAGGGGTACCATCATTTTTGTCCAGGCCTGTTTCATGAGTTTGATTTTTAAAGTAATTCTGTTGAACCACAATTCAAAAGCATTGTCTGATTTTCATTGGTTAATTTTCATAGAATTTTTATTTATTACCACTTTTGTCAGGTTCAAGTTATTTCTGTGATCATTGTGGGTTTTTCTTTCATTAACAGAGGGGTACCAACAATTTTGTCCACGGTTGTACTTTAAACGTGGAAAAAAATCATTAGAGGTATGTAAGCACTGGAGGAGTTTATCATGGTTTTAACCCGCTGGTAATGGGAGCAATAATGGAAAAGTTGCTGAGCTAAGAGATGTGGTTAGAATTCATATGCAGCCAGCTTTATATGAAGGGAAAGGCAAGGGGGACTGATGAATTGCTGAGGATATATTTCACCAGCCACTACAATGTTAAGTTATGTTCTGTAGGAATTGCAGGAATGAAGAGACTGGCAATTTCTCTCTTTCTCGCATGAACAGGCGTGCCGTTTTAATTTTCCAGCGGCAGTGACAAAAAGCAGCAGGCTAAAAATGCTAGCTCTCTTTTCACTCTGAACTGAGGTCCTTCAGCGGCTACCTAGAGAGGTGCCTGATGAGAAAGCCTGAGAGCACAACTATAACTGCCTAAGCAGATCATTCTGTACATGAACACATATGTAGGAAAACGTTAATTTTGGATAACCTCTAGTGAACCCTCAGAAACAGTGTGGATTAGATGCTAATGGCAAATGTGAATGTTCTTAATAAATGTACCTAAGAGACTATAAAGTAATGATTAATAGTAAATGGGAGCATTTATAGGGAATGTATTAAAGGACTGAATATGCACTGTCTAGATATGAGCTGTCAATGGAAGTAGTAGCGTTTCTACGCCAGAGGTGGCGCTCAGTAATGTTAAGACACTGTGTAGTGTTAGAGAACACCATAGAAGAAGAGTGTAGGCGCTCTAGTGAGAGTGTTCCAGAGAAGTCAAGAGAGAACGTTGTAGAGAGCGAGTGTTGAGACAAGATGGTGTATAGCGACGTGCTGTGTATAGTGATGTGCCGTGCCATGTGAGCTGGGAGAAGTCAATAAACAGTCGCTGCAAAGTCTAACAGCTTGGCTCAAATCATCCTTCCTCCCCTTTGCCCCTCCTGGGTGTAACAAAACTTGGTAGCAGAGGATGGTTCAGTGTGTATAAGACGGTGAGTGAGCAAATAAAAAAAGGAAAAAAAAAAGGCCGTAACAATGGAGCTGGAGCAGCTACAAGCTAAGCTAACTGAGGCCTTGGTGCAGTTACGGGCCGAACAGCTAAATGAGGTCTGTTTATTTGCAAAGATAAGCCCAGCCGAACCGTCTAAGAAGTACACGCTGATACGACTGTTAATCGAGGGAGGTGGAAAAAAACCATCGAACGCGAAGAGGAGGATGTTGTCCGCGAGTTTCTGCTAAGGCTAATAGCATGTGCTAACAAAGCTAAGCTAAGTGAACCGTTGACGCAGGCAGCGACAACAGCAGGCATGAGCCGCGAGGCGGAGGCACTCGCCAGTTTACAGAGCCAGTATGCCGCTCTGCATGAAAGTAGTATTGACTCAACTAAACGGGTTGAAGAGGAAATAATAAGGCTGACGGATGATCAGGCCGCGCCGCCATCGGGCCGCCATTTGGTGACACAGCCCGAGACCGCGCCGCCGCCGAGCCGCCATTTTGTGATACAGCCCGCGGTCCCCACAGCGCCCCTACCGCCAGAAGTGATCATTAAACGGGAGTTTAAGATAAATGGGCAGATAGGGGAGAGGGGCCAAAAAGACAAGTTGTCTTATTCCAATCTCACTCACCAGATCAATATGGGCTTAAAGAAAAAGCACAGTGAGGCTGAGATAATTGAGGCTGTTGTCAGAGCAGTGAGTCCTGGATTGAGTTTGCGTGCTATGCTGGAGATTAAGTCAGATTCTCACACTGCCACAGCCTGCGCATAATCCTGAGAGGACATTATAAAGAAGATAGTTCCACTGACTTGTATCATCGTCTGATAAACCTCACACAAGACAGTAATAAGTCACCTCAGAACTTCCTGTTTCGTGCCATTGAGCTAAAGGAAAGACTTTTAGCAGCATCCAGAGAGCCTGGCACTGAAGAGCAATTTAGTTCTGATCTTATTCAGAGGAAGTTTCTGAGGGCGGTGGAAACAGGACTGATCAGTGTTGATGTGAAATATCAACTGAAGCGTTATTTGGAGGATCTTGCCGTCACCGATGAGCTTCTGATTTCAAAGATGAATGCAGCAGCCAGTCTTGAATGGGAACGGCATCAGAAATTTAAAAGGCACACAAAAGAACTAAAGGTTCGAGAATGCCGAGTGGAAAATCTGACGGGTCAGTATGCAACCGAGAGAGAAGTGGATGGCCAAGAGCGCCCCCTACCATCGACAAAAGGAAAAATCCTTAAATCCCAAAACACAGTGACCCGTACGGAATCTGAGCTCCTGAACATAGTCACACAGCTGAAGAGTGACATGGAGGAGATCAAAAAGGCAATACGTGGGTCTCCCAGAGCACCTCGCGCTCAAAGAGCCAGGAGGACACGTGGCTGCAAGAGATGTCAGTCCACCAGCAATGGCGACCAATGCAACCACTGCTTCAGGTGTGGAGTCAGCGGCCACATGTCAAGGGAATGTCGGATAGGGAGGAGACTCGGAAGAGGAACAGGGCAAGTAGACACGGCGGCCAATACTGTCGCAACTACATCAGAACAAGCTAACACACAAGAACTGTATGAGCTCGTTACTGACAGTATTCGGAGGTTGGAAGAAAGGCTGGTAGCTCAGGCCGAGGTACCTCTTGTAGAAACGGTCCGTGTTAATCTACTGTCCCCTAATCGCCAATTACAGTTACTCAATTTGGTTGGAAAAAAATATGTCATCACCTGCTTTCTGGATGACAAGGAGACACAAGCATTGTGGGACACAGGGTCACAGGTTTGTTTAATGAATGACACCTGGAGACAGGAGCACCTGCCACACACCACCGTCAGAGACTTAGCCGAGTTGGTGGGTCCAATTATCCTGAGTGGGAGGGCAGTGAACCAGACACCGATTCCATTCTCAGGGTGGGTTGAAGTCACATTTAAGCTGCCGACAGTTGGTCGCCCACCGGTGGAACTCTCAGTTCCTGTGCTAGTGGTGAAGGAAGACGGAGTGGCAGAGCCGCCTATCATTGGGTTCAACGTGATTGACCATGTCCTGAAGATGGGCATTAAATCCCCTTGTGCTATCAGTGAAGTTGTTAGCGCAGCCTTCTCATTTGACTGTAAGAAAACAGAGGTGTTTTTGAAAGTGATGCAAAGTGAGGAGGATAGGCTGGGGGAAGGAATGGTAAAAGTTGGCAGTGAGTTGGTTACCATCCCTGCTGGCCAAACCAAAACAGTCAAAGGTTGTGTCAGAGCAGGCTCACTTCCAGACACACAAGACGTCTTATTTGAGCCGAGTCAGTACACCCAATTACCAGAGGGTTTGCAGATGCAAAGTGGGTTGGTGCAGTTATGGAAAGGGAAGCGATCTATGTTCAAAATACCTATAACAAACAGTACGTCCCGTGATATCCAGCTGCCCGCTAAGACCATTTTGGGGGAAACGCAGAGAGTTAAAACTGCTTATCCGGCAGATATTAGACCCCCTGCTGTAAACCAAGCGACCGTCGACCCAACGACGAGTGAGACAGGAAGAACTAAAGAGACCGAGATGAACTGTGCTGTCAAAGAGACTATGGACATGTGGGACCCTCCAGTTCCCCTTGATCATCTCTCGCCCATACAGCAAGAGCAAGTAAAACAGCTACTACGGGAGGAACGGCAAGCGTTTTCCCGTGATGAGTATGATGTAGGGACAATTCCCTCGTTACAGCTGAAGATCCGACTCAAAGATCACGATCCTGTCAAAAAGACTTATGTTTCTGTTCCCAAACCACTTCATAAAGAAGTAAAGGAGTATTTAGAAGACCTGCTTAACAGGGGCTGGATCATCAAATCTAAGTCATCGTATTCCAGTCCAATTGTCTGTGTGCGAAAGAAAGATGGAGGTCTGCGTTTGTGTTGTGACTTTAGAGAATTGAACAAGAAGTCTATCCCAGACAGACACCCAATTCCCCGCATACAGGATATGCTGAACAGTCTAAGTGGGAGTGTGTGGTTTTCAGTCCTCGACCAAGGAAAGGCGTATCATCAGGGTTTCCTGGAAGAGTCGAGTAGACCCCTCACTGCATTTATCACTCCCTGGGGTTTGTTCGAGTGGACTTTTGAAGATCACTTGCGAGACCTGAGAAGCGTCCTGCACCGCTATAAAAGTCATGGAGTGAAGTTGACTCCCCGGAAATATGAGTTATTCAAGCAGCAGGTACGTTTTCTTGGTAAAATGGTAACAGGACAGGGTTACACCATGGACCCTGCGGACATTGCCCCAGTGCAGACATTCAAACAGCAGCAACCTTCCACTGTTGGAGAGCTAAGGAAATTGATAGGTTTTATTTCATATTACCGCAGCTATATTCCAAACTTCTCTCGTATAGCAAAGCCTCTTTACGACCTTCTGGCTAAAGATCACACAGACAAAGCAAAGAAAAACTTAAAGAGACATGTCAAAAAGAACGATGGAGGCCACTTACCCTCATCCCATGTGATCAGGTGGCGCCCAGAGCATCAAGCAGTAGTTTGTCAGCTTGTTGACCTTCTTACCCAACCCCCAGTGTTAGGTTACCTGAACTTTGAAGAACCCTTCATTTTACACTGTGACGCTTCACAGGAGGGGCTTGGGGCGGTGTTATACCAGCGACAACAAGACAAACTGGTGGTGATAGCATATGGCTCCCGGACATTGTCAAATTCAGAGAAGAACTACCACCTTCATTCAGGGAAGCTGGAGTTTCTTGCCATGAAGTGGGCCATCTGTGAGAAGTTTCGGGATTATCTGTACTATTCTCCACCATTCACTGTCTATACGGACAATAATCCCCTAACGTATGTGCTCACCACCGCAAAGTTAAATGCAACCACACAGAGGTGGGTAGCAGAACTAGCTGATTTCCAGTTTGTGATTAAGTATCGCCCTGGAAAAGCAAACAGAGATGCAGACGGACTTTCACGTATGCCCCTAGATATGGAGCAGTACATGAATAAATGCACCCAGAATGTTGATCCTGATGTGATGAATTGTGTGACACAGGCAGTCAAGGTAAAGTCACAAGAAAGTGAACCATGGCTCTGCCCAGTCACCATTTCTACTCTCATTAGTGAAGCAGATCAAGAAGCCAGCTCTATAGCTGAAATATCAAAGACTGATCTAAAAAGAGCTCAAGAAGAAGACTCCGTGATTGGAGAGGTGTTGCGCTATGTGTTGTCAAAACAATGGCCAAGAAGTGTAAAGCAACAGTAAAATTGCAGCTCTAGTCAGGCAAAAACACAAGCTGTACTTGGAAGATGATGGACTGCTTTACAGGAGAACGGCAACACATGACCAGCTACTCCTACCCCAGAAGTTTCATAAACTCGTGTTCAAAGAGCTCCATGAAAACATGGGCCATTTAGGGGTAGAGAGAGTGATGAACTTGATAAGAGAGCGTTTTTATTGGGCTCACATGCAAAGAGATGTGGAGCACTACATCACGAGAGTTTGCAGTTGTTTAAAGAACAAACGTCCCAATAAGATAATAAGGGCACCACTGACTAACATTGTCACCACGTACCCATTTGAATTAGTGTCAGTGGATTTCCTGCATTTGGAGAAGTGCAAAGGAGGATATGAGTATATCCTGGTGGTAATGGACCATTTTACTCGTTTTGCCCAGGCTTACCCATGTCGTAACAAAGCTGCCCACACCGCTGCTGAGAAGATCTTTGGAGATTTTGCCCTCAAGTTTGGCTTCCCCACACGACTCCATCATGATCAGGGAAGAGAGTTCCAAAATAAACTTTTTGCAAAGCTCCAAGAGTACAGTGGTGTGCAGGGGTCCCGAACAACGCCCTACCATCCCCAAGGGAATGGGCAGGTGGAACGATTTAATCGTACACTGTTGGCAATGCTCAGAAATTTGCCCGAAGCAGCTAAGGAAGACTGGAAGTCCTCGCTGGCAAAAGTGGTTCATGCTTATAATTGTACGCGTAGTGAAGCCACAGGGTATGCACCATATTTTCTGTTGTTTGGTCGTAGTCCAAAGTTGCCTATTGATCTGATGTTTGGCCTCACAACAAGAGAGCAGAGTGTTTCTCAGCAAGACTATGCTGAAAAGTGGAGAGCTACAATAACTGAAGCTTACAAACTCGCTTCTAAAACAGCAAACAAAGAAGGGATGAGAAGTAAAGCACTTTATGATAAAAGGGTTCACGGTGCTGAGTTACTCCCTGGATCCAGAGTATTGGTTCGAAACTTGACCGAAAAAGGTGGGCCAGGAAAATTAAGATCATACTGGGAAGACAAGGTGTATGTCGTGACCCAAAAGAAGTACCCAGACAGTCCAGTATATGAAATCAGACCTGAAACTGGCAAGGGACGCACTCGGGTCATGCACAGAAACCTTTTGTTACCATGTGACTTTCTTCCCATGGAAACAGTGAAACATGCCTCTAAGAAAATGAGAGAAAGAGACTCTAAAAGACAAAGGCATGTGGACAGACAAAGCAACACGGATGATGAAGATGAAGAGGGTTGGAATGCCATAATCGGATTACGAGCTGGGAAGGATCAGGAGCAGCGTCCATTGAGAGCCGATGCACCGGAGTTCTACCCGCATGATGACACTACTCCGGAGGATGAGGACCAGGACCCAGATGACGTCACGCAGGTGCAGCTGGCACCAGAGGTTGACGATCCGGTGGTTCCAGATCCAGCTGAGGCAGACGAGGACCAGAGTGAGGAGGTGTCGGAGTCCAGTTCCAGTGACCAGGAGGGACCTGACGAGATTCCTGCTAAAACGTATCCTTCAAGAATAAGAAAACAGCCATTGAGATTGACTTATGATAAGTTAGGCCAACCTAGCACTTCATTGCATTTCATCTGTCTAGAACAGGGGTGGGCAGTGAGGGCCATTCCAGTGCAGATTTTCTGTTCCACCCAGTGTCTTCAGCAGGTGTTTTCAATTATTAGCAATCCTTGAAGATGATCAGAGCAAACACCTGCTGAAGACACTGGGTGGAACAGAAAATCTGCAGTGGAATGGCCCTCCATGGCACATGATTGCCCACCCCTGGTCTAGAACAAAGGGGTAGAAGCTAAAGATAACCATTGGTCAGACATAAATGTCTTGAAAAGTAACTTGGTAGTTACTGTGATGGTTGATAAAAAAATTGAAAAAAGAACAAAAAAATTTTAAAAACACAAAAAGAGACTTGCAGTGTGTTACTAAGGCACAGGCACCACACAAAGGTTTATTTGGTAGGCTATGACTAGATTGAGTATCCTTACTCTCAGGAAAGATGCAGATACCCACCATGATGGATGGAGCGGTTGAAGGTTATCGTGCACAAAGACCTCTTCTGCAAATGTATTGCATGGAATAGGAGATACATGCTGTACTATGGACAATTACCAGTTGCATCTTTATAGACTTTAATGAACTCTGACTCCTGTGTAGTGATACCCTACTTAACATGTAATGCATGATTACCAAATGTGAACTGACAGAAGAAAAGAGAAAAAAAACTACTGTTTTCAGAAAGGGTAATGTCGGGACGACATTAACTTTTTGAGGGGTGAGTGTAGGAAAACGTTAATTTTGGATAACCTCTAGTGAACCCTCAGAAACAGTGTGGATTAGATGCTAATGGCAAATGTGAATGTTCTTAATAAATGTACCTAAGAGACTATAAAGTAATGATTAATAGTAAATGGGAGCATTTATAGGGAATGTATTAAAGGACTGAATATGCACTGTCTAGATATGAGCTGTCAATGGAAGTAGTAGCGTTTCTACGCCAGAGGTGGCGCTCAGTAATGTTAAGACACTGTGTAGTGTTAGAGAACACCATAGAAGAAGAGTGTAGGCGCTCTAGTGAGAGTGTTCCAGAGAAGTCGAGAGAGAACGTTTGAGAGAGCGAGTGTTGAGACAAGATGGTGTATAGCAGGGGTGTCCAACCATGTGCCATGGAGAGCCAAGACCCTGCAGGTTTTACCTCCAACCAGTGTCTTCAACAGCAGATTTCAGTGAACTTCTTCCCACTGATTGCTGATAAGTGAAAACACCTGCTGAAGAGACTGGGTAGAAGAGAAAACCTGCAGGGGTCTTGGCTCTCCATGGCACATGGTTGGACACCCCTGGGTGTATAGCGCGACGTGCTGTGTATAGTGATGTGCCGTGCTGTGTGAGCTGGGAGAAGTCAATAAACAGTCGCTGCAAAGTCTAACAGCTTGGCTCAAATCATCCCTTCCTCCCCTTTGCCCCTCCTGGGTGTAACACATATTGTGGTTGAATTATGTCTTTAGAGTCCGCTACAGTTCCCTATTATGTACCCTGGCTGGTGAAGATGACTGAAATTCATGAAGTCAATGACTTTAATCTGTCACAGCCTTCAGACAAACTAAACGTGCCAACATTTGGATTTCAAAATAAGGGAGGGTTTCCTGTTGTCTGGTGTGTGAGGAGAGTTCTAAAAAACAAACAAACTATAAATATAAAGAAAAATTATAACAGAAATGGCATCCTTGTCATTTAAGTTAATTTATTTCATTAAATACAATTTTATTAATATTTTTTCTTTGTAATCAGAGTTAAATTATTGTTCTGTTCTAACTGCAAAATTATGGTCAAAAATGTAAATTGTTATAAGGAAAAAGTTAAAAAAAAAATTACCACAGTCTGTTTCAAATTTATCTAAAAAAAAAAAAAAACAACTAATTTTATTTAAAAAAAAAACAGACAAAAATTAATCATAAAATAATCCACAAATTTATAATAAAGTTTCAAATGTACAAGAAAAGTCAATTTTACAAGAGGAAATTACAAATTTGAGGAACATGGTTTCAACTTTAGATTTACAGAGAAAAGTAGAAAACTATAAGAAAATTGTTATAAATTTTTGAGAAAAACCTCAAACCTTCAAGACTGAAGTCACTACTCAAGTTTTTAAGTGGGTGCTCTTTGTACCCTTAACTCAAGTAGAAATTTTTGGTTGTCTACTTTTAATTATTAATTTCAAAGCACTGCTTTTACATGAGGAGAATTTCTGGTTACTATACCCACCTGATCATATAATTTAAGTATGCATGAGTACATTACTATTATGAATGTTTCTTTTCCTTCCCTACTCTCTCAATGGAAAAAAAGAAACACTAGAATAAAAATACAAAAAAATACACAAATTTCTGTCATTTATGTAAACCATGACAAAAAAACCCTGCAGGACAAAACATGACACTTGATATTTTCTAACCTGTTTGTATACCACCATAGACAGAGACAGAACCTGAATTAGACAGAGCTCAGAGAGGGCAAGATGAGACAGAAGAGAGGAGCCAAGGAGAGGGAAGTATTCAGGCAAAGGAAGGAGAGAAGGATAACACCACTAAAAAGTCTAAATGCAGGATGTCTGGATGGGACCCCAGATGACCCAATATTCCAATATTCAAGCCTTGGTTGTACAATACTTCAAATGGTAAGTTCCATATGCAATATTACTGTGTAAAATTTTAAAAAGAAATAAATAGTATAAAATTAACATATTCCGCTATGTTTACCCCACCCCCCACCCCCCGGGGGGAAAAATATGTTGCCACCGCATCAAAGTCTTTAAGCCAGAGGAAACACTGTATTGTGTCGATTAACAACACCACAATAACTTTGTGGTGATAGGCTCTTTGTTTCATCTGACAATGCCAAGAAAAAGCGAGCAAAGTGTGCCAAAGCATGCTAACTAGCCACTGGCATTTGCCACTTTTCAGTCGCTGCCCTTCCGCGGTACCAACTCAACAGGTGACTGGTATGTATTGTATTATAAACAATAACTTTTGTACTTGACAATATTTAATTGGTTTACATGTGTATGAAATGACAATAGACGTCTTCATGCTGATTGAGATGTTTAGCAACAGTTACTGGCTACATTTAAAAGGGACTTTTTTTTCTCAGCTGCGCAAAATAATTGGCTATGACAGTATTGCTGTCATTTAATAAATTGTGCTTGCGGAACTGCTGTATAAAAGCAATATTACACTCAAGGTCGTACAGTATCAATGACTATAGTAACTGTGGGTGGAAAACGTCATATGACACGTAGGGCACTAAGTTTGGGGAAAATTTATCATCCCAAGTGTGTTATTGTTACAGGCCTAGCAATGTGTTGACACATTACAGCTGGAGCTCACCAGGACAAAGACCAACTGAGTCAAGGACAAACTTAACAGTTCACTGCAGCAGTTTAAACACACTAGTGTGTGTCCTTTATATCCTGACATAGATGGTGTGTGTCATCATTCTAAACTCACATTACAAATCGTGTGTGTGAACTAGGTTGAAAGCTTGTAATTCAATGTTTTGGGTTTTTTTTGTTTAACAGAAAACTCTGAAGCCAGCTGTCATTTTGATAGACACACTGACAATGATCTATTGCAGGAATGAAATAATAGAGATGTGAGGGAGCCACACCCACTCATGCACCACAGACAGAGGTAGTATGCTCCTATGCTCCAGCTATAGAGGAGTGTGGCCCAGTTATGGTAACCCCCCCCCCCCCCCCACACACACACACACAGTCTCTTCTTGTAAATATGAAAGCTATTAAGTGCATATATGGGAAAAAAAATGACAGTAATTATATAAAATGTTTGTGCATTTTGCAACCTTGTCCATTAAAACAGAGGACCCCTGAACCAGATAGACTGGTGTATTCAATCAACCACTGATCTGCACAGAGTTTGATCCGGGACAACAAAACTAGAAGACTTGTAAAAATGCTGGTGACTCAACTAACCAGTCTCGGCGGGCATGTTCGTGTGACTTCAACAATGTGAGGACATGAAACTTGGTACAGTGGAGGAATGCACTGAGATCTGCGGGAGATCAGACACACGTCTCCTTAAAGTTTGACAAAGTCACGGAGGGTTGTTGAGATGTTAATTTATGCTAATGGCATGTGCGCCTGCAATTCACCAATTGTAGTTTGAAAGTGGCTTATGTAGTTTGTTTTAGGTGTACAGTATAACACATCTACAGGACTATCAACACGTATGTTATGATACATCACAGGTTCAGGTTACTTTATTTGTACCTGTAGGTACAGTAGATTTGTTTTGCAGTCAGGTGACATCCATATTTACAAACCACAATTACATTCAACATGAACACAAACACAGGCACACATGTAGCTGACTATAAACATGATAAAAGTACTCAAATCACTCTATATACAGTATAATTCAAGAAATCTCTGTCCCGATGTGACGATGTCCCGATCATAGGAGTTTTTGTTGTCACGGTAACCATGTCAAAGATCAAAGGCAGGCATCATCACGATCAGTCACAAGCACAGGATTTTGTGTTGCCATGGTAACCATGTCAAAGTTCAAAGACAAGCATCGTCACGATCATAGGACTCGCTATGACATCATCAAAGATCACAGGACTCGCTATGTCACGATCATAGGACTTGCTATAACTTCATCAAAGATCAAAGGCAGGCATCACTGAACGTGTGGTGCTGTGCTTGGCTTATATTTGGTTTCTACGGGCATGCATGGGTATGCACTAGTATATAAAAAATGAAACAGGTAGTTCAAAAATCTCAACAGAACAAGCAAATAAAATGCATGAAAACAAAACTAACTTCATAAATCAGCACAATTAAAGAAACCCACCTGGTCATCTGGGTCATCGGCATCATCCTGATTGGGTTCATAATGAGGAGACGATTGGTCACCTACAGCCTCTGGTCCCTCTTCTCTGATAATAGTTTGTATGGAGGTCTAAGAAGAACAGGGAATAAATGCATGTGAACAGCTATTAGTCAAATCATAGATGACTGTAGACCTAAAAGCGGAAATATCCTTGCATGTGTTTGGTATAAAAGGTCTTGCAAACAGAAGCTTTGTAATGTCTATTTGTAGTCCATACACATACTGTAAAATAAAAGTAACAGAGTTTGAGACAAAAACGTTGAATGAGAACATGAAGATGAGACAAGCTGAGATTTTACCTCATAACTTACGCCATTCCACAGAAGAACTATAGGTACTTCATCAACAACAGCAACTGGAAAAAATATATTTAAAAAAATACAATTTTAAAAAGCAGTCATTTGCCAGAACCAGTTTCTGATGATTTCTGTGTTTTATTAATGAACAGAACACAGAATATGAAATGTTCTTATAAATCAAACTTTTCAAACATAAAGAAATGTAAAAAAAAAAAAAAAGATCAATGTCTATTGTAATCCCAGATTTTATCCTGATTTTAAACACAGACTTGGTGAAAGAAAAAGCAACATTTTGAAATTTTGTGACTTTTTTTTGTGATCATTTTTTATTTTGGCTGTTTGGTCACAAATAAAGAAACAATACCATCAAAAGTAATTGTAACCATTGATTTAAATTTTAAAGAAGGTATATAAGGCAGTTTTTCCCATATGTTGACACAGTTCCCAGAGGACTTAATGAAATGTCTGTGACATGATTTGGTCAAAACACATCAGGCTTTAATTATTCCAGCACCATTTCCAACCCATTTTATCAGGCTTCCTCAGAATGACTCATTTTAGTGACTGTTTCTTTGAATCCTCAAGAGCCCCAGTTCACCCCACCCTCCGTCTACTATCACCACCAGAAGTTTGGCTGAGGTGAAGCAGGCATCCTTTTAAGGCTAATGTTAGCTGGTTAGCAGTTAGCTCTGGATGGTGATGACAAACTGAGCTAACTCCAATAACAAACAGCTGAATGTGATTATGTAAAAGCCCAAATTAAGTATTACTGGAGACAGGGGTGTGTGGTGGTCGACATGACGGGTTCCAAGGGTCCAAAAAGCACTGAAACAACCCTGAATGAATGTATGGCTAACTCTGCTAACACTAGGCGGGCTAATGTATCATCCTGTCACCACCAAGGTGATCTCCAAGGTGGCTGACCAACCTCAGTCAGCTAGACGAGGTGCTAGTGGGCTGATGTGCTGACCTATTACAGCCAAAATATAACAAAATAAGCCAGAATGATGTGAGATATATTATTGACTGTGAATTAGTGAACCAGGTGGGAAAGGGGATGTCTAATGTGGTGACTAGAATTTAAAGAAATGACAATATAAACCAAAAGCCAGTTTAGAAAGCTTGGGATCAGTCCGCCAAGGTCTCCGCCTTTGACTGCCACCTAATCCACATAGCACCGGACTTCCATGATCCCTCCTGCAGGTGGTGAACCTACTGGAGGGCGGACCCATGTAACTCCTTCGGGCTGAGCCCGGCCGGGTCCCATGGGTGGAAACCCGGCCACCAGACGCTAGCCTTCGAGCCCCTCCCCCAGGCCTGGCTCCAGGGTGGGGCCCCGGTAACCCCATACCGGGCGGGGTACACTGAATCCTTGATATACAATTTATCATGAGAGTCTGTTGGATCGTTCTTCGTCTGGCCCTTCACCCAGGACCAGTTTGTCTTGGGAGACCCTATCAGAGGCAAATTGCCCCGGACAACATAGCTCCTGGGATCACTGGGGCACGCAAACCCCCCCACCACGATAAGGTGACGATACACTCCTCAGCCTCCCTGGGAAGGTCTATGCCAAGGTACTGGAGAGGAGAGTCCGGCCGTTGGTCGAACCTCGGATTCAGGAGGAGCAATGTGGTTTTCGTCCTGGCCGTGGCACATCGGACCAGCTCTTTACCCTCTCGAGAATTCTTGAGGGTTCGTGGGAGTTTGCCCAACCAGTTTACATGTGTTTTGTGGACTTGGAGAAGGCATTTGACCGCGTCCCTCGTGGATTTTTGTGGGGGGTTCTTCGGGAGTATGGGGTATCGGGCTTGTTGTTACGAGCTATTCGGTCTCTGTACGACCGTTGTGAGAGTTTAGTTCGCATTGCCAACACTCGGTCGGAGTCATTCCCAGTGAGAGTTGGACTCCGCCAGGGCTGCCCTTTGTCACCGGTCCTGTTCATAATTTTTATGGACAGGATTTCTAGGCGCAGCCAGGGAATGGAGGGTGTCATGCTTGGTGACCACAGGATCTCATCTCTGTTGTTTGCAGATGATGTTGTCCTGTTGGCTTCATCCAGCAATGACCTACAGCTCTTGCTGGGACGGTTTGCCGCTGAGTGTGAAGCGGCTGGGATGAGAATCAGCACCTCCAAGTCCGAGTCCATGGTCCTCAGCCGGAAAAAAGGTGGATTGTCCTCTCCGGGTTGGGGACAGGCTCCTGCCCCAAGTGGAGGAGTTTAAGTATCTTGGGGTCTTGTTCACGAGTGAGGGGAAAATGGAGCGAGAGATCGACAGACGGATTGGAGCAGCATCTGCAGTGATGCGGACGTTGTACCGGTCTGTTGTGGTGAAGAGGGAGCTTAGTTCTAAGGCAAAGCTGTCGATTTACCAGTCAATCTACGTTCCTACTCTCACCTATGGTCACGAGCTTTGGGTAATGACCGAAAGAACGAGATCGCGGATACAAGCGGCTGAAATGAGCTTTCTCCGTAGGATTGCTGGACTCACCCTCAGAGATAGGGTGAGGAGCTCAGTCATTCGGGAGAGGCTCAGAGTAGAACCGCTGCTCCTCCACATTGAAAGGAGTCAGTTGAGGTGGTATGGGCATCTGATTAGGATGCCTCCTGGACGCCTCCCATTTGAGGTGTTTCAGGCACGTCCCACTGGGAGGAGACCCCGGGGCAGACCCAGGACTCGGTGGAGAGACTATGTCTCCCAGCTAGTCTGGGAACGCCTTGGTATCCCCTCTGAAGAGCTGGAGCAGGTGGCTGGGGAGAGGGAAGCCTGGGCTTCTCTGCTTGAACTGCTGCCTCCGCGACCCGGACCTCCGGAAAAGCGGTAGAAGATGGATGGATGGATGGATGGATGGACAATATAAACCAGTCACCAAACTAACTCTCTTGATGGGGTTTTTTCAATAATGTTGCGACCAGCAGACAATTCAGAAGGGTACAAGAGCACTCTGAGGCGAGTGCAATATCCTCTGCCCCCGTTTTCTTTGAAGATCCCAATACTTACTGATGGAGAGCAGTTTTCAACTTTAATATAATTACTGTGGCAGAACCAAATTATGATAAGCCCATCATCCATGAACATACAACAAAGTATAATACGACCAATAGCTGTTGGGCAGGTAGCAAGTTTGGTGACCCTAGAGAGCTTTACACGTTCTATAGTAAGAGATCATAGGGAGTGACAACCTTGACCTTTGGATCCCAAACCTGTAGTCAGAGGTTATGGTCTCAGAGTGAACCTGTCTACCAGGTTTGGTGACCCTAGCTTTCTTTGTTGCTAAGATGCAGGCTGTGTTTCAATTCAGGTGTTGCAGCCTCACAGACCGCGGCCCTGGAGGCCAGAGCACTCAAAGGTCGGGTAGGCTGCATCTAAATGCTGATTTTTGACTGTTAAATGAGACGGCCTAGTCTGTGGAGGACGTATGTTTGCGTGACCATGCACTGCTTCATTGCCTAGTAACCATGACAGCGTCAGTCGAGAGTTTTGGGGGTGGGTTCCTGACATTTTTGACAGAGATAGAACTTTATTTTTATCTTTTTTTATTATTGTTTTTTCTTTACCTTTTACTGGAGAATCTTCAGACTGAGGACCATGACCAGATAAAATAAGACTTTAATTCATGCTAAAGTCAGCAGGAAAAAATAAGGGAAATTAAAATCACAAAAAAGATAAATTAAGTTTTATTATTTTAAATATGTATGTCAATTAGATTGAACTCTAAAACATATTCTTAATTACATGACCAGTGGAAAATATGAAAGTTTCCTGTTATCATTTATGATAATTTATTACCATTATTTAGTTAAATAATTAAGATGTTTTGCCTTGTATCAGCTATGACATTTAGTTTTTAATTTTCTAAAGCAGACCACAGTCCTGTACTGTAGGATGAGCCTCAATGATTTTCAGCAGCAGCAAAACAGATTCCATCTTCAGCTTCATCTCAGTTGTACCAGTGCATCTCAGTAAATTAGAAAATCATGATTTGTCTTTAATTTTAAAAACTATAATCATTATCATCAATATTAGGTTTAAAATGTTTCAGTCTGTGTGTAATAAATATACACTACTCACAAAAAGTTAGGGATATTTGGCTTTTGGTTGAAATTTATGGAAAATGTAAAAAGTTCACGCTACAGTGATATAATATCATGAAAGTAGGGTATTAAAGTAGAAGCATGCAATGGTGATTTCCTCATCTCAAACAACTGATTGAAATAAAAGCCAACAACAATGATAGGTATACCACAACAAAAAATGTCAATGTCTCAATAACTTGTCATGTGCCCTTAAGCATCAATTACAGCTTGACAATGATGTCTCATGCTGTTCACAAGTCGACTTATTGTCTGGTGAGGCATGGCATTCCACGATTCTTGAAGGGCGGCCTTCAGGTCATTGAGGTTGTGGGGTGCAGGGCTATGAGCCTTTACACAGTGACTCAGCTGATCCCATAGGTTTTCTATGGGATTCAGGTCTGGAGAAAGTGCGGGCCACTCCATTTGAGGTACCCCAGCCTCCAGCAGCTGTTCCCTAATGATGCAACCTCGATGAGCTGGAGCATTGTTGTCCATGAAGATGAAATTATGCCTGTGTTGTTCATGTAGGGGCACAATGACTGGATTAATGGTGTTATTCACGTAGTACTGGCTTGTCACTGTACCACAGTGGTCCCCAAACCCTGGGCCATGGACCGGTACCGGTCCGTGGGTCATTGGTACCGAGCCGCACAGAAAAAATAAACATCTTACATTACGTCCGTTTTATTTATTATCTGAGTCTGAATGATGTTTTATTTTGAAAAATTACCGGATTCTCTCCGTTACATCCATCTATGGCTCACTCTTGACACAAGACGCTTGTCTAGGTGACGTGATACCATCCATCCATCCATCCATCCATCTTCTTCCGCTTAATCCTTCTCGGGTCAGCCTTACTGCTAAAATTAAAGGCCATTGCTAGACAGCAGACATTACGAAAGCCACTGCAGAGATTTCTCGAGGAAAAAAAGTCACCGCTGGCAGCACATTTCAGTGACGAGGAATGGGTCGCAAAACTCGCTTACTTGTGTGACATATTCAGCCTGCTCAATGAACTCAATCTGTCACTTCAGGGGAAAATGACAACGGTCTTCAAGTTGGCAGATAAAGTAGCTGCATTTAAAGCCAAATTGGATTTGTGGGGACGGCACGTGAATGGAGGTATATTTGACATGTTTCAAACATTAGCGGGGATTTTGGAAGAGACTGAGCCCGAGCCTTCATTCTCCCAGCTGGTGCACGATCACCTGTCTTTGCTTTTAAAAGAGTTTGAGCGCTACTTCCCAACAACAAAAAATACACAAACTGCCAAAGAAGGGATGCGCGACCCATTTCTCAACAAACCAGGTGAATCCAACATGTCTGTGTGAGAAGAAGATCAACTGCTGGAGATCGCAAATGACGGTGGCCTTAAAAAATTTAAACCAGAAATTACTGCATGTGTTTTGGATGTTATTTCAGCTTGTCAAAAGACGAACTAAAATTTTGTAATCACAACTTTTCTCACTCCAGTTTATAGGGCTACTGAGTTAAGATTTAAGGGTGCTACAGCACCCCTAAAGAAGGCCTAACACCGCCCATGTCTGATACACTATAATGTTAGCACAACTTGGCATCATTTAGCATTTGCTGTTTTATAACACTGGTCAGCACCAAATTTATTGTCTAAGTTTTTTTTAGCTGATTTAGGACAATTTTGATGCGCTAAATCCAAAAATCACATTGGTTTTGCTCAATCAGGTCAAGTTTTTGAATTATGGCCACATGTTGTTTTATACGTTTTTGTTTACATGTACAGGTATTTTCGCTTTATATGATACAAAATTCTTTGTCTTGAAATTCTCTTAATTTTGAACAATGATGACGTAACATTCAATTTACATGCACAGTACTAAGCAAGTACAGGTTTTCACTTCGCACCTGATCGAGACCTGATCGAGACCTGGATTCAGCAGTGCAAAATTGTCTTAAATCAGTTGAAAAAACACAGACAATTTACAAAAAAAATATTTTTGTAACCCTGTGTAATTAGACGTGGTGTTAACGTTACTTACAGACGTCGACAAAATTGTTGGTACCCCTCTGTTAATGAAAGAAAAACCCACAATGGTCACAGAAATAACTTGAATCTGACAAAAGTGGTAATAAATAAAAAGTCTATGAAAATTAACCAATGAAAATCAGACAGTGCTTTTGAATTGTGGTTCAACAGAATTATTTAAAAAAAAACTCATGAAACAGGCCTGGACAAAAATGATGGTACCCTTAACTTAATATTTTGTTGCGCAACCTTTTGAGGCAATCACTGCAATCAAACGATTTCTGCAACTGTCAATGAGACTTCTGCACCTCTCAGCAGGTATTTTGGCCCACTCCTCATGAGCAAACTGCTCCAGTTGTCTCAGGTTTGAAGGGTGCCTTCTCCAGACGGCATGTTTCAGCTCCTTCCACAGATGTTCAATACGATTTAGATCAGGGCTCATAGAAGGCCACTTTAGAATAGTCCAATGTTTTGCTCTTAGCCATTCTTGGGTGTTTTTAGCTGTGTGTTTTGGGTCATTATCCTGTTGCAAGACCCATGACCTGCGACTGAGACCAAGCTGTCTGACACTGAGCAGCACATTTCTCTCTAGAATACCTTGATAGTCTTGAGATTTCATTGTACCCTGCACAGATTCAAGACACCCTGTGCCAGATGCAGCAAAGCAGCCCCAGAACATAACAGAACCTCCTCCATGTTTCACAGTAGGGACAGTGTTCTTTTCTTGCTATGCTTCATTTTTGCGTCTGTGAACATACAGTGGGGTAAAAAAGTATTTAGTCAGCCACCAATTGTGCAAGTTCTCCCACTTAAAAGATGAGAGAGGTCTCCAATTTTCATCATAGGCATACCTCAACTATGAGAGACAAAATGAGAAAAAAAAAATCCAGAAAATCACATTGAAGGATTTTTAATGAATTGATTGGTAAATTCCTTGGTAAAATAAGTATTTGGTCCCCTACAAAAAAGCAAGATTTCTGGCTCCCACACACCTGTAACTTCTTCTTTAAGAGGCTCCTCTGTCCTCCACTCGTTACCTGTATTAATGGCACCTGTTTGAACTCGTTATCAGTATAAAAGACACCTGTCCACAACCTCAAACAGTCAGACTCCAAACTCCACTATGGCCAAGACCAAACAGCTGTCAAAGGACACCAGAAACAAAATTGTAGACCTGCACCAGGCTGGGAAGACTGAATCTGCAATAGGTAAGCAGCTTGGTGTGAAGAAATCAACTGTGGGAGCAATTATTAGAAAATGGAAGACATACAAGACCACTGATAATCTCCCTCGATCTGGGGCTCCACGCAAGAGCTCACCCCGTGGGGTCAAAATGATCACGAGAACGGTGAACAAAAATCCCAGAACCACACGGGGGGACCTAGTGAATGACCTGCAGAGAGCTGGGACCAAAGTAACAAAGGCTACCATCAATAACACATTACGCCGCCAGGGACTCAAATCCTGCAGTGCTAGACGTGTCCCCCTGCTTAAGCCAGTACATGTCCACGCCCGTCTGAAGTTTGCTAGAGAGCATTTGGATGATCCAGAAGAGGATTGGGAGAATGTCATATGGTCAGATGAAACCAAAATGGAACTTCATTGTAAAAACTCAACTTGTCGTGTTTGGAGGAGAAAGAACACCATATCTACTGTGAAGCATGGGGGTGGAAACATCATGCTTTGGGAATGTTTTTCTGCAAAGAGACCAGGATGACTGATCCGTGTAAAGGAAAGAATGAATGGGGCCATGTATCGTGAGATTTTGAGTGAAAACCTCCTTCCATCAGCAAGGGCATTGAAGATGAAACATGGCTGGGTCTTTCAGCATGACAATGATCCCAAACACACCGCCCAGGCAACGAAGGAGTGGCTTCATAAGAAGCATTTCAAGGTCCTGGAGTGGCCTAGCCAGTCTCCAGATCTCAACCCCATAGAAAAGCTTTGGAGGGAGTTGAAAATCCGTGTTGCCCAGCAACAACCCCAAAACATCACTGCTCTAGAGGAGATCTGCATGAAGGAATGGGCCAAAATACCAGCAACAGTGTGTGAAAACCTTGTGAAGACTTACAGAAAACGTTTGACCTCTGTCATTGCCAACAAAGGGTATATAACAAAGTATTGAGATGAACTTTTGTTATTGACCAAATACTTATTTTTTTTTCCACAATATCTTTATTGAACCTTTTTTTTTTAACAAACATGATACAAACAATCAAACACTAACGCTAAAGTACTACAAAAAAAAAAAAAATGCACTAAAAACACCAACAACCACCAACAAAATCAAGTCTTCAACAATGCTCCTCTGTTTAGTCTAGACAATCCAATACATAAGTATACATATTATGTTCACCAGTTTGGAATTTACAAGGTCCACACACATCATTCACCTTCTTCTTCAAGAGTTATGTTTAAATTTTTTACATAATCAATAAAAGGTCTCCATATATTCTCAAACACAATTTCCTTTGATTTCAGTATATATGTTATTCTTTCTAATGGAAGGTTTGTTAACATCTGTCTTAACCACTGAGTCACATCTGGTCTATGAGTCTTTTTCCATAATAGTGCAATACATTTTTTGGCATTAAGCAAACTGAGGTCTATGAATGTTCTTTCACTTTTATTAAAATTATGCTTTTCTGGGTACAGACCCAACAAAAACAGTTTAGGATTCAGTATGATTTGTTTTGAGATTATTTTTTCAATTGTTACCCTCACCTCTTCCCAAAACATTCTTATTAATCTACATTCCCATAAACAATGAAATAGGGTTCCTTTACTTTCCATGCATTTTGTGCATGTATCTGGTATATTTTTGTTATATCTATTTAACTCCTCCGGTGTAACATACATCCGCATTAACCATTTGAAATGTATCAATTTAAGGCGTGCATTTATTGATTTGGTTTGAGCTTCTGTACAAGCCAATTCCCATTGTTCCTCCGAAATTTCAATTTGCAGATCTTCTTTCCAGTAGTTTAATCTTTTCAGTGAATTTTCACTTGAAGATAGTGTCAATGAGTTATAAAACTCTGAAATAATACCCTTTCTTTTACTATCTTTCATCATCATTTTTTCCAAGGATGAATAAATAGGTCGAGTGAGAGCTTTATTTTGATTTGATCGAATAAAGTTTCTAAGTTGAAGATATTTAAAAAAATGTGTTCTATTGAGATTAAATTTGATCCTCAGCTCTTCAAAAGACATTATGTTGTCTGCACATGGCAAATATAAATCCTGAATCTTTTGTATCCCTTTTAAATTCCATACTTTAAATACAGCGTCCGCTCTCCCTGGTTTAAAATATTGATTACCCCATATTGGACTAAATTGTGACAATAACTGTGGTTCTTTTAAATAGTTTTTAGCTTCACACCATATTTTGATCATATGCTTTACAAATGGATTTTTAACTTGTTTTTGTAATTTTTTTGCCGAATCTGAGTATATGAATATGGGAAGAGGTAAAGGTAAATTGTATGATTCCATTTCAGTCCAGTGAGGGAGATCATTTGATGAAAAATAATATGTCATAGACCTCAGTTGTGCCGACCAATAATACAACATAAAATTTGGACATTTCAGACCTCCACGATCAAATGGTAAATATAATAAAGACAAACGTAATCTAGCCCTCCTGTTGTTCCATATAAATTCCACTAACTTTTTTTTTATTCTTGAGAATAGATCTAAAGGTGGTGATAAGGGAATGTATTGAAATAAATAAAGTATTTTAGGTAAAATATTACTTTTAAGTATATTGATTCTCCCGATCATCGACATTGGTAGTGACATCCATCTCTGAGTTAACTCATTGATATCTGACATTAAGGCTTCATAGTTGACGCTGGCGACTGATTCTAGCTTAGGCATAATTTGGATTCCTAAATATTTAAACTGATTTACAACATTGAATTGATTTGCCTCAGGGGCTGGGTAATTTCTCTGGGTCTCATTTAGCATTAATATTGAAGATTTAGTTTTATTTATTTTATATCCTGATATTTCCCCAAAATTCTTTATTAAATTCAACAAGGTTGGAATTGATTTTTTTAGATTCGACATAAACAAAATTATATCATCGGCGTACAGGGAGATTTTATGTTCTGTTGGTCCAACTTTAATTCCATATATTTGTGAATGTAAACGTATCGCTATCGCTAAAGGTTCAATTGCCATAGTAAACAGTAAAGGTGAAAGTGGACAGCCTTGTCGACATCCTCTATTGATTTTTATTGGTTTTGAAATATTGTTATTTGTTAGGATTTCTGCTGTAGCATTATTGTATATTATTTGAACCCATTTTATGAAATTATTTCCAAGTCCAAACCTTTGTAGGACTTCAAAAAGAAAGGGCCATTCAACTCTATCAAAGGCCTTTTCGGCGTCCAATGATAGGAGAGCTGTATCCGGTGCTTCTTTATTAAAATAAATAATATTAAATAGTCTTCTTACATTATGGAAGCCTTGTCTACCCTTTATAAAGCCATTCTGATCTCGATTAATAATATTTGGTAAAATTTCTTGTATTCGTCTTGCTAAAATTTTACAGATTATCTTAAGGTCGGCGTTTAATAGGCTTATTGGTCTCATATTTTCACATTTATTAGAGGGCTTACCTGGTTTTGGCAGCAGTATAATTAAGGCATTATTTATGTATGATGGTAAATTATTATTTTGAAATGCTTCTAAAACCATTTCCAAAAAAGGTTTTATTAATTTATTCTTAAATTTTTTATAAAGGTCAACTGGAAGACCATCTGGTCCTGCACTTTTTCCTGATTTCATATTATCAATGGCTAGCCCAACTTCTTCTTGACTAATTTTAGACTCCAATATCTCCCTGTTTTCATTTGGTATACACGGTATAGATAGTTCGTTCAAAAACCCATTTAGTTTTGTTAAATCAGGTTCATTTTTGGTATCATATAATTTTTCATAGTAATCTCTAAAGGCTCTATTAATTTCTAAAGGATCTATAACTACCTGTCCGTTACTTATAATACTGGTAATTGGTGTTTTAATTTCCAATTGTTTAATCTGCCATGCTAATAATTTTCCTGATTTTTCACCTTGTTCATAAAAAGATTGTTTCAATCTTAGAAGACTCGAGGCAGCTCTATTCGCTGATTTTTTGTCGTATTCAGCTCTCAAAATCAGTAATTCATTCTCCAACCTTGGGTCACTTCCTGCATACACTTTTTCCTGAAGACTTTTTATTTTATGTTCCAATTTAGCTCTCTCCTCTCGAGTCTTCTTAGATTTTGATCCTGTATAACTAATAATATGTCCCCTAATAAAAGCTTTGAAAGCCTCCCACTTTACACATGCTGATGTTTGTGTAGTATTGATGTCAAAGAACTCGTCTATCTGTTTTTCTATATACTTGACAAATTCCTCATCCTGAAGCCATTTATGCTGAAATTGCCATCTACCTGATTCCTTTGTCAATTTTTTATCTACATATATTAGACAACAGGGTGCATGATCAGAGATCACGATGTTATCATAAAAGCAGTTTTGAATCTTGGACCTTAATTCTGTGGAAATCAAAAAATAATCAATACGTGAGAATGTCTTGTAGGTACTGGAATAACAAGAATAGGCTTTAACTTGTGGTTTCATTTCTCTCCATATATCTAACAATCTCAATTCTTTCATAAAATGATTAATAGTCATCCTACATCCAATGTGCGTACAATCCAGTCCTGTTGATCTATCCACACCTGGATTCAATGTACAATTAAAATCCCCTGCTATTATATGTTGCCCTGTAAGTGATGATAAGATGAGAAATAAATTAGCAAAGAACTTCTGATCATCTATATTGGGACCATATAAGTTCACAAGATTTATATTTTCTAATAGCAAAGAACCTTGAATGATTACATATCTTCCAAATTTGTCTCCAATTACATTTTTCACTTGAAAAGGAACTGATTTATGTATGAGAGTCATAACTCCCCTGGCTCGGGATGAAAATGAAGAGGTGAATACACTTCCCTGCCATCTACTCCTAATTCTTTTAACATCCTCCTCTATCAAATGAGTTTCTTGTAAAAACACAATTCTTGAACCCATGTCCTTTATTTTATTCATAACTTGTTTAAGTTTTTTTAAATTTTGTAGACCTCTGCAATTCCATGAAGTTAAATTAAGATTAACACTTTGGTCCATGATCAATAGAGAGTTTGGGATTACCTTGCAGTGTAAACATGCTCATACAGAGAAGCAAAAACATGAGTGGTTGAACATTCATCCTACAAACTACACACAAACAAATTTCCCCTTCCCACACTTGTGGCAAACCCCCCAAAATCAAAAAAAAAATTCTGTCTCCCGATATAGCCATCGACCGTTCCACACCCACGGGGAACAGCCTAAGCCACTCCTTCTTCATCCTCCCAATCACCCTAACTCTACTGCTTTTAATGACGTAACATTAACTCTCCTCTGTAGTTTTCCAACTTAACTCCAAAATTTTTAACAACTTTGTACATCATAGTTTTTTTTTTTTTGTTTGTTTGTTTTGTTTTTGTTTTGTTTTTTTAATATATAATACAATCTATATTTTGTAAACTTACTATTTACTTCAAGTCAGTCAGATGCCTGTGCAAATGCTTAATTATTCTACCTTATATTTTGTTCATGCTTAGCTCCCACCAGTCTCTTCTTCTTCTTTGATCTTCTTGATGAACTCCTGCGCCTCCTCTGGGGTCTTGAAGATGTGGGTTCTGCCCTCATACGTGGTCAGCAGTCTCGCAGGATAGATTACACCATGACGAATCCCAAGGTTGCGCAGCTCCTTACGTACGGGATCAAACTGCTTCCTCAATTGCTGGATTCCTGTGGCCAAATCTGGGTAGAACCGCACCTGCTGGTCCTGGTGTTTAATCTCTCCTTTTTTAGCTCGTGCAGCGTTGAAGATCTTCATCCTGTCTCTGTTGCTAAGAAACTTCATAATTAAGGTCCTCGGCGGTCCCTTATCTCTCCGTGGGCCAATACGATGTGCTTTTTCCAGAACCACTGCTGATTGCAACTCCTCGCTGCCCAGCACCTCCGGAATCCACTTTTCCAGAAAGGAACATACGTCCCGACCTTCTGATTCCTCTGGAAGACCCACCAGCCTCAAATTATTCTGTCTCGACCGAGATTCCAAATCCAAAATATTATCTTCCAGAGATTTTTTTTTTTTTCCAAAGTGCGCACCTTTAATTGAAGACGGGTGACGTCATCTTCAGCACTAGCGAGACGGAGCTCCATCTGCGCCGTTCGTTCTACACAGTCACCCAATTCCTTTCTTATTCCTTCCAACGCTGTCATAATCCCATCAAATCTAGAGGAAAAGTCCGCTCTCATTGAACTCATGGCAGCCATCAGCGCATCTGCGCCATTCCCCGCAGATATCGCAGCGTTGCCAGCCTCCTCCGCCATATATGGAGTTTTGTTTACTGCGTCACAGACCTGAAAGTCCGTTAATTTGGACTGTTTCGGCGGCTCGCTTTTTCCTTTTCCTGGTTTTCCAGCCTTAGGCTTCGCCGACATATCCTCGCCCAAATGCTGGGATACGTTCTGTCCCAAATGAGAGAGTTATTTGCCGATTTTTTTTTTTCCAGGAGCAGAGCAGAGCGAGACACGTCCGTCCTACGTGGCAGCCATAACCGGAAGTCCCAAATACTTATTTTACCGAGGAATTCACCAATTAATTCATTAAAAATCCTTCAATGTGATTTTCTGGATTTTTTTTTACCCTCATTTTGTCTCTCATAGTTGAGGTATACCTATGATGAAAATTGGAGACCTCTCTCATCTTTTAAGTGGGAGAACTTGCACAATTGGTGGCTGACTAAATACTTTTTTGCCCCACCGTAGCGCTGATGTGCCTTGCCAAAAAGTTGCAGTTTTGTCTCGTCTGTCCATAGGACATTCTCCCAGAAGCTTTGTGGCTTGTCAACATGCAGTTTGGCAAATTCCAGTCTGGATTTTTTATCATTTGTTTTCAACAGTGGTGTCCTCCTTGGTTGTCTCCCATGAAGTCCACTTTGGCTCAAACAACGACAGATGGTGCGATCTGACACTGATGTACCTTGACCTTGGAGTTCACCATGAATGTGTTTAGAGGTTGTTCTGGGCTCTTTTGTTACCATTCGTATTATCCGGCTCTTCCAATTTTCCTACTGCAGCCATGTCCAGGGAGGTTGGCTACAGTCCCGTGGATCTTAAATTTCTGAATAATATGTGCAACTGTAGTCACAGGAACATCAAGCTGCTTGGAGATGGTCTTATAGCCTTTACCTTTAACATGCTTGTCTATAATTTTCCTTTCTAATCTCCTGAGACAACTCTCTCCTTTGCTTCCTCTGGTCCATGTTTAATGTGGTACACACCATGTCACCAAACAGCACAGTGACTACTTGTCACCCTTTAAATAGGCCAACTGACTGATTACAAGTTCGTAGACACCTGTGATGTTAATTAGAGGACACATCTTGGTTGAACATGTCCCTATGGCCACATTATTTTCAATCTTTTCTTGGGGTACCATCATTTTTGTCCAGGCCTGTTTCATGAGTTTGTTTTTTAAAATAATTCTGTTGAACCACAATTCAAAAGCATTGTCTGATTTTCATTGGTTAATTTTCATAGAATTTTTATTTATTACCACTTTTGTCAGATTCAAGTTATTTCTGTGACCATTGTGGGTTTTTCTTTCATTAACAGAGGGGTACCAACAATTTTGCCCACGTCTGTACCTTATATTAAAACAAGGTTTGCGAACTATCCTCTCTGATGCAGCATGATGGAAAACAGTCCCACATCCCTGACAAACTGGAGTAGCAGCTATTTGACCAAATGGGTAGTTTGGAGGAAGCAACGACCGGACTGAAGCCTAGCCACCCACCACACACCTGTTCTGTTGCACGCACTGCAGGGGAGAGGCGGGGCGCTAACAAGTAGTAGGTGAGGAGCTTTGTTCAAGAAACGGGAGTATGTGCATTTTAAATCACAATATCAACGATAGAGTATTCTATGAAAAGATCGACGTTTTTATATCGTCATCCGATATATATCGTCATATAACACAGCTGTAATTTAGAATATTAAATAGTTATCCCTTATGTTCTCTGTTTATTATGATTTTTTCACTCACCCTCTTGACCACTGTGACTCCTCTCTGAGTCTTGGCCCCTCTGAAGAACATTTTTTCCACCTGCTGCACTGCTCAGAGTTCTCCTCGCCTCCTCCTGTTCTCGTCGTCCTCCCTCCGTCAGTTCCACCTCAGTTCCAATCTGGCCGCCTCTGCACTCCTGCAACAGTGCCAGCTGAGTCTCTGCCACCTCTAATCGCCTCTTCAGCTCCTCGATTTTAACCGCACCCTGACTCACCTCAAGAACAACGGGAAAAACAAACAAATTTAGGATAGTGGTCAAAAAATACGACTGCAATTACAAAGACATTTTTCAACATTAATGCAGAGGGAACATTTATATAAAAGCAAAAAAGTTGTATACTTGTAGTTGCAGCTCAGAAGAAAATTCCTTAACAAGGTGGTAGATCTTCTCCAAGGCCTCTTGAGCCAGAGACGTCATGAAGTTGCCAAACTGGACCATCTAAAGGAAAAATATAGACACTATCAGAATACACACTGGACATGAAAGTGTTAAAGCGAGCTAGAGTCAATTCAGCATTTTAAATTCATCTAAAGCATATTGTCCATCCATCCATTTTTTTCTGCTTAATCCTTTTCGGGTCGCGGGAGGGGGGGGGGGCAGCTGGAGCCCATCCCAGTATCTTTCGGCGAGAGGCAGCGTACACCCTGGACAGATTGCCAGTCCATCGCAGGGCCAACACAGAGAGACAGACAACCATTCACTCTCACAGTCACACCTAAGGACAATTTAGAATCCCCAGCTGGACGCCAGTTAACCTAACTTGCATGTTTTTGGCATGTGGGAGGAAACCGGAGAAATCCCGGAGTAAACCCACGCAGACATGCGGAGAACATGCAAACTCCACACAGATCACTGTTGGTTGGGGGCTGGGATCGAACCCAGGATCCCCCGGCCAAGGGTGAATTGCTGTGCTGCCGCAGTGCTAACCACTCCGCCACCATGCTGCCCCTCTAAAGCATATAGTAGTATATAATTAAATGACTCCATTAATACAGTAAAAAAACATTCACATTTTCTCGTAGTTTTTCTATTATAAAAAATTAGGACTAAGAGCAAAGACATTTTTCATGCTACAACTTGATGAGAGATGTGTGCATCTTGCATTTCTGTCTGATGTGAGGAGGAGAGGTACAAGTCGGGGACGCAGACCGTAAGAGCTGTGAATGGCCCACTTTGTCGCCTTCACATTTCCTGGTTCTTGTCAACTCTGCCTGTTCATAGCGGCACAACTTCCAAAGCGAATCAGTTAAACAATGGTCCAAATTCAAAAGAATATTGAGGAAGTGAGCACATACAGAACATTTTAAGGCTCATCATAACTCCAGTAACTACACATTGTCAAATAACGGAAGCAGCGGTGGTCGCACACACCGTTTTCTCAGACTTTTTTTCCCTCTATGCAGCAATCATATGAAAAGCCAGGGTTTCCTCTGGTAACAGTTCCGTGTGGTGGGCCGCTACGCTTGAAGTTAGGCCACCATGCTAAGGAAATATAAATTTTAAAAAAATATGAAGCAATGACGCTCCATAAGCACGCACACAAACAACGCGTGTGACCGTCATCCCCGTGGAGTTTGGAAGCGCCCCGCCTGCGTGTTCCAGTCAGCAAGCAGAGTGTCTCACTACTAGCCTCGCTGTCCAAGAGAAGCATGAGCTTATCAAAGTACTTTAAATGTGGGGAAAAAAGCAGAAGAGGTATGTTAGCAGTGGAGACATTTATGGTGGTTTTAACCTGCTGGTAACAGGAACAATTTATTTATTTATTTATTTATATAGCGCCATTTCACAACAACAGTCGTCTCATAGCACTATCAACTGTAGGGGGGACCCCCACAGTTGCAGAAAGACCCCAGCAATCAGGCGATCCCCTGTGAGCAAGCACTTGGCGACGGTGGAGAGGAAAAACTCCCTTTTAACAGGAAGAAACCTCCAGCAGAACCAGGCTCAGGGAGGGGCAGTCATCTGCTGCGACTGGCTGGGGGGTGAGGGGATAGAGAAGAAGAAAAGAACAGACATGAAGAGAGCAAACAGTACGATGGGGACTCAATCTATGGGAGAGAACAAACAAATGTTAATGACCAGCAAAAAAAAAATATTTCATAGAGAGTGAGGAAAGGAGTGAGGCCCAGTGCATTACTGGAGGTCCCCCGGCTGACTAAACCTATTAGCAGCATAACTAAGGGAGGGTTCAGAAACACATGATCCCTCCCTAATTGTAGGCTAGATCAAAAAGGTAGGTTTTAGCCCTATTCTTAAAAACAGAGATCGAGTCTGACTCCCGAATCCAGATTGGCAGCTGATTCCACAGGAGAGGAGCTTGATAACTGAAGGCTCTACCTCCCATTGTACTTTTGGAGATTCTAGGTATTACAAGTAATCCTGCATTTTGGGAGTGTAGTGCTCTGTTAGGATAATACGGTAGTATCAGATCTTTTAAATAAAAAGGAGCCTGATTGTTTAGAGCTTTGTAAGTGAGAAGAAGGATTTTAAACTTAATTCTAAACTCTATGGGAAGCCAATGAAGGGAGGCCAGAACCGGAGAGATATGATCTCTCTTTCTAGTACCCGTTAAAACTCTTGCTGCAGCATTTTGGATCAGCTGAAGACTTTTTAAAGATGTTTTAGGACAGCCTGATAATAAAGAATTACAATAATCTAATCTCGAGCTAACAAAAGCGTGGATCAGCTTCTCAGCATCACTCTGAGACAAGATGCTCCTAATCTTGGCAATATTACGCAAATGATAGAAGGCAGTCTTAGAAACAAATTTAATATGTGAATTGAAGGACAAATTCTGATCAAAAATAACTCCAAGGTTCCTCACAGAGCTATTAAGAGAAAGAGTACCTGCGTCCAAACTGAAAGTTTGATTTGGAAAGGAATTTCTAAGGTTTTTTGGACCAACAAGAATGACTTCAGTCTTATCTGAATTTAATAGCAGGAAATTACAAGTCATCCAAGCTTTGATTTCCTTAAGACAGGCTTCTAACTTGGCTAATTGATTACTATCATCTGGCTTCATTGACAGGTATAATTGTGTGTCATCTGCATAACAATGAAAATGTATACAGTGCTTTCTAATAATGTTGCCTAACGGAAGCATATATAAACTAAAAAGAGTAGGGCCTAGCACAGATCCCTGTGGAACTCCATGACTAAGCTTTGAGCTGAAAGAAAACTCATCATTTACATGAACAAACTGGAACCTATCAGATAAATAAGATCTAAACCACTGCAACGAAGTTCCATTAAGTCCAACATAGTGTTCTAATCTATCAAGTAGAATATTATGATCAATAGTATCAAAAGCTGCACTAAGATCTAAAAGGACAAGTACAGAAACTAGTCCATTATCAGATGCAATGAGGAGGTCGTTAGTGACCTTCGCTAAGGCTGTTTCAGTACTATGATGGATTCTAAACCCAGATTGAAACTCTTCAAGTAAACCATTTCCCTGCAGGTGGTCAAATAATTGCGTAGCAACAACTCTTTCTAAGATTTTTGAAATGAAAGGGAGATTAGAGATTGGTCTATAGTTAGCTAAAGCTCCTGGATCTAGCGTTGGCTTTTTGAGTAAGGGTTTAATTACAGCCGTTTTAAAAGCCTGCGGTACATGGCCTAAAGTTAATGAAGAGTTGATTATATGAAGAATAAAGCTACCAATAAGTGGGAAGACTTCTTTAAATAACCTGGTAGGAATAGGATCTAAAAGACAAGTTGAAGGTTTGGATGAGGAAACTACTTTGTCTAACTCACAAAGGTCGATTGGAGTAAACTCATCAAGACAGACATCAATAGAAGGAGTTGTAGTAGTTACAGTATTTAAGTTAACTGTGGGAAGAATCTGATTGATTTTATCTCTGATGGATGAAATTTTATTATTGAAAAAGTTCATAAAGTCCTGACTAGTAAGCTCTAAGGGGATGCTAGGATTGACAGAGTCCTGACTCTTTGTCAACCTGGCTACAGTACTGAAAAGAAACCTGGGATTATTCTTGTTCTCTTCTATTAATGCAGAGTAATAACTCGTTCTAGCTTTTCTAAGAGATTTTTTATAAATTAAAAGATGATTTCTCCAAGCTAAATAGATTTCATCTAAATTAGTAGAGCGCCATTTTCTTTCTAATTGACGAGTCTTCTGTTTTAAGCTACGAGTTTCTGTGTTGAACCAAGGAGTTAAAAATCTCTGATTAGACTTTTTCTTTTTTAAGGGGGCCACCAAGTCTAGAGCCTGATGCAGAGAAGCTGAAACACTATCCACCATGTTATCAATTACAGAAGGAGCAAGCTGTCTATAGCTTATTTCCGTTGTGTTGACACATGGCATAGAGGAAACAATCTGCATAAATTTGGAAACAGCATCATCTGAGAGGCATCTACTGTGATAATATTTTTCTTTAGGAGCCAAATAGTCAGAAATAGTAAAATCAAAGGTTAACAGACAATGGTCTGACAGTACAGGGTTATGAGGAGACACTACAAGATTTTCTATTTCTATGCCATATGTCAGAACAAGGTCCAATGTATGGTGGAGGTAATGAGTAGAATTTCCTACTTTCTGAGAAAACCCAATCGAGTCTAATATTGAATTAAAAGCCACATTAAGGCAGTCACTATCTACATCCACATGTATATTAAAGTCCCCTACTATAATTATTCTATCAGATTTCAACACTAAATCAGCTAAGAAATCAGCAAATTCGGATAAAAATTCTGAATAGGTTGATGGGGGACGATAAACAATGGCAAATAAAATTGGGTTTAACCTGAAATTGCTAAAGTGCCCAATACTGAGGACCAGGCCCTCAAAGGAATTATAACATGTTTTTTGCTTTACATTAACTAGTAATTTGGAATGGTAAATTGTTGCTACTCCTCCTCCACGACCAGAACTTCTGGGATTTTGACAGTTTAAATAACCAGAGGGGGTTGATTCATTTAAACCAACATAATCCTCTTGCCCTAACCAAGTCTCTGTAAGGGAAATTAAATCAATCTGATGATCAATTAACAGATCATGGACTAACAGAGACTTGGGAGTTAGAGACCTAATATTTAACAAACCACATTTAATTTTTAAATTATGAGGAGGAACAGAGGCCAAATCATTCAATTTAGCGGCTTTATGTTTAATTTGAGTTTTACCAATATTTTGCTTTATCACTTTGGGATGCTTATACATTATATTTTTATTCACTTTGGAGGGAGCAGACAACGATTCTCTGATGGGGAAGACAGGGGCTAAGCTGAGGGGTGGCGGATGAAGAGGAGCTGCAGAGAGGCGTGTAAGACTGCAACTCTGCTTCCTGGTCCCAACTCTGAGTAGTCATGGTTTTGGAAATTTGGATAAAAAAGATGCCAGATTGTTAGATAAATGAGAAGCACCATCCAAAGTGGGATGAATGCTGTCTCGTCTCATAAGACCAGGTTTTCCCCAAAAAGAGCTCCAATTGTCAATGTAGCCCACGTCATTTTTAGGACACCACACAGACAGCCAGCGGTTCAAGGATGACGAGCGACTAAACATGTCATCACTGGTCAGATTGGGAAGGGGCCCAGAGAATACTACAGTGGCAGACATCGTTTTGGCAAACTCACACACCGATTCTACATTAAGTTTCGTGACTTCCGACTGCCGGAGACGGATGTCATTAATGCCGGCGTGAATAACAATTGTGGAATATTTACAGTTACTTTTAGCCAGCATTTTCAGATTTGACTCGATGTCGCCTGCTCTGGCCCCAGGAATACATTGGACTATGACCGCTGGAGTCTCTAGGTTCACGTTTCTGACTACAGAGTCGCCAATGATCAGAGTTTTTTCCTCAGCGGGTGTGTCGCTGAGCGGGGAAAAACGATTAGAAACGTGAACAGGTTGGTGGTGTACCGGGGCTTTGCGACTAGGCTTCCTTCTCACCGTCACCCACCCAGTCTCCTCGCTGCTGAGGAGAGCCGGGGAACCGCTGACAGTGGGACCTAAGCTACCTAGCTCCGCTGCAGCTAATGGGCGTCCGTCGAGATTAACTGGCGCAGACGGTGTTTCAATGCAGCGGAGCCGGGATTCCAAATCAGACAACCTCGCCTCGAGCGCCTCAAAAAGACAACATTTATTACATTTACCGTTATCGCTAAAAGAGGCAGAGGTGTAGCTAAACATCTGACAGAGAGAGCACACCAGAGGAGAGGAAAGAGAGGTAGTAGCCATAGCTAGTGGCTAGAGAGCTGGAGAGCAAACCACACAGGCAGACAGCAAAACAGGAAGTGACGATACGTTACCACAAGGAAGCGACGATTCCTCCTCACGAACAATAACAAAGAATCGCTTAACAAACAGGTGTGGTTAGGATTCATATGTACCCGGCTTGAAATGCAGGGAAAGGCAAGGGGGACTGATGAATAGCTGAGGATTCATTTCACCAGCCACTACATTAACTAAGTTACGTTCACTATCATGTACCTGGCAAGTTCAGATGACTGAAATTCATGAAGTCAATGACTTCAATCCGTCAGCAGCCTTCAGACAAACTAAACATGCCAACATTTGGATTTCAAAATAAGGGAGGTTTTTCCTGCCGTTTGGTTGGTGAGGAGAGTTCTAAAAAACATATATATATATATATATATATATATATATATATATATATATATATATATATATATAGAACCATCATAACAGAAGTAACTGAATCTTTGGTCATTTAAGTTAATTTATTTCATTAAATATAATTTTTTTTTTCCACAATATCTTTATTGAACCTTTTTTTTTTTTTTTTTTTTTTTTTTTTTTAACAAACATGATACAAACAATCAAACACTAACACTAAAGTACTACAAAAAAAAAAAATGCACTAAAAACACCAACAACCACCAACAAAATCAAGTCTTCAACAATGCTCCTCTGTTTAGTCTAGACAATCCAATACATAAGTATACATATTATGTTCACCAGTTTGGAATTTACAAGGTCCACACACATCATTCACCTTCTTCTTCAAGAGTTATGTTTAAATTTTTTACATAATCAATAAAAGGTCTCCATATATTCTCAAACACAATTTCCTTTGATTTTAGTATATATGTTATTCTTTCTAATGGAAGGTTTGTTAACATCTGTCTTAACCACTGAGTCACATCTGGTCTATGAGTCTTTTTCCATAATAGTGCAATACATTTTTTGGCATTAAGCAAACTGAGGTCTATGAATGTTCTTTCACTTTTATTAAAATTATGCTTTTCTGGGTACAGACCCAACAAAAACAGTTTAGAATTCAATATGATTTGTTTTGAGATTATTTTTTCAATTGTTACCCTCACCTCTTCCCAAAACATTCTTATTAATCTACATTCCCATAAACAATGAAATAGGGTTCCTTTACTTTCCATGCATTTTGTGCATGTATCTGGTATATTTTTGTTATATCTATTTAACTCCTCCGGTGTAACATACATCCGCATTAACCATTTGAAATGTATCAATTTAAGGCGTGCATTTATTGATTTGGTTTGAGCTTCTGTACAAGCCAATTCCCATTGTTCCTCTGAAATTTCAGTTTGCAGATCTTCTTTCCAGTAGTTTAATCTTTTCAGTGAATTTTCACTTGAAGATAGTGTCAGTGAGTTATAAAACTCTGAAATAATACCCTTTCTTTTACTATCTTTCATCATCATTTTTTCCAAGGATGAATAAATAGGTCGAGTGAGAGCTTTATTTTGATTTGATCGAATAAAGTTTCTAAGTTGAAGATATTTAAAAAAATGTGTTCTATTGAGATTAAATTTGATCCTCAGCTCTTCAAAAGACATTATGTTGTCTGCACATGGCAAATATAAATCCTGAATCTTTTGTATCCCTTTTAAATTCCATACTTTAAATACAGCGTCCGCTCTCCCTGGTTTAAAATATTGATTACCCCATATTGGACTAAATTGTGACAATAACTGTGGTTCTTTTAAATAGTTTTTAGCTTCACACCATATTTTGATCATATGCTTTACAAATGGATTTTTAACTTGTTTTTGTAATTTTTTTGCCGAATCTGAGTATATGAATATGGGAAGAGGTAAAGGTAAATTGTATGATTCCATTTCAGTCCAGTGAGGGAGATCATTTGATGAAAAATAATATGTCATAGACCTCAGTTGTGCCGACCAATAATACAACATAAAATTTGGACATTTCAGACCTCCACGATCAAATGGTAAATATAATAAAGACAAACGTAATCTAGCCCTCCTGTTGTTCCATATAAATTCCACTAACTTTTTTTTTATTCTTGAGAATAGATCTAAAGGTGGTGATAAGGGAATGTATTGAAATAAATAAAGTATTTTAGGTAAAATATTACTTTTAAGTATATTGATTCTCCCGATCATCGACATTGGTAGTGACATCCATCTCTGAGTTAACTCATTGATATCTGACATTAAGGCTTCATAGTTGACACTGGCGACTGATTCTAGCTTAGGCATAATTTGGATTCCTAAATATTTAAACTGATTTACAACATTGAATTGATTTACCTCAGGGGCTGGGTAATTTCTCTGGGTCTCATTTAGCATTAATATTGAAGATTTAGTTTTATTTATTTTATATCCTGATATTTCCCCAAAATTCTTTATTAAATTCAACAAGGTTGGAATTGATTTTTTTAGATTCGACATAAACAAAATTATGTCATCGGCGTACAGGGAGATTTTATGTTCTGTTGGTCCAACTTTAATTCCATATATTTGTGAATGTAAACGTATCGCTATCGCTAAAGGTTCAATTGCCATAGTAAACAGTAAAGGTGAAAGTGGACAGCCTTGTCGACATCCTCTATTGATTTTTATTGGTTTTGAAATATTGTTATTTGTTAGGATTTCTGCTGTAGCATTATTGTATATTATTTGAACCCATTTTATGAAATTATTTCCAAGTCCAAACCTTTGTAGGACTTCAAAAAGAAAGGGCCATTCAACTCTATCAAAGGCCTTTTCGGCGTCCAATGATAGGAGAGCTGTATCCGGTGCTTCTTTATTAAAATAAATAATATTAAATAGTCTTCTTACATTATGGAAGCCTTGTCTACCCTTTATAAAGCCATTCTGATCTCGATTAATAATATTTGGTAAAATTTCTTGTATTCGTCTTGCTAAAATTTTACAGATTATCTTAAGGTCGGCGTTTAATAGGCTTATTGGTCTCATATTTTCACATTTATTAGAGGGCTTACCTGGTTTTGGCAGCAGTATAATTAAGGCATTATTTATGTATGATGGTAAATTATTATTTTGAAATGCTTCTAAAACCATTTCCAAAAAAGGTTTTATTAATTTATTCTTAAATTTTTTATAAAGGTCAACTGGAAGACCATCTGGTCCTGCACTTTTTCCTGATTTCATATTATCAATGGCTAGCCCAACTTCTTCTTGACTAATTTTAGAATCCAATATCTCCCTGTTTTCATTTGGAATACACGGTATAGATAGTTCGTTCAAAAACCCATTTAGTTTTGTTAAATCAGGTTCATTTTTGGTATCATATAATTTTTCATAGTAATCTCTAAAGGCTCTATTAATTTCTAAAGGATCTATAACTACCTGTCCATTACTTATAATACTGGTAATTGGTGTTTTAATTTCCAATTGTTTAATCTGCCATGCTAATAATTTTCCCGATTTTTCACCTTGTTCATAAAAAGATTGTTTCAATCTTAGAAGACTCGAGGCAGCTCTATTCGCTGATTTTTTGTCGTATTCAGCTCTCAAAATCAGTAATTCATTCTCCAACCTTGGGTCACTTCCTGCATACACTTTTTCCTGAAGACTTTTTATTTTATGTTCCAATTTAGCTCTCTCCTCTCGAGTCTTCTTAGATTTTGATCCTGTATAACTAATAATATGTCCCCTAATAAAAGCTTTGAAAGCCTCCCACTTTACACATGCTGATGTTTGTGTAGTATTGATGTCAAAGAACTCGTCTATCTGTTTTTCTATATACTTGACAAATTCCTCATCCTGAAGCCATTTATGCTGAAATTGCCATCTACCTGATTCCTTTGTCAATTTTTTATCTACATATATTAGACAACAGGGTGCATGATCAGAGATCACGATGTTATCATAAAAGCAGTTTTGAATCTTGGACCTTAATTCTGTGGAAATCAAAAAATAATCAATACGTGAGAATGTCTTGTAAGTACTGGAATAACAAGAATAGGCTTTAACTTGTGGTTTCATTTCTCTCCATATATCTAACAATCTCAATTCTTTCATAAAATGATTAATAGTCATCCTACATCCAATGTGCGTACAATCCAGTCCTGTTGATCTATCCACACCTGGATTCAATGTACAATTAAAATCCCCTGCTATTATATGTTGCCCTGTAAGTGATGATAAGATGAGAAATAAATTAGCAAAGAACTTCTGATCATCTATATTGGGACCATATAAGTTCACAAGATTTATATTTTCTAATAGCAAAGAACCTTGAATGATTACATATCTTCCAAATTTGTCTCCAATTACATTTTTCACTTGAAAAGGAACTGATTTATGTATGAGAGTCATAACTCCCCTGGCTCGGGATGAAAATGAAGAGGTGAATACACTTCCCTGCCATCTACTCCTAATTCTTTTAACATCCTCCTCTATCAGATGAGTTTCTTGTAAAAACACAATTCTTGAACCCATGTCCTTTATTTTATTCATAACTTGTTTAAGTTTTTTTAAATTTTGTAGACCTCTGCAATTCCATGAAGTTAAATTAAGGTTAACACTTTGGTCCATGATCAATAGAGAGTTTGGGATTACCTTGCAGTGTAAACATGCTCATACAGAGAAGCAAAAACACGAGTGGTTGAACATTCATCCTACAAACTACACACAAACAAATTTCCCCTTCCCACACTTGTGGCAAACCCCCCAAAATCAAAAGAAAAATTCTGTCTCCCGATATAGCCATCGACCGTTCCACACCCACGGGGAACAGCCTAAGCCACTCCTTCTTCATCCTCCCAATCACCCTAACTCTACTGCTTTTAATGACGTAACATTAACTCTCCTCTGTAGTTTTCCAACTTAACTCCAAAATTTTTAACAACTTTGTACATCATAGTTTTTTTTTTTTGTTTGTTTTGTTTTTTTTAATATATAATACAATCTATATTTTGTAAACTTACTATTTACTTCAAGTCAGTCAGATGCCTGTGCAAATGCTTAATTATTCTACCTTATATTTTGTTCATGCTTAGCTCCCACCCGTCTCTTCTTCTTCTTTGATCTTCTTGATGAACTCCTGCGCCTCCTCTGGGGTCTTGAAGATGTGGGTTCTGCCCTCATACGTGGTCAGCAGTCTCGCAGGATAGATTACATTATGACGAATCCCAAGGTTGCGCAGCTCCTTACGTACGGGATCAAACTGCTTCCTCAATTGCTGGATTCCTGTGGCCAAATCTGGGTAGAACCGCACCTGCTGGTCCTGGTGTTTAATCTCTCCTTTAGCACGTGCAGCGTTGAAGATCTTCATCCTGTCTCTGTTGCTAAGAAACTTCATAATTAAGGTCCTCGGCGGTCCCTTATCTCTCCGTGGACCAATACGATGTGCTTTTTCCAGAATCACTGCTGATTGCAACTCCTCGCTGCCCAGCACCTCCGGAATCCACTTTTCCAGAAAGGAACATACGTCCCGACCTTCTGATTCCTCTGGAAGACCCACCAGCCTCAAATTATTCTGTCTCGACCGAGATTCCAAATCCAAAATATTATCTTCCAGAGATTTATTTTTTTTTTCCAAAGTGCGCACCTTTAATTGAAGACGGGTGACGTCATCTTCAGCACTAGCGAGACGGAGCTCCATCTGCGCCGTTCGTTCTACACAGTCACCCAATTCCTTTCTTATTCCTTCCAACGCTGTCATAATCCCATCAAATCTAGAGGAAAAGTCCGCTCTCATTGAACTCATGGCAGCCATCAGCGCATCTGCGCCATTCCCCGCAGAAATCGCACCGCCGCCAGCCTCCTCCGCCATATATGGAGCCTTGTTTGCTGCGTCACAGACCTGAAAGTCCGTTAATTTGGACTGTTTCGGCGGCTCGCTTTTTCCTTTTCCTGGTTTTCCAGCCTTAGGCTTCGCCGACATATCCTCGCCCAAACGCTGGGATACGTTCTGTCCCAAATGAGAGAGTTATTTGCCGATTTTTTTTCTCCAGGAGCAGAGCAGAGCGAGACACGTCCGTCCTACGTGGCAGCCATAACCGGAAGTCCCATTAAATATAATTTTAGTGATTTTTTTTTCGTTGAAATCAGTTAAAATATTGTTCTGTTCTGGCTCTACAAAATTATGGTCAAAAGTGTAAATTGTAAAAGGAAAAAAAGTCAAAATTTTACCACAATCAACTTCAAATTTATATTAAAAAACAGTAATTTTATTTTAATAAATACACAAAAATAGCCATCAAATAATCAACAAATTTATAATAAAGTCTCAAATGTACAAGAAAAGTAATTTTATAAGAGGAAATTAACCAACTAGAATTTTTGGTTGTCTACTTTGAATTATTAATTTCATAGCACTACTTTTACATGAGTAGAATTTCTGGCTACTATACCCACCTGATCATATAATTTAAGTATACATGAGTAAATTACTATTACAAAGTTTTGTTTTTTTTTTCCCTTCCCTTTCTTACTCTCTCAATGGAAAAAAGAAACACTATAATAAAAATACACATAATTTTGTCATTGATGTAAACCATGACAAAAAAAAATCCCGCAGGACAAAATGTGACACTTTGTATTTTCTAACCTGTTTGTATACCACCATAGACAGAGAGAGAACTTGAATTACAAAGGGCCAGGGTTTCCTCTGGTAACATGTATGGGTGGCGGCCCACCATGCTTGAATTTATTCCACCACTCTAAGAGGAAATATAAATTTAAGAAAAAAATATTATGGAATGACGATCCACAAGCATGCACATGAACAATGCGCGTGACCGTCATCCGCGCAGAGTTCAGAAACGCCCTGCCTGTGTGACCGCTCCAGTCGCCAGGCAGTGTCTTGCTAGCATCACTGTCCGAGAGAAACATGAGCTTATTAAAGTACTTTTAAAAGCGGAACAAAAGAAAAAGAGGTATCTAAGCACTGGAGGCATGTATCATGGTTTTAACCCGCTGGTAACGGAAGCAATAATGGAAGAGTCGCTTAGCTAACAGATGTGGTTAGGAGCTCGAGTTGGCTCATTTTGTCTTCTTTTTAATTATTAGTTTTTGTTTTTCTTATTTCAGACAAGAACTAAAAGATGTTTTTACCATTACCTTAGTTAATACTAATTCATGTCCATTATGATGTACCTGGCAAGTTAAGATGACCAAAATTCATGAAGCCTTTGATCTTTGATGATGTCATAGTGAGTCCTATGATCGTGAGTGATGCCTGCCTTTGATCTTTGACATGGTTACCATGGTAACGCACAGTCAAATGATCATGACACACAGACGGACAGAGATTTCTTGAATTATACACACGTGGACAAAATTGTTGGTACCCCTGTGTTAATGAAAGAAAAACCCACAATGGCTACAGAAATAACTTGAATCTGACAAAAGTGGTAATAAATAAAAATTCTATGAAAATTAACCAATGAAAATCAGACAACGCTTTTGAATTGTGGTTCAACAGAATAATTTTAAAAAACAAACTCATGAAACAGGCCTGGGCAAAAATGATGGTACCCTTAATACCATCTTAATACCAACTTAATAATTTGTTGTACAACCTTTTGAGGCAATCACTGCAATCAAATGATATCTGTAACTGTCAATGAGACTTCTGCACCTCTCAGCAGGTATTCTGGCCAACTCCTCATGAGCAAACTGCTCCAGTTGTCTCAGGTTTGAAAGGTGCCTTCTCCAGACGGCATGTTTCAGCCCCTTCCACAGATGTTCAATAGGATTTAGATCAGGGTTCATAGAAGGCCACTTTAGAACAGTCCAATGTTTCGCTCTTAGCGATTCTTGGGTGTTTTTATCTGTGTGTTTTGGGTTATTATCCTGTTGCAAGACCCATGACCTGCGATTGAGACCAAGCTGTCTGACACTGGGCAGCACATTTCTCTCTAGAATACCTTGATAGTCTTGAGATTTCATTGTACCCTGCACACATTCAAGACACCCTGTGCCAGATGCAGCAAAGCAGCCCCAGAACATAACAGAACCTCCTCTATGTTTCACAGTAGGGACAGTGTTCTTTTTTTGGTATGCTTCATTTTTGCGTCTGTGAACATAGAGCTGATGTGCCTTGCCAAAAAGTTGCAGTTTTGTCTCGTCTGTCCATAGGACATTCTCCCAGAAGCTTTGTGGCTTGTCAACATGCAGTTGGCAAATTCCAGTCTGGCTTTTTTATCATTTGTTTTCAACAGTGGTGTCCTCCTTAGTCGTCTCCCATGAAGTCCACTTTGGCTCAAACAACGACGGATGGTGCAATATGACACTGATGTCAGATACTGGGAAAGGTAGATGAGCTAACGGCTATCTCCCGCTACGATAGCATATACCGGGAATGCTCTCTCCTTTTGTTTACCGAAACATGGCTATCCGAACTAGCAGCAGATGCTAACATTGAACTGGAGGGTTTCCACGCGATACGGGCAGACCGAACACCAGACAGTGGCAAAGCAAGGGGCGGTGGAGTGATAATGTATGTTAACAACAACTGGTGCAGACCGGGACATATCACTGTTAAACAACGGCACTGCAGCAAAGACATTGAGTTGCTAGCTGTTAGCATGCGACCTACATATCTCCCGAGGGAATACTCACACGTGATCTGCATTGTTCTTTATGCTAATCCGACGGCGAACGCTGGGACAGCGCGTGACGTCATCCATTCAGTAACCAGCAGGCTGCAGACAGAACACCCAGATGCTCTTCTCCTCATCTCAGGCAATTTCAACTATGTTTCACTGTCTCCCATTCTACCCACGTTTACCCAGTATGTCACATACCACACTAGAGACAGTAAAACACTGGACTTATTCTACGCAAACACTAGGGAGGCGTACACCTCATTACAACTCCCCCCACTCGGGAGATCGGATCACAACTTGGTTCATCTCCAGCCGGTGTACAAACCCCTAGTGCACAGACAACCTCCGGCCATGCGCACATTGAAGTTATGGTCTGAGGAGGCAATGGACACTCTAAAGGGCTGTTTTGAAACCACCGCCTGGGAGCAGCTCTGCGAGCCACATGGTGAGGACATCGATGGCCTCACTCACACCATCACGGACTACATCAACTTCTGTGTGGACGACACCGTTCCCACCAAGACCATACGGTGTTGCTCAAACAACAAACCCTGGATCAACCCTGAGATAAAAACACTTCTGAGAGAGAAGAAGAGGATCTTCAGGTCGGGGAACAGGGAGATGCTGAAGTCCGTACAGAGGGAGCTGAGGAGAAAGATCAGAGAAGGCAAGGACAGCTTCAGGAAGAAGATGGAGGACAAGCTGCAACAGAGCGACATCAGCGGGGTCTGGAGAAACCTTAAAACCATCTCTGGGCTCCAGAATACCTCCCCCCAGGCCACGGGGGGGCAGGGAGTGGGCGAACAATCTGAACCTGTTTTTCAATAGGTTTGACCAACCGCCCTCCCCCCTGACTGCACAACAACCACTGCTGCCTCTAAAGACATCAAGTCCTGCTGCCCACTCCCCACTCCACCAACACCCCCCCACTCCTAACACACAGCCCCCCAACCTGACCCTGACTAAGACCTAGGTGAGGACGGAGCTGAGGAAGATCAAGGCGAGGAAGGCGTCAGGACCGGACGGCATCAGCGCAAAGCTCCTCAAGTCCTGTGCAGACCAGCTGTGTGGGATTGTGGCGTACATCTTCAACCTGAGTCTGAAGCCGGGGAGGGTACCACAGCTGTAGAAAACATCTTGTGTGGTACCTGTACCAAAGACTTCCCACCCCAAAGACCTGAACAGCTACAGACCAGTGGCCTTGACGTCCCACATGATGAAGACCCTGGAGAGACTGCTCCTTGCTCACCTCCACCCCCTGGTGGGACCAGCGATGGATCCACTCCAGTTCGCCTACCAGCATGGCATTGGGGTGGAGGATGCGGTGATCTTCCTCCTTCACCGTTCTCTGTCCCACCTGGAGAAGCCCGGGAATGCGGTGAGGATCATGTTCTTTGACTTCTCCAGTGCTTTCAACACCATCCAACCGATGATCCTGAAGGACAAGCTGCTGTGCGCAGGGGTGGACCAGCACCTGTCATCATGGATCCTGGACTACCTCACTAACCGGCCTCAGTTTGTGAGAACCCGGGACTGTGTGTCCGACATGATCATCGGTAGCACGGGGGCCCCCCAGGGAACGGTTTTGGCTCCCTTCCTGTTCACCCTTTATACTGCGGACTTCTCACATAACACAACACACTGCCATCTACAGAAGTTCTCTGATGACTCTGCGATCGTTGGCCTCATCTCCAATGGAGATGAAGCTGAGTACAGAGGGCTTATCCAGGACTTCGTGGACTGGTGCCATCGGAACTGCCACCAGATCAACGCGAGGAAAACTAAGGAGCTGGTGGTGGACTGCCGCAGGCAAGGACAACCCCTCACAGCACCAGTAAATATACAGGGAACAGACATCGAGATGGTGACATCCTATAAGTACCTTGGTGTTCATCTGAACAATAAACTAGACTGGTCACACAATACTGACGCACTCTACAAGAAGGGACAGCGCAGGCTGTTCCTACTGAGGAGACTCAGGTCTTTTAGTGTACAAGGGGCGCTGCTGAAGACATTCTATGACACGGTGGTGGCATCAGCCATCACTTTTGGAGTGGTCTGCTGGGGCAGTGGCATTACGGCAGCCGATAGGAAGAGACTGAACAAGAAAGCTAGCTTAAGAAAGCTAGCTCTGTCCTGGGGCAGCGCCTTGACCCAGTGGAGGAGATAGGGGAGAGAAGGACGGTGGCTAAACTGTCATCTCTGCTGGAGTCCGAGTTCCACCCTATGCAGGACATACTGAATGCACTCAGGAGCTCATTTAGCAGCAGACTACATCATCCTAGGTGCACAACCGAGAGGTTTCGCAGGTCCTTCCTACCAACGGCTGTCAGACTGTACAACCTAAGCAGGGCTGCTCGCAGAGATAGCAAAAAGACGTGACAACCTAATAGTTTTGAATGCAAAAGATGCAATAGACTTATACAATGGTCCCCTCCGGCATACAACTAGGAAAATACCGGTCGCTATGGAGGGTGAGAATATGCATGGGTACATAATCATACCATGTAGGATAACTAAGTAGACGGTTGTGCTGTTTGATCCCATCTAGCAACAATGCTCTGCACTGCGTGTGTTTATATATCTACATATTATTCCATCTAGCTACAATGCTCCGCACTGTGTGTGTTTATATATTTATTCCATCTAGCCACAATGCGCCGCACTGTGTTTTTATATATCTACATATTATTCCATCTAGCTACAATGCGCCGCACTGTGTTTTTATATATCTATATATTATACCACCTAGCTACAATGCTCCGCACTGTGTGTGTTTATGTATCTGCATGTTTGTTCCATCTAGCTACAATGCTCCACACTGTGTGTCTGTATATATATATATATATATATATATTTATATGTATACTTGCTGATCTTGTTTCTTTTGTTCTGTTGCCTTGTGATTGTTGCTCTGAGTGTTGCTATCCCTGTGGTGTTGCAATCCTGTAATTTCCCCATTGTGGGACTAATAAAGGCTTATCTTTGCTAAGATAGATAGATAGATAGATAGATAGAGAGATAGATAGATAGATAGAGAGATAGATAGATAGATAGATAGATAGATAGATAGATAGATAGATAGATAGATAGATAGATACTTTATTTCGAACAAAAAAGTAAAACAAAAACAAAACAAATGACAAGTGCAATAAAGTAACAGTATACAGTGTTCGAAAGGGAAAAGGAAGAAGTGAACACTTATTAATTCCAACTCCTCTTTTCCATAAATACAACCCATATGAAATATATACAAATTACCACATTTAAGACCCCAAGTAAACAATTAACTATATTTTGTACATATCAACATTATTACCCATCCATCCCAACATACATACAGTCCATACATCAAAATCAGCCCCAAACAACACAGATATACACAGTGCTGTCCCACCCACCATTCCATAGTGTCCCAGAGTGAGCATAGTGAATCGTACATATAAATACTACCCTTCTAATATATATTCTTTCAGCAAATAATGTTTATACCTCTTTTTGAATTCATTTCTGTTTGTACATATTCTATCCTTGACCTTGGAGTTCACCATGAATGTGTTTAGAAGTTGTTCTGGGCTCTTTTGTTACCATTCGTATTATCCGTCTCCTCCTGCGGTCATGTCCAGGGAGGTTGGCTACAGTCCCGTGGATCTTAATCTCTGAATAATATGTGCAACTGTAGTCACAGGAACATCAAGCTGCTTGGAGATGGTCTTATAGCCTTTACCTTTAACGTGCTTGTCTTATAATTTTCTTTCTAATCTCCTGAGACAACTCTCTCCTTTGCTTCCTCTGGTCCATGTTTAGTGTGGTACACACCATGTCACCAAACAGCACAGTGACTACTTGTCACCTTTTAAATAGGCCGACTGACTGATTACAAGTTTGTAGACACCTGTGATGTTAATTAGAGGACACATCTTGGTTGAACATGTCCCTATGGTCACATTATTTTCAATCTTTTCTAGGGGTACCATCATTTTTGTCCAGGCCTGTTTCATGAGTTTGGTTTTTAAAGTAACTCTGTTGAACCACAATTCAAAAGCATTGTCTGATTTTCATTGGTTAATTTTCATAGAATTTTTATTTATTACCACTTTTGTCATATTCAAGTTATTTCTGTGACCACTGTGGGTTTTTCTTTCATTAACAGAGGGGTTCCAACAATTTTGTCCACGGCTGTATATGGAGTGATGAAGGTTTTCTCCCCTTCCCTACTCTCTCAATGGAAAAAAGAAACACTAAAATAAAAATACACATTTTTGTCATTTATGTAACCCATGACAATAAAAATCCTGCAGGACAAAACAAGACACTTGATATTTTCTAACCTGCTTGTATATCACCATAGACTGAGAGAGAACCTGAATTAGACAGAGTTTAGAGAGGGAAAGATGAGCACTCCTGCACCGGAGTGGTGGATCAGTTGGTAGAGCATCCGCCCCACACCCGGGAGGCAGGGGTTCAAATCCCGGCCAGGTCATGCCGAAGACCATATGAAAGCGGAACTTCCTGCCGTCCAGCTTGGTGCTCAGCAATAATGGAATGGAAGAGGGAAATCTGTGGGGCAACTTGTATGGCAGCGACCCCTCTGATTCTATATATGGGTGTGTGTGTGTGATTAACACTGTAGATAGGAGAAACACAATTTCATTCTACTGTACATGATTGGCTGTATGGATAGAATGACAATAAAGGGTGATTATTATTATGAGCCAAGGAGAGGAAAGTGTTCAGGCAGAGGGTCCAGGAGAGGAGGAAGGAGAGAAGGATACACCAGTAAAAAGTCCAAACACAGGACATCTGGGTGGGACCCCAACTGGCCCAATATTCCAACATTCAAGCTTTGGTTGTACAATACTTCAAATAATAAGTTCCATATGCAAAGTTACTTTGCAAAATTTTAAAAGAATAGTATAAATGTTCCAGTTACAATAGTGTCATGTGTTTTCTGCCCCCCCCCCAAAAAAATATGTTGCCACCACGCAAAGGTCTTTAAGCCAGAGGAAACAATGAAAGTTGCCTTTTCTTAACATTTATTAGCTCCAACTCCATCACAATCTGCTCTTGAAAAAAAAAAAAAAAAAAAAAAAAAAATCCCAAATGGCGCCGCGGATGGCAGCCACTGGCTTCTGCTCTCTGATGTTTTTGATAATTTTGTGTGTTTTTTTGGACTTCTGCTCTTCTGTCCGAATCACCTATTCAAGGGAGGAACTACTTTCACTCAGACTACCTCCCAATGCAACTTCTCCGCCAGTTACTGCTGCTGATCTGAAGTTTTTTCAGTCCATCTTAGCTGTGGGAGCAGCGGCTATTGGCGCTGGCCGGAAACGAAGGCGGCGTGGTAAACGTGCCGGTGCGTTAGTCAGGCTGAAGAAACGAGGATTTCGCACGCCGCTCCCATCGATCCATCTGGCAAATATCCGCAGTTTGGCGAACAAAATGGATGAACTGCTGCTCCTGACTCACAAAAACCGGGATTTTAGCAGATCTGGCGCCCTTTGTTTCACGGAGTCCTGGCTGAGTGAACACATCCCGGACAGCGCGGTCCGTCTGGACGGATTTCAACTGTTTCGTGCTGATCGCAGCCGAGAATTTTCTGGAAAGACTAAGGGTGGTGGAATCTGCTTCTACATAAACGAAGGTTGGTGTACTGATGTCACAGTGTTGAAGAAGTTTTGTAGCCCTAACCTAGAGTCACTGTTCATAAACTGTAAACCCTTTTATTCACCGCGAGAGTTCTCCTCATTTATTCTGGTCGGAATTTATATCTCGCCTGCTGCTTGTACAACGGAGGCACTGCAGCTCCTCGCTGACCAGATAGCAGACGTGGAGGAAAAACATCCAGACTCTCTGCTTATCATTCTGGGTGATTTCAATAGAGCTAATCTCACAAATGAGCTTCCTAAATACAGACAGCATATTAAATGTCCCACCAGGGACACAAATACACTTGACCACTGTTACACAGTTTTAAGAAATGCCTATCATGCCGTCCCCCGTGCAGCTCTGGGTTTTTCTGACCACTGCCTGCTCCATCTTATTCCAACATACAGACAGAAACTAAAAACTTCCAAGCCTGTTGTAAGGACTGTGAAGAAATGGACTGAGGAATCAAAGCTGAAGTTACAAGCCTGCTTTGACTGCACAGATTGGAGTGTTTTTGAAGCTGCAGCCATTAACTTAAATGAACTCACTGACACTGTGACATCATACACCTGTTTCTGCGAGGACATGTGTGTGCAGACCAAGACCTTCTGCATATACAACAACAATAAACCCTGGTTCATTCCTAAACTGAAGCAGCTACGTCAGACCAAGGAGGAGGCCTACAGGACTGGTGACTGGACTCTGTACAAGCGGGCCAGAAACATGCTGACGAAGGAGACCAGGCTTGCTAAGAGGAGCTACAGTGTGAAGTTACAAATAAACTTCTCAGCTAACAACTCTGCTTCTGTCTGGAGAGGCCTACGGAATATCACCAACTACAGGAGACCATCCCCCCACCCTGCGGAAAACCTCCAGCTGGCTAATGACCTAAACAGCTTTTACTGCAGGTTTGAAAAGAACCTACAGTTCTCACCTCCCACCCACACAAAAGGATTATCTGCAGCCCCAGGAACTCCATCCCTCCTCCACTCTGACCTCCCACCAGCACTAATGATCTGTGAAGAGGAGGTGCGCTGGGTCTTTCAGAGACAAAAGATCAAGAAGGCTGCAGGACCTGATGGTGTGTCTCCGTCCTGCCTGAGAGTCTGCTCCAACGAGTTGGCCCCCATCTTCACCCGGATCTTTAACAGATCACTGGAGCTGCGTGAAGTGCCTTCCTGCTTCAAACGCTCCATCATCATTCCAGTTCCCAAGAAACCCTCTATTACAGGATTAAACGACTACAGACCTGTTGCCCTGACCTCTGTGGTCATGAAATCCTTGGAGAGATTGGTGCTGAACCACCTGAAGGTCATCACAGGCCCCCTGATGGACCCACTGCAGTTTGCCTACCGGTCAAACAGGTCAGTGGATGATGCAGTGAATATGGGACTACATTACATCCTGCAACACCTCGACTCCCCAGGGACGTACGCCAGGATCCTGTTTGTCGACTTCAGCTCAGCGTTCAACACCATCATCCCAGGCATTCTTCATCAGAAACTCCTCCAGCTCAAGGTGCCCCCCTCCACCTGCCAGTGGATCTCCAGCTTTCTGACTGACAGGTGGCAACAGGTGAAGCTAGGGAGATTTACATCCAGCTCCCGAAAAATTAGTACTGGCGCCCCCCAAGGATGTGTCCTTTCCCCACTGCTCTTCTCCCTCTACTCCAACGACTGCACCTCAGAGGACCCTTCGGTGGAGCTCCTGAAGTTTGCGGACGACACCACAGTCATCGGTTTGATCCGGGATGGTGATGAGTCTGCATACAGGCGGGAGGTGGAGCAGCTGATCCTCTGGTGCAGCCAGAACCATCTTGAACTTAACCCAGCCAAAACGGTGGAGATGACTGTGGATTTCAGGCGACACCCCCCTTCATTCCCCCCACTCACCATCCTCAACAGCACAGTGTCCACTGTGGACTCCTTCAAGTTTCTGGGTACCACAATCTCCCGGAACCTGAAGTGGTCCTCCCATATTGACACTGTCCGGAAAAAGGCCCAGCAGAGGTTGTTTTTTCTGCGTCAGCTCAAGAAGTTTGATTTGCCTCAGGAGCTGCTGGTTGTCTTCTACACCGCCATCATCCAATCTGTCCTCTGCTTTTCCATCACTGTCTGGTTTGGATCTGCCACTAAACAGGACAAGACCAGACTGCAGCGGATCATTAAGTCTGCGGAGAGGATCATTGGTACCGACCTACCCTCCATTGAGAACTTATATCGGTCCATAACCAGGAAACGGGCGGGAAACATCTGTGCTGACCCATCACACCCCAGCCACAAACTGTTTGAACTTCTATCTTCTGGTCGTCGTTACAGATCACTGAAGGTCAAAACCACCCGTCACAGGAACAGTTTCTTTCCTCAAGCCATCACTCTGATGAACTCCTAACATTCACCTAGTCCTACCTGTTGCTGTACTCATGACTTTTCATCCATTATTACATTGCACATAACTCTCACACTGCTTTTTACTTCATTCACATTATATCACTGAATCTGAGTCCACATTGAAATACTGTGTGATTGTATATTTTTTTCATATATTTCTGCAAAGTGTGGTTAGTCCGAGTAAATAACTGCATATATTCCTGTATATATTTGCATCCTTTTATAGAAACGTGGACAGACTGTAATTTACTGTACATACTGTGGTTGTCATTGAATCCTTATTTAAATCCTTCACCTGAACAACGAGAGCAAGTTTTTAGCCAAAGTCAAATTCCTTGTATGTGTTGTGCATACTTGGCCAATAAAGCTGATTCTGATTCTGATTCTGATTCTTGTCCGTCGTTATTTATCAAACAAAAACACATGACAAACCACAAATTACTCTACACATCGGCTGAAACCCATTTTGGCAATGGAACAACGCATTCCACCCAACACACAAGAAACAAAGTTTTCAGCTTTTCAATATAATTACTGTGGCAGAACCAAATCATGATAAACCCATCATCCATGAATATACAACACATAGATGAAGGTCAGGATCCTAAGGTGAACCTGTGAATGGTGACCCAAGAGAGCTTTACACATTTTATAGTAAAGAGATCATTGGGAGTGCCAACCTTGACCTTTGACCCCACACCTGTAGTCAGAGGTCATGGTCTCAGAGTGAACCTGTATACCAGGTTTAGTGACCCTAGTCTTCTTTGTTGTTGAGATATGCTTTATAAGGCATTTTGATGTCGACCTTTGACCTTGCAATCCCAAAACCATAGTCACACTTCAGGGTCACACGGTGAACCTATGAACCAAGTTTGATGACCCTAACTTTACTTGTTGTACAGTAATAAGTAGGGGTGGGAATCGTGAGGGACCTCGCAATTTGACTCGTATCGCAATACTTGGTCACGATTCAATCCTATCACGATTCAACACTAATCAAGTATCACGATCCCATACATTTCAAGTTTTTCCTTCACTTTATTCAACCTCAAATCATGTCCCATAATAAAACTGTTGACATCTCTTTCATATAAAGTATTCAGTCCAAATGGGCAGTAACCGGACAACTTCACAGTAAATTATTTTTAAATTAAATGGTAAATTCCACCCTTGACCATCGTGGGTTCGATCCCACCCCCAGACATCGGTGACCCTTCTGTGTGAAGTTTGCATGTTCTCCCCGTGTCTGCGTGGGTTTACTCCGGGATTTCTCTGGTTTCCTCCCACATGCCAAAAACATGCAAGTTAGGTTAATTGGCATCAAAACTGGGGATTCTAAATTGTCCTTAGGTATGGATGTGAGAGTGAATGGTTGTCTGTCTCTCTGTGTTGGCCCTGCGATGGACTGGCGATCTGTCCAGGGTGTACCCTGCCTCTCGCCCAAAGATGCTGGGATAGGCTCCAGCCCCCCGCAACCCGAAAAGGATTAAGCGGTAGAAGATGGATGGATGGTAAATGGTGTTCACCTATATAGCACTTTTTTTACTCATCTCTGGATGACCAAAGTGCTTTACAGATCCTGCTCTTCACCCATTCATGCACACATTCACACACTGATGGCAGTGGATGCAAAATGTATGGATGCTCTTAAAATAAATGTTCAACTGATAATGAGATTGAGATTCAACTTTATTGTCATTACACATGTATGAATACAAGGTAACGAAACGTGACTTGGCATTTGGGCACGCTCTGCAGAGCGCATCTAAGGCCGGGGCAGCCGCTAGGCGCCAGTCATAAAGAAGAAAGGAAAAAAAAGAAAAGAAAGGATATGACACAATAGGCGAGAGAAAAAAACATGTTTTATCAAATTGACGCTTAATGAGTAAGCGAAATTTTGATTGCAGGCAAAAAAACCCTCAATGCATATTTAGCAGACATTTAGTAGACAAATCACACGCAGAAGGAGAGCAGTGTGTGTATATCGTATGCATGTAGTGTTGTATGCATTGTGTAGTGTAAATGTAACAGTTGTTAGTGAGCAGCAGAGGCGCCTCCTGGCAGTGGATAGATGTTATAATCATGTGACTTATAAACAAGTCCAGAGTCCAGAGTCCAGAGTCTATCTCTCTCTCTCTCTTGCTTGCAGAAGGCAAATGGGCATTGTCCTCGAGGGTCCAATCCACTGACGACAAACAACTGATTGTTGATTGTTTGGGTTGACATGAGCCGATCCTTCCGCTTATCTCAGTCAGGAGGAATGTAAACACAGGGCAAACAAGGTCAAATCAAATCAAATCAAATCAGCACAGTGCACTCAGAGAATAGAATTTGTCCTCATCCGTGTAGTTCTGTGCTTCCATTATATATGCAGGCTTAAACTGTTTTTCCATAGAGAGCACAGGGCTTCAGATGTATTCCTTCACTGAATCACTGTAATAAAATATAGTCTTAAAATAAATAACAATGTGAAGGAATGACGAGATGAAATCACATCCCTGGGCTCCAGTGTTTTAATCTTGTGACAAAAACCCTTGTTTTCCACAATACTATATGGACGGAGGTCTTTGCATATGAAGCAGGCGATTGACTGCCTTATCTTCTTGGCTCACTCAAAATTTGGAGGTAGCTTTAATAAGCTATATGTTTCCAGAGATGGTTGATTTTTACCCGGCGCTGGTTTAGCTTCACTGGCATCCGCTAACCCTGCTGCCCTGGATTGGTACCAAGTGGTGGTTCCTCATGTTTGTAGTATTCCCACAGTATTTTACTTTCGTGTGACACTCCTTGCAAACTGAATATGTCATATCCAGGTTGTCTGTTTCGTCTTTGATATAAAATCAAAAAAAAAGTCCAGACATTTGATTTAAACTTTGACGGTGCATTTCTCTGTTTTTTTTTTTCCCCCGGTGTTGCTGCTACATCCGCCACCTTGTAAACATGGATGAGGTTAAATCTCACGAGACACCTTTGCTGCGATGACTTTGCGCCATCTAGTGTACTGAAATCTCCATTAATTAATTGCTAACCCAATGGTAACCCAATGGTATATGTTTCAGTGTGCTTTTTTTTTTTTTTAAGTAAAAACAATATCTATATAATAAGTAAATATAATAAGTTCCTGGCAGCGGAGGGCGAAGGACAGAGCTGTGTGAAGGAATCTGATCAGACCTAAATGAAACAGTCATTGTCGCCCCTGACAGACTGCTATGAAGAAGAAGAAGAAAAGATCACTCCGTGTGTTTGTGGATCGATGCATTGTCACAAGTGCCAAGTATCGCGATTCATCACTGAGTCCATCTTTTTTCCCACCCCTAGTAATAAGGCATAAGGAATGTTAAACTTGACCTTTGACCGCAAACCCATGATTAGAGGTCAGGATCCAAAGGTGAATCTGTATACCAGGTTTGGTGGCCCTAGCTTTACTTACTTTATAGTAATAGTAAATGTACCATTTATCATAGCGCAACTGCAATGTTAACTTTGACCTTTGACCCCAAACCCATAGTTAGGTCAGGGTATAAATCGTCCAAGACACAACACACTGCCATCTACAGAAGTTCTCCGACGACTCTGTGATCGTCGGCCTCATCTCCAACGGAGATGAAGCTGAGTACAGAGGACTTATCCAGGACTTCGTGGACTGGTGTCATCGGAACTGCCTCCAGATCAACGTGAGGAAAACTAAGGAGCTGGTGGTGGACTGCCGCAGGCAAGGACAACCCCTCACAGCACCAGTAAACATACAGGGAACAGACATTGAGATGGTGACATCCTACAAGTACCTTGGTGTTCATCTGAACAATAAACTAGACTGGTCACACAATACCGATGCACTCTACAAGAAGGGACAGTGCAGGCTGTTCCTACTGAGGACGCTCAGGTCTTTTGGTGTACAAGGGGTACTGCTGAAGACATTCTATGACACGGTGGTGGCATCAGCCATCACTTTTGGAGTGGTCTGCTGGGGCAACGGCATTACAGCAGCCGATAGGAAGAGACTGAACAAACTGATCAAGAAAGCTAGCTCTGTCCTGGGGAAACGCCTTGACCCAGTGGAGGAGATAGGAGAGAGAAGGATGGTGGCTAAACTGTCATCTCTGCTGGAGTCTGAGTCCCACCCTATGCAGGACATATTGAACGCACGGAGGAGCTCATTTAGCAGTAGACTGCATCATCCTAAGTGCGCAACCGAGAGGTTTCGCAGGTCCTTCCTACCTACGGCTGTCAGACTGTACAACCTAAGCAGGGCTGCTCGCAGAGATAGCAACAAAAATGTGACGACCTAATAGTATTGAATGCAAAACACGCAACAGACCTAAACAAATGGTCCCCTCCAGTATGCAACTAGGATAACATCAGTCGCTACGGAGGGTGACAATATGTATGGGTACATATTCATACTATGTAGGACAACTAAGTAGATGGTTATGCTGTTTATTCCATCTTGCTACAATGCTCCGCACTTTGTATATATATTTATGTGTATGTACGTATATCCACTGCTCTTATTTATATTTTCCGTATCTTCTTAATTATTGCTCTGAGTGATGCTATCCCTGTGCTGTTGCAATCCTGGAATTTCCCCATTGTGAGACTAATAAAGGCTTATCTTATCTTAGATGTATATATGTATATTAGATGCAACTACGCAATGAAGGATTAAGTACTGAATCTACAGAAGAAATAAAAAGCTCCTTCTCTGTGATCAGTCCTATTTGGCCCAATTTCCCCATGAAAATTCCTCCTGGCTGTCTGCAGTCTGTGTTTTCAAAACATCGAGCACAAGGCCTTGGACAGCACCTGCTCAGATAATCGCAAGGACAATTGGCGAGCAGCCAGACAAAACATCTCCTGCCAAGTGCCCTTGTTGTTCTTCTATTATCACAACACTTGCTTCAACAGTGCACACATATTGATCCACGAACTGAAATAAAGATACACACACTGCTCTCTTGTGTCCTGTGAATCTTGTCCGCGAATGTGCATTGAGAGCTTTTTTTTTCCTTGTAATCATAATATTGATTGATTATGCAACCAGTATTCTGAATCAATGATTTTTTTGCTCCTTCCTATTGTTCCTCTTGTATTATTCTTATGCTACCTGTACCCTCCTGCTGATAGGCGCGTTTCAGAGGCGCCGCGGCACGGAAATGCAGGTTCATTACTGTGTCAAGTCAAATTCTCTCGTATGTTATCAGTGATCTGTTAATGTACTTGGCAATAAATCTTTTTCTGATTCTGATTCTGATTCTACTACTGTATCAATTTGAAAAGCCTGCTGTTATTGTGTTTAGAAGATTTAGGGAAAAATCTGACCTCAAGGTCATCCGATGAGAGTGAAAGTGCAATAATCGCATCATCAGAGTATATCAAACTATGGTACCAAGTTTCAAAACAATCGGAAAAAACTGGAGGAGAAGTTGATTTCACAAGACAGTAACTGTCTATGAAGTAAGGTGAAGCAAGAGGTCATAGGTCTTAGGTCTCACTTCCGCCTCCAAAGAGAGCAGACGCTTTTTGCTTCTCTCTTGCTTCTGACTTATTCCTTCCCCCCAACTAACTGGATCCCAGCTTGCTGTTGTCTGTCTGCGTCTTTACTGCTGATTATCGAAAGAAATTATGGAATTAATAAGCTGGGCTTTGAACGCAATTGACACCATCTTTTCAACGAGGAAAAGTGCCCTGGGGGAGGTTGTTTGCCCAGCAGGAACGGCTCCAGCGGGCTATTTACGGGAGACAAGTAATTGGAAGCTCTTGTGCCTGACTGATCTTTTTATCGAAGATGTAGAAGATCTTTACATCTTCGTTGTAATGGTGATTGGGACCGTTCTGATTGGATCTGGAATCGTCCTGGTGTACCGCAAATTGCTGAAGATGGATACAACCTATCAAAATGCTGGCCAGGCGAGATGCATCCATCAAATTGAAAAAATGGAGAGGACCCTGATAGCGACAAATGGAGAACTGTCTCGGAAGGTGGATTACATCATGATTACGCTTAAGGACATCCAAGATAGATTCAACACCCAGCAATGAAGGATTATGTACTGAACCTGTAAGAGAATATAAAGTTTCTTCTCTGTGTTCAGTACCATTCGGCTTTAATCCGGCTCCCTCACAAAAATCCTCCTGATCATCTGCAGTCTTTGTTTTTTCAAAACATTGAGCTCATGGCCTTCGGACAGGCAGCTGCATGGCCAAGGACAAAAACTGCCAGCAGTTAGACATAACATCTCCTGCCAAAGAGTCCTTGTTGTTCTTAACTGATACAACACCCACTTTCAACATTACACTCATACTGATCCACACAACTGATGATAAAGATGACTCACACACTGCTCTCTTTGTGTCTTGTGAACTTTTGGTCTGCTGATTGTGCATTGAGGGCTTTTTTTTTCTTCTTTGTAATCATAATATTGATCATATGTGACCACTATTCTGAAATCAATGTTTTTTTGCTCCTTCCTATTGTATTATTCTTATGCCACCTGTACCCTCCTGTTGGCAGGCGCGTTTCAGATGCCGCTGTGTCACCGGAAATGCAGGTTCATTTTCTGTGTCAAGTCAAATCCCTCGTATGTTATCAGAATCTGTTAATGTACTTGGCAATAAATCTTTTCTGAGTTCTGAGTATAGGTCAGGGGCTACAATTCCTGCAAAAATCATCCGATCAAAACCAAACTGGAATATGTGCATCCTGAATGTACATCAAACCACGGTACCAAGTTTCAAAACAAGCAGACCAAAAATGTAGGAGGAACTGATTTCATAAACACGGGACAGACGGACAGGCGGGTGGGCGGACGGACTGTCCCATAACATAATCCCCCTTTGGTCTTTGCCCAAAGGGATCAAACAGCATGATATAATTTGCCGTTAATTCTGTATTGTTTCTTTTTCTTAACACAGTCGTCGTCTTAAAAAAAAAAAAAAAATATGGAAGGAGACGTCTTCTTTGTCTTGGTACTGAGTGTTCCTGTGCTTGGTGCACTCTCACCACCTTTTGTGGGGGAGTGGTACTGCATTCAGGTGGGAACTGAAATCTGATATTTAGGGTTGTTAGGGTGATACGCCACCCGAATGACAGGTGTTATGGCAATGATAGGTTAGTGGCTAGCACCTACCAGCCTGTGGCTATGGCCTCTAGGCTGGCAAATGTTATTACACTTCTTTTTAGTGTATTTAGAAGGTCTGATAAGGGACTTGGAGCTAGAAGCGGAACTGACCTCCTACCAGAGTTGGTAAGGATTGTGGACACTGTGTTTCAAGGAGCTAGCTTTCAGAGCTCTTGGGAATTCCTTGGTCAGCTGACCGGGGCCGGCGGCATGTGTGGCTGAGCCTGTTTGGATTGGCGGAAATGGACAGGGTCCGCAGCAGAGGCGGTGTCAGTCGAGGTGCAGAAGGTGAGACTGCACACACAGTCCTTTCTTCAGCCAGGACTACCCAGGTCGAGTGTCCGGAGACCTCTTGAGGGGTGTGACAACCCACAATGGCTTCGTGTACAGAGCCAGGTTCCTTTCAGAGCTCGGGTCACCTGAAGCAGAGGGCCCCTCGGCAGTGGGTGCGGCTTCGGCAGCACTCACGTCTGCGCTCTTGGGAGCGTGTAGGCCACGGTTCTGCCAAGTCCCGCCAGCGCCTCTGATGGTATGCTTCCCCTGACATCAACTTTCTCTGCTGTGCATCTAAAGAGTCGGCATTGGTGCGCTTCAGGTCCACGGGTGACACACTGGTGTGTGGATACCGCCATAGCCGTATAATATGATAGTTGTGACACTCTTGGATCTCGCCGCTGCCCGGTCACGTGGTTCATGGAGCTCCAAATAGTTCCGAACAACGGCCTTTCTATAATGGTGTGTGAATGGCAGCTGTGACAATCTGTATTAACAGCATTTTTTAGCCATATTAGGTAAATATTCAGAATGCCTATCGGTAGGTACATTGTTTAGACTTATAATGAACAGATTTAAATGGATTATGATATCAAGAGCAGCTTTAAAAAGACTGTCGGTCTGTTTTGGAGGGAAGGAGAACTGCTGATTCACACTGATGAAAGCTGCAGTGTAGATATCACTGCCTTGCTGTGCAGCCTTACCTTATATTATGGCTTCAGTGGACTGATTACTGAATTATCATCTTTTAAATACAATGGGTTATTTTATAAGATTAGACAGAATTATCTGAATTGAAAATATGTAATAAAAAAACTGCTGTCAGTCAGTTTAACGTAATTTAGCTAGGTTACTAGGGGTTGTGCACTTTACTCCTAAACCTTTCAAGTTAGGAAAGATTTTCTGTGTGTGAATGTAAATATAACACATTAGTGCCTCCCAATAAATTTGAATATTGTGAAAAATTATTTTTTTTATAATTCAAAAAATAAACTTTCATATGTTCAATATTCATTACAGGCACAAGGAAATATTTCAGGCCTTTTTAAAATTCAATTTTAATTGTAGTTTTTGAAATTAAAATGTAAATCATGATATTCTATTTACTGAGATTTACTAGTACATAAACATTACACTGTGCTCTGAAAACTAGTGACTAAGCAGGGTGGAAAATATTAAATAAAAGGCCTTTGTAACACAATGTAGTCTGTTTCAGTCTGTTTTATGAAAATATTCAATGTAGTACAAATGCCATGAAATTGTATTTTTTAAAATAAAAATTAATAAAAATGCAAAGACATGCTCTCATTTTCTCATTTTTCACTCTGAACTTCTGCCTGACAATTTACTGTCAGCTAATACCAGTGAGCAGCATGTTGGCACCATTGCCTCCTCTTTCAGGTGGGACTGGGGTTACATGATTGAATTTAAATAGATAACAGCACCAGTGTTTCAAATAAAAGCAAACTTTTTTCTATTTTTTATTCATCCATATTGTAACATCACATAATTGTGGAGAATGAATATTTTCCTCCAATGTCAGAAGGGTTTGACTTTATTACCTCCGCCAAGGAGGTTATGTTTTCATCGGCGTTGGTTTGTCTGTCTGTTTGTCTGTTTGTTTGTTTGTTTGTTAGCAAGATAACCCAAAAACTTATGGGCAGATTTTCATTAAATTTTCAGAGATTGTCAGAAATGGGGTATCCTACAGATGATTAGATTTTGGTGGTGATCCGGATCACCGTCTGGAAGAAAACCGCCATTATGCGAAATGTGATTTTCCTGAATAACTACTGAACCACTAATCCTATCCATGTCAATCCAATTGCTACTCATATGTTTTCATGGTCAAGGAATCTGAAAACGTACACACAATAAATGTAGGATTAATATTTATGATGTAAAACACTGTATGGGGGGAACTGTGGTGCTTGGCGGAGGTCTGCGCTCTCCGAGTGCTTTTCTAGTAAATTATATTTTGATACCAAAAACAATGAAATCCTAAAATGTTCCCAGATCAGGTTCTCAGCATGATTATCTGTGCAGCTTATTGATGCACAAATCAAGCTGAGAAAGTGATCCACATATTTGGGTTCCCAGCACACACTGAAAGGAAAAAAACATGTCTGAAACAAGTTAGCAAAAACGCCATGACTTTAATGAAAGAGTACAACAACAGAAAACTTTATGCAGTACCTTTATTTCTACAAAACATTTCCATCTCCAAGCTCAAACATTTATGATGGCACATAAATTGTGATTTTTTTTAATGTTGAAGTAAAACAATGATATTAATGAGGAAATTAAACTGAATCAATGTGCAGGCCCATTCTAAGAGGGAGTAATTCACAAGAACCAAAACTGAGAAACCCAGACCGAGGACTGATGCTGTCCTCCCAAACACAAGACGAGGAAGAGTCCAACAGTAACCATGGTTACATGGACACAAATAAACCGGTTATGATTGGATTTCTGGAGTTATCCGATTATTCAAGTGGCCATGTAACTATGGTCATTAACTCAAGTGGTTAACCCTCCAATAATCTATTTAATCAGTGCATGTAAATACAGCAAAACCATTATCAGTTTATTCCCAGCGATCGGTTTATTGTGACAGTGACGTGTGTACCAGAACCTCTACTGCATGTGATGAGAAACCACATGTACTGTTCTCAAAATATCTTTGATATGAATATGAGTCACAGAAATTAACCAAAATATCTGAATGCAATGAATATATCCCACCCACCTGTCCTGTAACACTAACATGTCCATGTTATCATTTCAGAGGTCAAAAACTTCATTAGAAATAATTTAGTGTCAGTCATTTAACTATTTCTACACAATATTGTGTTCCATTTTACTTTGACAGCTTTAATCATCATCAAACCACAGCTCCTTCATTCCACTGTTCCAGCTGCCCCACAAACCCTTACTGTGATATCACTGCTCACAATAATGAAGACTCCACCAGCCCCGATGGTCACTGCCCCAGTCTCCAACAACCCCTCTATCAGCTGCAGAGAAATGACAAAAAAAACAAACAAAAAAACATGTCACTTGAACCTGCCCAAATAGGAAGGTTTTTCTCATGAATCTGTGCCTTTTCTCTTTTTAATTCTACTGTGGGGGGTACGGTTTGGACTTCTCCACCCAGAGAACAATGAACCAAGAGAGGAAGTATCACCGGGGGGTTCAGACAGGACAGTAAGAACTATGCACCCCCCAGGGAGAGGAGTAAATGCCGGGCATTTTGTTGCACAACCTTTTGAGGCAATCACTGCAATCAAACGATTTCTGTAACTGTCAATGAAACTTCTGCACCTCTCAGCAGGTATTTTGGCCCACTCCTCATGAGCAAACTGCTCCAATTGTCTCAGGTTTGAAGGGTGCCTTCTCCAGACGGCATGTTTCAGCTCCTTCCACAGATGTTCAATAGGATTTAGATCAGGGCTCATAGAAGGCCACTTTAGAATAGTCCAATTTTTCGCTCTTAGCCATTCTTGGGTGTTTTTAGCTGTGTGTTTTGGGTCATTATCCTGTTGCAAGACCCATGACCTGCAACTGAGACCAAGCTGTCTGACACTGGCCAGCACGTTTCTCTCTAGAATACCTTGATAGTCTTGAGATTTCATTGTACCCTGCACACATTCAAGACACCCTGTGCCAGATGCAGCAAAGCAGCCCCAGAACATAACAGAACCTCCTCCATGTTTCACAGTAGGGACAGTGTTCTTTTCTTGGTATGCTTCATTTTTGCGTCTGTGAACATAGAGCTGATGTGGCTTGCCAAAAAGTTGCAGTTTTGTCTTGTCTGTCCATAGGACATTCTCCCAGAAACTTTGTGGCTTGTCAACATGCAGTTTGGCAAATTCCAGTCTGGCTTTTTTATGATTTGTTTTCAACAGTGGTGTCCTCCTTGGTCGTCTCCCATGAAGTCCACTTTGGCTCAAACAACGACGGATGGTGCAATCTGACACTGATGTACCTTGACCTTGGAGTTCACCTTGAATTTGTTTAGAGGTTGTTCTGGGCTCTTTTGTTACCATTCGTATTATCCGTCTCCTCCTGCGGCCACGTCCAGGGAGGTTGGCTACAGTCCCGTGGATCTTAAATTTCTGAATAATATGTGTAACTGTAGTCGCAGGAACATCAAGCTGCTTGGAGATGGTCTTATAGCCTTTACCTTTAACATGCTTGTCTATAATTTTCTTTCTAATCTCCTGAGACAACTCTCTTCTTTGATTCCTCTGGTCCATGTTTAGTGTGGTACACACCATGTCACCAAACAGCACAGTGACTACTTGTCACCCTTTAAATGGGCCGACTGACTGATTACAAGTTTGTAGACACCTGTGATGTTAATTAGAGGACACATCTTGGTTGAACATGTCCCTATGGTCACATTATTTTCAATCTTTTCTAAGGGTACCATCATTTTTGTCCAGGCCTGTTTCATGAGTTTGGTTTTTAAAGTAATTCTGTTGAACCACAATTCAAAAGCACTATCTGATTTTCACTGGTTAATTTTCATAGAATTTTTATTTATTACCACTTTTGTCATTCATTCCTCAAATATCTGATAGCTGTGTTTCTCTTCCTATAGTATTACAATACTGTCTCCAAAATAAACGCTTAGCTGTTTTGTTTTCCGGACAATTGCCTGACACCGTTTGTACTCAATCACTGCTTCCAAAGTATGACACTTTTTCACTTGTCTGAATGCCCCATTTCTATTTTAACAGCTTTATTACAATTATCATCCCTCCAAGGAAGATTCTTTCATTGTCTATAACCTGTACTTTTTGGTATTGTTTGACTTGCCGACTCGATTGCAATCGCACTGACACTTTTACTAAATTCCTCCCCATCAAGAATGTCCTCACTATTTAGCTGCTCACATCTAGTCTTTTCAATCAAACTTTATTTGTATAGCACTTTTAAAACATTAGATGCTGGGCAAAGTGCTTTACATAGATAAAAACAATATATATAATTAATTAGAAGAACTAAGAACACATAAAAACGAACTAAAAAAACATATTTTTAAAAAAAACTGAACTAAACACATCAATAAGAAGATGAGAAAATCTAAGAACAAATGGCACCAAAAAGAACATAAAACAATGGAACATAAATGACTACTTCAGTAATAGTTAAACAGATTTATTAAAAGCCAAATTAAAAAGGTGGGTCTTGAGCCTGTTCTTAAAAACATCTATTGACTCTGTGGCCCTGAGGCTCTCTGACAGGCTGTTCCACAGACGAGGACCATAATAGTGAAAGTAAGCTTCACCAAAGGTCTTGGTCTTGACTTTGGGAACCATTAAAAGGCCAGTACCAGAGGACCTCATGGTCCGTGAGGGCTCATAAGGTAAGAGCAGCTCAGATAGACAAGAAGGCCCAAGACCACTGAGGCATTTAAAAACTACTAAGAGAACCTTAAAATTGATCCTAAAACCCACGGGGAGCCAATGCAGCGATTCTAAAACTGGTGTAATATGCACTCGCCCCTTGGTCCTCGTTAACACTCATGCTGCTGAATTTTGGAGCAGTTGGAGATGTCATATTCTTTTTTGAGGAAGACCAGAGAGCAGGGCATTACAATAGTCTATACGACTAGTAATAAAAGAATGCATCAAGATCTCCGTGATGGCAAGAGAGAGTAAAGGGCAGACTCTGGCTATAGTCCTAAGATGGTAAAATCTGATTTTTGTTACATTTTTAATGTGTGAAATAAAATTAAAGTCAGAGTCTAAAAAAACGCCCAGGTTCTTGACACAATGTGTAGGTTTTAGACCGAGCAATTTTCGTAGAAGTTTTTCTTCAGAACCAATGACTAAAACTTCTGTTTTGCCCTGGTTGAGCTGTAGGAAGTTCTCTGCCATCCATGACTTTATATCTAAAATACAGTTCAAAAGGGCATTAATGGTTTTTGTGTCATCTTACACAGATATTTAAATTTATTGCAATCTACCTGACCCATTTCCATCTTGTGCCAGATTGCATCTCTTCTTCTCCCGCTTCTAGACCAATTTTAACTCTTATTGGGTAATGATCACATCCCATTAGCTGACCGACTGAACACCTCCCAAGATGTGATTCCTGCAATCACATTTGAAACCAAAGTTAGGTCTAATTCACTTTCTGTGACTAGGTTACAGCTAAATCTAGTACCTTTCCCATCATTCATGCATATTAAGTCCCTATCCTCTAAAAAGTCCTCAATTACTGTGCCATTTATGTCTATATTCCTGCTACCCCACAGTGTATTATGTGCATTAAAATCCCCACACCAAACCACCTTACCCTGTGCTTGCCTATGTACAGTGTGCAAAGTGTCAACTGTCAATCTGTTACATGGATTATAGTAATTAATAATTGTAACTTTGTCTTTTACTGTCCATATTTTTACCATTATTGATTCATGTTCTTTCCCTATTTCCATTATTTTGTAATTTGTTCCATTACGCACAAAGGTTGCTACACCTCCTCCTCTACCAGATTCCCTGTCATTCCTTATTGATGTGTATCCTCGAATGACAAAATCCAACTGAGGTTTCAGCCATGTTTCCTGTATACAGATTACCTGGGGTTTGTCTTGCATATCAGATATAAACTTTTTGAATTTTTGCCCATTTGATATTAGACTTCTGGCATTCCAGTGCAAAACTGTCATTACCATTATGACCCACTAGTCTGCAAACTTGGAGAGCCCCTACTTAACAAGACCCCAACTGCCTCCCAATGCAGCCCCCCAATGCCAAGACACCCCTCCACTGCCCTCACAATGATCCCGATTCCCCCCGCTCTCCTGGAAGTCCGCGCAGTACAGCCCACCACATACAAGACAAAACCACCCTCCCTCACAACCAGAGCATCCTCTCCAATTCCACTGCATGCACTGCAAGCCCACACACTCTCCCCACTAGAGCCCCCTCCCACTTCCCCCAGCTGGCACCCCTCTCACAGCCTCCGCACATGCCAATCCCTGGGAGACCTCCACCCGCTGAACCTCTGCTGCCCCTCCGTTGGCCCCACAACCTCGACACGCAGCGCCATGCTCACCACCGCAGCCACAGCACCTCAACCTGGCTCCGTCCCCACACCTGCCACATTCATGTCCACCGGAACATCCTGCACATCGCCGTCCACCCCCGCACATCGCCGCAACATGGCCAAACCCCCGACACCCGAAACATCTGAGTGGAGGCGGAACGCAAAGTCCGACTTCACAGCCCATGCAGCCAAGATACACCCCACTTGGCAGTCCTGTCCCATCAAATGTCAACATTACCAACAGACCACCATATCACTCACCACCTCCACCAGTCCTCAACCCCTGCACCTCTGTCACCTTCGCTCCAAATATGTCCCCCTCTATCTCATCAGCCGTCGAAACGCCCGACGCCACCCTCCACCACCCCACCCCCTTCCAATACCGAACACTGCACACCCCTCCGCCCCACCCCAGCGACTCTGACAGCCTCTCCCTGCCAAACACCGCACCCACATGCAACGTCTATCACTCTATAAATTCAAGAAATCTCTGTGTGCCTGTGTGTGTGTCTGTCCACGTTTATAGGACATCATATGACGGCCTGTGATGTCTGCCTGATGTCCTATGATGCATCATAGGACTCGCGATACCATCATAAAGATATGATGTCTACAGTATATGATGGCACATAGAACACATCATAGGACGGCCTATGATGTCTGCATGATGTCCTATGATGCATGATGTCCTACGATGACCCTAAAAGATATGATGTCTATATGATGTCATATAGACATAGCACATCATACAATGCCTTATGACGTCTGCATGATGTCCTATGATGATCCGATGATATCAGGCAACATAGAGCTTGCGATGCCGTCATATAGACAAATGTGTCTTTATGATGTCATATAGACCATCACTCATGAAAATCCACCACAACAATGACGGCAGCATAAAAATTACAGTCTACAGGAAACCAACCCACACAGATCAACACCTACTATGGACATCAGAACACCCCACAGCACACAAACTATCAGTTGTCAGGACGTTATATGAACGGGCCACCGTCATCACAGACCAAGAAGACAGACAGGAGGAGGAAAACCACATAAAACATGCACTCTCGTCTGATTCTACTGTCATATTTTTGAGTTTTTGTGCCAGCTCTTTTGAGTTTTTGCAGTGGAATTCTGATAGTCCAAGGAGGGACTTTATGCTTTCCCACACCTGGGACCACATTCTCCAGAGACCATCTGACGGCGGAAAGCGGGGCCGGCTCGGTGGATCTGACAGGTCTATTGGGCTGGCCCCGCCTACGAAAGTCAGCTGATAAAATGACACCTGGCAGCAATCAGTTGACTCTTCTGACGAAGGCTGCAGTGCACAGTCGAAACATGTAAAGAAGGTAAAAACATCTTCTATTTTTGTCTTTAATAAGAACAAAAGGTAAATAATGAAACACCTCAGGTTCCAGCAGTACGCCGCAGGCATGACTGTGAACAACACAGCGTCTGAGACAGGAGGAGACCCTTCAGCAACGGGCATGCAGAAATACTTCCTTATACTTGGTTTCTACGGGCATGGACGGGTATGCACGGGTATGTACTAGTATACATAACAGGACACAGCACTTTAAACCACACCCATTCGAAGCAGTAAATCTGGAAATCTTAAAAAAATATTTTAATCTTGTGTTTCTACTTGTTTTTGTATTTTTGCAATTATTTTTTATCTATCAACTTACTTTTATTCCATTTTATTGTGCAGTGCTTTGTGACTATATGTCTCTGAAAAACGCTTCATAAATAAACTTTACTTACTTGACGCTCGGAGAAAAAGCTCCATGCCGGTGTCTCTTTAGCTTAGCCATTGCTAATGCTGCTCCGAGACATTTGTGGCCTGCTGTATTCTGAGTGCTTTTTCTTTTTTTCATGCAGCGTTTCTTGCGGGTTGCGTCATGTCAAGGTCTTTCCTTCTATCTTTGTTATAAAATTTTAAAAAAGCCCGACATTTGAGCTAAGTTTGAGCTAACTGCTTCCTAACTTTCAAAGTTGGCTGCAAATTACCGAGACAAGCTATGACTTCACTTGACTGGGTGTTTGCTTTGCACCATCTAGTGGACTGAAAACTCCATCAATTAACTAATAACCCCAAAGTATATGTTTGAGTGTGCATTTTTTTTTAAATAAAAGATCAATCCATGTGTTTATGGATTGATGCATTGTCGCCAGTGCCAAGTATCGCGATCCATCACTGAATTGATTTTTTTCCCCCACCCCTAAAGGGCTAAGTGCAAACAAACAGTCTCCTGTACGGGAGACGGGAGGCTGCTTGTCTTTTTGGAGGCAAAGCAATATTTTCCCAGCTGTGAGCTCAGGTGAATAAATTTTGCAAGCCTAAGCATGATGGCTTTTGGGGTACAATTTATTTTCTATTATTGGAGTGTTCCGCCAATGTGCAACCAAGCTGGAGTATCTATCCGGTAATTACACATACTGTATCAATAAATGTTGTTTCTGGCCACTCTTCTGGATTATTCTTCCACATACTGGCTGGTAAATCGGGCTGTCTACAAATCCAGGTACTTCACGTGAACGCACAAAGCGCGGAGGTAACAAAATCCGGCAGTTTACCATTGAAACAATATGGCATATCAATATTATGACAAGCTATCACCACAAGATTGGATCAGATATGATCAAAAACTTTAAATTTGTGATCTCAAAAAGTGTCCCTACCGTCTACCAGCCAGTATGTGGAAGAATAATTCAACAGTGTGTCCAGAAACAATATTTACTGATATTTGTAACGACGAATAAATGCGCCAGCTTGGCTGTACACTGGCGGAACACTCCAATAATAGAAAATAAATTGTACCTGCTGTGGAAATCCCCAAAAAGCCATCATGTTTAGGTTTGCAAAATTTATCCACCGAAGCTCACATTAAAACAGGCTCCCATTTCCTGTACAGGAGACGCTGTTTATTTACACTCCTAAAAAAATTTTTTTTAAAAATTACTCATTCGCCCTGTTAATCCCGACACTTCGTTTTAGCTCTACAGAGCTTCGGTCCATTTGTCAGCAGGTCAGTGTCAGTCTTATTTTTAAACTAATTTAATTGCAGTGTTAATATGTTTACTCTGAAGCTGATGAACAGCTCAAATTGGAATTAATATTTCTACCGAGCCGACGAGTTTCTGTGCTAATGCTATTTTAGCTATTAATGTTCACACTTCTACCCTCAGGCCGGAGGTACAGAAGTATGAAATGCAGGACAACCAGACTGAAAAACTCCTTTCCCACTGCCATCAGACTCCCGAACAAATAAACTCCCAAAACTCCGCAACACAGCTTGCAAATAGGAACTCACACACCGGCTGCTAAATTTGCACAGTGCTCACTTGCACAGTGTACATAGTCTCACCCATTTGTTGTCCATATCATCTCTGCTACGAATTATCATGTACAGTCTACTGGTATTATCGCTACAGAGAAATTCTCACACTGGATGCTAATTTGTAATTTATATACTGCTCATTTGCACACTGTACACAGGCGTATGTCATCTCAGGTTCACATCATCTCTGATATCAATATACCACTGTCCACTATCGTCATCCAGCGAATTTCAGGTTTCACTCCTCGTTTCCTCCAATTTGACTTCTTTAACTGCTTTAGCTGGTCCAAATTGCCTAATGTGTGTTATTCTTCTTCTTCTTCTAGATTTGATTGGCGGTTGGCAACCAGCTTACAGGTGCATTACTGCCACATACTTCACTCTATCATCACTCTATCTGGTCAGGAGCTTTAGTCCTTCTATCATCATTGCTGTGTCCAACTGAACCTCAACTCTATCTTCTGCCATCACTCAAGGTGTGTTATTAGTACGTATTAGTACTTAGTACGAAGGTGTGCTTGGGGTGTCCTAATTGCCTAATTGTGTGTCAGAGTGTGAGATGTGTTAGAGTATGCGTTATTAGTATCAATTAGTATTAGGTGTGTTATTACCTTATTAGTATTGTTGTGTACCTATTTATCTTGGCATTCATTCGGAGAGCAAAATAAGAATTCCATTGCTCAAGAAATGTTGCATTTCTTAACTGTGCATATGATAATAAAGCCTTTGAATTTAATTACATGGATTAACCCCCTCTGATGCAAATTCGGGTGTTTTTCACATGTTCGCATTTACCTTAAGTGTAGGCAAGTTACTTTTAATGATAAAGAGTGATAGTTTGGTAAACAGACATACCTGCAGCAGAAACAATCTCCATTTGTGGCCAGACGGAGACGTGGGTCATATCATCCCTCAGCCAACTCATATGAAGAGGCAGTGATACATATGGAAAAACAGTAGTAATGTGGCGGCCGGGATTTACCGGGGAATAGAGGGGGCTGGTGGCCCACCTTTCCGGTGATGACGTCAGCCAGGGTATAAAGGTCATGGCTGGAAGGGACATGTCCTCTTTCGCTGTTGACGCCTGGATACAGAGCGCTGTAGCCTGCTGCTGTAGTATTTCTGTGAGTTTTTTAATAAACCACATTGACTGCTTTCCGCCCTACTCATTATTATAGCAATTATGAACACAACATTTGGCGACGAGGAGAATACGGTAATGGAGCGTGCTGCTACCAGTTTTCGGTCGTTCCTGGAGGCCCCAGGTGAGCCTCCCGTGCCTTGACCTTGGTGGTTTGTCGCTTTTAACAACTACCTGGTGGCCCTCAACCTCGGTGAGTTATAAAAATTACAAACAAGGGTGATATTAGTCCATAATTTGGGCATGGAAGGGCAGAGAGTCCTTGTGACATTAGGAGGAGCTGATAGCTTTGAGGAGGCGGTGAAGCTAATGGCGCGGTATTTTCGTGCCCCGGAAAATGTCATCGTCCGGCGCATCCAGTTTCGGCAGCATCACCAGCAGACGGGAGAGTCAGTGAAGAGATTTGTGGCAGACCTACATCAGCTGGCGGCGGAATGCAAATTTGGAGCTCTGCAAGATGAGATGATTTGGGATCAGCTAGCGGTGCATGTTTGCTGTTCTGCTGCCTGGTCACGTCTTCTGACCTACTCGGCCGAATTAACATTGGCCAACGCTATCGACATTGCTCAGCAGTTTGAGGCGGCTGAAATCACAGCAAGAGACCTCAGCGAAGGGTTCTCTACAACACGGGATTAGCCCCGTTTAAAAGCGCTGACAGCGGGCTCTGAAGATGAAGACGACGTCGAGGAAGAGGACTATACCGCCGTTGTCAGGATCAGGTCTACCCCGGGAACGCCGAGATGTAACGGCTGTGGGTCTGCTAGACATAACTATAAGTCCAGAGAGTGTCCGGCGAAAGGAAAGCGCTGTGGAAAATGTGGCCTGCTGCACCACTTCGCGTGGCCCTGTAAGAACTTTGAGCGAGGGGAATGAAGACACGGAGGGGGCTCCTCCACGAAGACCCCCACTTTTATTTATACCAGTTGCGTTGGAGACAGGTGGCCATATCTACTGCACGGTATCGCTGGACAGAGTAGGGATATCGATGCTGGTGGATACGGGAGCGGTGGCTTCGGTGTTGAACTTGCAGACGGTGAAGAGTTTGTCCCCCCGGTACCGCATCCAGAAGACATCTGCCCCATTCTACGGCTACGGAAAGAGCAGGATCGCCGTGCTGGGGTATATCGTGTAAACGGCAGAGTACATGGTGCGAATCACAGTGAATGTCCAGGTGGTGGTGACTGTTACAGGATCCAACATTATGGGATGCAACATGTTTTACGGCTTGGGCTTTTCCATCACCAGTGACACCGGAGAAGAGTGGTCGGGCTGTGGGCTGTGGGACCGACCCCCTCCAGGTGTGGATGATGATGTGGTGTGGGATGCCAATTGGTAGCCAAGCGCTCCCCCGGAACGGACCCGATGCCAGAGTCCAAGTTACCCTTGGTGAGGGAAATGGACAGCACGTGGGGCCCCCAGGTTGGTAGGTGGGACCGAGACATCAGTGCTGAACAGCACCGGGGCAAGACCAACAGGTGCATGTTTAAAACGCGCCAGAAGACAGCCTTCGAAAAGGGCTTCAGGGCAGGCTGGTAGATTGGCCAGCTCTAAATGGGAAGCCCCCCCCCACACACACACACACAGAGAATATGAGGATCCAAAGAGACCAATTAGAGCTCCCCTGTGTATCGGTGATGAGGTTCGCCCTAGGGTTGAAGCTCGGTCAAGGGGGATCCATAAGCATCATGGGCAGTATGATGACCAGGGGCGGCTACAGGTGAAGGCGACCCGGAGTGACGGCTATTTGGGCTTGTCAGACGAGCCGTGGAGGCACCCCAGCAAGCTGCGTCGTGTGGTGAAGAGGAGACGGCGCAGCCCGTCACCAGAGACTAAGAGACAAAGACACTCTGGCTGGGAACCATAGGATGGCAATCCGGGGGGGGGCTTCCACTGGGTGTGTAAAATGACTGTAGGTATGTTTGGTTGGTGTGAGTTAAGTTTTTTTTTACCCTATGTCATTCTGTATATAGTTTATAACCTTATTGGAGTGTGCCCTGTGTCCTGGAAGAGAAGTAATTATAACAGGTAGATTATTAGCTAATGGTTAAGTATGTTATGGAAACTGTGTAATTGACTTAAAAAAAAATGAAAGTAAACTGAAGAAGGATAAATTTAGCGAAAATCACGGGTTGATTGTTTTATGTGAATGTAAAAAAAAAGTAATTGGAAATTCTACTGCTCAGGTGGGAGCTGCCCAACACGGTTATTGGTGTAATGTACCCAAGTGTGGGGTGGGTGTTGGGGAGGGGGGCTGCCAATAAGGGGGAGGTTGGTTAAACGTTTATATTGTTCATTATGTACGATATGTATATATGTTAAGATTGTTCTGAGATTAATTTTGTTGGAAACACGGCTTATTTTTATTTTGGACTGGTAGGAGGAGGCGGGACAATAATCCGCCTGGCCGTGTAGGGGGGCGCTGGTAGTCTACCCGGCCCACCAGCCTTGGTTGTGTGAATGGATAGGTTATTTATTTTTGTACATAAAGTTTTCCCTGTTAAGAGTGTGAGTCGGGTGATAAATTCAGGCGGGCCAACCTGTGTGCTTGATTTTGTTTTTTTTAAGGGGGGGGGGAGGGAGAATGTTACATATGGAAAAACAGTAGTAATATATGGTGGCCGGGATTTACCGGGGAATAGAGGGGGCTGGCGGCCCACCTTTCCGGTGGTGATGTCAGCCGGGGTATAAAGGTCACGGCTGGAAGGGGCACGTCCTCTTTCACCAATGACGCCTGGATACAGAGCACTGTAGCCTGCTGCTGTATTTCTGTGAGTACTTTAGTAAACCACATTGACTGCCTTCCGCCCTACTTATTATAGCAATTATGGACACAACAAGCAACCCACAAAATCCTCCTTTGGTAATCTCTGCTGGCCAATATCAATCTAAAAAAACTTATATTCTGATTGCTATCACCATCTTTCATAAGATGGTGATGGCTACATGAGCCAGTTGCACACCACTGACATAATTCTTGTTTAAATTTAGCTAACATAGAAATGCATTGATATCGTCATTTTTGATACCTCTGCACGTCATTCTGCGCATTCATGAGATCGGTGACAAAAGCGTAACCAGCCCTATGGTAGGGATTTAAAGTTTTTGATCATATCTGAGCTGATCTTGTGGTGAAAGCTCGTCATAATATTGATATGCTATATTGTTTCAATGGTAAACTGCCAGTTTTTTATCACCTCCGCGTGTTTTAGTGGGTGTGCAAGTACCCGGATGTGCAGACAGCCCTATCTGGACCAAGCATTCTACAGGTACGGTTCTGCACCCGTAGCCACTGCCTTACAACACCCCCCTCCCCCCGCTGTTTAGGGCCCTCCAAAAAGCTAGACACAGCCCTGTCTGGAGGCATCTTTGCAGCTGAGCTGTCACTTGACTTAACAATTCCGTGACCGGAACCAGAACCGACCGGGTCCGCATACCAGCACTGACCTGTTGCTCAGACTGTCCGCGTGTGTTTTCAGGTGATGATCCGTGCTCGAAGAAAAGTTTGTTGACTTCAGAGAATGTGGAGTTGACCAGGACCTGAATGACGGAGCACAGCTGCACCTCCAGCTCCATGACGGCTCACGGTTACTGTAGTTTCACCGGTTTAATATCTAACGGCTTGTTTTGGAAGAGAGGGGTAGTTAACCACTGTAATCGGCGTGTCTTCTTGACATGTTTTCACATTATTCTTCTTCTGGTGTTTAATGGCGGTTGGTAGCATAGAGATCGCCCCCTCTACTTCCGCATATGGGGCCATACTATGGCACCTCTCTTTGCTCCAACGCTACTCAGATGCTTTTATTTTTCTGCTTTTTTTAAAAAAATTTTTGTTTTGTTTTGTTTTTTGTTCTTCTTGTAATTTCTCTTTTTTCTTTCACTTAAAAAAAGGGTGCTGTAATAATTTTTTTCCAATGTTGTCAAAAAACAAAAAAAAGGGGGAATATGTGATGAAAATGTAAACAATGCAATGCTGTAATGACATGTATACCCTTTACAAAAACTTAAATTAAAAAAAAAATACCTTCATACGCCAGTGCCATGAGATGAGAGTTGCGACACTCTTTGAAACACTGGATAATTCACGCCCCATTAGCGAGTAGGGAGCCGAGTGAAGCCACCTGGCCGCCATATTAGTACACCCAAAACACTCATTGAGTCAATGGAGGATGAATGGGTTTAGTATCAATCAATCAATCAAAGACTTTATTCCAGACTCAAGGTCCATCAAAAAAAAGTAAAAAAAAAACAAGACAGTTGAAACAATCAAAAAGTTACAAAAAACACTGACACAACTGCTAAGAGAAGTACAAATTCAATTCAATTCAACTTTATTTATATAGCGCCATTTCACAACAACAGTCATCTCATAGCACTATCAACTGTAGGGGGGGAACCCCCACAGTTGCAGAAAGACCCCAGCAATCAGGCGATCCCCTGTGAGCAAGCACTTGGCGACGGTGGACAGGAAAAACTCCCTTTTGGAAGAAACCTTCTTTTGCTGGAAGAAACCTCCAGCAGAACCAGGCTCAGGGAGGGGCAGTCATCTGCTGCGACTGGCTGGGGGGTAAGGGGATAGAGAAGAAGAAAAGAACAGACATGTAGAGAGCAAACAGCACGATGGGGACTCAATCTATGGGAGAGAACAAACAAATGTTAATGACCAGCAAAAAAAAAAAATTTCATAGAGAGTGAGGAAAGGAGTGAGGCCCAGTGCATTACTGGAGGTCCCCCAGCTGACTAAACCTATTAGCAGCATAACTAAGGGAGGGTTCAGAAACACATGATCCCTCCCTAATTGTAGGCTATATCAAAAAGGTAGGTTTTAGCCCTATTCTTAAAAACAGAGATCGAGTCTGACTCCCGAATCCAGATTGGCAGCTGATTCCACAGGAGAGGAGCTTGATAACTGAAGGCTCTGCCTCCCATTGTACTTTTGGAGATTCTAGGTATTACAAGTAATCCTGCATTTTGGGAGCGTAGTGCTCTGTTAGGATGATACGGTAGTATCAGATCTTTTAAATGAATGAATGAATGAATGAATTTATTTCGGATAATACAGTACAGGTTAAAAGAAACTGTATAATATAACAACAAGGTCAAATTAGACAAAGACTCCTTCTACTAAACAATTCCACGTGAGTTATCCGAAATGGGTGATGGCTGAAGCCGCAGCTTATATTGCCCACCCATATTCCATCCAAGAATTCAAAGAAAAAAGAGTAAACAAGACCAGAGTGATTACAATTTAGAATAAAAAGGAGCCTGATTGTTTAGAGCTTTGTAAGTGTGATATCCTACCGTGTAGCAATGATCACACTTGAGTTATTTCTTTGGCTAACTCTGCCGTTTATTCTGCAACACACATAATATGACTGAACATGGATTCTGCGCGGGGTTTTCCCACTCTTGCTCTAATGTGTCCCCTTAATAGTAGTGCTGAACAATACAGGTAGTTCCCCCTAGAGGCATGTGCCAGTAATGTTTTAAATTAGACTTGCAGTCTACCACATCCCTCCCCTCTAGATTAAACTACTTTTAATTACACTAGCCAATTATGCTAGACATCCTGGAACTCCCATTTAACCCTAAACAATCACAGTTACTTTTAACTTCTTAAACACATGTGCCATACACATAATTTCTTTCTCTTTTTTTTTTTTTTTTTTTTTTTTTTTTACATGTATAACACACATAACAGTCTAACTGGGGATTTGGTTTGACTACCGCATCCCAGTGAGGTTCCAGGACGCATTCTTGTCCTGTGGCTGGGGAACTCACTACTGACTAAGTGTAGTCCTTCAAGTAGTCTGGAGCTTTCCTAGCTCGCTGAGATCTTCTCACGGCGGGTGAGCCAACTGCAGGTGAAGACTCAGACTGCTCCACTGTTTCGGCTGCTGCAGTGCTGCCCGTAGAATCTGCAGAGACGGTTACCTCAGGTTTCACCTGAAGTGGTGGTTCGTTGATGCTCTCCTCAGGATGGGTGTCAGACAACACCTCTGGTGCCATCGGCAGGGGAATGGAGCTCCTACCACGAACTTGGTCGATGTGTCGCCTCACCACTTGTCCATGACCTAATGTCACCTTGAATGACACAGGGCCTGTCTTTTCTGTTATTTCTCCTGGTACCCAGGCTGGTCCTGAGCCAAAGTTGCGGGTGTAGACCACGTCTCCTTCTCTCAGTATTCTCTCTCTAGCATGCATGTCATGATAACCTTTTTGTTTCTCTTGTTTATCATGCACTTTGTTTCTGAAGTCTGGATGTATTAAGTCAAATGTTGACCTCAACTTCCTTCCACACAACAGCTCAGCTGGTGACTTGCCAGTTGTAGATTGGGGTGTTATTCGATAGCTGAACAGAGCTCTCGACATTCGGGTTTCAATAGAGTCTCCTGTCATCTTTTTCATGAGTGACTTGAATGTCTGCACGGCCCTCTCGGCTAAGCCGTTAGAAGAAGGATGGTATGGCGCAGTCGTGATGTGACGTATGCCATTCTTTTCAGAAAACTCTTGGAACTGTTCACTCGTAAAACATGTACCGTTATCGGATACTATGATTTCAGGTAGCCCATGTTGGCTGAAACTCTTTCTAAGACATTCAATGGTAACAGTAGAAGTAGAGCTACTCACAGAATATGCATCGATCCACTTTGAGTATGCGTCAACTATGATCAGGAACATTCTTCCCATCCATGGACCTGCGTAGTCAATGTGAATTCTTCTCCATGGTTTATCTGGAACTTCCCAGGGATGTAGTGGGGCTGCTGGAGGACTGTTCCTGTTCTCCTGGCATGCCGCACATGACTTCACAAGCGCCTCCACCTCTGCATCCATGTTGGGCCACCACATGTAACTCCTCGCCAACGCTTTCATGCGAGTGATGCCAGGGTGTGCTTGGTGTAGTTGTTGCAGTAAGGCATTCCTACCAGGTGGTGGAACAACCACGCGTCCTCCCCACAGGATACAACCTTCCTGGGTGCTGAGCTCATCCTGTCGTCGGGCATAGGGAATGAACTCAGGACTGTTCATCTTCGGCCATCCTCGCAAGATGTATTCTCGCACTCTTGCTAGAACAGGGTCTTTGTCTGTCCACTTCTTTATTTGTTGTGCGTTCACCAGGGGCACGCCGATATCTTCAAACAATAGCACTCTCTCCTCCTCCTCAGGCGTGCTGTCTCTTCCTCCATCCAAGGGTAGCCTACTCATCGCGTCAGCATTCGTATGGTCCCGTCCGGCTTTGTAAACGATGGTGTACTCATACGCTGCTAATGTAACGGCCCATCTCTGAATTCTCTGAGATGTCATCTGGGGTATGGCTCTCATTTCACTGAACAGTGAAATTAGTGGCTTGTGGTCAGTCACTATAGCGAACTGTCTCCCGTACAGGTATTTGTGGAATTTTTTTACACCAAATACTACTGCAAGGCCCTCCTTGTCTAGCTGGGAGTAGTTTTTCTCAGCTGCACTAAGAGTTCTTGAGACGAACCCTATGGGTCTCTCTGAGCCATCCTCCATACGATGAGAGAGTACAGCACCCACACCGTAGGGTGATGCGTCACACGCCAGGATGAGTGGTTTGTTTGAATCATAGTGCACTAGCACACTACAGGACTGAAGTAGCGCTTTGGACTCTTCAAACGCCTTCTGCTGCTTGACCCCCCATGACCATTTTTCTTCCTTCTTAAGTAAGGTATGTAGTGGTGCCAGCAGCGTGGAGAGCTTTGGGAGGAACCTATGGTAATAGTTCAACAAGCCCAGGTAGGCTTTTAACTCAGTAACATTTTGTGGCTCAGGCGCCTCCGCAATGGCTTCCACTTTGTCTGTTAGAGGGTGTAGACCACTGGCGTTGATCTTGTGGCCTAGGAACACCACCTCTTTTCCCATGAACTCACACTTGCTTCTTTTCAACCTCAGACCGCTTTTCTCCAACCGTTGAAGCACTTCCTTCAGCGTTTTCAGATGTTCTTGTTCATTTGGTCCTGTACAAAGGATGTCATCCAAATAAATGGCAACATTCGGAATTCCACCTAGGATGCCCTCCATAGTTCTCTGGAATATAGCAGGACTGGAAGCTACTCCAAATGGTAAGCGTGTGTAGGTATATAAGCCTTTGTGTGTATTGATGGTTACATACTTTCTTGATTCTTCTTCCAGGACTACTTGTTGGTAGGCGTGACTCATGTCTAATTTCGTGAAGTGTCGGCCGCCATTCAGCTGTGCGAAGAGGTCCTCCACTTTAGGAATTGGATACTGATCCACCCGTGATGCTCGATTGACAGTGAGTTTGTAATCTCCACATATTCTAATGGAGCCATCCGGCTTTCTCACTGGGACTATGGGCGCCGCCCATTCTGCAACCTGCACTGGCTCAATGATCTTGTCATCCAGCAGCCTCTGTAGCTCGCTTTCAACCAGTGGCTTGACTGCATAGGGTACCGGTCGGGGTTTGCAGAATCGTGGTTGGGCCTCCTTGTCCACATTAATCTTTGCAGTGACACCTTTTAGCTGTCCTAAGCCTTCTTTGAACACCTCAGCGTGTCTTTCGAGGATCTCCTCCAGCTGCAATTTGGGCTGAGATTCCACTTTATTCACCAACTGATCAATCATGGCCAGTTCTTGTAGCCAACTTCGCCCTAGTAGATTTGGTCCTTCGCTCCCAACTACTACTACAGGTAAGTCCTTTTCTTTGTTTTCGTGCTGCACCTTCACTTGTGCCATGCCTAGCACGTCTAGCTTCTCTCCTGTGTATGTTTTTAATTTTAATGAACAGGGATTTAATTCTGCTGTGTCTGTTTTCTTCCACAGTTGTGTATATTGCTGTTTACTTAATATGGTTACTCCACAGCCTGTATCAACTTCAAATGTTACTTTCATTCCATTAACATTCATGGTACGCGTGATGGGCGCTACCTTGGTCAGCTCCTCTGACGTGTTGTAAATTGTGTGAAAACCCATGTCTTCTGTATCACTTTCTCCCTCCCCTCTCAGTTGATTCGCTCGCTGTTCCTTTCCTGGGCCCTTGTTTTCATACTTTTGCCCATTAACTGTCGCTTTCAGCACCTGTGCGCTGTCCACCTTTATTCTACATGCTTTCTTAATGTGCCCTCGCTTGCCACAATTATGACACAGCTCAGTGGCAAATTTGCACTCGGCGGCATTGTGCTGGCCTTTGCAGCGATAACAACTGGGGAATTTGTGCTGAGTTTTGTCAGTCAACACTTTGTGGACACCTACTTGGGTCTTAGGCACACGAACATGCGTTGCTGTGTCCTCTGTTAGCTTCCCTTGCATCTCTCTCACATCTTTAGATGCTGTTTCCATCGCTTGGCATAATTCCAAAGCCTTTGCAAAAGTGAGTTTTGTTTCAAATAAAAGTCGCCGTTGCATTCGGTCATCATTCACTCCACACACAAGTCTGTCTCTTAACATTTCTTCCAATGAGTCTTTGTAATCACAGTGCAGTGCTAATTTCCTCAATTCTGCCACATACTCTGCTATGGACTCAGTGTTCCTCCTTATGCGTGAATTAAATTTGAATCGTTGCACGATTTCACTCGGTTTGGGGCTGAAGTGCTTCTGAAGCTCAGCAGTAAGCTGGTCGTACGTTTTATCTTTCGGTAATGCAGGGCTTATTAAATTTCTCAACAAGCTGTAAGTAGTTGCACCAACTCCACTCAACAGTACAGCCTTCCTTTTGTCTGGCTCCTCAATGTCATTAGCTTCGAAGAAAAAGTCCAACATTTCACTATATTCTTCCCATGACTGAGTCGAGTTATCAAAAGGGTTACCGTTCCGATTACAGCCGCCATTGCTCGTCGTGGTGGGGAAACCTCGTTTTTCCTCCTCTGAACTTGCACTCGAACTACTGGAGTCACTTGAGTTCGCCACACTTGCAATGTTCTCTGTTTCTCGCCGCTGATTTTTTTCTTTTAATCCTCGTCGCCAATTGTGTGATATCCTACCGTGTAGCAATGATCACACTTGAGTTATTTCTTTGGCTAACTCTGCCGTTTATTCTGCAACACACATAATATGACTGAACATGGATTCTGCGCGGGGTTTTCCCACTCTTGCTCTAATGTGTCCCCTTAATAGTAGTGCTGAACAATACAGGTAGTTCCCCCTAGAGGCATGTGCCAGTAATGTTTTAAATTAGACTTGCAGTCTACCACAGTAAGTAAGAAGAAGGATTTTAAACTTAATTCTAAACTCTATGGGAAGCCAATGAAGGGAGGCCAGAACCGGAGAGATATGATCTCTCTTTCTAGTACCTGTTAAAACTCTTGCTGCAGCATTTTGGATCAGCTGAAGACTTTTTAAAGATGTTTTAGGACAGCCTGATAATAAAGAATTACAATAATCTAATCTCGAGCTAACAAAAGCGTGGATCAGCTTCTCAGCATCACTCTGAGACAAGATGCTCCTAATCTTGGCAATATTACGCAAATGATAGAAGGCAGTCTTAGAAACAAATTTAATATGTGAATTGAAGGACAAATCCTGATCAAAAATAACTCCAAGGTTCCTCACAGAGCTATTAAGAGAAAGAGTAACTGCATCCAAACTGAAAGTTTGATTTGGGAAAGGAATTTCTAAGGTTTTTTGGACCAACAAGAATGACTTCAGTCTTATCTGAATTTAATAGCAGGAAATTACAAGTCATCCAAGCTTTGATTTCCTTAAGACAGGCTTCTAACTTGGCTAATTGATTAGTATCATCTGGCTTCATTGACAGGTATAATTGTGTGTCATCTGCATAACAATGAAAATGTATACAGTGCTTTCTAATAATGTTGCCTAACGGAAGCATATATAAACTAAAAAGAGTAGGGCCTAGCACAGATCCCTGTGGAACTCCATGACTAAGCTTTGAGCTGAAAGAAAACTCATCATTTACATGAACAAACTGGAACCTATCAGATAAATAAGATCTAAACCACTGCAACGAAGTTCCATTAAGTCCAACATAGTGTTCTAATCTATCAAGTAGAATATTATGATCAATAGTATCAAAAGCTGCACTAAGATCTAAAAGGACAAGTACAGAAACTAGTCCATTATCAGATGCAATGAGAAGGTCGTTAGTGACCTTCGCTAAGGCTGTTTCAGTACTATGATGGATTCTAAACCCAGATTGAAACTCTTCAAGTAAACCATTTCCCTGCAGGTGGTCAAATAATTGCGTAGCAACAACTCTTTCTAAGATTTTTGAAATGAAAGGGAGATTAGAGATTGGTCTATAGTTAGCTAAAGCTCCTGGATCTAGCGTTGGCTTTTTGAGTAAGGGTTTAATTACAGCCGTTTTAAAAGCCTGCGGTACATGGCCTAAAGTTAATGAAGAATTGATTATATGAAGAATAAAGCTACCAATAAGTGGGAAGACTTCTTTAAATAACCTGGTAGGAATAGGGTCTAAAAGACAAGTTGAAGGTTTGGATGAGGAAACTATTTTGTCTAACTCACAAAGGTTGATTGGAGTAAACTCATCAAGACAGACATCAATAGAAGGAGTTGTAGTAGTTACAGTATTTAAGTTAACTGTGGGAAGAATCTGATTGATTTTATCTCTGATGGATGAAATTTTATTATTGAAAAAGTTCATAAAGTCCTGACTAGTAAGCTCTAAGGGGATGCTAGGATTGACAGAGTCCTGACTCTTTGTCAACCTGGCTACAGTACTGAAAAGAAACCTGGGATTATTCTTGTTCTCTTCTATTAATGCAGAGTAATAACTCGTTCTAGCCTTTCTAAGAGATTTTTTATAAATTAAAAGATGATTTCTCCAAGCTAAATAGATTTCATCTAAATTAGTAGAGCGCCATTTTCTTTCTAATTGACGAGTCTTCTGTTTTAAGCTACGAGTTTCTGTGTTGAACCAAGGAGTTAAAAATCTCTGATTAGACTTTCTTTTTTAAGGGGGCCACCAAGTCTAGAGCCTGATGCAGAGAAGCTGAAACACTATCCACCATGTTATCAATTACAGAAGGAGCAAGCTGTCTATAGCTTATTTCCGTTGTGTTGACACATGGCATAGAGGAAACAATCTGCATAAATTTGGAAACAGCATCATCTGAGAGGCATCTACTGTGATAATATTTTTCTTTAGGAGCCAAATAGTCAGAAATAGTAAAATCAAAGGTTAACAGACAATGGTCTGACAGTACAGGGTTATGAGGAGACACTACAAGATTTTCTATTTCTATGCCATATGTCAGAACAAGGTCCAATGTATGGTGGAGGTAATGAGTAGAATTTCCTACTTTCTGAGAAAACCCAATCGAGTCTAATATTGAATTAAAAGCCACATAAAGGCAGTCACTATCTACATCCACATGTATATTAAAGTCCCCTACTATAATTATTCTATCAGATTTCAGCACTAAATCAGCTAAGAAATCAGCAAATTCGGATAAAAATTCTGAATAGGTTGATGGGGGACGATAAACTATGGCAAATAAAATTGGGTTTAACCTGAAATTGCTAAAGTGCCCAACACTGAGGACCAGGCCCTCAATGGAATTATAACATGTTTTTTGCTTTACATTAACTAGTAATTTGGAATGGTAAATTGTTGCTACTCCTCCTCCACGACCAGAACTTCTGGGATTTTGACAGTTTAAATAACCAGAGGGGGTTGATTCATTTAAACCAACATAATCCTCTTGTCCTAACCAAGTCTCTGTAAGGGAAATTAAATCAATCTGATGATCAATTAACAGATCATGGACTAACAGAGACTTGGGAGTTAGAGACCTAATATTTAATAAACCACATTTAATTTTTAAATTATGAGGAGGAACAGAGGCCAAATCATTCAATTTAGAGGCTTTATGTTTAATTTGAGTTTTACCAATATTTTGCTTTATCACTTTGGGATGCTTATACATTATATTTTTATTTACTTTGGAGGGAGCAGACAACGATTCTCTGATGGGGAAGACAGGGGCTAAGCTGAGGGGTGGCGGATGAAGAGGAGCTGCAGAGAGGCGTGTAAGACTGTGACTCTGCTTCCTGGTCCCAACTCTGAGTAGTCAGGGTTTTGGAAATTTGGATAAAAAAGATGCCAGATTGTTAGATAAATGAGAAGCACCATCCAAAGTGGGATGAATGCTGTCTCATCTCATAAGACCAGGTTTTCCCCAAAAAGAGCTCCAATTGTCAATGTAGCCCACGTCATTTTTAGACATGACAGACTTTAAAAAGACTTAAAAAGACAACTGTACCAGTGCCTTCTAAACTGTGACTGACAGCGAATAGAACTGAGCTTAATGCTAGACATGACTTGAATGATTTCATTTCTAGATACATCAAGCCGACAGATGAATTTATACATAAGATTCCTTATTACTGCATGCAGAGTATTTACACGTAGTAAACAATGCCACTTTTACCTCAATAACTTCCCAAAGAATTAACAGATTTTGAACTTCTTGGTAAGGAGACACCGCTTATAATCTTGCGCAACCGGTGAACTACAGAAATCGAGTTGACATGTTTAGCGGCCGTGGGGTGGCTGGATAATCAGAAAAGTCAAGCCAAGGAAAGTAGTTCTGAGAAATGCATGCATTACCTGTGTTTAAGCACGGTATACAGGTGCATACCGCCACCTACTGTACCGAATGTGCAGCATCATGTCACGTTATTCTAGTTCTTTAGAACGACGTCCTCTCATATAGTGTTATCGTTAGCTCTATGCCCGTGAAGAAGACGTGCTTTTAAAAAAAAAAAAAAAAATACCGTAACTACGTCTCCATCCTAAAACAGAAGCCGTTAGCTTGATATTAAACCGGTGAAACTACAGTAACCGTGAGCCGTCATGGAGCTGGAGGTGCAGCTGTGCTCCGTCATTCAGGTCCTGGTCAACTCCACCGTCTCTGAAGTCAACAAACTTTTCTGCTGTTCCGAACACGGATCAAACACACGCGAAACATCTGATCAACAGGTACATGGTTCGGTACAAGTACTCAGACCGGGTCGATTCCGGTTCTGGTCCCGGGACGTCCCCGTCTCCCTCTGTAACTCGCGCAATCAGCGGATCATAGAAATAGAAGAGTTAGCTAGTAGCGTTAGTTAGCTTAAATCATAACGATGTTCATGTCTTGTATTTGGGCTGTTTGTTTTTGTCTAAATGTGTGTTTTCTGCTTATTTTTCAGCAGAGGTAAAACAATAACATACTGTTGGGCGCCATTTTGAGAGTAGGGGAACAGGCCGTGGCCTATCTATCTACTGTATGTCTATAAGCCCTTCAGCCACAGGTTTATAGATAGATGTACTTTATTGATCTCAAACTGGGAAATTACAGTGTAACAGCAGCATGACAGTAGACGACCCAAACCAACAGAAATACACACAGCACAATAGAAAAGGAGTTACCCAGGGAAGTACAAATGCTTGGATAACTTTATTTACGCCATAGGCTACTACTAGGTTGATTAAAAAAAAGATTAAATTAAATCACCCATTATTGTCATTCAACCATACATGTACAGTAGAACGAAACTGTGCTTTATCCTATCTACAGTGTCAATCACACACACCCCATGTGTAGAATCAGAAGGGCCGCTGCCATGCAAGGCGCCGCCACAGATTTCCCTCCTCCATTCCATTATTGCTGAGCACCAAGCTGGACGGCAGGAAGTTCCGCTTTTTTTATATGGTCTTCGGCATGACCCGGCCGGGATTTGAACCCCTGCCTCCCGGGTGTGGGGCGGATGCTCTACCAACTGAGCCACCATTTTTTTTTTTTTTTTTTTTTTTGTTACTTATTTGTACCCGTAGGTAGACTTGGTTTGCAGTCTGGTGACAAGCCACCGGCTGCTGGTCGCTGCGTGCGCGAGCGCCCTAAACCTACATGTTTTTGGTGTGCGGGAGGAAACCGGAGAAATCCCGGAGGAAACCCACGCAACACGGGGAGAACATGCAAACTCCACACAGCTCACTGTTGGTCGGGGGCTGGGATCGAACCCACGATCTCATGATCCCCGCGATCCCCCGGCCGAGGGTAAAACTGTGCTGCCACAGTGCTAAACTGCCACATACTGCACCATGACGATGCTTATGAATCTATGGCTAGTACCGACTGTACAAAGAAGGATTATAAGGCACAGAGTGCAATGTGAGGTACCAATTAGACTGTAGGTGCAGTATGGCAACATAGTTATGACCAAAATTCCACATTAGAGTGAGTTATTGTACAGTGAAATGGCATGCGGCAGGAAAGATTTCCTGTACCTGACCGTTCTGCAGTGAAGCTGTGGCAGTCTGCCGGAGAAAGTGCTCCGCTGTCTGTCCAGTGTGTGGTGGAGGGGGTGATCAGGGGTGTCCATGATGGATAACAGTTTGTTCAGTGTTCTCTCCACCATAGTCTCAAAGGTCTCCAGCCTGAAACCAATCACAGAGCCAGCCTTCTTGATAATCTTGTCAAGTGTGTTGGTGTTGCTGGCTCTGATACTGCCACCCCAACAAACAACGGCAAAGAAGAGGGCACTGGCAACGACGGTCTGATAGAAAAGCGCCAGCATCTCGCTGCACACATTGAAGCTTCCTCGGAAAGTAGAGTCTGCTCATCCCCTTTTTGTACACGGCATCGGTGTTAAGAGTTCCAGTCCAGTCCATTGCTGATCACGGACAGGAACCAGGCAGGACATCTTCCACAGCACCGATACTCTCTCCAGACACAGGCTCAGGTTGTATCGGTGTTTCAGTACCAGAGATAGCTGGTTGGCACAGGTTCTCAGGATCCAGACGGAGATTCCATCAGGTCCCGCAGCCTTCCGCTGGTGAAGTCTCTCCAGCGGTTTCCTCACCTGGCCTCTAGTTACAGTGATGTGGGGGTTGGTGCTGATGTCTTCAGTGGAGAGGAGGGATGCTTGGGGGGGGGGGGGTATGTGGGAGTCTGGCTGTGTTGTGGGGGTGGCAGACAGTGAGTTGCACCTATTACAAAACAGATTCAGCTGAAACATTAAAATTATTTTGATGTTGCTTTCATAACGACTCTTAATTCAGATATTTTTGCTAAGATATTGTACCTCAATCAATAATGTATTAGTATTTAACTCAACTGCAAAGATGCATTCAGACAGCCATCTCTAGCTTTTTGAGGGCTCATGTTTGGGGGCCCCTATTTTTGTCAAGGGGAATCGTTCAAACCCATTCAGTTGATTTGAGGTGAGGCATAAATATATGACAGTAGAAAAGATTTGTAAATGTAAAATTCAAATTAAACATTAGTTGACCCAAGCAGTTTAAACAGAAAAAATTATAATAAAAAGGAAAAAAAGAGACTCCGCTGTAATCACAGGTGCAGCAAATGCATTTTTCTCAAACATACTCATTTTAAATTTAATAATCACATTTTTTATCATAAATTTCCAACTTCTTTGTGTTTTCAAATTCAGATTTTATTTGTCTGTACTACAATACATACAGGACATACAGGACATACAGGAGAATTGAAATGACGTTTCTCTCTTCAGTGGTGTATGCAGTATAAAAAAAGAAAAAGGAATAAGGCTGGAAAAGCAACAACAGCAGTCTATGTACAGTAATGCTACCCGTAGTGCAATCCCGTGCATACCTGTCCATGCCCGTAGAAACCGAGTATAAGCAAGTATTTCTGCATGCCCGTTGCTGAAGGGTCTCCTCCTGTCTGAGACGGCTGTGTTGTCATGCCTGCGGTGTACTGCTCAAACCTGAGGTGTTTCATCTTCACGGCATCCTTTCTGACGTGCAGCAGTTCTCCTCACTCTATTGCTCTCCATCTGGTGGGTCTTCTTCTTCTCCTTCGTTCAGACCACTGGTTGAGGGGTAGGTGTGTCGTAATTCCAGTTCATGGACAGGATCATGAAAATAGATCTGAGCAAAAAGTGGCTTTCGACCCTGTTCAGGAAGGCCCGTGAACCCAGAAACCGGAGCACCCGGAGAAAATCAACGCTTTGCTTGGCATTTTACACATTTGTAGTGTAGACTGGCATTCTTCAAGGTTACACATTTTTACTGTGGCAGCACCTCTTTAAAAACCACATTGCCCAGAAAGCAACGCTTTTGCTTAGTTTCTTCATCTTGAGCAAGAATACAAAGACTGCTTGATCTGGCAACTGTGCTCGCGGCAACGTGGAATTGGCCATGGCTGAAGAAATCTGTTGTGCAGAAAACATGAATACGTGCTGTAAAGACTGGCCCTGTGAATTATTCACCTTGCCAATTTTGAGCCATATGACATCATAAAGACACATTAGTCTATATGATGGCATGGCAAGTCCTATGTTGCCTGATATCGTAGGATCATCATAGGACATCGCACAGACATCATAAGGCATCCTATGATATGCTATGCTCGTGACATGCATCAGAAATGCAATGCAGCATAACTGATAAAGATTTCCAGCTTTACTGCTTCGAATGGGTGTGGTTTAAAGTGCTGTGTCCTATTCGTAATCGGGTGATGAGTAATATAGACATCATATCTATATGACGGGCTCGCGAGTCCAATGATGCCTGTGATCATAGGATCATCGTGAGTGATGCCTGCCATTATATGTCTATAATATAGACATATAAAGTCACCTGTCTGTATGTCATAGACATACAGACAATATGATGTCACCTGTCTGTATGTCTATGACAGCATTGCGAGTCCTATGATGGCTGAGATCATAGGATCTTCATAGGACATGACGTCATGTAGACATATCTTTATGACGGCATTGCAAGTCCTATGATGCATGAGATCATAGGATCATGATAGGACATCAGGCAGACATCATAGGCTGTCCTATGATGTCCTATGACCGTGACTATATATATATATATATATGAGAGAGAGAGAGAGAATGCATATAGAGTAATTTTTGTCCTGACCAGATAGAGTGACTGAAGTACGTGGCGGTAATGCACCTGTAAGCTGGCTGCCAACCGCCAATCAAATCTAAAAGAAGAAGAAGGGCTTGACATTAGCACCGGCACCAGTGCAGCACTGGTGAATTTCAGCAGTGGCCAGCAAGACAGCTACACTCTACAGCCACTTTGGCCATGTGCAGCCATGAAGGGGTGTCCCAATTCATCGGGGTAGTGATGTTACGCTTGACATCGCCCACTCAACACTGATTGGCACAATATAAAGCGGAAGTGTCATGAGCATTTTTTTTTTTAATTTAATAGAACAATATCCACCTTATTCCTGGGGGTGCCGCTGTAGGAACAATTGGGGCGGAGCTTCTGGTTTCGGCTGCAGTAGTGTTAAATCAGTAAGAGTGGAGTAGCAGGGGCATTTAAAAAATAGCGTTTTTAAAAGTTCTTCAAATTCATTTTAATGTATAGTCCACATACTGTATGTGTTAAGTTAAATAACAAGCATTTATGGCATGACCATAAGCATTTTAATTTTGGGGTAAAATGAACAGCTGCAGCTGTCTGCATATACGATGACAGCCAAGCATGGTGTTGTGGCATACGTCTGCTCTAAGGTAAATTTGATTATGTCCAACATATTTTAACAAAATGCAGCCAACTTTATTGCAGTGGAGACGTGCTGGCAAAATAAGTCGGAATGTGCACCGCGTCATTACGAGCTACAGACATGAGAAGTCATAAATCATGACTCTCTCTTTGTTTGCTAGCGGCAAGTCCCGGGAAAACCCCCATGAGTGCGTGGTACCACCGAAAAGGTTAGAAACCATCCATCTTCTTCCGCTTAATCCTTTTTGGGTCGTGGGGGGGCTGGAGCCTATCCCAGCATCTTTGGGCGAGAGGCAGGGTACACCCTGGACAGATGGCCAGTCCATCGCAGGGCCAACACAGAGAGACAGACAACCATTCACTCTCACAGTCACACCTAAGGACAATTTAGAATCCCCAGTTTGATGCCAATTAACCTAACTTGCATGTTTTTGGCATGTGGGAGGAAACCGGAGAAATCCCGGAGTAAACCCACGCAGACACGGGGAGAACATGCAAACTCCACACAGATCACTGTTGGTCAGGGGCTGGGATCGGACCCAGGATCCCCCGGCCAAGGGTGACTTGCTGTGCTGCCGCAGTGCTAACCACTCCACCACCGCACTGCCCAGGTTAGAACCCGTACTTTCTAAAAACACCTATGTTTTTGCAGAAGACGTAACTCCCAACCAATCAAATGCAAGTTTTCAACCTAGCCAAAATATAAACAAACTGTCTTTTTCCATTTTTGTGCACTTCCTACAAATTAAATATCATTTTGAAGGTCTTTCAGTACATTCATCCATCCATCCATCCATCTTCTTCCGTTTAACCCTTTTCAGGTTGCAGGGGGGCTTGAGCCTTTCAGAGCATCTTTGGGTGAGAGGCAGGGTACACCGGACAGAGAATATTTGAAATAACAGAACATCAGTTTTGAAAATGTCCTCAGTGACTCATTTTGCCAGCATGGGTCATTTGTTTACAGTTAGCATCTTAGCAGCAGCGCTAACAAATGGAGCTACTGTCTGCCAGGCCACTTTTTCAGGTCATCTTCTCATCCCTCCATAGTCATGGGAAGTAGTGTGATTATATTACTGTTTTTGAGGTGCAAAAGGCTGTGTTCTCGCATTTCTGATGCCAAAGTCATTGTTTTTTAACAAGGAAAAGTGTCCTGTTTCAGTGACAACCATACATTATAAACTAGTACCAGAAGTTGCTACCATAATGCACGCAAGGCATCATGGGGCCTAGGAATAAGGTGGATACAACATACAAACTCTTGATGAGGATCAAGGTTACAAAAGAGTTACAAAATCAGAACTTTCACAAAAAATATACAAAACAGTCAGTCAAACTTCACATTCCAATTAACAAGAAAAAAGGGGTATATTAAAAGAGAGAGAGTAAAGAGCACAACAATTCTCTGATAAATAGTCTTTTTTTATTATAGTAGTAGTGTGGAGATGAAATAACCAGACCGACTTTCCGAGCAGACAAACTTTATTTCACTCTCACATCTTCCAAAATCAGAACATTGAACCTTAAACATTTGTAGCAGGGACTCTTTTATATCCCAAAGCTCACACCTCCCTGCTACCTGAGGTCCTGCATTCACCATTCACTCCTCCAAGACAATTCCCCTTACCCCCCCCCCCCCCGCCCTTTGATCTCCATGCTCTCTCAGTCTGAGAGGAAAACTACTGAACTCTACAGCATGGGTCCCAGCATGGGTCCCCCTCCCCCCCACAGAGTCTCAGACTGGGTGTTAATTCTCCCGTCCTTGCGGCTTCAGTCTCCACCCATAGCTGCTGTAACCAGGGGTCCTCGGCTCCGCGACGCTGCTGTGCTGGTGGGGGGGCTCCTGAGGATGCGTCTGTTTGTGGGGGGACAATGGAGGGGGGGGGAAACATTCAGCATGCTCATGTGACTGCTGTGATGAATCATTTACCTGGGGAGCTCTCAGTGGGGGTCGTCCTCGCAGAGGAGCTTGAGCCAACTGCAGCTGCTCGTCTGCCACAGCAAAGGTGGGCTTAAGCCTGTCTATACAGATTCTCTCCCGGCGACCCCCCAGGTCTAACACAAAATGTTTGTCCCCGGTTTCCAGCACTCTGAACGGGCCATCGTAGGGTGAGCGCAATGGGGTCCGGTGGGCATTGTGCCTGACAAAACACGAACACTGCGTCCTTCAAGGTTTTTGGCACAAACGCGCGGGGAAAACAGTGGCGGGCCGGGCCAGGGAGCGTCCGTGCGTCTGCGCTATGCTGCGAACGTGGGGACGGATCGGTGTTAGGCGCGGCGTTATCTGAAAACTCCCCGGGGAGCCGCAGGGGGGCTGCGTAAAAACCAGCTCTGCTGGTGAAGCCGCTAAATCCTCCTTTGGTGCGGAACGCAACCCTAATAGAACCCACGGCAACCGGTCCACCCAATTTGCATCCATAAGCGAAACCCTGAGCGCTGCCTTCAGTGACCTATGGAAACGCTCGCATAACCCATTGGCCTGTGGGTTGTACGTGGTCGTTCGTGTGATGAATTGAGATGCCCAGGCTCCGGGCCATCGTGGACCAGAGGTCGAAAACAAACTGCGGGCCCCGATCAGAAGTGATGTCCGAAAGGGTGCCAAAACGTGCCACCCATGTTGTTAAAAAGCCGCGTGCCACAACCACAGACGCAGTGGAAGCTAGTGGGACTGCTTCGGGCCAACGCGTGGTGCGGTCCACCACTGTCAGGAGGTGCGTGAACCCCTGCGATGGTGGGAGGGGCCGACGAGGTCCACGTGACCATGGTCAAACCTCTTAGCTGGGATATGGAACGACTCAGGGGGGGCCTTTGTGTGCCTGTGCACTTTGGCTCGTTGGCACGCTACACAGGCTGCAGCCCACTCTTTCACCTGTTTGCGCAGGCTCGGCCAAACAAACTTTGCTGCCGCCACTTGGACTGACGCGTGTACGCCTGGGTGCGCCAGGGAGTGAACCGACTCAAAAAAGCGGCGTCGCCAAGGGCGTGGTACCACTGGGCGCGGGCGGCCCGTGGAGACGTCACAGATTGGGGAGGGCCCCCGTCTTGCATAATTCTGCTCTCCAGCCTTAACCCTGTTGGTCCAGACTGGAGCGCGCACACGTCCGCATCGCTGATCTGCTCCATGGCCATGGCCGTGTAATCTATCCTTACGTAGACTGGGGCCACTAAGGCGCGCGAGAGGCAGTCCGCCACCATGTTGAGTTTACCGGCCACATGCTGAATGTCGGTCATAAACTCCAAGATCGCGGCCAGCTGTCTCTGCTGCCGGCCTGACCATGGTTCCAAAACCTTGGCCATCGCGTACGTTAGCAGCTTGTGGTCCATGAACGCAGTGAAGTCGCGCCCTTCCAGCCAGAACTGGAAGTGCCGTATGGCCAGGTGGAGAGCCAGCAACTCCCTGTCGAATGTGCTGTATTTATGCTCATTGTCATGCAAAGACCTGCTAAAAAAGGTGAGTGGCTGCCAAGAACCGGTGACACACTGTTCCACGACGGCCCCTATGGCCACGTCTGATGCGTCTGTAGTGAGTGCAATCTGAGCTGCCGGGTCTGGGTGGGCCAGCAGTGCAGCGTTTACCAGAGCTGCTTTAACCTTGGAAAACGCTTGCTCCCGCTCAGGAGTCCAGTCAACTCTGTCCGCCAGCTTCTGTTTCTTAAGCGCGGCGTACAACGGCTGCATGAGCTGGGCTGTGCGGGGGAGGAAACGATTGTAGAAGTTCACCATCCCCAAAACCTCCTGCAGCGCCCTGACCGTCTGAGGCCGGGGAAAATTTGCCACTGCGCGTACCTTGTCTGGCAAGGGTATCGCTCCCTCCGGTGAGATGCGGTGTCCCAAAAAATCGATCCCCATCATGCCGAACTGGCATTTCGCCGGGTTGATTATTAACCCGTGCTCCTCCAACCTCTGGAAAACCGTCCTGAGGTGGGCTACGTGTTTGTCCTCGGATGCGCTGGCCACCAGGATGTCATCCAGGTAGACAAACACAAACGGCAGATCGCGCAACACCGCATCCATCATGCGTTGGAATGTCTGTGCCGCGCCTCTTAACCCGCAAGGCATGCGTAAAAACTCAAACGGACCAAACGGGGTTATTACTGCCGTTTTAGGTATGTCCTCCGCACGCACCGGGACCTGGTGGTAACCACGGACCAGGTCTATCTTAGAAAAAATACATGCCCTGGCGAGGTGAATGGAAAAATCCTGAATATGGAGGATCGGGTAGCAGTCGTGGGCTGTGGCGTTGTTTAATCTGTGGAAATCTCCGCAAGGTCGCCACGATCCCTCAGCCTTGGGGACCATATGTAGTGGGGATGCCCATGGGCTGTTTGATCATCTGATGATGCCCAGCCTTCCCAAGTTGGCAAACTCCTCGCGTGCTATGGCCAGGCTAGCTGTGTCCAGGCGCCCAGGTTGTGCAAAAACGGGCGGCCCGGTGGTGGTAGTAAAGTGCTCCACCCCGTGTTTAGTGATGGCCGCCGAAAACATCGGGACCGTGAGTGCTGGGAACTGGGTGAGCAGTGTGCGGAATTTACCACTTAGAGCTGTGACGTTGGCTAGCGTTGTTGGCCCGGCTCCTTGAGCTGTACAGGGGAGAGAATCAAAAGATATTGCATTAATCAGGCGTCTGTTAGTATCATCGACTAGTAGTCCGTGTGCACACAAAAAATCAGCGCCTAAGATTGGGAAACTGCATGCCGCTATGACGAATGTCCTCTGGTACGTACGGCCGTGCAGGGATACAGTCAGTGTCCTCTCACAAAAAGTCTTAATGTCTGAGCCGTTTGCGGCCGTCAGCTCGGGTTGCTAGTTCCCGCTAGCCGGTCAGCGTAGGATGGCAGGATGAGACTCTTTTGGGAGCCGGAGTCCACGAGGAATCGTCTCCCTGAGCGTGAGTCTGTCACATAGAGCAGCTTGCTTTCTTCACAGGCGGTCGCAGCTGTTACCGACTGCCGGTCCTGGCGTTTCCCGAACGCTTGAATTGGCATGGTGGCACGCATCAGCGTGCGTCCTTTCCAAAACGGCGGTGGTAGGAGCAGAGCGTGTCTCTCTGGTGCTTCCTGGTCCCTGCTGCTGCTACCATCGCTGGCTCCTTGCTTCCACTGGCCGTCTCGCTGGGTTCCGACGCCTCTGTGTTCACTGTGAGGGCTCTGGTGGTGAGGATGATCCGATCTGCCTCCTGGGCTAGGGCCCGGTAGTCACGCACGGCCAGCAGCGGCGAGTTGGCAAGGACTGCTCTGGCCGCCATTGGGAGGTTCCGGAGGAAAAGGTGGGCAAATAGAAAATGCCCATCATCAGTGCCCATCAACGCCAACATCTTCTCCATCCGTTCGATCGCCGACCCGTCTCCCAACTCGGAGTGCGTCAGGAGTCTCTCAGCTTTCTCGCTATCCGAGAGCGTGTAGCGCCGGGTCAGCGCGGCTTTGAGAGCCCCGTATTTGTCGTGTGCTGGGGGCTGTTGGAGCAGGCTCGCTACTTGCTGAGTCATGCGAGCATCCAGCGCTGCGACCACATAGTAATACCTGGTGTCATCTGCCGTTATTCCCCGGAGCGTGAACTGGGCCTCGGTGTGGAGGAACCAAGACTTCGGGTTGTGCAGCCAAAAGTCTGGTAGTTTGACTGAAACGGCGCACGCATTGCTGGGGTTTCCCGTCCGGGTCGTCTCTGGGGTGTTCGCCTCGTGTTCCACTCTGCGTCAAGGGTCACCAGTGTGGAGAAAAATAACCAGACCGACTTTCTGAGCAGATAAACTTTATTTCACTCTCACATCTTCCAAAATCAGAACATTGAACCTTAAACATTTGTAGCAGTGACTCTCTCTTTTATATCCCAAAGCTCACACCTCCCTGCTACCTGAGGTCCTGCATTCACCATTCACTCCCCCAAGACAATTCCCCTTACCCCCCCCGCCCTTTGATCTCCATGCTCTCTCAGTCTGAGAGGAAAACTACTGAACTCTCCAGCATGGGTCCCCCACAGTAGGAGCTTTTCAATGTTTCTTGCTGAGCGCTGTTTCAGCACGCCCACAGTCCCGTGACCATAGCAAGCAAGGCCTCGTTATGTCAGTCACATCACGTGACTTGAGGGCTCGCGAGAAATTTGAGAGGGTTCTATTGGAATTAGTTTTTTTTTGTTTGTTTGCTTTGGATTGTTTGTTCCTGCCATCCAATTTTGAATAGACCTCGGATGGGCAAATGCTCAAAAAAAAAAAAAGTATTTGAGATTTTTTTCAATTTTTTTTTCCTACCCAGATGCAGTTCTGACATTCAGTCAGCAGATGGCACTCTTCATTAAAAATGTTTCATAACACTGTCATCATGAAGCAATTGTCTCAAAAGTTGTTCATTGCTTTATAAGGCCTCAGTTTCACCATCACTAATGTAATCTATGTGTAATATTTAGTACATGTAATGGGTTGTTTAATGTTACTAAACCTAATTCTAACTCGTGTAATACTGTCCCTGACTTCTACTCAAATAGCAAATGCAATGATGATAACAAATCTTCTTCTCTCAAAAAACCCTCAGTTTGAGTGGTGAATCAGACCCCTTTTCAATACTTCACTATTGACATACGCAACTCCCAGCCCTCTCAAATTTCTCACCAGGTCTCAAATCATGTGATGTGACAACGAGGCCTCAGAATCAGAATCAGAATCAGAATCAGAATCAGAATCAGGTTTATTGCCATTGTTCATGTAGTACACAAACTAGGAATTTGTCTCGGTACAATGCTGCAACATTAAACATGATAAGATAAGAGAAATAAACTATACATGTAATAAAGTGTAGGATAAGATTAAGTGATACTGGTCAACAGTTAAAATATATATTAGCCAGCAGCAGATACTGTGGAGAACTATATAGTGCAGTCGGTAATGCAGGAAGAAAACAGTGATGATTGACATGAGTCTGGTTGAGCTGCTGTACATGGTGCACGAGAGTCACTTGGTGTTCAGCAGTCTAATGGCAGAGGGGAAGAAGCTGTTCATGTGACGGGAGGTTTTAGTCTGGATGGACCGAAGTCTTCTACCAGAGGGGAGGGGGGCAAACAGTACGTGACCAGGGTGTGAGGGATCGGCTATGATCCGGCCAGCACGCCTCCGGGTCCTGGAGATGTACAGATCCTGGAGAGATGGGAGCTTGCAGCCGATCACCTTCTCAGCAGTGCGCACGACGCGCTGCAGCCTTAGTCTGTCCCTGGCAGTGGCTCCTGCGTACCACACGGTTATGGAGGTGGTGAGGATGGACTCGATGATGGCTGTGTAGAACTGCACTAACATCTTGGTGGGTAGCTTGAGCTTCATTTGCTATGGTCACGTGACCGTGGCCATGATGACACAGTGCTCCACACTCTGCTCGCGACATTTCCGTGTTATATTGCTTGAGTCACTGCCGAGTGGGTGGTGTCGAGCATAACATCACTACCAGACATCCCATAGGGCAAATAAAGATAAACAATGAAACCCAGCAATCCTATATACAGAAAAATAAAGCAGTAATACTCGTAGTTGCAAGTTTGATGCAGTAGTGTAGGTGCAAACAGTGACAGATAGGACTGCATATGATTAGTATTGCAACAATAGACAGTGGCAGATATGGATATGGCATTTGTGTAAAGGGTTGCAGTAAAGTGCAGAGACATACAGCAGCAGATGTATTGCTGTTGGTGTGCCAGTCTTTCTGTATCAACAGCTGAGGTAGTTATTGTGCGGGTGAGTGCGTTACGGTCCGGGGAGGAAGTGGACAGAGTTCAGGGTCCTGATGGCCTGATGAACAAAGCTGTTTAGCATTCTTGTGGAGCAGGCTCGGAAGCTCCCGTACCTTTTCCCCGAGGGCAGGGGGCTGAAGAGGGAGTGTGAGGGGTGGGAGGTGTTGCCTGCAATGTTGATGGCTCTGCAGGTGAGGCGGGTGAGGTAGATGTCCGGGGGGGGGGGGGCAGAGGGGCACTGATGATCTTGCTGGCTGCTTTCACTGTGCATTGTAGTGTCTTCTGGCAGGAGGCAGTACAGCTTCCATACCACACTGTGATGCAGCTGGTGAGGATGCTGTCAACAGTGCCCCAGTAGAATGAACACATGATGGGGGGTGGGACTTGTGCTGTCCTCAGTTTGCGGAAGAAATGGAGGTGAGTTTGCGCCTTCTTGGCCAGTGATGTGGTGTTGTTGGACCAGGAGAGGTCCTCAGAGATGTGCACCTGGTACTGCTCACCCTCTCCACAACTGCACCATCGATGATCAGAGGGGGATGCTGTGTGTGTCCCCTCCTGAAGTCGACCACAGTCTCCTTGGTTTTTCCCATATTCAGGAAGAGATTATTGTCTTTACACCACTGGACCAGTTGGCTCACCTCATTTCTGTAGTTGGCCTCCTTGTTGTTGGTGACAAGGCCGACCACCGTCGTGTCGTCCGCAAACCTGATGATGTGATTGGTGTTGTAGGCTGGTACAAAGCCATGGGCTAGCAGACTAAAGAGCAGCGGGCTGAGCACACAAATCTTGTGGGGCCCCTGTGCTCAGTGTGATGGTCTTGGAGGTGTTGCTGCCAACTCGCACATTCTGTGGCCTCCCTGTGAGAAAGTCCAGCACCCAGTTACAGAGAGAGGTTTTGAGTCCCAGGTGTCTCTGAGTTTTTGTATTAGGTGCTTGGGGATGATTGTGTTGAATGCTGAGCTAAAGTTCAAGAACAGCATTTGCACATAGGAGTTCTTTGAGTCCAGGTGGGTGAGGGCTGGATGGAGAGCAGCAGTGATGGCATCTTCTGTGGAGCTGTTTGACCTGTATGCAAACTGAGATGGGTCGTGGGAGGGAGTATGGACTTGATGTTCTGCATGACCAGCCGCTCGAAGCACTTCATTATGATGGGGGTCAGTGCTACAGGCCGGTAATCGTTGTAGCTGGATGGGATGGGCTTCTTTGGGACTGGTATTATGGTAGCAGTTTTGAAACATCTGGGGACAACAGTTTGACTCAGGGAGATGTTGAGGATGTCGGCCAGGACATTCTTGAGCTCTTCTGCACAGTCCTTCAGAACGCGACCCAGTATGTTGTCTGGTTCAGCTGCCTTGTGTGGGTTGATCATGCAGAGGATCCTCTTCATGCTAGCCAGATCGAGACTTATGGGCTGCTCGTCTGGAGGAGGAGTGGTCTTCTGTGCTGATGTGCTGTTTTGTGCTTCAGAGCAGCCGAAGAAGTCATTTAGGTTGTTAAGCAGTGTGATGTCATTTGCACAGGTCTGAGGTGGAGGTTTGTAGTTGGTGAGGGTCTGCATGCCACGCCAGAGGGAACGTGCATCTCTGGTGTTGCTGAAGTGGCTGGATATTTTCTTGCTGTACTGTCATTTTGCCTCCTTGATGCCACAGGGCAGATTGGCCCTAGCTGTTGTTAGTCTTGGGGTGTCACCGGCCCTGAAGGCTGTGTCCCCAACCGTCAGGAGCCTGTGGACCTCTGCTGTTATCCATGGCTTTTGGTTGGCACGAACAGTGATGGTTTTGCAGTGAGTAACATCATCAATGCATTTAGCTATGTATGCTACAACAACCTCAGTGTATTCCTCTAGGTTTGTTTGTCCATTGTAAGTGGCTGCATGCTTGAAAGTGTCCCAGTCTGTGGTGCTGAAGCAGTCTTTCAGAGCATACAGAGTTCCCCTCTGGCCACACACGTACCTGCTTTTTTGTTGGTCTGTTTGTTTTCACTCTGGGTTTGTATGACGGCCTTAACAAGATGGTGATGTGATCAGAGAGTCCCAGGTGGGGAATGGGGGAGGCTCTGTATGCTTTCTTGTGAGTTGTGTACACCAGGTCCAGCAAATTGTCTCCTTTTGTTAGAAAGTCTACATTAGGGGTGTCCAATCATGTGCCATGGAGGGCCAAGACCCTGCAGGTTTTCTGTTCTACCCAGTCTCTTCAGCAGGTGTTTTCACTGATCAGCAAACAGTGGGAAGAAATTCAGTGAAATCTGCTGCTGAAGACACTGGTTGGAGGTAAAGCCTACAGGGTCTTGGCCCTCCATGGCACATGGTTGGACACCCCTGGTCTACATGTCGGTGTAGTTTTGGTAGGAGGGCCTTTAAATCTGCATGGTTCAAGTCTCCTGCTGTGATGATGAATCCATCTGGATGCACCGTTTGTGTCTCACTGATGGCCTGGTAGAGTTCATTTATGGCCCTTTTCCACTATTACCCACTCGGCCCTACTCGGCTCTACTCGGTTTGGTTTGTAGCCTTTTCCATTAGTACCTGGTACCAGATACTTTTTTAGTACTGACTAGAGGCCAGGGTTCAGCCGCTTTAAGTTGAGCCAAAAATGTGACGTCAACAGACTGCAGGCCACTGATTGGTCAGGGCATAAAGTCATGAAAGCGTCCATCTTCTGAAGAATTGCCAAACCGCCATTTGCAAAAGTTCACGGAGTAAACTCAGTCACAGAGTAAACACGATATTAATAGAGATGGCGTTGCAGGTTTCGCGGAAATCTACACCATGGTCCAACGAAGAGGTGCAGAGTTTTCTGTGCTTGGTGGCAGATATCAGTATCCAGAGCGACATGGAGGTACCCTGCACCAAAGCAGAGGGCAGCCCAGCATAGAACTGGACTACGGACAAGCTGAAGATGAAAGTGAGAGAACCATCGATGGTGAGTGATTTGTGATATTGTGCATCTTTTTGCTTATTTATCCTGTTGGTAGTAAGCTCACTCTTTTGAGCAATACAACTCTGTCCTGTGCTGGCTAACGAGTTAGCTAGTAGCTAGCTAGCTAGTAGCCACCTGTACTGATCCGCGCTTGCTTTGTCCCAAGTATTCGCTTGTGAAAGCAAAACGATGAAATATGCTAATCCTGGTTTAAAGTCCTGGTTTGTGTACGTGTTGCACTTTGGTGCTGTGCATTAAGTTGTGTGTAATTTCTTTCTAGAATCTGTTTCCACATACCAGGGGTTAGCCGCCCTACAGGTCAAGTGGACCCCAGGATCCAAAATCTCAACATATTAAAGTGCATTGTCAAACCACTGATTTATAAAGTGATTCATATAATTTTCTAAAGCATCAGAATAGACCCACACACCTATTCTGTGGATTTTCAAAAAAAAGTGTTGGAACAGTGTTTTCGTGCTGTTTCTGTTCCACCATAAATCCTTGGATTGAAAATGTACATGTACAGAGTGGATCCTGGGGTGCTCACTGGTCAGAGAAATGAAGCATTTTTGTCACATCCCACCACTGACTTTCACAAGTGTATTTTCCTAATGCAGGTACATCTCCAGAAATTAGAATATCATGAAAAAGTTCAGTATTTTTTTGTCACTCATTTCAGAAAGTGAAATCCATATATTATATATGTAGATTCATTACACAGATAGTGATATATTTCAAGCGTTTATTTATTTTAATTTTGATGATTATGGCTTACAGCCCCTGAAAACCCCAAATTCAGTTTCTCAAAAAATTAGAATATTACATAAAATTAATTTTAAAAAATTGTTTTTAAATAGAAATGTTGGCCGTTGAAATGTTGGTTAACATGGGCTGTAGCCATAATCTTCAAAATTAAAATAAGCACTTGCAATATATCACTGTCCGTGTAATGAATCTATATATGGGTTTCACTTTCTGAAATGAGTGACAAAAAATATTGAATTTTCATGATATTCTAATTTTTTGAGATGTACCTGTATATGTTTTAAACTTGCTTTAACTAACCACCATCCATTTCTGTCTTTGGTCTAGGCAAGAGGAAAGGAAAAGCAGCCGCCCCACAACAGACCTTGCCACTGTGGAAAGTACTGAAATCCTTTGCTTTTATAGGTAAAGTGCCAAAACCAAAGTAGCACAATTTCCACTTAAAAGGGACTGAACTGAGATTTATTTGATTGTGTGAATATTAATTACAGAATAATTGTAAATGAATGGCACATCAACTGTAAAATAAACTGCTTGTTAATGTATTTATTTTTTTTGTCAGATCACTTGTGTGATCCTTTGTGAGTTACTGTATGTTCATAACTGTATGTTGCACTTTGGGGAATGGGAGTTGTTCAGTCATCAAAATAATTTAGTTTATATGTGTAGTTTATAGTCTATCATCAATAAACTCATGCAGTATTATAATAGCAGGACATATTACAAATATTTGAGACCCATTGTAGTGCATCCTTTTTATATTTTAGCAATACAAGTACAAAACACCGCCCACACTTGAAGCCAGGGCAAGAAGAGACACAGTAAGGACAGAGCGGTGGCTAAACTTTTATTGATAAAAATTCCATATTTTGACTGAGCGACTCCACACTCGGGGATGCACACCCTCAGTTAAAGTACTAGATTCCATTCAACTGAATGTATTAATTCATTCTGATTGCTGAGGCCACAGTAAAAACAACTGATTTTAAATGTAGCCCAACCCTTGTAAAATCTACTGAAGCGCAGCTACATGAACATTGTGGTTAAATACAACAACGAAATACTTGTTTGTCACATTCCACCACTGGCTTTTAGCAACAAGTGTATTTCCCAAATACGTTTTAAACTTACATTAATTAACCACCATCCATTTCTGTCTTTTGTCTAGGCAAGAGGGAAACGATCCACCCCAAACTGGACCTTGCATCACTATTTACAGAGATGCAGGCTGAAGATCTGCTGAACTGGGACCAGCTTGAGCGGCACATCCCAGCTGCTTCTCAGTGAGGCAGTGTGGCTGGCATGTGTGTTTTATTTTTATAGTTTTATTTTTAGTTTTATTTTTACAGTTTGAATTTTGCACATTCTGAATAATCTGGAATTTGCTGCTGATTGTAATAAAGAATTTAGTGACTTATGTGTTTGCATCATGATTTTCTATTTTGTCTGTTAAGACACTGGTGTGAAAAGATTCAACAGCACAAACCATTTATCAGAGACTTTGAAAATAATGGCTCATTTTTAAGAAAAAGTAACCAAAACAATTATTTTATTTACTGAAGACTATATTGTTGGATGTGCCACCACAGAAGACCCTGCACACTTTAGTGATAGTACCAGTATATGGAGGAATTCTGGGCCATATTAGCATCTGTACTTTATCATAATGGGTTTGGGCGGGGGTGTCCAATCATGCCATGGAGGGCCAAGACTCTACAGGCTTTACCTCCTGTGTCTTCAACAGCAGATTCCACTGAATTTCTTCCCACTGACTGCTGATCAGTGAAAACACCTGCTGAAGAGACTGGGTAGAAGAGAGAACCTGCAGGGTCTTGGCCCTCCATGGCACATGATTGGAGACCCCTGAGTTAGGGTTTAATGGGATTTAACATTTTAACACAAACTGCTTTATGGTTCATAATTCTGTTGACAGACTTACACCAAACCAAAAGTGATTTCTCAAACTGCTGGACTGTTCTTAGACAGCTTTTCCAATCTTTTAGTATTTAATTTATGTCACATGGTGGTAACCTTCACATATAAAACAAAAGAGACACATCTGCCAAAATTTCAAAGGTTTATTGTCAATGCAATTCCCAGTATTCCCAGTGCAATACTACATGAATACATGTATAGTATATTGTTGATGCAGAGAATACATATTTCTACAGTACATGTATCTAGTAAATCATGTATTTCTCCATGTAACCTTGTGACTGCATTATTTTAATTGCTTATTAATCCTAGATCAAGTTTGTTTTGGCCTAAAATGCATCATAATTGTCAAATATATCTTATTATACCTAATTCAGTACTGTTTACCTTTTGAATATATATTATGTGGCTAATATAACCCCATAACTACAACCTGGCAATCAAGTTTTGTCAGCTGATCATTTTTTGCCATGACACCACCACAGACTCAGTGCTGCTGTAGCAGGTACATGACATGATGTCTCAACAGTCTCTCCATGATTTTCACGCAGATCAGAGCAATTTGTTGCACAGGAAGCTAAACGTTTCTCCAGACATTCTTAAGCTCTATAACCACTGATCATTTGTGAAGCTGGGGTGACATCAGTGAGAGGCTGTCTTGAATGCCAGACACACATTTGAAGCGGTAATTTTCCCACAACAGAGCCATCTGAAACACACACACAGCATACATATTTTAGTACCTAGTTGCGATAACTTGCAGACATTACAGTGTAATACGACGTACTTAAAGCAAACTAGCATTAGCAATCATTAGCTTACCATCATATGTGATCTAGTTCGTATCCTCACGTCTTTCATCTTGCTGCCTGTCCCCTTCTCTGGTGGTCTTTTTTGGCCTTTACGGTGACAAAAAGCCAGAGACCGAGGAGTTGCCTTGTACAGCCGCAGTTGTGTTTTGCTTGGGCCACATGTTTTACGTCACGGGAGTGTGGCGCCGCTTTGCTGTAAAAAAAAAATCCCGCCCACCCCAGGCGTACCCAGCTGTAATGGAAACACAACCGAACCGAACGGAGTAGAGCCGAGTGGGTACTAATGGAAAAGCACCATTAGTGCTTTACTCCTCCTGCTGATGGCAGTGGGCAGGGCATACGCAGCGACTAGTAGGATGCATGAAAATTCTGTCCTAATGTAAAAGGGTCGACACTTGATCATAAACTCCACCGGTAACAGTGTTTATGCATAACAATTGCATCACAGCACCAAGCGTCACTGGTGTAAACACACACGCCTCCACCTCGTGTTTTCCCTCCTTACTGAATGGCAGAGGCCGGTACATTGTCATTTCACCACGTTTCCTTAAAGATGAAAGCACAGCAGTTCCGCACATCACGTTGCTTAGTTCTCAGGAGCTGTATGTGGTCTACTTTGTTGTCAAGTGAGCGTACATTGACCAGAATCAGGGAAGGAATCGGGAGTGTGTGTGGGCTCGCGGTTAGCTTTGTTCAGATACCTCCACATTTACCTCTTTTGTCGCCACTCACACCGTCTACGGCATCTCCATTTGGGATGAGACACAGCAGTCGAGTCCGGGGGTGTGGAGGTTTGGTGAAGAAGACCTAGACCACGGAGTTCCTCTATAACGCTTTGATCCAGGATGTAATATTTGGACATATTCCTTATCTCCAGAGGGCAGTGGTGACTGTAGCTTGTATGCAGCATCATATATGTACATTAAACACATGAATATACACTTGGCCATAATTTAAACAACACTAAATGGCACAAAACACGAAAAGAGAGGAGAGGCTGCTTCGTGTTCACGCGCCACCTAGTGGCAACCCTTGTTAAAAGGGTTTTCTAGTCAGAACACGTTATGACTGTATTGTAACGTCGGGGCTGTGTTAAGGGCGGCAGGGATTTTCCCGGCATGCTTTGCCAGCAGAGGACGATATATTTTCGTGTAACTGCATTATAATGACCCAGCAGTGTTACAGGTAGAATTAGAGCAGGAGTGATTATGTGCTGTGTAACCCTGATATAAACGGAGGTCAGTGAGAATGACCTCCCGTCCTGTCTGTGATTGTGGGGGTCTTCAATAAAGCCTGTTTTGTCGCAGCCATCTGCTCCTCCTTTTGTGTGAACCTCGCATACATCACACTGGTGTCAGGAGTGGGAGATGGAGCAGATGGAAGCCAGGATCTGAGCGGAGATCCAGCAGCTGGAGCAATTCATTGCTCAGCTGGGGACGGACGACAGAGCTGAGACACCGACCCCCGGAGTTGCTTGTTGGGATGAACGAAGCAGCGGACCTGACGGGACCAGCATACCCCGCCTTCTGCCTTTTTCAAGGCAGGGCGGGCAGAGCAGAGCAAACCAGCCCCGCTCCCCGTCCTTTTCAGGACAGGACGGGCCAGCGATTCCACTGCGACCAGGGGCGGCGATCGACCAAGAGGCGACCGTCCCATCCACCCGGCAGCGGGTCAAGATTCCCCTCTTCAACGGCGAGACCCTGCCGGACGACTACCTGGTCCAGGTCGAGCTGGCTGCCGCTCTGAACGGCTGGCCACCAGAAGAAACCGCCGTGCAGGTCGCGCTGGCCTTGGAAGGGAAGGCTCTCTGCACGTTGTCTGACCTCCGGACCGAGGAGTGCCGCAGCTGGCCAGCTCTACAGGGAGCACTCCGGATGCGGTTTGGGGGAACGGCTGATGCTGAGCACGCCCAGGAACAGCTGGCCAACCGCCGTCGAGGCAGCCAGGAAAGCCTAGGAGCCTACGAGGCGGACATACGGCTGCTGACACGGCGCAGCTACCCAGACTTCGAACTGGACGTAGTGGAGAAGTTTGCCCTCCGGAACTTCATCCAAGGTCTCCGCCTGGCCCAGCTCCAGAACCATGTCCAGATTAACGCCGCGAGCAACTGGGAGACTGCGGTGGCAGAAGCAGAGCGAGTGGAGCCGCTGATGAATCGTACAGCCGAGCCAAGATAAAGAGCTTTCCAGGCCACGGCTGAGAGCGAGGAGCTGCTACGGCGGACCATGGCGGCACGCCCACGGAGAAGACGGCCACGGCGGCGCGAGGAAGGGTGCTTCCGCTGTGGGGAGCCAGGACACATCGCGCGGTACTGCCCTGCACCCACCCCACAACAAACCGATGAGCTGTCACCGCGTGTGGGCCGAATTGGACACTCGCCAGGGATGTATTTACAGTGCAGCCTGGACAACACGCCGATCCGGGCCCTGATCGACACCGGTTCTACCATCTCCTTGGTCTGACCCGGTGTGCTGCCGGGCACAAACGAGACGACACCATGTGGGTGGGAACCCACCAAACACCACGTCACCACAGCTACCGGTGAGTGCGCCAGATTGGGTGGGGGCAGAGAGTTCTCATGGTGGGGGTGGCCGGTCAGAACATAAAACACTCGTTCTGGCTGGCTGACATCGAAGACCCCTGTATTATTGGACTCGACCTGCTCGCAGCGTGGAACGCCAAGATCGACATCGCCAGACCGTTCCTCCAGCTGGGAACCCGGACCATCACGCTCCGCAGCGGAACCCAGAGTAGGAACACGGGGGCCTGCGCGATCGAGGAACCGCTAGGACGGACTGGACCAGGCGGACCACCGCGAGGACTGGACACAACGGCGCCACCAGCACGAGCACACACAGGGACAGCAAGGGGAGGGGTCAACGTGTCAGCAGAGACACAGCAGACGGTCGAGGAATTGTTCCAGCAGAGCTGCAGCGGGCTGGAATCAGGACAGACACGCCAGCTGCGGGAGCTGTTGGACTGTCGTCACTGCAAGCGGGCAGAGGCTCGACCAGGCCGTCCCACGGGCTGCTGCTCTCCGGACCGCTGTGAGCAGGAATAACACAGCGGCACGCAGTTCCCCTCGGATAATCAGGCAGCTCCCCCCAGCGATGACGTCACAGAGGCCCTCGGCACACAGCAGCTGCAGAGGGAGTAGGACAAGAGATCTGGTCATTTTCCAGGTTCGGCAGTGGCTGGACGCGGGCCAGCGGCCCACCTGGGAGGCCCTGGTAGCGGCGGGGAGTTTGTAGAAGCAGGCATATGACACAGGGGAGGGACTTTGCACTAGGAGATCGAGTCTGGATTTTCTGCCCGGAGAGGAAAAGAGGACGGTCACCGAAATTGGCGAGCCATTGGTCGGGACCGTGCGTGGTTCTGCAGAAACTGACTGATGTGGTGGACAGGGTGAGGCTTAAAAAGGGACCGGGTCGTGGTACTTCACCATGACCGTCTCGCCCCATACCAGTCATCTGCCCCGCTGGTGGTCGAACCGGAGCCTTCACCCCGACCAGATACTCCGACTGAGACACAGATGGACACTGGCGGGCCTGTACGTGCTGGTCGTCGGCATTGGAGGCCGCCCCAGACACCTGGACGGGTTCGTGTTGGACTTTTGAGTTGGACTTTCATTTTCTGGGGACAGAAACCAGTCCGGGGGGGGGGGGGGGTAGTGTAACATCGGAGCTGTGTTAAGGGGGGCAGGGATTTTCCCTGCATACTTTGCCAACAGAGGACGTTATATTTTTGTGTATGTTTGGTGTTATTACTGTGTTATTATACTGCTGTGTCATTATAACTGTGTTATAATGACCCAGCAGTGTTACAGGTAGAATTAGAGAAGGAGTGATTATGTGTTGTGTAACCCTGATATAAACGGAGGTCGGTGAGAATGACCTCCCCTCCTGTCTGTGATTGTGGGGGTCTTCAATAAAGCCTGTTTTGTCGCAGCCATCTGCTCCTCTTTTTGTGTGAACCTCGCATACGTCACAGTATAAACAAGAATGTTAACCAGTTTATGAACACACAAGCCACAGCTTTATTATTATTATTGCAGCTCAGTTTTCTTTACATTCTACAGTGGCAAGAAAAAGTATGAGAACCATTTGGAATTACCTGGTTTTCTGTATTAATTGGTCAAAAAATGTAATTTGTGTAGACAAACACAATGTGCTTAACCTAATACCACAAAAACACATAATATTTCATGTCTTCTTTGCACACATCCATTGAACATTCACAGTGCTGTTGGAAAAAGTAGTGAACCCTTATGCGAATGACTTCATCAAAAGCCAAGCGTTAGCAAACCTGGAGTCCAAGCAGTGAGACAAAATTGGAGCAAGGTGTAAAGCTATTTTGACTTATTAAAAAAAAAAAACCTCAAACTTTTAAAGTTAGACTAAGTAGTGGGACTATTCTCCCGAGAAGTGGGTGCCCAGCCAAGTTGACTCCAAAGGCACAATGCAGGATGGTCAATGAGATGATAAAAAAAAAGACCCCTAGAGTAACAGCTAAAGGCTTGAAGGGATCATTGGAACTGGTTAACATCTCTGTTCATGAGTCTACCATACTCACATCATTGAACAGGCTTCGTGTCCATGGCAGGAAACCACAGAGGAAGCTGCTGCTTTCTGAAAAAAACATCACTGCACACCAGAAGTTTGCCAAAGAGCACCTTGACAGTCCACAACACTACTGGGAAAATGTTTAGATAAAACTAAGGTTGAATTGTTCGGGAAGAACACACAGCACTATGTGTGGCGTGAAAAGGGTACCCCATACAAATATGAAAACATCATGCCTCTGGAGGGAGCATCATGATTTGCAGCCTCAGGGCTTGGACTGCTTGCCATCATTGAGGGGAAATTAATTCTCAAGTTTATCGAGGTATCCTACAGAATAAGATAAGATAAGCCTTTATTAGTCCCACAATGGGGAAATTCCAGGAATAGTGTCAGGGTAACTGTCAGCCATCAAAACAAATCTACTACAGAATGGCTTAAAAAAAAGAAAAAAAGAAACAAAATCCACCTTTTGGAGTGGCCCAGTCAGAATCCAGACCTGAATCCAGTAGAGATCCTGTGGAATGAACTCAAGAGAGTCGTCCACACGATATCCTAAGAATATGGTTGTACTGAAGCAGTTCTGTCAGGAAGAATGGTCTAAAATTCCTCCTGAATGTTGTGCGGGTCTGATCAGCAGCTACTGGAAGCATTTGTTGGTCATTGCAGCCAAAGGAGGTTTGACCAGTTATTAAATCTAAGCGTTCACTGCTTTTTCCACTAGCACTATGAGTGTTTAATGGGTGTGTCCAATAAAGACATGAAATATTATAATTGTTTGACCAGTATTAGGTTAAAGAACATTGTGTTTGTCTGTAGTTGAAACTTACACTCACCGGCCACTTTATTAGGTACACCGTGCTAGTAACGGGTTGGACCCCCTTTTGCCTTCAGAACTGTCTCAATTCTTCGTGGCATAGATTCAACAAGGTGCTGGAAGCATTCCTCAGAGAGTTTGGTCCATATTGACATGATGACATCACACAGTTGGCACAGATTTGTCGGCTGCACATCCATGATGTGAATCTCCCGTTCCACCACATCCCAAAGATGCTCTATTGGATTGAGATCTGGTGACTGTGGAGGCCATTTGAGTACAGTGAACTCATTGTCATGTTCAAGAAACCAGTCTGAGATGATTCCAGCTTTATGACATGGCGCATTATCCTGCTGAAAGTAGCCATCAGAAGTTGGGTACATTGTGGTCATAAAGGGATGGACATGGTCAGCAACAATACTCAGGTAGGCTGTAGCGTTGCAACGATGCTCAATTGGTACCAAGGGGCCCAAAGAGTGCCAAGAAAATATTCCCCACACCATTACACCACCACCACCAGCCTGAACCATTGATACAAGGCAGGATGGATCCATGCTTTCATGTTGTTGACGCCAAATTCTGACCCTACCATCCGAATGTCGCAGCAGAAATTGAGACTCATCAGACCAGGCAACGTTTTTCCAATCTTCTATTGTCCAATTTCGATGAGCTTGTGCAAATTGTAGCCTCAGTTTCCTGTTCTTAGCTGAAAGGAGTGGCACCCGGCGTGGTCTTCTGCTGCTGTAGCCCATCTGCCTCAAAGTTCGACGTACTGTGCGTTCAGAGATGCTCTTCTGCCTACCTTGGTTGTAACGGGTGGTTATTTGAGTGACTGTTGCCTTTCTATCAGCTCGAACCAGTCTGGCCATTCTCCTCTGACCTCTGGCATCAACAAGACATTTCCGCCCACAGAACTGCCGCTCACTGGATATTTTTTCTTTTTCGGACCATTCTCTGTAAACCCTAGAGATGGTTGTGCGTGAAAATCCCAGTAGATCAGCAGTTTCTGAAATACTCAGACCAGCCCTTCTGGCACCAACAACCATGCCACGTTCAAAGTCACTCAAATCACCTTTCTTCCCCATACTGATGCTCGGTTTGAACTGCAGGAGATTGTCTTGACCATGTCTACATGCCTAAATGCACTGAGTTGCCGCCATGTGATTGGCTGATTAGAAGTTAAGTGTTAACGAGCAGTTGGACAGGTGTACCTAATAAAGTGGCCGGTGAGTGTAGATGAAATCAGATCACATTTGATGACCAATTCATGCAGAAAAACAGGTCATTCCAAAGAGTTCACATATTTTTTCTTGCAACTGTACTCCTGAAATGCTTTGGATGAATTTAATACTTGACTCTAGTTAAAACCGAGTCAAATCATCCATTTCTACCATTGTCCCTCCTTTAACACTTGTTTCTTACATGTCCAGTGTGTATTCTGATAGTGTCTGTATTTTTTCCTTCAGATGGTCCAGTTTAGTGCCTTCATGTCATCTCTGGCTCAAGAAGCCGTGGAGAAGATCTGCCACCTTGTTAATGAATTTTCTTCTGAGCTGCAACAACAAGTACACAATTATTATTTTTTTGCTTTTATATAAATGATCCCTCTGCATTAATGTTGAAAAAATAACTTTGTAATTACAGTAACATCTTTTGACCTCCATCCTAAATTTGTTTGGTTTCCCGTTGTTCTTGAGTTGAGTCAGGGTGCGGATGAAATCAAAGAGCTGAAGAAGCAACAGGAGGTGGCGGAGACGGAGCTGAAGCTGGTGCTGGAGGGCAGACACAGCCAGACTGGAGTCAAGGTGGAACTGACTGAGGGAGGAGGAGGACAGGAGGAGGAGGGGAGGAGAACTTTGAGCAGTGCAGCAGGAGGAGAAAATGCTCCTCAGAGGGACCAAGACTCAGAGGGGAGGAGTCACAGAGGTCAGAGGAGTGAGTGATCATAATAAATACTGATAACCAGGGCCGCTTGTAGCTTTTAGGGAGTTCTATGCAAGAATGTGTGCCGAGACCCCTATTTTTGGAATGGTGAAAAAGTAGTAGTAGATTTACAAGAGAAGTCATCTTTTTTGAGAGAGAAAGAATGGTGCAAATTTATGAGAAAAGTATTCCAAAGTCACAAATTTCTGGTAAGACATTGATGCTGTTGTAGTCTGCTGAAATATTCAGAGGTCCAATCAGGATTACAACCAAATATTCAAACCCCCCAAACTATCATTTGGGACACTTCTAATTTTACATTCTATCTATTTATTCATTACATTTACTCAGCCTTGTGATGGACTGTGGCTCTGTCCAGGGTGTACCCCACCTCTCACCCAAAGACGCTGCTCCAGACCCACCCACCGCAACCCAAAAAGGGATTAAGCAGTTAAGAAGATGACTGAATGAATCACATTTACTCAATTTGATGTGAAGAGAAAGTGCAATAAAAATATTTTTTTTGAAATAAATACAAAGAAACCAAAGCTGAAGTTAGATTTATTTTAAAATTTTACAAATGTTATGATTTAATAGTGTTGTAAAGTATGTGAGGGTGGTGCAGGACATGTACGAGGACAGTGAGATGGTGGTGAGGTGTGCTGTAGGAGTGACAGATGGATTCAAGGTAGGGCTGTGCGATATGACCAGAATATCATATCACGATATGAATAATCTTATTTGACGATAACGATATATATCCCGATATACATTTCCTGTAAATTCTATAGTTTATATATGATAACCAATAAAAAGGACCATCTTTTTTCTACGTTTTAAATTACATACTGAAGAAAAATCAATTGTACAAATTCATGTCATGAATTTTATGCACTTTTTTCCTCTTAATTTTGCAGTCTTGTTATAAAATTGTTTTGTGCATTTGAGATGACTTCAGCTTTATTCATTATCTCTGCTTGACTAATTAAAAATTATTAGAAATCAAGTTACATTAAGAGCCAGTTTGTTTCTCCAACACGTTTTAATTAATTAATTTATTTGGTGTGTATGTGGCCACTGTCACGCACTTTTGCAGCTTTAGTATTATTTTTTTTGAGACAAAATTAAGAAACTCTGCAGTAATTTAAACCAGAACGATGGTCTGATACACTATAATATTTCCTATTAGTGCCAAGTTAGCATCGTCATTTAGCATTTGCTGTTGTATAATTTGAGAGAGATGGTGTTAATGTTACTTACCTCCAGTTAAAACGAGGTTAGAGGGGTGGGGAGGCTTCCGGTGACGTGCAACAGCATGGATGCATAAAAACTGAGCACTGGCACTAGCTCTATTTTCCCCTGGACTCGAGATCTGAATTTGGGAAAAACGGCAATATTCTGTTGTCATAATGAGTGGGGACAAATCTAAGAAAGGCGGATACGGGCTACGAAACAACCTTGATAATGAAATGGCAAAAGAAATCTCGGCTAATGAAACAGACCTAGTATTGGCCCAACATGGCGACCGCATGGCTATTCTGGACTTGATTCAAGTTGCCGTGAGCGAGGCCATGGCAGCTGGAATGGCAACTCTTCGAGCTGAATTAAAACAGATTTACAAGATTTTCGCTCAGTAATTCATGAGGACATGAAGAAACAAATGGATGAGCTCACAGCAGAAGTACAGCAACAGCTCCAGGAGACCACTAAACAAGTTCATGATGTGGGGGAACGTATAAAACAGGTTGAAGAAAATATGGCAGAAATGGAGAGTTGGGACATTGGCGTTAAAGACACGCTTGTTCAGCTGTTACAAAATCAGCAGGCACTTGAGGATAAGGTATCCAAAATGGAGGGTCGGGCCAGGCGGAATAATATTCGCATACACAGGGTACCCGAGGAATCAGAGCAAGGCACATCTGTAACTTCCTTTGCCGAAAGTCTCATTAAAAAAGAGTTTGGTGATGTTCTGGGCCAAGACTATGACCTTGGCATTGAGCGCGCCCATTGTGCCTTGGGTCCAAAGCCGCCAGCAAGTGCCCTGCCATGTTCAATAACAGTCCGCTTTCTTTGATTCACAGTTAAGGAAGAGATACTCCGCGCTGCGTGGAATAAGGTAATACGCATTCACAACAAGCAAGTGTATTTTGACCATGACTACGCGGTGGAAGTACAGAAAAGAAGAAAGGAATATATCAATGTTAAAAGAGCTCTGAAGGAGAAAGGGATTCGCTTTCAAACTCCACTCAATAAGATGCGTGTTTTTTACGCATCAGGAAGTGTTCTTTACAATAGTGCCACAGAAGCCGCAGAAGATTTACAAAGGCGAGGCATCGCCACGGTCCAGATAACCACCGCCAGAAGCAGAGCTGCCCAGATGAAGACGGAGGAGACACTGAAGCAGCTTTTGCCATGGGAGACGCAGAGGACCCGCCCTGGAGATTGCCACAAACACATCCGGGAGAAGCTGAGTGAGTTTCCACGGACATCAGAAGAAACAACGGTGGACTAGTGAGCACTCCGCGAGAACATACGGTCTTACTATGGTGAGAACAGTTTCTCTGGATTATTCATGATCATGACTTTGTAGCCTTATCCGATCTCACTATTGATGAAAGGGCTAGTGCCTGCAGACTCGAACTGAAGGTCACCAGACTACTTTACTCTTACTTTACTACTGATTTTCCCTTATTATTATTATTGGTTTTTTTTTTCTTCTTTCTTTTTTCTTTTTGTTTCCACGATGCTCACCGTGGAGAGGGGCCCCACCTTGTGGCCAGTCCCCTCTTTTTTTAAGGTCCATACTGTATCCTTCTTATTGGAAGCCCAGTTCAGTGCTATGTTGTTTCATTGTTCAGCACGTTCATGTTCTGTAGTTACTGTTCTGAGGTCCGGGATGACATTTTGTTCTCACATGTTAAGCTATGTCTTTTAGATACTATAATATTCATTCATTCATTCATCTTCTACCGCTTAATCCTTTTCGGGTCGCAGGGGTGCTGGAGCCTATCCCAGCATCTTTGGGCGAGAGACAGGGTACACCCTGGACAGATTGCCAGTCCATCGCAGGGCCAACACAGAGAGACAGACAACCATTCACTCTCACAGTCATACCTAGGACAATTTAGAATCCCCAGTTTTGATGCCAATTAACCTTGCTTGCTTGTTTTTGGCATGTGGGAGGAAACCGGAGAAATCCCGGAGTAAACCCACGCAGACATGGGGAGAACATGCAAACTCCACACAGATCACTGTTGGTCGGGGGCTGGGATCGAACCCAGGATCCCCCGGCCAAGGGTGAGTTGCTGTGCTGCTGCAGTGCTAACCACCCCGCCACCGCACTGCCATACTGTCACTAAATGTTAATGGAGTGAATAATCCTGTAAAAAGAAGTAAACTGGTGGTAAAGATGAAAAAAGAGAAAGTAGATATTGCATACTGGCAAGAAACTCATCTATCCAACACAGAACATGATAAATTAAAAAGAATGGGTTTCAAAAATACTTATTATTCCTCTCAAAGAAGTGGCAAAAAACGAGGAGTAGCTATTATGATCTCTAATAGAATTAAATTTGAATTTATATCTGAATCAAGCGACAAAGAAGTCGCTTGATTCAAAAGGTCAAAAGGTCAATCAATTTTACCTTTTAGTGAAAGGTAAAATTGATCATAAAGAGGTTACACTATTGAATATATACGCCCCCCCCCTGGGAGTAATATTAGTTTCTATAAAAAAGTCTTTGATCTGACTACCAAAGAATCTTATGGACCTTTAATTTGTGCTGGAGATTTTAATTTATTGTTAAAACCCCAATTGGATACAACAAATACTAGAAGAAAACGCCTGCCTATAGAGAAATGTGTAAAAAAAAAAAATGCTTTCAGACTTAGGACTTATTGATGTATGGCACTCTGTACACAGATCCGCCCCAGGATTTACATTTTATTCTGCGTCCCATTCTCTCCATTCAAGGATAGATTATTGTTTCATGTATAATAAGGACTTAAACAGGATAAAAGAATGTAGACTTGGTCAAAGAGATACGGTTAGGCCCAAAAATATTTGGACAGTGACACAAGTTTTGTTATTTTAGCTGTTTACGGAAACATATTCAGGATACAATTATATAATCAATATGGGCTTAAAGTGCAGACTCTCAGCTGTAATTTCAGAGTATTCACATCCAAATTGGAGCAAGGGTTTAGGAATTACAGCTCTTTAATACGTAACCACCTCTTTTTCAAGGGACCAAAAGTAATTGGACAGTTGACTCAGAAGGCTGCAAAAAAAAAAATAACAAGGCTGCATGGGCTCTTCCCTCGTTAACCTGTCATCAGTTAAGCAGTTAAAAGGTCTGGAGTTGATTCCAGGTGTGGCATTTGCATTTGGAAGCTATTGCTGTGAACACACAACATGTGGTCAAAGGAGCTCTCAATGGAGGTGAAACAAGACCATCCTGAGGCTGAAAAAAAGGAAGAAATCCATCAGAGAGATAGCAGAAATGTTAGAAGTGGTCAAATCAACAGTTTGGTACATTCTGAGAAAAAAAGAGTGCACTGGTGAGCTTGGGAGCTCAAAAAGGCCTGGACGTCCACGGAAGACAACAGTGGTGGATGATCACAGAATCCTTTCCATGGTGAAGAACAACCCCTTCACAACATCCACTCAAGTGAAGAACACTCTCCAGGAAGTACTGTAGGTGTATCAGTATCTAAGTCTACCATAAAGAGAAGACTTCATGAGAGTAAATACAAAGGATTCACCACAAGGTGCAAACCACGAATCAGCCTCAAAAATAGAAAGGCCAGAACTGACTTTGCCAAAAAACACCTGAAGAAGATAAGATAAGATAAGATAAGCCTTTATTAGTCCCACAACAGGGAAATTCCAGGATTGCAACAGCACAGGGATAGCAACACTCAGAGCAACAATCAGAAGGCAAGAAAAAAACAAAAAAAAAACAAGCAAGCAAGAGCAGCTAATATACATATGTACATATTACTATAAAATATATATATACACACACACACACACACACACAGACACACAGTGCAGAGCATTGTAGCTGGATGGAATAAATATATGAATATATGAACACACACAGAAGCCAGCCCAGTTCTGGAACAGCATTCTTTGGACAGACGAGACTAAGATCAACCTGTACCAGAATGATGGGAAGAAGAAAGTTTGGAGAAGAATTGGAACAGCTCATGATCCAAAGCACTACATCTTCTGTAAAACATGGTGGAGGCAGTGTGATGGCATGGGCATGCATGGCTTCCAATGGCACTGGGTCACTTGTGTTTATTGATGATGTGACAAAAGACAGAAGCAGCCGGATGAATTCTGAAGTGTTTAGGGATATACTTTCTGCTCAGATTCAGCCAAATGCAGCAAAGTTGATTGGACGGCGCTTCACCAATGATCCAAAACATACTGCAAAAGCAACCCAGGAGTGTTTTAAAGCAACGAAGTGGAATATTCTGCAATGGCCGAGTCAATCACCAGATCTCAACCCAATCGAGCATGCATTTCACTTGCTCAAGACAAAACTTAAGGCAAAAAGACCCACAAAAAAGCAACAACTGAAGACAGCTGAAGTAAAGGCCTGGCAAAGCATCACAAAGGAGGAAACCCAGCGTTTGGTGATGTCCATGGGTTCCAGACTTCAGGCAGTCATTGCCTGCAAAGGATTCTCAACAAAATATTGAAAAGTAACATTTTACTTAGGGTTATGTTTATTTGTCCAATTACTTTTGAGCCCCTGAAATGAGGAGCGTTTGTATAAAAATAGCTACAGTTCCTACATGTTTAATCATATATTTTTGTTCAACCCCTTGAATTAAACCTTAAAGTCTGCACTTCAATTCCGTTGTAGTTGTTTCATTTCAAATCCAATGTGGTGGCTTGCAGAGCCCAAATCATGAAGATTGTGTCACTGTCCAAATATTTCTGGGCCTAACTGTATTTCTGACCATTCTGGAATTTACCTAAGTTTACACCTTGACGGCAGACAGAGGAAAACATTATGGAGATTAAATGATCAATGATGATGCTAAATGATCTCTCCTTTCTACAGTCCATGACAACCGATTTAAACCTGTACTTACAGGATAATAATAATGGCGAGACAAACCCCAGCATTGTATGGGATGCAGCTAAAGCTGTTCTGAGGAGGAAAATAATTGTAAGGTCGGCCATGCTTAAAAAGCAAAAGACCCAAGAATTGTTACGACTACAAGAGAGACTGAAAGATTTAGAGAAAACACAACTGACAAAGAAAAGTCCCACTGTAACACAACAAATAAGACAAGTTATTAAACAAGACATAGATAGGATACTAGGTGAGGAAGTAGAGAAAAATGTATGGTTTAAGAAACAGAGATATTATGAGGCAGGATCCAAGGCGTCTAAACTGCTGGCATGGCGACTCAAGAAACAACAAGCTGAAAATTCAATTTATAAAATAAAAGATCCTATAAGTCACAATATTTTAACTGATTTAGATGGTATCCAAAAATCATTTGAAACATATTACAAATGTCTATATAGTCAATCTGTGCCGGTTAATAAAAATGCAGTAGTTGACTTTTTGGACTCTTTGGATCTCTGGATTTAAAATTGCATAGATTAGTATTACTCATTCATATTCTACATTTTATTGCATGCATAGTTTTTATTTTTATCTTTAGTGCTAGTTAGTTAGTTAATCCCTTCACACCTGAAGGTGTATATGGGCGGCGCCTATCTCCGTTTCTCTGACCCTAGGCCACACAGCTATTGTAAGTAGTGAAAGCTACAGCGGGGGGTCAGTCCTCTGGTTGCTCTGTGTGTAACTTTACTTTCCCCATTCCATTATGCGGAGCACCACGCTAGAAGGCAGAAAGCACCATTTTTATATGGTCTTTGGTATGACCCGGCCGGGATTTGAACCCCTGCCTCCCGGGTGTGGGGCGGATGCTCTACCAACTGAGCCACCACTCCGGTTATCTTTAGTGCTACTCCATGTTTAATGTTGCAGCATTGCACCGAGACAAATTCCTAGTTTGTGTACTACATGAACAATGGCAATAAATCTCATTCTGATTCTGATTCTGATTCCCCTCACTTGGCAGAGATACAAATAATAAGCTTATGTCACCAATAACACGTGAGGAAATTGACAAGGCCATCTCTAGCCTTAAATCTAATAAGTCACCTGGTACCGACGGGTTCCCACCTGAATGGTACAAGAAAATGAAAGAAAGCCTGATACCTCTACTAGAAACCAGTTTTAATTACATTCTGAAAGGAGGCCCTGTACCTCCATCCTGGAAAGAAGCCTTCATACCTGTTACACCGAAAGAGGGAAAGGATAAAACAGACTGCAAATCATATAGACCAGTAAGTGTATTAAACACGGATTATAAATTATACACAACTATTTTGGTCAGGCGAATGGACACTGATGCCCTCACTGATTGATGGAGACCAAACAGGTTTCCTAAAAAATAGACAAACCCAGGATAACATAAGGAGAGCTTTACATATAATTAAACAGATTAATAAGAGAAAGATAAATTCAGTTATTCTCAGTCTTGACGCTGAAAAAGCGTTCGATTCAGTTCAGTGGGACTTCCTCTATTTAGTAATGAAGAGATTTGGATTCTGCACTGATTTTATAAAATGCATTCAAGCGCTTTACTCTTCCCCTACTGCTAGAATAAAAATAAACGGGAGTCTTTCTAACTCTATACAGCTACAATGTGGTTGTAGACAGGGTTGTCCCGGAAGCCCCAATTTATTTATTTATAGAGCCTTTAAAGGCTTATCTTATCTTATCTTTAGCACAAGCAATACGCCAAGAGACCACGCTAAAGGGTATTCAGGTTGGTGAGGAGGAATATAAATTGAGCTTGTATGTGGACGATGTGTTGATCACAATCACAGATCCGGTCTCTGGTTTACCAGTGTTGATGAAAATGCTAGAAATGTACGGTTCGTTTTCTGGGTATGCTCTTAATATCCATAAAACTCAGGTTATGACTTTCAATTTTCATCCTGGACAGGAATTAACATCTAAATGTAATTTTAATTGGTACTCTGACCATATAAAATACTTAGGAGTGTATCTACCCAAAGATTTGTCACAATTGTATGGTAAGAATTACAACCGACTAAACAAAGAAATAATTAGTAACTTTGACAGCTGGAGCTTGCTCCCCCTTGACTTTGGCAACAGAATACAGGCAACCAAGATGAACATCCTTCCTAAATTGTTATATCTCTTCTTATCTCTGCCAGTACCAATTCCTGACAAACAGTATAGAGAATGGAATAAATATATTTCAAGGTTCATTTGGCTTAAAAAGAGACCAAGAGTTAAGTATTCTACTTTACAGTTGCCGAAGGAGGGGGGGGTGGCAGGCTCTGCCCTCTTTACGAGACTACTACATATCAGCCCAACTGAGACCGCTGGTTTGTTTGTGTGACCCATCTTATTATGCAAAATGGAAAACAATTGAGATGTCTTTATCTGATGTTCCAATCCAGTCTAAACTAGGTACCCTTGAAAGCGAAACTATTTCAATAATTAGTCAGTGGGTTAACCTGACATTTAAAATCTGGAAATCAGAGATAAGAAAACTAAAACTCCAGGAAGAAGTTAAACTGCTCAGATGGCCAGCATATGATCCTGACTTCCTATCCGCCTCACATGATTCTAGATTCAGACAGTGGGCATTCAGTGGTCTTACCGCTGTGTGTACAATGTATGAGAAATCAAATTTAATGTCATTCGATACTTTATGCAGGAGGTACAACTTGGAGAAACAAGATTTTTTCAGACACTTGCAGCTTCCCGATTTTATTTCCAAAAGGATACAAAGCAGCAATATTAAAGAACCTTCACTATTTCTCAATATTTTTATTAATGCATATAAGTCAGTAAGTCTTAAAAGCCTTATTAGTAAGCTATACTGCAGTTTAATGACACTTAAAACAGACTCAACAACATATATAAAGCAAAAATGGGAAAAGGAAATGAACATTGTAATAACTGAAGACATGTGGGCAAGGGTTTGGGAGGTGCAATCCTCATCTCATGTTCTCATGTGATGAAGGTCCTGGAGAGACTGGTCTTAGCCCACCTGAGGCTGCAGGTGAAGACGTGGCTGGACCCTCTGCAGTTTGCATATCAGCCCCATTTAGGAGTTGAAGATGCTGTCATCTACCTGCTGCAACGAGCCCATCTGCACCTGGATGGTGGAGGAGACACTGTGAGAATCACTTTTTTTGATTTCTCCAGTGCCTTTAACACCATCCAGCCACTGCTGCTGGGTGAGAAGCTGCGGGTGATGGGGGTTGACAGTTCTGTGATCTCCTGGATTACTGACTACCTGACAGGCAGACCACAGTTTGTCCGGCTGGGCAGTGTCTTGTCTGGAGTGGCAGCTAGTGATACGGGAGCTCCACAGGGGACTGTGCTCTCTCCTTTTCTTTTTACCTTATGCACCACTGACTTTCAGTACAACACTGAGTCATGCCACTTGCAAAAATTCTCTGATGACTCAGCTGTTGTGGGATGTATAAGAGGAGGAGAGGAGGGGGAGTACAGGGCACTGGTAGACAGATTTGTGGAGTGGACGGAGTAGAATCACCTGAGGTTGAATGTCAGCAAGACCAGAGAGATGGTGATTGACTTCAGGAAGAGGAAGGCTCCTTCTCAGCTGCTGCAGATTAGGGGGGAGGATGTGGGAGTGGTTGAGGACTACAAATATCTGGGTGTCAGGATCAGCAGCGGGTTGGACTGGAGATCCAACACCGATGCTGCGCACAAGAAGGGGATGAGCAGACTCTACTTCCTGAGAAAGCTGAGATCCTTCAACGTGTGCAGCAGGACGCTGGAGCTTTTCTACCAGACTGTTGTCGCCAGCGCCATCTTCTTTGCTGCTGTCTGTTGGGGTAGAGTATCAGGGCCAGAGATACCAACAGACTTGACAAGATTATCAAGAGGGCTGGCTCTGTAATTGGTCTCAGACCGGAGACTTTTGAGACAGTGATGGAGAAGAGAACACTAAATAAACTGCGATCCTTCATGGACAATCCTGATCACCCCCTCTACCACACACTAGATAGACAGCGAAGCACTTTCTCCAGCAGACTACTACAGCTTCGTTGTCGAACGGCCAGGTACAGGAAATCTTTCCTGCTACATGCAATTTCACTGTACAATAACTCACTATGATGTTGTATTCTGGCATATGCTGCCACACTGCACCTTACAGACTAACTGGTACATCACATTTTCACTCTTCTCCTGATAGTCCTTCTTTGTGCAATGAGATGATTCATGTGTTTATACGGGTCATCATATATTAAGCTATGATGTATATAGGTTTTATAGTCGTGTTAGTTTTTACTTTCCATGGGTAATCCCTTTGTCTCTCATGTGTGTGTTTCTGTTGTTTGGTTGTCAACTGTCATGCTGCTGTTACACTGTAATTTCCCAGTTTGTAGGATCAATAAAGTACATCTATCTATCTATATCTATCTATCTACCAACTCCGGCACCTGGAGGGACTTTTGCTGGAAGACCCTTATTGGTTTTTTCATAACACCCAATCAGAAATCCAAGTCCAGCACAGTTCCTGCACACTGCTGGAGAGAATGTGGGGAAACAACAGCAGACCATGGGCACATATTTTGGTCTTGCCCACTCATTCAGCCTTTCTGGACAGACGTAGCAAATGTCATTTCTAAGACATTGGACTTTAATATCAGCTGCTCTTTTATTTTGTTATTTCTTGGATGTTTTCCGGACAAGCTGACTGCAGATGATGCTTATCTCCTGAAAATCTTTTTGGCATCAACTAAAAAGGCCATGTGCTGGTTACAAAAACAGCCTCCCACACTGAACCTTTTCACCTCCATAATAGAAAATATAAGGCTTATGGAATGCATGACCTATGCCCTGCGACTCCCAAGAGGAGCTAGGAAAAAGACGTTGGAAAAAATGGTTGGACTTTACAGGCTGTGACAGTACTTATTAATATGTGGATTCTGAAATGTATATTCTTATCGTATCTGATTTGTATCACAATAACTGTCCCGTGACCTCATATGTTTGTGTTTTATAAATGAAAAATGTTCATAAATAAAAACTTTCAAAAAAAAAAAAAAAGAGGTTAGAGGACTACAAGGGGGAGGGCTGAAAAGTTCAGAGTGGTCAGATCTGACCAAGTGTGGTTTGTTTTTTTAACCGTAGGGATCCAAGTACTGCAACACTGATGGAAGAAGTGTGTGGACCAAAGGGGAGACTATGTTGAAAAATCAACCACATTTGGTCAAATCTGACCACTATGAACGTTCCAGACTATAAACTTTTCAGCCCCCCCCCCCCATATCCTCTCTGACACTGCACATGGTAGGGAAGAGTCCCACATCCCTGGCACAGAAGTAGCGGCTCCACAGAAGTAGTGGCTATACAGTATGACCAAAACATTAGCTTGCAGTTAGCTGCTGTGGCGCTAACCACCAGAACCCATCTGGCGCACGGCAGGGGAGAGGCAGGGCGGTGACAAGTAGAAATGGGGTATGTGTCTTTTAAATCCCAATATAAATGATGTAGTTTTATATGAATCAGTAGACGTTTTTTATCGCGTCACCGATATATATCATCATCGTCATACGTATCGCATTGCCCAGCCCTAATTCAAAGCGGGGTTATATCAGGGATCGGCTCTGAGCCCCTTCTTGTTTGCCATGGTGATGGGACAGGCTGACAGATGAGGTCAGGCAGGATTCTCCATGGACCATGATATTTTCAGACGACATTGTGATCTGTAGTGAGAGTAGGGAGCAGGTGGGAGAGAATCTGGAGAAGTGGAGGTATGCTCTAGAGAGAAGAGGAATGAAAGTAAGTAGAAGCAAGACAGAAGGCATGAGAGTGAATGAGAGGGAGGCAGGTGTAACAGTGAAGATGGAAGGAGTAGAGGTATTGAAGGGAGATAAGTTTAAATAACCGGGGTCAACTGTCCACAGTAATTTTACAGTATGCAAGCGAGGTGAATAAGAGAGTGCAGGCAGGGTGGAGTGGGTGAAAATGAGTGTCAGTGGTGATTTGTGACAGAAGGATAGCAGCTAGAGTGAAAAGGAAGATTTACAAGACTACCATGAGACCTGCCATGATGTACAGTGTATCCAGAAAGTATTCACAGCGCTTCACTTTTTCCACATTTTATGTTACAGCCTTATTCCAAAATGGATTAAATTCATTTTTTCCTCAAAATTCTACACACAATACCCCATAATGACAATGGGAAAAAAAGCTTCTTTTTTTTTTTTAATTTTTGCTAATTTATTAAAAATAAAAAACTAAGGAATCACATGTACGTAAGTATTCACAGCCTTTGCCATGAAGCTCAAAATTGAGCTCAGGTGCATCCCGTTTCCACTGATCATCCTTGAGATGTTTCTACAGCTTAATTGGAGTCCATTTGGAAAGGCACACACCTGTCTATATAAGGTCCCACAGTTGACAGTGCATGTCAGAGCACAAACCAAGCATGAAGTCAAAGGAATTGCCTGTAGACCTCCGAGACAGGATTGTCTCGAGGCACAAATATGGGGAAGGGTACAGAAAAAATTTCTGCTGCTTTGAAGGTCCCAATGAGCACAGTGGCCTCCATCATCCGTAAATGGAAGAAGTTCAGAACCACTAGGACTCTTCCTAGAGCTGGCTGGCCACCTAATCTGAGTGACTGAGGGAGAAGGGCCTTAGTCAGGGAGGTGACCAAAAACCCAATGGTCACTCTGTCTGAGCTCCAGTGTTCCTCTATGGAGAGAGGTGAACCTTCCAGAAGGACAGCCATCTCTGCAGCAATCCACCAATCAGGCCTGTATGGTAGAGCGGCCAGACGGAATCCACTCCTTAGTAAAAGGCACATGGCAGCCCGCCTGGACTGTGCTTCACTGTGATTCAAGATTCAAAGATTTTATTTGTCAGTACTACTATACGTACAGGACATACAGGAGAATTGAAATGGCGTTTCTCTCTCTCTTCAGTGGTGTGCACAATACAAAAAAGAAAAAGGAATAAGGGTGGAAAAATGACAACAGCAGTCTATGTACAGTAATGCTACTCGTAGTGCAAATGGCGACAAAAGATATACCCAGACCTCCCATAGTGCAGATAACAACATTGCTCATCTTTGAGGGGATGTGGGGATGTTTTTCAGTGGCAGGAACTGGGAGACTAGTCAGGATAGAAGGAATGATGAATGCAGCAATGTACAGCGACATCCTGGATGAAAACCTGCTCCAGAGTGCTCTTGACTTCAGACTGGGGCGACGGTTCATCTTTCAGCAGGACAACAACCATAAGGACACAGCCAAGATATCAAAGTAGTGGCTTAAGGACAACTCTGTGGATGTCCTTGAGCAGCCCAGCCAGAGCCCAGACTTGAATCCAATTGAACGTCTCTGGAGAGATCTGAAAATGGCTGTGCACCGACACTTCCCATCCAACCTGATGGAGCTTGAGAGGTGATGCAGAGAGGAATGGGCCAAACTTGCCAAAGATAGGTGTGCCAAGCTTGTGGCATCATATTCAGAAAGACTTGAGGCTGTAATTGCTGCCTAAGGTGCATCGACAAAAGTATTGAGCAAAGGCTGTGAATACTTGTTCATGTACATGTGACCCAACTGGTGATCCTGAAGAACAAGCTACTGTGCGCAGGGGTGGACCAGCACCTGTCATCGTGGATCCTGGACTACCTCACAAACCGACCACAGTTTGTGAGAACACAGGACTCTGTGTCTGACACTATCATCTGCAGTATGGGGGCCCCCCAGGGAACAGTTCTGGCTCCCTTCCTGTTCACCCTCTATTCTGCTGACTTTTCACACAACACACCACACCTCCACCTACAGAAGTTCTCTCACGACTCTGCGATCGTCGGCCTCATCTTGATGGAGATGATGTGGAGTACAGAGGACTTATCCAGGACTTTGTGGACTGGTGCCTATGGAACTGCCTCCAGATCAATGCGAGGAAAACTAAGGGAACTGGTGGTGGACTGCCGTAGGCGAGGACAACCCTCCCACAGCACCAGTAAACATACAGGGAACACACATTGAGATGGTGACATCCTACAAGTACCTGGGTGTTCACCTGAACAATAAACTGGACTGGTCACACAACACCAACGTGCTCTACAAGAAGGGGCAGTGCAAACTGTTCCTCCTGAGGGGGCTCAAGTCTTTTGGAGTGCAAGGGGCACTCTTGAAGACCTTCTACAATTGAGTGGTGGCATCAGCCATCACATTTGGAGTGGTCTGCTGGGGCAGTGGCACCATGACAGCCGACAAGAAGAGACTGAACAGACTGATCAAAAAAGCTAGCTCTGTTCTGGGGCGACGCCTCGACCCAGTAGAGGGAATAGGAGAGAGGAGGATGGTGGCTAAGCTGTCATCTCTGCTGAAGTCCAAGTCCCATGCCATGCGGGGCACACTGAACGCACTGAGGAGCTCATTTAGCAGTAGGCTGTATCATCCTAGGTGCACAATGGAGAGGTTCTGCAGGTCCTTCCTACCTATGGCTGTCAGACTTTATAACCTATCCGGTGCTGCTCGTAGAGGTACTGAATGTACAAAATGTAACAGCTTTTCACAGTAAATGGTCCCCTCCATTATACAACTAGGACAATATCAATCATTACTGAGGATGACAATACGGCTGATTCAAATGCAAAATATACTGTCTGGGTACATATTCATATTCTGCGGCGTAACTTAACAGACCATAATGCTGTCTATTCCATCTAGCTGCAATCTTCTTTTAGATTTGATTGGCGATGCTCCCGCACTGTGTATATATCTGTGTACATATGTACATTAATTTGCTCCTATTATCTTATTAATTATCACTCTGGGTGCTGCTATCCCTGTGCTGCTGTAATCCTGGAATTCTTCTTCTTCGCTTAATTTGATTAGTGGTTGGCAACCAGCCTACAGGTGCATTACTGCCACGTACTTCACTCTATATCACAGGTGTCAAACTCACTCCATGGAGGGCCAAGACCCTGCAGGTTTTACCTCCACCCAGTGTCTTCAACAGGTGAGTTCACTGAATTTCTTCCCACTGATTGCTGATCAGTGAAAACACCTGCTGAAGACACTAGGTGGAAGTAAAACCTGCAGGGTCTTGGCCCTCCATGGAATGAGTTTGACACCCCTGCTCTATATCATCACTCTATCTGATCAGGAGCTGTAGCCCTGCTATCATCATTGCTGTGTCCAATCAAACCTCAACTCTATCTTCAGACATCACTCTTCTTCGTCTCCTCGTACTTCACTTTATATCATTACTTAACTCTGTCATCACTCTACACATCTCTTACGTAGCAAATGCCACGGCCAAGATGTCGGCCAGATTTACTACTACTTCTTTTAGATTTGATTGGCGGTTGGCAACCAGCCTACAGGTGCATTACCGCCACACACTATATATGTCTGTCTTTCTGTGTGTCTGTTTTTCCTCATAGCTTTGTGACGTTTTCCTCATCGCCTTGTGACATTTCCTCAGAGCTTTGTGACGTTTTCCTCAAAGCTTTGTGACATTTTCCTCATAGCTTTGTGACGTTTTCCTCATAGCTTTGTGACATTTTCCTCATAGCTTCGTGACGTTTTCCTCCTAGCTTTGTGACATTCTTCTTTTTTACTCTCTTATCTGGGTCTCTGTAGTCCGTATCTGCAGCTCATCTCATTCATCTTCTTCCTTTACACTTGATTGGCGGCTGATCCCCCAGCCCATGATGTCCATCCATCCATCCATCCATCGTCTACCGCTTTTCCGGAGGTCCGGGTCGCGGAGGCAGCAGTTCAAGCAGAGAAGCCCAGACTTCCCTCTCCCCAGCCACCTGCTCCAGCTCTTCAGAGGGGATACCAAGGCGTTCCCAGACTAGCTGGGAGACATAGTCTCTCCACCGAGTCCTGGGTCTGCCCCGGGGTCTCCTCCCAGTGGGACGTGCCTGAAACACCTCAAGTGGGAGGCGTCCAGGAGGCATCCTAATCAGATGCCCATACCACCTCAACTGACTCCTTTCAATGTGGAGGAGCAGCGGTTCTACTCTGAGCCTCTCCCGGATGACTGAGCTCCTCACCCTATCTCTGAGGGTGAGTCCAGCAATCCTACGGAGAAAGCTCATTTCAGCCGCTTGTATCCGCGATCTCGTTCTTTCGGTCATTACCCAAAGCTCGTGACCATAGGTGAGAGTAGGAACGTAGATTGACTGGTAAATCGACAGCTTTGCCTTAGAACTAAGCTCCCTCTTCACCACAACAGACCGGTACAACGTCCGCATCACTGCAGATGCTGCTCCAATCCGTCTGTCGATCTCTCGCTCCATTTTCCCCTCACTCGTGAACAAGACCCCAAGATACTTAAACTCCTCCACTTGGGGCAGGAGCCTGTCCCCAACCCGGAGAGGACAATCCACCTTTTTCCGGCTGAGGACCATGGACTCGGACTTGGAGGTGCTGATTCTCATCCCAGCCGCTTCACACTCAGCGGCAAACCGTCCCAGCAAGAGCTGTAGGTCATTGCTGGATGAAGCCAACAGGACAACATCATCTGCAAACAACAGAGATGAGATCCTGTGGTCACCAAGCATGACACCCTCCATTCCCTGGCTGCGCCTAGAAATCCTGTCCATAAAAATTATGAACAGGACCGGTGACAAAGGGCAGCCCTGGCGGAGTCCAACTCTCACTGGGAATGACTCCGACCGAGTGTTGGCAATGCGAACTAAACTCTCACAACGGTCGTACAGAGACCGAATAGCTCGTAACAACAAGCCCGATACCCCATACTCCCGAAGCACCCCCCACAAAAATCCACGAGGGACGCGGTCAAATGCCTTCTCCAAGTCCACAAAACACATGTAAACTGGTTGGGCAAACTCCCACGAACCCTCAAGAATTCTCGAGAGGGTAAAGAGCTGGTCCGATGTGCCACGGCCAGGACGAAAACCACATTGCTCCTCCTGAATCCGAGGTTCGACCAACGGCCGGACTCTCCTCTCCAATACCTTGGCATAGACCTTCCCAGGGAGGCTGAGGAGTGTGATCCCTCTAAAGTTGGAGCACACCCTCCGGTCCCCTTTTTTGAAGAGAGGAACCACCACCCCGGTTTGCCATGCCAAAGGCACTGCCCCCGACCTCCACGCAATGTTGCAGAGGCGTGTCAACCATGACAACCCAACAACATCCAGGGCCTTGAGGTACTCGGGGCGAATCTCGTCCACCCCCGGGGCCCGGCCACCAAGGAGATTTTTAACCACCTTGGCGACCTCAGCCCCTGTGATAGGCGAGTCATCCCCCTCGTCCCCAAACCCTGCTTCCTCTGTGGAAGGCGTATCAGTGGGATTGAGGAGATCCTCGAAGTATTCCTTCCACCGCCCGACGATATCCCCAGTTGAAGTCAACAGTGTCCCATCCGCACCATACACAGTGTGGACGGGGAGCTGCTTTCCCCTCCTGAGCCGCCGAACAGTTTGCCAGAATCTCTTTGAAGCCGACCGAAAGTCTTGTTCCATGGCCTCACCGAACTCCTCCCATACCCGGGTTTTTGCTTCAGCAACCACCCGAGCTGCACTCCGCTTGGCCTGCCGGTACACCTCAGCTGCTTCGGGAGTCCCACAAGCCAACCAAGCTTGATAGGACTCCTTCTTCAGCTTAATGGCCCCCCTCACCACTGGTGTCCACCACTTGGTTCGGGGGTTGCCACCACGAGATGCACCGACCACCTTGCGGCCGCAGCTCTGGGCTGCCGCTTCAACAACAGAGGTGGAGAACATGGCCCATTCAGACTCCATGTCTCCAGACTCCCTCGGAATGTGGTTGAAGTTCTTCCGGAGGTGGGAGTTGAAGACCTCCCGGACAGGGGCCTCAGCCAGACGCTCCCAGCACACCCTCACTATACGTTTGGGTCTACCAGGTCTGAATGGCTTCCTCCCCTGCCATCGGATCCAACTCACCACCAGGTGGTGATCAGTTGACAGCTCTGCACCTCTCTTTACTCGGGTGTCCAAGACATACGGTCGCAGGTCTGATGATACGATAACAAAATCGATCATCGACCTGCGGCCTAGGGTGTCCTGGTGCCAGGTGCACATATGGACACCCTTATGCTTGAACATGGTGTTCGTTATAGACAGACTGTGGTTAGCACAGAAGTCCAATAACTGAACACCACTCGGGTTCAGATCGGGCAGGCCGTTCCTCCCAATCACCCCCCTCCAGGTTTCACTGTCGTTGCCCACGTGCGCATTGAAGTCCCCCAGTAGGACAATGGAGTCTCCAGGAGGAGCACCCTCCAGCACCCCAGTCACAGACTCCAAAAAGGGTGGGTACTCTGAAACATCATTTGGTGCATAGGCACAAATGATGGTCAGGACCCGTTTCCCAACCCGAAGGCGCAGGGAAGCAACCCTTTCGTCCACCGGGGAAAACTCCAATATAGAGGCAGCAAGGTGGGGCGATACAAGAATACCTACCCCTGCTCGTCGCCTCTCGCCCGGGGCAACTCCAGAAAAGGCCAAGCTCCAGCCCCTCTCCAGGAGACTGGTTCCGGAACCGGAGCTGTGTGTTGAGGTGAGGCCAACTATATCTAGCCGGTATCGCTCAATCTCGTACACCAGCTCAGGCTCCTTCCCCACCAGAGAGGTGACATTCCACGTACCAAAAGCCAGTTTAGAAAGCTTGGGATCAGTCCGCCAAGGTCTCCGCCTTTGACTGCCACCTAATCCACATAGCACCGGACTTCCATGATCCCTCCTGCAGGTGGTGAACCTACTGGAGGGCGGACCCATGTAACTCCTTCGGGCTGAGCCCGGCCGGGTCCCATGGGTGGAAACCCGGCCACCAGACGCTAGCCTTCGAGCCCCTCCCCCAGGCCTGGCTCCAGGGTGGGGCCCCGGTAACCCCATACCGGGCGGGGTACACTGAATCCTTGATATACAATTTATCATGAGAGTCTGTTGGATCGTTCTTCGTCTGGCCCTTCACCCAGGACCAGTTTGTCTTGGGAGACCCTATCAGAGGCAAATTGCCCCGGACAACATAGCTCCTGGGATCACTGGGGCACGCAAACCCCCCCACCACGATAAGGTGACGATCCATGAGGGGGTGACGATCCATGAGGGGGATGATGTCTGTGAACTTAAAGATCCCCCACTCAACAAGTCCATAACTGCTTCCCAATGTAGCCCCTTAATGCCAAGATATTTTTCTGCTGCTTTCACAATGATTTTGATTTTTACTGTTTTCTTGGAAGTCTGCACAGTGCAGTTTGTCACATCTACCGCAAATAAGACAAAATTATTTTCCTTCAAAACTAGAGTATCTTCCTTAATTCTACTGGATGCACTGCAAGTCTGCGCACTTTCCCTGTTGGAGTCCACTCCCTTTTTTTAGCTGGCACCTTTTCACGGCTTCTGCATATGTTAATCCCTGGGAGACTTTTATCTGCTGAATTTCTGCTGCTCTTTTGCTGGCTTCACAACCTTGATATGCAGAGCTATGTTCACCACAGCAGTTACAGCACTTTAACTGGGCTCCTCTTTCACATTTGCCATATTCATGTTCACCGGAGCATCTGGCACATCATTGTTTATTTACCTTTTCAAATTGCTGCTATGTGACCAAACTTTTGACATTTGAAACATCTGAGTGGAGGAGGAACGTAAAGTCTGACTTCATAGCTCATGTAGCCAACATACACCTTATTTGGCAGTCTTGTTTCATCAAATTCTAACACTGACAAGACTATCACATTTTTCGCCATTTCTATTAGCTTTCAATCTCTGTACCTCCGTCACTTTTGCTCCAGTTAAGTTCCTCATTATTTCATCAGTTGAGACAGCCATTGAAATGCCCGATATCACTCCCCATTGCCTTATTTCTTTCCAGTACTGAACACTGCACATTTTTTCCCTCCATCTGAGTGACTCTGATTGCTTTTCCTTGTTGAACACTATCTTTACATGTAACCAGCAACAAACCACTATGAAGAACCCTTGCATTTAAAACTTCTCCAAGGAACCCATTAATTGCATTTGTGAGCTTAATCGGGTTCCACTCACGAAACGATGCCCCTTCCTGAGTAAGTTTAATGATTACTTTACACTCCTTCTGTTCATTCTGGGATTGTTCATCCTCTAATTCCTCAGCACTTGACAATGGTCTTGATTGAGTTTCTTGACGTACTGTATACGTTTGGTTCTTTTAGACTTCACCGTGCTCAAAACTTCCTCTTCTTCCCTTCCCACCTCCATTCCTCCTAGTTGAATTATATCCACTTCTTCCAGATTTTCAGGAGCTGTCTTCTTTCGCATCCTACCGTCAACAATCCTGGACTGGACTCTCGGCCAGATTTACTGGAATTCTTCCATTGTGGGGCTAATAAAGGCTTATCTTGTCTTCTTACTTTCAAGAAATCTCTGTGTGTGTGTGTGTCTGTCTGTGTGTCTGTCATGATCATAGGACTTGCTAAAAGATCATCTGACTGCCTATGATGTTCCTATGATGTCTACATATGATCATTACTCTATAGTTAAGTCTGTCACGAACATAGGACTCGCTAAAAGATCATAGGATTGCCTATGATGTGCCTATGATGTCTACATGATGTCTATATGACGTCATATAGACACCATAGTATGGAATGATCCAAGAAAATCTGTGTGTCTGTGTGTGATCAAAGGCAGGCATCACTCACGATCATAGGACTCACTATGGCATCAAAGATCAAAGGCAGTAATCACTCACGATCATAGGACTCGATATGACACCATCAAAGATCAAAGGCAGGCATCACTGAACGAGTGCTGACGTACTTGCTTACACCCTTGCTTACACCTGCTTTCTACGGGCATGCAGAAATACTTGCTTGTACTTGGTTTCTATGGACATGCACAGGTATGCACTAGTGTAGAGTAATTATTATTACTAGTTTTTAATAAATTTGCAAAAATCTCAAACCTTTTCCACATTGTAATTATGGGGTATTGTGTGTAGAATTTTGAAGAAAAAATGAATTTAATCCATTTTGGAATAAGACTGTATCATTACAAAATGTGGAAAAAGTGAAGCGCTGTGAACACTTTCCGGATGCACTGTATGGTTTGTAGACAGCGGCACTGACAAAAAGACAGGAGACAGAGTTGGAGGTGGCAGAGCTGAAGATGTTGAATCTCACTGGGAGTGACTGGGAGGGCCAGGATTAGAAATGAGTATATCAGAGGCCCCAACTCAGGTTGAGCAGTTTTGGAACAAAGTAAGAGAGGTAACTGAGTTGGTTAAGACATGCATGTTCAGTTAACTGGTGACTGTAAATTGTCCCTAGCCATTGACCCTAGGCCCTTAGAACAACGGGTTACTATAGCAACTAGTTTATTTATTTATTTATTTATTTGTCAGGGACAGTGCAATAAACATAGACAAAAAAGAAAATCTGATGTGTTGCACAGAGAGTGTATAGCATTAAGCTAGTTTGCAACTCTTGTCCCTGGATGGGCTTTAGAGAAAAGAAACAGATAAAAAGAGAAAAAGATGAAGAAAAAACAAAATGAAAACAGTATAAACATTATCCACATACATCAATGCAAACAAAATTATAAATACACAGTATAAAAACCTGATTCACATTTGCCTGTTACAGTAAAATGCCTGTTACACATTTGCCTTCCCTTCTTCACTCACACCCTGCAGACAATCATTTCATACATGGGTACATTCTTGTTTACTTTTCAGCCAGTTTTTAACCTAACTAACTAACTAACCTGCACTTATATAGCGCTTTTCTAGTCACAAAGACCACTCAAAGCGCTTTCATTAATACTAACCCTCTATTCTAAGGGCCTATAGGAAACAGATATCTAGGGACAATTTAGAACAGCCAATTAACCTAACATGCATGTTTTTGGCATGTGGGAGGAAACCGGAGAAATCCCGGAGTAAACCCACGCAACACGGGGAGAACATGCAAACTCCACACAGATCACTGTTGGTCGGGGGCTGGGATCGAACCCACGATCCCACGATCCCCACAATCCCCCGGCCAAGGGTAAACTGTGCTGCCGCAGTGCTAACCACTGCGCCACCGTGCAGCCGTTAACCTTTGTAGTAAATGTTTTAAAATCCGTTATTATTTTGATTTCATTTGGCATTGTGTTCCAGATATGACTGCCCTTTATAGAAAAAGCTGTTTGTCCAAATGTGGTTCTGCGGTGGGATATTTTACAGTTATTGTTAACAGAACTCCTGGTGGCTCTGCTGCTGTCCTGTTTTTGGATGAATCCAACAAGTGGCTCTGGCGCTGATTTATGGAAACATTTGAAAATTAATTTCAGAAAACAAAGGTCAATGAAACTCTCAAAACTTAGTAGATTATATTTTTTTAGAATATAACAATGATGCCACCTAATGGGCTTTTTATCCAGAATTTTTAGAGTTTGATTATATAATGAACCTATATGTTTTATTGTAGAAGGAGCTGCTTGAGTCCAAACTGTCAGACAGTATGATATATGCGAAAAAACCATAGAATGCATATACAGTACGGCTGCTTGGTGTGGTATGTAATGTCTAATTAATTTAAAGCAATTCAAATTTTTTTTTACTGTTTTAGAAATCTTCTTTATGTGAAGATTAAATTTGAGTTGAGGATCTAGTACAATGCCAAGGTATTTGAATTCTGTAACTGAACTGATATCTTGATCATGTATATTAACTTTAAAATGTTGTAAGTTACATTTTTTGATTGAAAAGCACATTGAAACTGTTTTCTGAAGGTTCAGCAGTAGATGGTTCTGAATGAGCCACTCTTGGACATCAACCATGCTTGAAGACAGGATGTCTGCAGCCTGAGCTGGAGTCTTAGCAGCTGTGTAAATAACTGCATCATCTGCATAAAGTTGACATGTTGCAGCTGCGCAGTGTAATGGCAGGTCATTAATAAAAATGCTGAAAAGTAAAGGACCAAGAATGGACCCTTGTGGGATACCCATACAGTTATTTAAAAGGAAGGATTTATCCTGGTGAACTTTTACACACTGTTCTCTGTTCTGAAGATAAGATGCAAACCATTTTATTGTATTGGGAGAAAAGTTAAAAGATACCATTTTGGATAAAAGCAAGCTGTGGTTTACAGTGTCAGAAGCCTTTCTGACACTGTAAACAACAGCTAAAGACAAACTTTAGTTAAGCGCTTTAAATGGTCTTTGTGACTAGAAACAGGACTAAGTACAGGTCCTTATCCCTCTTTCCACGACAATCACTTCTCCTCCTAGGCATTTGCCCCAATGGTCACCAAACTGACTTGCAATGATTCTCCGGTGTGTCTTCTTCCAGGTTGAGCTTAAGGTCAAGGTCATTGTCAACGGTCAGGAGATTTGAGCATTTATGATTTCATTAAAATCCTAGGCAATTGCCCGAATGTTTGGCAAACTCATGCACGATGATCCTCAACTGGGTCTGCATCTAGGCTGTGTTCAAGGTCAATTGTCAGAAAATCTGAACACTGTTTTATTTGTTTACTTTTTTCCAGTCAGTGCTGTCAATGAAGCTAGAGTGAAACGGTCGCCTATACTTCTTCTGTGGAAAGGCAGAAATTATGAGGTAAACTCTCTGCTTGTTTTCTTGCTCTTGTTCACCTTTTTCTCCTCAGACTCTGTCGTCACTTTTATTTACAGTATATGTGTCAATTGTTTCTCAGTTTTATTTTAATGAATGACCAAGTGAAACAACAGCAAAATTTTACAGAATTTTGTGACAATTTACAAATCTTGTTGGGTCAGTTGTGTTTATTCACTTGTTACTTTTGAAAAATGTTTTAAAGTCTCTGAAGATCTTTGTAACCCCTATTTTGGAAGATACTGTAGAAATTAAATGTGTTTTATTGCACTAATAAAAGCTCTAGCTTCCAATCTACAGATCAGAATATAGAGTGATATTTATCAGTTAAGTACGTGGCAGTAATGCACCTGTAAGCTGGTTGCCAACCGCCAATCAAATCTAAAAGAAGGAGAAGAAACCGATGACTTAGTGAAATTTGAGTTGCTCAGATTAAAAGAACAGTGTGTCAAAGTCTGTTATGCTACAACCATAAGGTTTTGCAGGCAACAACTGATAAGATAAGCCTTTATTAGTCCCACAATGGGGATATTCCAGGAGTACAGCAGCAAAGGGATAGCAGCACTCAGAGCAATAGTAAATAAGATAATAAGATAAGAACTGGTTAGCCAAAGCAGTAAATAAATATACATATGTACACAGATACTGTATATGCAGAGTGCCGGCGCATTGCAGCTAGATGGTATCAACAGCATTACGGTTTGTTAAATTACCTTGCAGAATATCTATGTGCCCAGACAGTATATTTTGCATTTTAATCAACAGTGGTGTTGTTGATTTTGGTGTAACTGACAGCGCGGTGGCGGAGTGGTTAGCACTGCGGCAGCACAGCAACTCACCCTTGGCCGGGGCATCCTGGGTTCGATCCCAGCCCCCGACCAACAGTGATGTGTGTGGAGTTTGCATGTTCTCTCCGTGTCTGCGTGGGTTTTCTCCGGGATTTCTCCGGTTTCCTCCCACATACCAAAAACATGCAAGTTAGGTTAATTGGCATCAAACTGGGGATTCTAAATTGTCCTTAGGTATGACTGTGAGAGTGAATGGTTGTCTGTCTCTCTGTGTTGGCCCTGCGATGGACTGGCGATCTGTTCAGGGTGTACCCTGCCTCGCCCAAAGATGCTGGGATAGGCTCCAGCCCCCCACCCCACCCCCACGACCCGAAAAGGATCAAGCGGAAGAAAATGAATGGATGGATGACAGATAGATGGGCCATGATTTAAACTTAACCTTTTAACTGGCCTCATTAAAGCTGAATCAAAGTCACACATGGTGGACAGTTTTTAGAATAACCAGTCAAGATAAACTTCAAATGGAAATTCAAATGGATATTTCTAATTTTAGGTCTACAGTCATCTATGATTTGACTAATATCTGTTCGCACGCATTTATTTCCTCTTCTCCTCAGACCTCCTTACAAACTCTTAAAAGAGAAGAGGGACTGCAGGCTTCAGCTGATCAGTCATCATCTGATTCTGCTCAGTGCAGATATGAACCAAGTCAGGATGATGCAGACGATCCAGACTACCAGGTAGATTTTTTCATTGTGCTGATTTATTAAGTTTGTTTATGTTTGTAATTGTATGTTTTGTTTGCTTTACTCTGAAGTTTTTTGAAAAACACTTTTCAGTATCACTATGATGTGTCTTCACAGTCCCGTAGACGTCTTATGTCATTAGAACACCTTAAAAAAAGGATTGCAGGATTTTGAAAAACTAGTGCATACCCATGCATGCCCGTAGAAACCAAGTATAAGCAAGTATTTCTACATGCCCATAGAAAGCAGGTGTAAGCAAGCATTTCTGCATGCCCGTAGAAAGTTACTGTTACCATGGCAACAGTAACTATGGTGGTGCCTGCCTTTGATCTTTGACATCATCACTTATTCAGTGATGTCTGCCTTTGATCTTTGATGATGTGTCTGTCTGGCAACAGTAACCATGGTGAAACCTGCCTTTGATCTTTGACGTCACCACTCGTTCAGTGATGCCTGCCTTTGATCTTTGATGTCATAGCGAGTCCTATGATCTTTGATGATGTCATAGCGAGTCCTATGAGCATCACACACACACACACAGAGATTTCTTGAATTAATATGATGAAAATGTCTGAGCAGTTGCTGGAGACAGACCACTCCGAATGATTAGTCAATCCTGTCAGTGAGCAGACGTGTCTGCTTAAACAAGGGAATGCTGAAAAGCTCATAGGCCGACTAAGAAGGAGTTGTCTTTGAGGATCATGAAGAGATCAGTTCTATACCGCAGGGATCCAAGCGCTACAACGCTGATCTTGAAATGTTCTTTTAGATTTGGTTGGCGGTTGGCAACCAGCATACAGGTGCATTACCGCCACTGACTTGATTATCATCACTCTATATCTTTGTATAAGGAGTTCTGAACAACTCCTTATGGGGGAAAAAAATATTATCCGTCCCTGGACTGTGTCTGAGGTCCGGCCATTCTGCTGTAGTGTCATATCGTTGTACAAAAGAGGGGCCAGACCTCGGACACAGTCCAAGGTTGAAATGTTGAAAAATAGGATTGCCTATGATGTCTACATGATGTCTATATGACATCATATAGACACCAAAAGATCAAAGGCAGCCTTCACTCATAATCATAGGACTCGCTATGACATCATCAGAGATCATAGCACTCGCTATGTCATGATCATAGGACTCGCTAAATGATCATAGGACCTGCTATGACATCATCAAAGATCAAAGGCAGGCGTCACTCGCGCTCATAGGACTGTCATATTAACATCATAGGCACATCATAGGCTCAGTGATGCCTGATGTCATAGCTGACATCAATCCCTGTCTGTCACAATGTCACGATCATAGGACTTGCTAAAACATCAGTACTCACTATGAGATCAAAGGCAGGCATCACGCACGGTCATAGGACTCGCTAAAAGATCATAGGACTTGCTATGACATCATCAAAGATCACAGGCAGGCATCACTCATGATCATAAGACTCGCTATGACATCATCACAGATCAAAGGCAGCCATCACAGATCAAAGGCAGTCAACTCATGTCAAAGATCAAAGCCAGATTTCACCATGGTTACTGTTCCCATGGTAACAGTAACTTTCTACGAGCATGCAGAAATGCTTGCTTACACTTGCTTTCTATGGGCATGCACAGGTATGTATGGGCATGCACAGGTATGCACTAGTTTGGTCAAATTTGACCACTGGATCATGGTCAACCTATGAACTTTTCACCCACCCACCCACCCCCGTTTACTGTACATGTAGTGCACATGTACACTCATTGCATCTTTACGAGAACTGCTGATGCAGAAGCAAACTGGGCCTGTGTTTATCAGTAATTGCACTAGACTTTTTCATTTGTTCACATGTTGTTTTCATGTTCTGGCCACACAAATCAAACTCATGAGTTTTTCAGTGACAGCAGAGTGGATATGGAAACACAGGATTCAAAGTTACCATAGCCAGCCCACAGTCACCTGCACAGTACCTCTGTCCGTAATGCAAGAGTGGGTGTGGCTCCCTCACATCTCGGTTCCTTCATTCCTGGCAACAGATCACTCTCAATGTCTATGAACTTTCAACCGAGTTCACACGCATCACTCTATATATTCAAGAAAATCTGTCTGTTTGTATGTCACGATCATAGGACTTTGTGTGTGTCACGATCATAGGATTCGCTATGACATCAAAGATAAAAGGCAGGCATCAAAGATCAAAGGCAGGCATCACTGAACGAGTGGTGATGTCATGGTGACTGTTTCCATGGTAGCCATGTCAAAGATCAAAGGCAGGCATGCAGCAGAAATACTTGCTTATACTTGATTTCTTTGGGCATGCACGGGTACCATGTCAAAGATCAAAGGCAGGCATCACCATGGTTACTATTGCCATGGTAACAGTAACTTTCTACGGACATGCAGAAATACTTGCTTATACTTGGTTTCTAGGGGCATGCACAGGTATGCACTAGTAATTCAAGAAAATATGTGTCTGTCTGTGTGTCACAATCTTAGGACTTTGTGTGTGTCACGATCATAGGACTTGCTATGACATCATCAAAGAGCATAGGACTTGCTATGACATCAAATCATCAAAGATCAAAGGCAGGCATCACTGAACGCGTGGTGACATCAACGATCAAAGGCAGGTTTCACCATGGTTACTGTTGCCATTGTAACCATGTCAAAGATCAAAGGCAGGCATCACCTTAGTTACTGTTGCCATGGTGACCATGTCAAAGATCAAAGGCAGGCATCACTGAACGAGTGATGACATCAAAGATCAAAGTCAGGCATCACCATGGTTGCTGTTGCCATGGTAACGGTAACTTTCTATAAGCATACAAAAATGCTTGCTTACACCTGCTTTCTACAGGTATGCAGAAATACTTGCTTGTACTTGGTTTCTATGGGTATGCACTAGTGATTTATAATACAGGTTTAGAATGATAACAGACACCATCTACATCTGGATATAAAGAACACACACCAGTGTGTTTAAACTGCTGCAGTAAACTATTAGTTTGCCCCCAACTCAGGTGAACCTTGTCCCGGTGAGCTCCAGTTGTAATGTGCCGGCATGCTCTGGTCCACCTTAGAGGGCCAGAGAAGCTTCATACTCCTCCTCTCATTGTTTCACTTGAAGGAAAAAGTGTAAATTTGTCATGTTTTTTTAAAATAATTGCACAAACAACTCATAACCTTTTTTGTTTTTGTCTGTTGTTACCTCCGCCAAGGGAGGAGGTAATGTTTTTAGTGGCATTGGTTGGTTTGTTGGTTTGTCTGTCTGTTAGCAACATTACTCAAAAAGTTATAAATGGATTTTGATGAAATTTTCGGGAAAGGTGTGTAATGGCACGGGGAATAGATGATTACATTTTTTGTGATGATCTGAGAGTGCATACCTCCACCAAGGGCTTTTCACCAGAAGTGTCTCTAGTCCTACACACAAACTCATTACATTTTGGAGGTGATCCATGAGGAACAGAAGGAGCCTTGGTGGAAGTATGGGCTCTTAGCGCTTTTCTAGTCCATCTTTAAACTCCTGCCTCCCATGTGGGTGTACTGTGTGCATTCTTGTGTTGGGAAGGAGTGGCTTTAAGAGAGATTTCTGAAGGAAGGGCAAGGGAGCTTTGAGGGCTGCGACATTTAAAAACAAAGTCCTTTCTCGTTTCCATAAGAAAGGAGGGACATTAACTTAAAGACCCTGACAAGCTGTAATTTCCCAGTTTGGGATCAAAAAAGTACATCTATCTAAATGAATCAGTAAATGCGTTTTGAGTCTACCGGACTAGACAAAAGTGTATTATCAACTGTCCAGCCAAATTTGAATGTTTAAAAATATTGCCAATTATGTAAAACCAGCTTTAGAAATCTTGGAAAATCAGCCAGCCCTCTCTGCTCTGAGATGGTGGGGGCATATCTGCAGCAGGTGCTGAAACCACGCCCACTTCCAGAACAGTGTCAAGTGTCAGCTGTCAATCAAACACAGCTGAAACCAGGGGAACGAATCGGGAATATTAGGCTCACCAGTGTGACGTAGCATTTACAAAATTAACCAAGTGCATTCTGGGAACAAAAGGCCTTGGTCGTTTGCTGAGGTCAACGTAGCAGACATAGGGAAGTATAGAGCCCGTCAGCTGTGTTGTAAACTGTTATAGTCGTTCTTACAACCACCGTGGAAAAAAGATAAACCACGGAATAGGCTTTTATCGTTTTCCAGCATGGAAGAAGAACAGCACAGCCCACGTTTCAGATGTAATAAAGAGGCGACGTCTGGCCTGGATTGCAGCAGTGAGAAAACCAATATAACTTTCTACCACACTCCTTTATTGATGGTGGTGCGTTCAGAGCATTTCCACAAAGGTATGTTATGATTTACTGTATAGAAGTCTGTTGTTGTTGCTAAGTCGTTAAAACTTGCTTGGTCATAGCTTTTAGCCTACGTTAGCAGTGCCAAGCTAAACTAAGCTAAGCTAAAGAAAGACTCCGATATCCGAGTAGCTAGAAAAAGTTACCACTTACACACTAATTTGTTCTACACCAAAGCATTTTCTTCCTGTTTCCTTTGCTTTAACAGGCAGACCAGCTTATGAAATGCTAGACTGTGATCCTGACTGGGCACCTTCTCTAAAGGTTGGTCATGCAGAGCTTCAAGCTACCACTCCTGACTGGTTTAACTGCTTATGTAGAAGGACGAGATCACGACAAAAAGAATCTGCAGGGCATGCAAGTGAACCCCCAACACAGACCCCCAACATCACTGGCCCCGTGACTGAGATGGATAATGTAGCGCCTTTATATTCAGGTAGTCTTTTTTTTTTTTGGCCTATGTTTTTCTTTCTAAAATGTGTCTTGGGATTCCTTTTGATTACAAAATATATTAACAAAAGTAGTATATTGTCCTTATCACCAGCAGATAACACCACACCTCTGGCTGAGATGGAGGAAAGAACATGTGATGAAACAACACAGATCTGTCAGGCTGATGATGCTCCAGTGGAAAATGTGCAAGAACAGCAGAATTGTTGCATGTGTCACCTGAGGCTTAACCAAATTTTACTCTTGCAAGAGGACGTAACTTTGTTTCAAACATTGAGGTGGTTGGGGGGGGGGGGGGTGAGATCTCTGCCCATATAAGGATTTTTTTTTTTTACTTTTTATTATTGGACTGTCAGGTCATCAGTACAGGCAGTTGTCTCCAATGTCCTCTTTTTCATTTTTAAAGCAAAAGGATTTTTTTGAAGCAAAAAATGATAGTGTGGAAGAAGAGTGCAACATTGTTAACTTTGCTAAAAGGACAAGGCTAATTTACCTCTTTATTTTGGCATTCCCATATTAGTAATAGTTGTAAAAATTATTTCCCTGATTTAACAAATCTATACTCAGCCTTATAATGGTCTATGCCACTACGAAGCAGCAGGCCTACTTACCTATTATGTGTTAAGTGTTTCAGCACTGGCAGAAATCAAGTTGAAAATTGGCTTTAATGTAACCCTAAATCAACATAGAATGGTGACTTCCTCTCTCTTCTTCTTCTTCTCTTCTTCTTCTCTTCAATTTGATTGGCAGTTGGCAACCAGCTTACAGGTGCATTACCGCCACGTACTTCACTCTACGTATATCATCATTGCTAAGTGTCCAGTGCGTCTCATCTCAATCAGGAGCCCCTCTCTTTTCTTCTTCTTCTTTTAGATTTGATTGGCGGTTGGCAACCAGCTTACAGGTGCATTACTGCCACTGACTTGATTATCATCACTCTATATCTTCTTTTAGATTTGACTAGTGCATACCTGTGCATGCCCGTGTATACCCATGCATGCCCATAGAAAGCGTGTAAGCCAACATTTCTCCATGGCCATCGAAAGTTACTGTTAACCATGGCAACAGCAATCATGGTGAAACCTGCCTTGGATCTTTGACGTCACCATTCGTTCGTTGATGCCTGCCTTTGATCTGTGATGGCTGCCTTTGTTCTTTGATGTCATTGCACGTGCTATGTTCTTGAGTAATGCCTGCCTTTGATTTTTGATGATGTCATAGCACGTCCTATGATCTTTTAGCGAGTGCTATGATCGTGACATCATGACATCGTGACAGACAGAGATTTCTTGAATTATATATAGAGTGAAGCAATGATATTCCTTGTCTCCAGGGCATGGGTCCCAGCCCATATCCTCGCTTTCAGTTTGGATTTTCTGTACTAGTACATACCCGTGCATACCCATCCATGCCTGTAGAAACCAATTATAAGCAAGTATTTCTGCTTGGCCGCTGCTGAAGGGTCTCCTGTCTGAGACGGCTGTGTTCACAGTCATGTCTGCAGCGTACTGCTCGAACCTGAGGTGTTTCATCTTCACGGCATCTTTTCTGACGTGCAGCAGTTCTCCTCACTCTATTGCTCTACATCTGGTGGGTCTTCTTGTTCTTCTTCTCCTTCGTTCAGCCGACTGGTTGAGGGGTAGGTGCGTTGTAATTCCAGTTCATGGACAGGATCATGAAAATAGATCTGAGCAAAAAGTGGCTTTCGACCCTGTTTAGGAAGACCCATGCATGCCCGTCGAAACCCAGAAACCAGAGCACCCGGAGAAAATCAGCTCTTTGCTTGGCATTTTACACATTTGCAGTGTAGACTGCCATGCTTCATGGGTACTGCTTCGAATGGGTGTGGTTTAAAGTAGTGTGTCCTATTCTTAATGGGGTGACAGACTGACACACTGACAGAGATTTCTTGAATTTATAGAGTGCCTTCTGCCTTACTGAGTGAGATTTCCAGATTTGCTGCTTCGAATGGGTGTGGTTTAAAGTAGTGCGTCCTATTCGGTTTCAGCTTCTCTGTGCCTTGCCTGACGTGCAGCGTTGGCAGCCAGCCAACTATTCCGCATCTCATCAGTCTCAGCTTGTGTGTGCTTTGCCTGGCGTACAGCATTGCTCGCTTTGCGGGCATTTCGGGCATCAGTGATTTAGCACGTGCGTGGCACACTGCCACGCATTTCCTGTCTGTCTGTGCATCCCTTGTCTGTCGTATCCTATGACGTGCTCAAACCTCAGGTGTTTCATCTTCACAGCATCTTTTCTGACGTGCAACACAGTCATGCCTGGGAGGTACTGCTCAAACCTCAGCTGTGTCATCTTCACGGATCTTTCCTGACGTGCAGCAGTTCTCCTCACTTCTTCTCTCGGTTACTGGCAGATAGCAAACAACTGAAAGGTGCATACCGCCACCTACTGTACAAGAGTGCGTAACATTATGTCATCTGAGCCGGATCCCTAAATTCTATGACTTAATCCTGTGTTATTTAAAAAATAGAAAAGAGCCCTTGTCGTGATTCTTAGCGCCTCTCCATCTCCATCTGTTCCCAGAATCCAAAAAAAAAAAAAAAAAAAAATCCCATTCCCTACCGGCCTCTTGAACTTCACTTTCCATTATCTTTCATTTCCGTATTTGTGACAGTGTAATAAGATGTGCTCGACATTTTCTTTTACTCCACATTCTCTACATTTGTCACTTTCACTTTTCCCCATGGTGAATAAAGTGCCATTTAAACCTGTGTGATCCAGTCTGAGTCTTGCCATAATGATGTCTTCCCTCCTTTTGGTTGTTATGTAATTCTTTATTGCAATAGATTTTTGTATTCTGTAATACGATCTACCTTTATAATCTTCATCCCATCTTTTTTGCCATAGCTCAGTTCCTTTTTTCTTGATTACTGCTTTCCCTTCTCCTTTTCCAAAAGACAATGGTATAGTTATCTCTTTTCCAAGAGCGCTTTATGCTAATTTGTCTGCACAGTCATTTCCTTTCAACCCTTCATGTGCAGGAACCCAACAAAACTGAACTTCTCCACCACCCCTATGTACCCTAAATAAACTGTGATATAGCTCAATCACCAAGTCTTCCCTTGTAGATTTTAGTGTCTGTATGGTTTTTAGTGCTGCAAGTGTAATCTGTGCATACCACCACCCGGTCCAGTCTGACCTCCTCCACCCACTGCAAAGCAATAATTATTGCCACCATCTCTGCTGTAAACACGGATGTATTGTTGGAGAGTCTTTTTGCGATGATCACTTTAAACTCTGGAATGTATACTCCCAACTCCAACAGAGCCCTCTTTGTTCTTTGAACCATCAGTATAGAGCTGTAAGAAGTTATAGTAATTGTTCCTGAGGTAATTGGGCGCATGCGCACGCAGCGACCAGCAGCTGATGATATAGTGCGTGTGTGCGTTTTTTGTACTTTTTTACGTTTTTAGAAAATCCTCTGTGTCGTTTCTGCCCTGGAGCGTTTGTGGAATATATGGCGAAGAGCTCCCTGGTATCTACAACATGGATTTCCTCTCCTCTCTCGTACTGCTGCTATCTGTGCTGTGGCTCTTTGTCTCTGAGGTAAACGCGTTCGGCCCCATGGCGAGCAGAATAGCGGGCAGAATACAATATTCCAGGGACGTGTTGCTACGCTTTAACACAGCTGATGCAGCGTCTGTGATTGAGCCCAAACTTCAACTGCCGGACTTTATTTTGAGAGACGGACACAGCGGTGAAAAGAGGAGCGGCAGAAAGAAGCGTGGAAGACGTGGAGGTGTGAAATTGCGCCTTAGGAGACGTCAGTTTGGTAACATTCCTCTTCCTTCGATCATTTTTGGGAATGCACAGTCTGTGAGAAACAAGGTGGAGGAAATTCAAGGCAATGTACGTTACCAGAAGGATTTTAAGAACTGCTGCGTCATGGCTTTCACTGAATCTTGGCTTACTGCGCATGATCGAGATGCAGACCTGTGGATTGACGGCTTTGGAGCTCCGCTGCGCTCGGATCGACAGGAAGAGGTAACGGGGAAGCGTCAGGGGGGCGGAGTATGTTTATACATTAATAAGCAGTACTGCACATCTGTCACGGTCAGAGAGCGCATCTGTACACCCGATGTGGAGTTGCTGTCTGTGTCACTACGCCCCTTTTATTTGCCTCGAGAGTTTCCCCAACTTTTCATCACAGTTGTGTATATTCATCCGAGGGCAGACGCTGACTCCGCCTCCAGCACCATCTCTGATGTGGTGCAGCGGCTGCAGTCAATTTCTCCAGAGGCGCCAAACTTCATTCTTGGGGATTTTAACCATGTTTCTTTAAAGAAGACACTTAAAAACTTTCATCAGTATGTCTCCTGCCCAACCAGGCGAAAAAAGACATTGGACTTGTGCTATGGATCCGTAGAGAGGGCCTATAAATCACTCCCCCTTCCTCCTTTAGGATCATCAGATCACAACTGTGTACATTTGCTGCCCACATATAAAACTGCTCTCAGAAGAGGCAAGGTGGAGATGAGAGACATTGATGTGTGGACAGAAGATTCAGAGCACAGCCTCCAGGAATGCTTTGACTGTACAGACTGGAAGATGTTCATAATGGCCTGCGGGGATGACTTGGACTCTCTGACTGAGCTCACATGCTCATACATGGCTTACTGTCAAAATAAGATTGTTCCACGTAAACGTGTCAAAATATACCCCAACAACAAACCATGGGTTACTAAATCAGTTAAATCCTGCTTACAGAGGAAAGCTCTTGCCTTTAAACAGGGGTCTGTTTCTGAGCTACAGGTTGCCACCAAGGAGCTGAAGGCCGAAATTTTAAGAGCAAAACAGAATTATAAATCAGAGTTGGAAAGCAAGATGGCAGCAAATAAACTTGGTTCGGCCTGGGCCAGTATGAAAACTATTGCAGGCCTTCAGAGCACAGAGCGCAGTAATCGTGTGTTTTTAGATGGTTTTAGTTCAGACACAGAGCTGGCTAATGCTCTTAATTGTTTTTATGGTCGTTTTGACTCCTTTGATTTTAGCACAGAAATCCAAGATTTGAAACAGAAACTCAAAGACAATCAGCACTTTAATATTGAGATGCAGGATGTTAAAAGGGAGTTCCGTGCTGTAAAAGTGAACAAAAGTCAGGGCCCTGATAATATATGTGGGCGCCTGGTAAAGTCCTGTGCACATGAACTGAGTCCTATATTTCATTACATTTTCAATAAGTCCTTACAGACACAACATGTGCCCAAGATCTGGAAAGATGCCGTGGTTGTTCCCGTTCCAAAATCCAGCTGTCCTAAAACGGTAAATATGACTTTAGACCAGTTGCTTTGACTTCAATTTTAATGAAAATTTTTGAAAAACTGGTCAGATGTGAGGTCCTAAGGCAGACTGAACATGCATTGGATCCTCTGCAGTTTGCCTATAGGCCTCACAGAGGAGTGGAGGATGCCACTGTCACTCTGTTTAACATGCTTTTTAAACATCTGGATTTTAATGGGACACACGCCAGGCTTTTATTTGTGGACTTTTCTTCTGCCTTTAATACAATCCAACCTCATATTTTAGTTGAAAGGCTCCTGCAACAATTTGATTTAAGCAATAATCTGGTGGGTTGGATTCTGGATTTCTTAACCAACAGGACGCAGAGAGTAAGGGTCAATGGCACATTGTCTGACCTAAAGTGCTCTTCTACTGGCTCTCCTCAGGGGTGTGTGTTGTCAGAATCAGAATCAGAATCAGAATCAGCTTTATTGGCCAAGTATGCACAACACATACAAGGAATTTGACTTTGGCTAAAAACTTGCTCTCGTTGTTCAAGTGGAGGATTTAAATACGGATTCAATGACAACAGAGTATGTACAGTAAATTGCAGTCTGTCCACGTTTCTATAAAAGGATGCAAATATATACAGGAATATATGCAGTTATTTACTCAGACTAACCACACTTTGCAGAAATATATGAAAAAATATACAATCACACAGTATTTCAATGTGGACTCAGATTCAGTGATATAATGTGAATGAAGTAAAAAGCAGTGTGAGAGTTATGTGCAATGTAATAATGGATGAAAAGTCATGAGTACAGCAAACAGGTAGGACTAGGTGAATGTTAGGAGTTCATCAGAGTGATGGCTTGAGGAAAGAAACTGTTCCTGTGACGGGTGGTTTTGACCTTCAGTGATCTGTAACGACGACCAGAAGATAGAAGTTCAAACAGTTTGTGGCCGGGGTGTGATGGGTCAGCACAGATGTTTCCCGCCCGTTTCCTGGTTATGGACCGATATAAGTTCTCAATGGAGGGTAGGTCGGTACCAATGATCCTCTCCGCAGACTTAATGATCCGCTGCAGTCTGGTCTTGTCCTGTTTAGTGGCAGATCCAAGCCAGACAGTGATGGAAAAGCAGAGGACAGATTGGATGATGGCGGTGTAGAAGACAACCAGCAGCTCCTGAGGCAAATCAAACTTCTTGAGCTGACGCAGAAAAAACAACCTCTGCTGGGCCTTTTTCCAGACAGTGTCTATATGGGAGGACCACTTCAGGTTCCGGGAGATTGTGGTACCCAGAAACTTGAAGGAGTCCACAGTGGGCATTGTCAGAATCAGAATCAGAATCAGAATCAGAATCAGGTTTATTGCCATTGTTCATGTAGTACACAAACTAGGAATTTGTCTCGGTGCAATGCTGCAACATTAAACATGATAAGATAAAAGAAATAAACTATACATGCAATAAAGTGTAGAATAAGAGTAAGTGATACTGGTCAGCAGTTAAAATATATTAGCGAGCAGCAGATACTGTGGAGAACTATATAGTGCAGTCGGTAATGCAGGAAGAAAACAGTGATGATTGACATGAGTCTGGTTGAGCTGCTGTACATAGTGCACGAGAGTCAATAAGTCACTTAGTGTTCAGCAGTCTGATGGCAGAGGGGAAGAAGCTGTTCATGTGACGGGAGGTTTTAGTCTGGATGGACCGAAGTCTTCTACCAGAGGGGAGGGGGGCAAACAGTACGTGACCAGGGTGTGAGGGATCGGCTATGATCCGGCCAGCACGCCTCCAGGTCCTGGAGATGTACAGATCATGGAGAGATGGGAGCTTGCAGCCGATCACCTTCTCAGCAGTGCGCACGACGCGCTGCAGCCTTAGTCTGTCCCTGGCAGTGGCTCCTGCGTACCACACGGTTATGGAGGTGGTGAGGATGGACTCGATGATGGCTGTGTAGAACTGCACTAACATCTTGGTGGGTAGCTTGAGCTTCCTCAGCTGCCGCAGGAAGAACATCCTCTGCTGGGCTTTTTTGATGAGTGAGCTGATGGTCGGCTCCCATTTGAGGTCCCTGGTGATGGTTGTGCCTAGGAAGCGGAAGGAATCAGCAGTGGTGATGGGAGAGCCTGAGAGGGTGAGGGGGGGCAGAGGGGTAGTGACTTTCCTGAAGTCTACAATCATCTCCACTGTCTTCAGGGCGTTCAGCTGCAGGTTGTTATTGTTGCACCAGGACGCCAGCTGGGCCACCTCTCTCCTGTAGGCGGACTCGTCGCCGTTGGAGATGAGCCCACTGTGCTGTTGTTGTTGCTGTTGTCACCACTACTCTTCATCCTGTACACAAACATGTGTCGGAACAAACATGACAACAGACACATTATAAAGTATGCTGATGACTCAGTCATTGTCAGTCTCCCCCAGGATGGTGAGAGTGGCCACGGCCCAGTAGTTGATGACTTTGTTCACTGGTGTGAGGATTCCTACCTGCAGCTGAATACAACAAAAACGAAAGATATGATTATTGACTTTAGGAGGAAAACTCCCAGGCACAAAGTCACCATACTAAAAGGCCAGACCACCGAATGTGTACAATCGTACAAATATCTTGGGACGATTATTGATAGTGGATTGAACTTTGAGTGAACTGTGAAAGGGTGTGCAAAAAGGGTCAGCAAAATTTGCATTGTTTGAGGAAACTTGCACGCTTCCAAATTGACCGAACCATAATGACTATGTTTTATCGGGCTTTTATTGAATCTGTTTTATCCTTTTCTTTAATGTCATGGTTTGGTCAGATAAAACTGAAACAGAGGAAATCCTTGGATCAGGTAGTCAGATGGTCCAGTCGTTTGCTTGGTGAGTCACAGCTGAGCCTGACATCCCTGTACACCAGACAAGTACAGAGGATGGCCGACTCAATTTTAAATGATGACTCCCACCCTTTGCACTGCAACTTTCAGCTTCTTCCCTCCAGACGGAGGTTTGCTGTCCCCAAAAGTAAAACCCAGCGCTACAAAAACAGCTTTGTCCCTGCTGCTGTCAAAGAGTTGAACAAGCTATAAAAATTATATTGTACATATTTTATATTTACCTATTTTGTAAGATGTGTGCCTGTGTTTGTGTCTATGTTGAATGTAATTAGTGGCTTGTAAATATGGATGTCACCAACTGCAAAACAAATCTACCTACGGGTACAAATAAAGTAACCTGAACCTGAACCTGAAATGCTTGTTTTAACACCAACTTCACTCATATGCCAATCCTTTTTACTCATTAGCAGACTAGTGTTTACTTCTATTCCCGGAAACAACCAAGGGGGAACATTACTTACTGGACTGGTGTTAGCTATATCAATAGTGTGTAGCCCATACATTCTGGCTTTTCTTTCAATTGTCCACCCAAACCCGCTCTTGGTCTATATGACATCATAAAGACATCGAGGCAGGCATCATAGGACACTACATCATATGTAGGCATCATAGGACACTACATCATAGGCAGGCAGTCCTAGAGATGTTTTGCAAGTGACGTCACGCGTCACGTGATTTTTGTTGATACCGCCATATTGGACGGCAACTCGGGCGCTGTGCGAGTGCGTTTCAGCATGGTGTCACTTTCTCATCATTTCCAGTCAGTGATTCTTCAGTGTCAGACAGCGACTTGACCTGGGCACGTAAAGCATAAACTTCTTCTTGTAGTGATTGGCACTGCTTCTTGACATCGCAGATTAGGGGGGTCATGCCGTCTTGCAGCACCCTGCTCTCCAGCCTTAACCCTGTTGGTCCAGACTGGAGCACGCGCACGTCTGCATCGCTAATCTGCTCCGTGGCCATGGCTGCGTAATCTATCCCCACGCAGACCGGGGCCACCACGGCGTGCGAGAGGCAGTCCGCCACTACATTCAGCTTACCCGACACATGCTGAATATCGGTAGTAAACTCTGAGATCGCGGCCAGCTGTCTCTGCTGCCGGCCCGACCATGGTTCTGAAACCTTGGCCATCGCAAATGTTAGTGGCTTGTGGTCCACGAACACGGTGAAGCTGCGCCCTTCCAGCCAGAACTGGAAGTGGTGAATGGCCAGGTGGAGAGCCAGCAACTCTCTGTCGAACGCGTTGTATTTACGTTCGCTGTCGCGCAAAGTTCTGCTGAAAAAGGCGAGCGGCTGCCAAGCCCCGGCGATGCGCTGCTGCACGACAGCCCCTATGGCCACGTCTGAAGCGTTGGTGGTGAGCGCTATGCGGGCCGTCGGGTCTGGATGTGCCAGCAGTGTGGCGTTTGCCAGGGCTGCTTTAACTTCCGAGAACGCCCGCTCTCGCTCCGGGGTCCATTCGACCCTATCCGCGGGTTTCTGATTTATAACCAGGAGTACAGGATTAAAACATGGAGTCATTCAGACTCATGCTTTACCATTTACCAGTGTTTACAATGATATAACATTACATCTATAGACACTGATACATCAGACATACCGATATAAAATGTTGATTGCATAGCCGCGAGTAAGGCGATGGGGACCAATCTTTCCACTTCAGCGCTGCCACCCACCTCCTGCGCCTGTCTTCGTCAGCTGGGAACCGGTAAAACTTCAAGTTGGATCCTTTTTTCTGGTGATTTGTACACCCAAAGGCACAGCAGTGAAACACCATAGTCTAATTCAATGCCAACATAAAATGAAACAAAGATGTAGGTTGAAATCAGGTAAATATATCGAGATCTGGTACACCACTGAACAGCTGCTGAATGTGCCGTCCACTCGCTTTTGCTGTCCAATATGGCGGCGTAAACAAAACCGCGTGTAGGATGTGACGTCACAGCAAATCATCTATTGTCTATATGATGGCATTGCCTATATGACGGCATCACAAGTCCTATGTAGCCTGAGATCATAGGATCATCATAGGACAGCATGCAGACATCATAGGCAGGCATCATAGGACACTACATCATAGGTAGCCAGTCCTATTGCTTATATGACGGCATCACTTATGACATCATCGCGAGTCATGTGGTCTATATGACATCATTAAGACTTCAAGGCATCATAGGACACTACATCATAGGCAGCCAGTCCTATTGCCTATATGACGGCATCGCCTATGTGACGGCATCGTGAGTCCTATGTAGCCTGAGATCATAGGACATCGCATCATAGGACACCACATCATTGGTAGCCAGTCCTATTGCCTGTATGATGGCATGGCCTATATGACATCATCGTGAGTCCTATGTAGCCTGAGATCATAGTATCATCATATGACATCTTGCAGACATCATAGGCCGTCCTATGATGTCCTATGATTGTGACACACACACACAGATTTCTTGAATTTATATTTTATTTTTATCCTGGGTTGCTATTATTGTTGTTATTTGTATTCTGTCTTGCATATTTATTTCTTCATTGGTCTTCCTCTTAGTTTAAGTTTATCAGCATTATTATTATTATTATTATTATTATCGTCATTATCATTATCATTATTGCCTTGGTCTTGTCTCCCCTCTGGTCCCCTGTGTGTGGTTATCTGTGCAGCCCTGCCCATTCCGTTTTCTGTAACCATGCCCTGCCTTCTCTGTTTGCCCCTACTTGTTACTTCTCCTGCCTGTTACTGTTCTGTGTTATGTTGATTACCTGTGTCTATTTATATGGCTTGTAGGGGGTCCTGCGGTCTGTCTGACGTCATATCGACATCCTTCATAGATCATAGGAACATCAGCCTTATGGTTTATCTGACGATATATAGACTATGGTTTATCTGACATCATGTAGACATCATGTAGACGGTCCTGTGATCGCCGCCCTCCATTGGCATTTCTCCTGCTTCTATTAAAACTGCATTGTTTGTTGTTGTTTTGACGGTTCCAATGCACAGGTGAAGCGTTCTATGCTGCATTCTGTCTTATTTTTTCTTATTTCTTGTCTTTGCTGCTGCTCCTTAAATCATGCATCCATAGTCTATTGTCGATCTCATTAGTGCTCTGTAAATGTCAATTAATGCCCTTTTATGTACACCCCATTCATGTCCAGCTACAGCTTTTATGAGATTAATGACTTTTTTGCACTTTGTCTCCAGATTTTCAACATGAACTCTCCCATGTGTATCCACTGTCAAACCACAACCCTAGATATTTGAATTCACTCACTTTCTCGATTGGTTGATTATATAATGTTAATGGTTCTGTGCCAGTTTTGCATTTTTTTGTGAAAATCACATAGCAGGTTTTACTGTTTGAAAATTTGAAATCCCCACTCATGTGACCACTTTTTCACTTTCTCCATTGCTTTCCTGATATTTTTGAACACAGATTTCTCATTTCTTCCCCTCGTCCATATGGCTCCATCATGTGCATATAGTGCTGTTTTGATGGATCCCTCTTGATCCTTAAACATGTCATTAATCATTATGTTGAATAAAACTGGGCTTATCACACTCCCCTGAGGAACACCATTTTCTATTTCAAGGTCATTGGAAACTTCTGATCCTACTTTAACCCTAATTGTCCTGTGTGTTAAAAAATCCATTATCCAATTATACATCCTACCACCAATGGCCATTTTATTCAATTTGATAAGAAGTCCATCCTTCCACAGTGAGTCCTAAGTCTTTTCAATATCCAGATAAACTACAACCATTACTTCTTTCATTTTGAGAGTCTTTTCAATATCATAACTTACCCTAACTAGAGCATCCATTGTGGATCTTCCTTTTCTAAAACCATTCTGATAGTTGTTTATTAATCGTCTTTGCTCTAGTACTTATGAGAGTCTGTAAATTAACACCTTCTCCACCCATTTCCCTAAGTGTGACATTAATGCTTTTGGCCTGTAGTTGTCTGGATGCGCTTCTTTTTTTCTTCTTCTTCTTATTTTAGATCTGATTGGCGGTTGGCAACCAGCTTACAGGTGCATTACCGCCACTGACTTGATTATCATCACTCTATATCTTTTTATAAGGAGTTCTGAACAACTCCTTATGTGTGAAAAAATTATCCGTCCTTGGACTGTGTCCGAGGTGTGGCCGTCCTGTGCTCACTGGAGTAACTGTCTGGATGAGCTGGATCTTTCCCTGGCTTACTAAATGGTAAAATCAACTCCTTCTAGGACATCATAGGCACACGGTGAGGTCAGAACATTCTTTCTACGGGCATGCAGAAATGCCAATGAAAATCAGACAATGCTTTTGAATTGTGGTTCAACAGAATTACTTAAAAAAACAAACTCATGAAACAGGCCTGGACAAAAATGATCGTACCCCTAGAAAAGATTGAAAATAATGTGACCATAGGGACATGTTCAATCAAGATGTGTCCTCTAATTAACATCACAGGTGTCTACAAACTTGTAATCAGTCAGTCGGCCTATTTAAAGGGTGACAAGTAGTCACTGTGCTGTTTGGTGACATGGTGTGTACAACACTAAACATGGACCAGAGGAAGCAAAGGAGAGAGTTGTCTCAAGAGATTAGAAAGAATCTTAGAAGAATAGACAAGCATGTTAAAGGTAAAGGCTATAAGACCATCTTCAAGCAGCTTGATGTTCCTGTGACTACAGTTGCACATATTATTCAGAAATTTAAGATCCACAGGACTGTAGCCAACCTCCCTGGACGTGGCCACAGGAGGAAACTTGATGAAAAATGGAAGAGACGGATAATACGAATGGTAACAAAAGAGCCCAGAACAACCTCTAAACACATTCAAGGTGAACTCCAAGGTCAAGGTACATCAGTGTCAGATCACACCATCCGTCGTTGTCTGAGCCAAAGTGGACTTAATGGGAGACAACCAAGGAGGACACCACTGTTGAAAACAAATCATAAAAAGCCAGACTGGAATTTGCCAAACTGCATGTTGACAAGCCACAAAGCTTCTGGAAGAATGTCCTATGGACAGACAAGACAAAACTGGAACTTTTTGGCAAGGCACATCAGCTCTATGTTCACAGACGCAAAATGAAGCATACCAAGAAAAAAACACTGTCCCTACTGTGAAACATGGAGGAGGTTCTGTTATGTTCTGGGGCTGCTTTGCTGCGTCTGGCACAGGGTGTCTTGAATCTGTGCAGGGTACAATGAAATCTCAAGACTATCAAGGTATTCTAGAGAGAAATGTGCTGCCCAGTGTCAGACAGCTTGGTCTCAGTTGCAGGTCATGGGTCTTGCAACAGGATAATGACCCAAAACACACAGCTAAAAACACCCAAGATTGGCTAAGAGCGAAACATTGGACTATTCTAAAGTGGCCTTCTATGAGCCCTGATCTAAATCATATTGAAGATCTGTGGAAGGAGCTGAAACATGCCGTCTGGAGAAGGCACTCTTCAAACCTGTGACAACTGGAGCAGTTTGCTCATGAGGAGTGGGCCAGAATACCTGCTGAGAGGTGCAGAAGTCTCATTGACAGTTACAGAAATCGTTTGATTGCAGTGATTGCCTCAAAAGGTTGTGCAACAAAATATTAAGTTAAAGGCCAAATGTCACGTAATTTTTTTTTCTAAATGACAACGAATTTAGATAAAATACACATAGCTTAAACCAAATATTCATACCGGAGACCATATCACCTGCCTGTATTTACATAATTGCACAAAATACACCAGGTGAAGGCCCCACCTTGCTTGCTGGCTTGTGACAGCCAGTCCAGACCACGCCCATGTTTTTGACATCACCAGTTGTACCCTGGCTGCCCTGCCTATCCACATTCACACTTATCAACATTGGACAATCATGACGGAAAGTGACAGCGATTGTGAACAAATTAGTTTAGTTTTGTCTTTTTTTTTTGTCTTTTTTTTTGTCAGTGGTTCAGACAGTGACAGAGGCATAGAACCTTACAGGTTCGAGCCGTCCGAGACGGAATCAGGTGCTTTGTCTGATGACAACAGTTCCACCGATGACAAGAGAGCAGAACCAGTGGAAAATGTCATTGAACTGGACATTAACCGCCTCCAGAATTGCGAAGCTGAAGGGGGTCTGTCGAGGGCGCCCCATAAATATTGATTTTTCGGAAGCCATTATTATTACAGTGGAGGAGAGCCGCTGCTGTCAAGAAATTGACCAGATCAATATGAAAATGGAGGCGCATACCTGTCAAGTGAGACGTTTTCGCCGTATTTTGGTGGGCGGAGTGGTGGTGGACACTTTTCTGGGAAATGTTTTAAATGTAGTTCGTGTTGTTATTGTCAAATATTTTAAGGAAAATACAGGGAAAATGCAATTTTAGCAAAAACGGGCGTATTGCCATTTCTGTACGCCCAAAAGGAAAAATATACTGGAAAAAAAATTGAGTGTTTTGCGGAGCACGTCCTGTGTGTGATCAGCCACAGCTGGTGCTGGCAGATCGCTCAGCGTCAGCTATTCGCACTACCATGAGAAGTGTGGAGTCACTCATTAGTTTAATTGTCTGGGCGGGCTGATTGCTCAGCTTGAGCTATTCTCACTACAATGAGAAATCATTAGGACAATGGTTTAACACGTTGAGCTGTGCAGCGGTTGCGGAACAGACAGAGATCGCCTGACAAATACGGAATTCTGCTTTTTTTTTTTATTTGGCGCCGGACGCTGAGTTGTGTTGTTATTGTCAAATATCCATGAATCCTTAAAATATTTGACAATAACAACACGAGTTGCATTTGGGGCATTTCCCAGAGAGGTGTCCCTTGTTGCTCCGCCGTTCCTTATAGCCGCTTTTTACGGTGTTGAAGTATGGCGAAAACGTCTCACTTGACAGGTATGAAAACATTTCCCAGAGAAGTGTCCCTTATTACCCAGCTGTCCCTGATAGTCCCGTTTTAAGGTATGGGTGAAATATCCAATTTTTTCTTTCTTGTTGCTCACTTCAACCTTCCAGTCTCCATATAAACAATCAATTGAAATACCCCAAGCATCAAACTAGGGTACAATCGATTTCGTCACTTCCGCCTTCTTCCCCAGGCGATTCCAGGGGCCGTGTCAGGCCAAGCGCGGCAGTTTTAAATTAACGAATATTCCGTTGTTACTGAAGCATATGCACCAAGACCCGAACGGATCGGTTCCCTTTTATATCTAGTTTCAAGATATTTAAAGTACCCTGTTACGTGACATTTGGCCTTTAAGGGTACCATCATTTTTGTCCAGGCCTGTTTCATGAGTTTGTTTTTGAAAATAATTCTGTTGAACCACAATTCAAAAGCATTGTCTGATTTTCATCGGTTAATTTTCATAGGCTTTCATAGACTTTTTATTTATTACCACTTTTATAACTAGTGCATACATTTAATGAGCTGAAATGTGGGTACAGCTGCTGACCAGATAAGAGTGATAATACAGAGTGAAGTACGTGGCAGTAATGCACCTGTAAGCTGGATGCCAACCGCCAATCAAATCTAAAAGAAGAAGAAGAAGTTGCTAAATTATTTGCTCAAGTGTTATAATACTATGTAAAATGCTGAACAGTTTTAGCTGAACGGCTAAAAATGCTGAAGCACTTGAGCTGAAATGCTGCTAAATTATTAGCTGACGTGCTATGACACTGTGTAAAATGCTGAACAGTTTTAGCTGAAAGAGTATGACTGTGAGAGTGAATGGTTGTCTGTCTCTCTGTGTTGGCCCTGCGATAGACTGGCGATTTGTCCAGGGTGTACCCTGCCTCTCGCCCAAAGTTGCTGGGATAGGCTCCAGCGCCCCCGCGACCTGAAAAGGATTAAGCGGAAGAAGATGGATGGATGGATGGCTAAAAATGCTGAAACAGCTGAAAAATGCTAAATTTGAGCCTTAAACTATAAAAATGCTAGCTTTCATGCTTCAACAGTCTAAACTTGAAAAATAGCAGAAAAGCAAAAATAGGTTGTAGGAAGTTAGCTCAAAAATTGTTAAATATAAGTGTAAAACTTAAAAATGCTTGCTTCCATACTACACCTGATTAGACCTCTTGCTTCCTTCTTCTTTTAGATTTGATTGGCGGTTGGCAACCAGCTTATAGGTGCATTAACGCCATGTACTTCACTCTACATCATCACTCCATACGTCACTTCTGTTTTAACCAAGCAGTAAGTTATTCAAAAATGAACCTTGACTTGAGCTGAAATGTATAGAGACAGTCAGTGTGGACTGGATTCTCAAGACAAATCTCATATACAACAAAAGAGAAAAAAAAACCCTTGTAATTGGTTGTATTCAGCAAGTTTGCTTAAAAGTGTCCTACTGCCTTCTTCTTCTTTTAGATTTGATTGGTGGTTGGCAACCAGCTTACAGGTGCATTACCACCACGTACTACAATCTATATCATCACTCCTCTCCTTCTTTTAGATTTGACTGGCGGTTTGCAACCAGCTCACTATCTGGTCAGGAGCTGTAGTCCTTCTCTAAACCTTCTTCTTCCCCTACTGCCTTCTTCTTCTTCTTTTAGATTTGTTTGGCAGTTGGCAACCAGCTTACAGGTGCATTACTGCCATGTACTTCACTCTATATTATCACTCTATGGTGTGTAAACAACCATCATCACTTCGTGTCTTACAGCCACCAACTGCTCTGAAACTAAATGTGTCAGATCAGAGGAGCCTCTGTGATGCTGTCACTGATGATGATGCTGACTATGTCTACTTCTTTTCCCAGAAACAGCCAAGGGGGAACATTACTCACTGGAGTGGTGCTAGCAATATCAAGTGTGTAGTCCATACATTCTGACCAGACAGAGTGATGATACTGTAAACTCACATTATCATACTGGGTCAAGCTGAAAGGAAGTGAGGAAGCGAATATTTCAAAAACAACACTACAAGACTACTGGGAATATTCTAACTTCCAGGGACACGGGTTTGGGTGGACAATTGAAAAAAAAAAAAAAAAGCCTGAATGTATGGACTATTGCTAACACCTGTCCAGTGAGTAATGTTCCCCCTTGGCTCTTTCCGGGAAAAGAAGTAGACATTAGTCTGCTAATGAGGAAAAAAAGACTGGCATATGAGTGAAGTTGGAGTTAAAACAAGCATTTACCTCAGGAACAATTACTATAACTACTTACAGCTCTATACTGATGGTTCAAAGAACAAAGAGGGCTCTGTTGGAGTTGGAGTATACATTCCAGAGTTTAAAGTGACCATCTCAAAAAGACTCTCCAACAATACATCCGTGTTTACAGCAGAGATGGTGGCAATAACTATTGCTTTGCAGTGGGTGGAGGAGGTCAGACTGGACCAGGTGGTGGTGTGCACAGATTCACTTGCAGCTTTAAAAACCATACAGACACTAAAATCTACAAGGGAAGACTTGGTGATTGAGTTACGTATATCACAGTTTATTTAGGGTACACAGGGGTGGTGGAGAAGTTCAGTTTTGTTGGGTTCCTGCACATGAAGGGTTGAAAGGGAATGACTGTGCAGACAAATTAGCAAAAAGTGCAGTTGGGAAAGAAATAACTATACCATTGTCTCTTGGAAAAGGTGAAGGGAAAGCAGTAATCAAGAAAACAATGAATTGAGCTATGGCAAAAAAAAAAAAAAGATGGGATGAGGATCATAAGGGTAGATTGTATTACAAAATACAAAAATCTATTGCAATAAAGAATTATAAAACAACAAACAGGAGAGAAGACATCATTATGGCAAGACTCAGACTGGATCATACAGGTTTAAACAGCACTTTATTCACCATGGGGAAAAGTGAAAGTGACAAATGTAGAGAATGTGGAGTAAAAGAAAATGTCGAGCACATCTTATTACACTGTCACAAGTATGGAAATGAAAGAGAGAGAATGAAAAATGAAGTTCGAGAGGCCAGTAGGGAATGGTATTTAACTGGGATTCTGGGAACAGATGGAGATGGAGAGGCACTAAGAATCACGAGAAGGGCTCTTTTCTCTTTTTTAAATAACACAGGATTAAGTCATAGAATTTAGGAGTCGGGCTCAGATGACATAATGTTACACACTCTTGTACAGTAGGTGGCGGTATGCACCTTTCAGTTGTTTGCTACCCACCAGTAACTGAGAGAAGAAGAAGAAGTACGAACACGTTGTGCGCCTGTGATGTCATAGCTGTGAACGCCCACAGTTCCCCTATGGATCCCCTACGGATGTTCATTAAAGATTTCACTTCCTAAACTTCTGCATATCCGGGGAGGCTGAAATTCAGGGATGTTGACATGGTACCTGTGCATGCCCGTAGAAACCAAGTATAAGCAAGTATTTCTGCTGCATGCCTGCCTTTGATCTTTGAGGTTTTTTGTGAGAAAAGTTGCGGATTTTTGAGAGGGGGTTTTCACATTTTTGTGAAAAGAGTTGCAAATTTTGTGACAGGGGTTCCAAGTTCTTGAGAGGGGGATTTGCATTTTTGGGTCGGGGGGGTTCGGATTTGCAGGGAGGGGGTTTCAGGTTTTTGGGAAGGGAAGTTTCAAATTTTTATGAAAGAGTTGCAAATTTTGTGAAAAATATTCTAGATTTTTGTTTAAGAAAAGCTGCAAGTTTTTGTGAAAGAAGTTGCAAATTTCTTCTTCTTTGATAAGCCCTGAGCTTCAGAGAGGAAGCCACAGCTGAGGACGCAGTCCAAGGACGGATAATTTTTTCACACATGGGGAGTTGTTCAGAACTCGGTATAAGAACTTATACAAAAATATAGAGTGATGATAATTAAGTCAGTGGCGGTAACGGCTCACACGGCAAGCTTGCAGCAGGCAGACCACTGTGTACCGTGGCCACAGACAAACTATACAAATAATGATGGAGTTTGGGTAAACATGGAGTTCTCTAGGAGGCTCGACTGGCTGGAGATAAAACTGGGCTGAGAGCCAAAGCGTAGCAGAGGACTGCACAGAGAAACGCAAACAGAATTACTCACAGCACAGGAGCAGTCCGATAGTCCAAGGTTCCAGCGAGCAACACACACAATCCCTCAGAGACACGGGACAGTCATACGGCAATTAACATCCGTATGACTAGCACAATGGACCAGCAATGCTTGACTGGCAAAGGCTGCCTCAGTACAAGCATTGCTAGCACCACCAATTTGGCACATCTGGGCGAGGCGCGGGAAAGACAATTACCACGGAGAATCAGCTGGCTGTCAAGAGAGAGGGGGCGTGGTCGGACCGGCAAGTGTTAGACAATGCCCACACGAATGTAGGTCAAAGAGGCTGCCTAACAGCTGTTGGCCAGAGCGGTGGCTACGGGCACAGAAAAGAAAAAGAACAAAGACATAAGCACAAGAACTCAAAAGATAATACATAAATCACCCGATACCCAAGCCACAGAGAACGGTCAGAACCGAGCCTACAGGAAACACCGGCTTGGTTCATGACACTTTTCAATATCATTACTTACCCTAACTAGAGCATCCACTGTGGATCTTCCTCTTCTAAAACCATTCTGAAAGTTGTTGATTACTTGTTTTTGCTCTAGTACATACAGTGGGGCAAAAAAGTTTTTAATCAGCCACCAATTGTGCAAGTTCTCCCACTTAAAAGATGAGAGAGGTCTCCAATTTTCATCATAGGTATACCCCAACTATGAGAGACAAAATGAGAAAAAAAAATCCAGAAAATCACATTGTCTGATTTTTAAAGAATTTATTTGAAAATTATGGTGGAAAATAAGTATTTAGTCAGCTACAAACAAGCAAGATTTCTGGCTCTCACAGACCTGTAACTTCTTCTTTAAGAGGCTCCTCTGTCCTCCACTCGTTACCTGTATTAATGGCATCTGTTTGAACTCGTTATCAGTTTAAAAGACACCTGTCCACAACCTCAAACAATCAGACTCCAAACTCCACTATGGCCAAGACCAAAGAGCTGTCAAAGGACACCAGAAGCAAAATTGTAGACCTGCACCAGGCTAGGAAGACTGAAGCTGCAATAGGTAAGCAGCTTGGTGTGAAGAAATCAACTGTGGGAGCAATTATTAGAAAATGGAAGACATACAAGACCACTGATAATCTCCCTCGATCTGGGGCTCCACGCGAGATCTCACCCCGTGGGGTCAAAATGATCACGAGAACAGTGAGCAAAAATCCCAGAACCACACGGGGGGACCTAGTGAATGACCTGCAGAGAGCTGGGACCAAAGTAACAAAGGCTACCATCAGTAACACACTACGCCGCCAGAGACTCAAATCCTGCAGTGCCAGACGTGTCCCCCTGCTTAAGTCAGTACATGTCCAGGCCCGTCTGAAGTTTGCTAGAGAGCATTTGGATGATCCAGAAGAGGATTGGGAGAATGTCATATGGTCAGATGAAACCAAAATAGAACTTTTTGGTAAAAACTCAACTTGTCGTGTTTAGAGGAGAAAGAATGCTGAGTTGCATCCAAAGAACACCATACCTACTGTGAAGCATGGAGGTGGAAACACTATGCTTTGGGGCTGTTTTTCTGCAAAGGGACCAGGACGACTGATCCGTGTAAAGGAAAGAATGAATGGGGCCATGTATCATGAGATTTTGAGTGAAAACCTCCTTCCATCAGCAAGGGCATTGAAGATGAAATGTGGCTGGGTCTTTCTGCATGACAAAGATCCCAAACACACTGCACGGGCAACGAAGGAGTGGCTTTGTAAGAAGCATTTCAAGGTCCTGGAGTGGCCTAGCCAGTCTCCAGATCTCAACCGCATAGAAAATTTTTGGATGGAGTTGAAAGTCTGTGTTGCCCAGCGACAGCCCCAAAACATCACTGCTCTAGAGGAGATCTGCATGGAGGAATGGGCCAAAATACCAGCAACAGTGTGCGAAAACCTTGTGAAGACTTACAGAAAATGTTTGACCTCTGTTATTGCCAACAAAGGGTATATAACAAAGTACTGAGATGAACATTTGTTATTGACCAAATACTTATTTTCCACCATAATTTGCAAATAAATTCTTTCAAAATCAGACAATGTGATTTTCTGGATTTTTTTTTTCTCATTTTGTCTCTCATAGTTGAGGTATACTGTATACCTATGATGAAAATTGGAGACCTCTCTCATCTTTTAAGTGGGAGAACTTGCACAATTGGTGGCTGACAAAATACTTTTTTTTTTTTCCACAATATCTTTATTGAACCTTTTTTTTTTTTTTAACAAACATGATACAAACAATCAAACACTAACGCTAAAGTACTACAAAAAAAAAAAATGCACTAAAAACACCAACAACCACCAACAAAATCAAGTCTTCAACAATGCTCCTCTGTTTAGTCTAGACAATCCAATACATAAGTATACATATTATGTTCACCAGTTTGGAATTTACAAGGTCCACACACATCATTCACCTTCTTCTTCAAGAGTTATGTTTAAATTTTTTACATAATCAATAAAAGGTCTCCATATATTCTCAAACACAATTTCCTTTGATTTCAGTATATATGTTATTCTTTCTAATGGAAGGTTTGTTAACATCTGTCTTAACCACTGAGTCACATCTGGTCTATGAGTCTTTTTCCATAATAGTGCAATACATTTTTTGGCATTAAGCAAACTGAGGTCTATGAATGTTCTTTCACTTTTATTAAAATTATGCTTTTCTGGGTACAGACCCAACAAAAACAGTTTAGGATTCAATATGATTTGTTTTGAGATTATTTTTTCAATTGTTACCCTCACCTCTTCCCAAAACATTCTTATTAATCTACATTCCCATAAACAATGAAATAGGGTTCCTTTACTTTCCATGCATTTTGTGCATGTATCTGGTATATTTTTGTAATATCTATTTAACTCCTCCGGTGTAACATACATCCGCATTAACCATTTGAAATGTATCAATTTAAGGCGTGCATTTATTGATTTGGTTTGAGCTTCTGTACAAGCCAATTCCCATTGTTCCTCCGAAATTTCAATTTGCAGATCTTCTTTCCAGTAGTTTAATCTTTTCAGTGAATTTTCACTTGAAGATAGTGTCAATGAGTTATAAAACTCTGAAATAATACCCTTTCTTTTACTATCTTTCATCATCATTTTTTCCAAGGATGAATAAATAGGTCGAGTGAGAGCTTTATTTTGATTTGATCGAATAAAGTTTCTAAGTTGAAGATATTTAAAAAAATGTGTTCTATTGAGATTAAATTTGATCCTCAGCTCTTCAAAAGACATTATGTTGTCTGCACATGGCAAATATAAATCCTAAATCTTTTGTATCCCTTTTAAATTCCATACTTTAAATACAGCGTCCGCTCTCCCTGGTTTAAAATATTGATTACCCCATATTGGACTAAATTGTGACAATAACTGTGGTTCTTTTAAATAGTTTTTAGCTTCACACCATATTTTGATCATATGCTTTACAAATGGATTTTTAACTTGTTTTTGTAATTTTTTTGCCGAATCTGAGTATATGAATATGGGAAGAGGTAAAGGTAAATTGTATGATTCCATTTCAGTCCAGTGAGGGAGATCATTTGATGAAAAATAATATGTCATAGACCTCAGTTGTGCCGACCAATAATACAACATAAAATTTGGACATTTCAGACCTCCACGATCAAATGGTAAATATAATAAAGACAAACGTAATCTAGCCCTCCTGTTGTTCCATATAAATTCCACTAACTTTTTTTTTATTCTTGAGAATAGATCTAAAGGTGGTGATAAGGGAATGTATTGAAATAAATAAAGTATTTTAGGTAAAATATTACTTTTAAGTATATTGATTCTCCCGATCATCGACATTGGTAGTGACATCCATCTCTGAGTTAACTCATTGATATCTGACATTAAGGCTTCATAGTTGACGCTGGCGACTGATTCTAGCTTAGGCATAATTTGGATTCCTAAATATTTAAACTGATTTACAACATTGAATTGATTTGCCTCAGGGGCTGGGTAATTTCTCTGGGTCTCATTTAGCATTAATATTGAAGATTTAGTTTTATTTATTTTATATCCTGATATTTCCCCAAAATTCTTTATTAAATTCAACAAGGTTGGAATTGATTTTTTTAGATTCGACATAAACAAAATTATATCATCGGCGTACAGGGAGATTTTATGTTCTGTTGGTCCAACTTTAATTCCATATATTTGTGAATGTAAACGTATCGCTATCGCTAAAGGTTCAATTGCCATAGTAAACAGTAAAGGTGAAAGTGGACAGCCTTGTCGACATCCTCTATTGATTTTTATTGGTTTTGAAATATTGTTATTTGTTAGGATTTCTGCTGTAGCATTATTGTATATTATTTGAACCCATTTTATGAAATTATTTCCAAGTCCAAACCTTTGTAGGACTTCAAAAAGAAAGGGCCATTCAACTCTATCAAAGGCCTTTTCGGCGTCCAATGATAGGAGAGCTGTATCCGGTGCTTCTTTATTAAAATAAATAATATTAAATAGTCTTCTTACATTATGGAAGCCTTGTCTACCCTTTATAAAGCCATTCTGATCTCGATTAATAATATTTGGTAAAATTTCTTGTATTCGTCTTGCTAAAATTTTACAGATTATCTTAAGGTCGGCGTTTAATAGGCTTATTGGTCTCATATTTTCACATTTATTAGAGGGCTTACCTGGTTTTGGCAGCAGTATAATTAAGGCATTATTTATGTATGATGGTAAATTATTATTTTGAAATGCTTCTAAAACCATTTCCAAAAAAGGTTTTATTAATTTATTCTTAAATTTTTTATAAAGGTCAACTGGAAGACCATCTGGTCCTGCACTTTTTCCTGATTTCATATTATCAATGGCTAGCCCAACTTCTTCTTGACTAATTTTAGACTCCAATATCTCCCTGTTTTCATTTGGTATACACGGTATAGATAGTTCGTTCAAAAACCCATTTAGTTTTGTTAAATCAGGTTCATTTTTGGTATCATATAATTTTTCATAGTAATCTCTAAAGGCTCTATTAATTTCTAAAGGATCTATAACTACCTGTCCGTTACTTATAATACTGGTAATTGGTGTTTTAATTTCCAATTGTTTAATCTGCCATGCTAATAATTTTCCTGATTTTTCACCTTGTTCATAAAAAGATTGTTTCAATCTTAGAAGACTCGAGGCAGCTCTATTCGCTGATTTTTTGTCGTATTCAGCTCTCAAAATCAGTAATTCATTCTCCAACCTTGGGTCACTTCCTGCATACACTTTTTCCTGAAGACTTTTTATTTTATGTTCCAATTTAGCTCTCTCCTCTCGAGTCTTCTTAGATTTTGATCCTGTATAACTAATAATATGTCCCCTAATAAAAGCTTTGAAAGCCTCCCACTTTACACATGCTGATGTTTGTGTAGTATTGATGTCAAAGAACTCGTCTATCTGTTTTTCTATATACTTGACAAATTCCTCATCCTGAAGCCATTTATGCTGAAATTGCCATCTACCTGATTCCTTTGTCAATTTTTTATCTACATATATTAGACAACAGGGTGCATGATCAGAGATCACGATGTTATCATAAAAGCAGTTTTGAATCTTGGACCTTAATTCTGTGGAAATCAAAAAATAATCAATACGTGAGAATGTCTTGTAGGTACTGGAATAACAAGAATAGGCTTTAACTTGTGGTTTCATTTCTCTCCATATATCTAACAATCTCAATTCTTTCATAAAATGATTAATAGTCATCCTACATCCAATGTGCGTACAATCCAGTCCTGTTGATCTATCCACACCTGGATTCAATGTACAATTAAAATCCCCTGCTATTATATGTTGCCCTGTAAGTGATGATAAGATGAGAAATAAATTAGCAAAGAACTTCTGATCATCTATATTGGGACCATATAAGTTCACAAGATTTATATTTTCTAATAGCAAAGAACCTTGAATGATTACATATCTTCCAAATTTGTCTCCAATTACATTTTTCACTTGAAAAGGAACTGATTTATGTATGAGAGTCATAACTCCCCTGGCTCGGGATGAAAATGAAGAGGTGAATACACTTCCCTGCCATCTACTCCTAATTCTTTTAACATCCTCCTCTATCAGATGAGTTTCTTGTAAAAACACAATTCTTGAACCCATGTCCTTTATTTTATTCATAACTTGTTTAAGTTTTTTTAAATTTTGTAGACCTCTGCAATTCCATGAAGTTAAATTAAGATTAACACTTTGGTCCATGATCAATAGAGAGTTTGGGATTACCTTGCAGTGTAAACATGCTCATACAGAGAAGCAAAAACATGAGTGGTTGAACATTCATCCTACAAACTACACACAAACAAATTTCCCCTTCCCACACTTGTGGCAAACCCCCCAAAATCAAAAGAAAAATTTTGTCTCCCGATATAGCCATCGACCGTTCCACACCCACGGGGAACAGCCTAAGCCACTCCTTCTTCATCCTCCCAATCACCCTAACTCTACTGCTTTTAATGACGTAACATTAACTCTCCTCTGTAGTTTTCCAACTTAACTCCAAAATTTTTAACAACTTTGTACATCATAGTTTTTTTTTTGTTTGTTTGTTTTGTTTTTGTTTTGTTTTTTTAATATATAATACAATCTATATTTTGTAAACTTACTATTTACTTCAAGTCAGTCAGATGCCTGTGCAAATGCTTAATTATTCTACCTTATATTTTGTTCATGCTTAGCTCCCACCAGTCTCTTCTTCTTCTTTGATCTTCTTGATGAACTCCTGCGCCTCCTCTGGGGTCTTGAAGATGTGGGTTCTGCCCTCATACGTGGTCAGCAGTCTCGCAGGATAGATTACACCATGACGAATCCCAAAGTTGCGCAGCTCCTTACGTACGGGATCAAACTGCTTCCTCAATTGCTGGATTCCTGTGGCCAAATCTGGGTAGAACCGCACCTGCTGGTCCTGGTGTTTAATCTCTCCTTTTTTAGCTCGTGCAGCGTTGAAGATCTTCATCCTGTCTCTGTTGCTAAGAAACTTCATAATTAAGGTCCTCGGCGGTCCCTTATCTCTCCGTGGGCCAATACGATGTGCTTTTTCCAGAACCACTGCTGATTGCAACTCCTCGCTGCCCAGCACCTCCGGAATCCACTTTTCCAGAAAGGAACATACGTCCCGACCTTCTGATTCCTCTGGAAGACCCACCAGCCTCAAATTATTCTGTCTCGACCGAGATTCCAAATCCAAAATATTATCTTCCAGAGATTTATTTTTTTTTTCCAAAGTGCGCACCTTTAATTGAAGACGGGTGACGTCATCTTCAGCACTAGCGAGACGGAGCTCCATCTGCGCCGTTCGTTCTACACAGTCACCCAATTCCTTTCTTATTCCTTCCAACGCTGTCATAATCCCATCAAATCTAGAGGAAAAGTCCGCTCTCATTGAACTCATGGCAGCCATCAGTGCATCTGCGCCATTCCCCGCAGATATCGCAGCGTTGCCAGCCTCCTCCGCCATATATGGAGTTTTGTTTACTGCGTCACAGACCTGAAAGTTCGTTAATTTGGACTGTTTCGGCGGCTCGCTTTTTCCTTTTCCTGGTTTTCCAGCCTTAGGCTTCGCCGACATATCTTCGCCCAAATGCTGGGATACGTTCTGTCCCAAATGAGAGAGTTATTTGCCGATTTTTTTTTTTCCAGGAGCAGAGCAGAGCGAGACACGTCCGTCCTACGTGGCAGCCATAACCGGAAGTGACAAAATACTTTTTTACCCCACTGTATGACAGTCTGCAAACTAACACCTTCTTCATCCATTTCCCTAAGTGTGACGTTAATGCTATTGGCTTGTAGTTGCCTGGATGAGCTGGATCTTTCCCTGGCTTATTAAATGGTAAAATTGCAGCCTTTTTCCACCCACTTGGGTCAACCCCCTCCTTCCATATTCTGTTAAACAATTTCAGCACCAGTTCCATTGATTGCATAGGTAACTGCCAGAACACAGCATAGCTTAATTGATCATATTCTGGAGCTGTGTATTCACTATCTTGCAAAGCTCTCTTAAGTTCTGACATTGTGAGCTCAAGGTCTAACGCAGTCATATCTTCTTGTTCTTCTTCTTTTAGATTTGATTGGTGGTTGGCAACCAGCTTACAGGTGCATTACTGCCACGTACTTATCATCTTTCATTTCCTTTTTTTTAAGTTTCCATTTTCTCTGAGTTTATGCTCCCTTCGCCATCTATGACTCGCACCAAGATTTCTCCTCTATGCACTGTTGCAAATGCTCTACCTAGGACTTCTGCCTTTTCTTTGATACAGCCATCTTGTCCCCATCCACTAGAGCTGGAATTTTAACTGATACCCTTTTCCCACTCATTTTTTTAAAACATACCCCAGACATCACCTAATTCTGTTTTCCTACCAAGGGTGGAACAAAATCCTCTCCATGTTGACCTTTTCCTGTCACATGGAAATCACACACACTCACATGCACATCTGCTCAGACTCTGGGGCATAAAGGCCACACATAGAGAATAATTGTTCACAAAACGCACCAAAAATATATTAGACATAAAATGTGAAAGAATAATATACAGGAATATGAAATTATTCCCCCACCCCCCAATGCTTAAAAAGCATCAGAGATGAAACATTATGGCCTCTAAAACCTCAATGGTTCCTAACCTCATTGCTAAGTTCCGGTGTGTTTTATGCAAGAAGCATTTAATTGCTGTGGTGGAAATTTATTATTCACATGTTCATCATGGTGGAAATTTACTGCTATATACCAATCTGTTGTGTAATTTAGGTGATGTGCAGTTATGTTTAAATGTCTTTCTTCTTCTGAATAATTATTGCTAATACATGCCCTGAGTGTAACTATGGTCAGTGGAATAGTTGTTGTCAGAAGGTTCTAGTACTTGCTAGGTTTGAAGGCTACTTCCAGAATGTTCTCGTACTTTCTCAGCCAGTTTCTATGTATCCATATAAGGTAATGTGGGGGAGTGCTCTGAGGGTGCCTATAAAAACCAGGAGCCTCCTTTGTTTAAGCAGAGCAGTACAGAAGCTTCAGGTAGGCTGTTTCTTCGCTTCTTTCCTGCCGGCAGTAATAAAGGGAATTCAGCATGGCAGATAAGTCTGATTATTTTCTCCAGGACCTTATAAGTGGGCTAGGAAATATTCGGTTTCATTCCAAAAGATTGTAACTTGCTTTTCAATAAGGAAAGTTGACCATCGACCTCGCTGCCCCCTCCCCCAGCCCCCGAGCGCCCTTTGAATGTTTCATTTCCTGGGGAGCATGGAACAATAAAGCCTTTTGTCCAACTCAATTTAACCAATTTAAGCAATCAGCAATTTGATGAGGTAGGTTAGAGTATAAATGTATAATGATAAGTGTAAAATCTAGCAAAATCACAATGAAGATCAATAAAAGGATTATATGACAAGATAATATGGATTGAATATACAGTATATATGGGCAGCACGGTGGTGCAGTGGTTAGCACTGTTGCCTTACAGCTAGAAGGTTCCTGGTTCAAATCCCCAGGCTGGCAGGGGTTGGAACCTTTCTGTGTGGAGTTTGCATGTTCTCCCTGTGCTGCGTGGGTTTACTGCGGGGGCTTCGGTTTCCTCCCACAATCCAAAGACATGCATGTTAGGTTAATTGGTTGTTCTAAATTGTCCCTAGATATCTGTTTCCTATAGGCCCTTAGAATAGAGGGTTAGTATTAGTGAAAATCGCTTTGAGTGGTCTTTGTGACTAGAAAAGCGCTATATAAGTGCAGGTTAGTTAGTTAGTTAGTTAGTTATATATAGGTGATGAAGATATATGTGTGTTAACAGCTTTAATCTATAAATGTCAGTATCTTAATGTGTAAAAGTGTAATTAAGCAATCAGAAAACAAAACAACAATCATAACAATAAAACTGCATAGTGAATATATATAGTGATTAACAATGTGGTGATTATAAATATAATACGATAAAAGCAAAGTGAAATGAAAACCCCAAACAATAATGAAAGGCAATATCTCAGAACTTCAAATATGCTTTTGTAAATGGTACATTTCAAATTCACATCATGAGCATGCATCTCCTCTCGGTTTTCTGCATGTCAGTCATACTTTTACTCTGTACTCTTGAGTCATGAAAAGACACTTTAAGTTGGTGTTGCTTCCCCATCATCTCCAGCGGTGGCATCATGATACATAACCAAGTTCACATGAACAAGTCTCATCATCATACTGCGGATACAGGGAATGACACAGAAAAAAACCAAAACTATCACCACAAGAACTACTGTCAGGCTTATGACGAGACTCCCCCATGAAGAAAATAACCAATTCATCCAATGCTGTGCATCAGTAACATTATCCTTGGCCCCAGCAGCTTGTAAAGCAGTAAGGTGGCGTATGGCTGAAGCAATAACATGACCATCTGCATCATTCTCAGGGATAAAAGTACAACAGTACTGATCCACGACTGACCCCACGGGCGGCAGTCGACTGATCAAGTACCATTCTATTTTGTGTCATCATAAGCCTCATGGCTGTCATCTCTTCCCTTTCACTTGCCCAAGCAGATAAGGAAAAATTCACAAAGGACTGTAGTCTATAATTAAGGGTCTCAATCCACAAGGTGTTCTTTGCCACTCCCACCCAAGGAAACAATGACTGAAGAACCTTTTGTCCTGTGCTCTATATCTTGAACTGCTCTGGCACATCTGTACCCCAAATGGAATCATGCGGTGCAAAAGTGGAATCCTGTAGTAGGAAAGCATCTCTTTTTACCCTGCCCACCTGGCTTGCTGACATAATGAGGGTGTGATCAGTTACAAGGACAGGGGCACAAACTCCTGTCCAACCCATAGGCAAATGGGAATATGCCCTATGACCACACAGCCACCAACCACCTGTCACCATGTGTGCGCCGTATATGTAAAAATTGCAGATAGCAGCACTGCAGAGCTCTTGCAGGGTGACAGGTCCAGTATGACAACAGTAAATTTGCGGGCACCACCTGCTCATTTTGTTGGTCAGGGTGTCGGCAGTACAGGGGCGAGATACACTGTACACCACTGCACACTGAGAAAGGGGTAAGTTGCCCAGAGGGTTATTGCCATTTCCCTTCAAACAGAATGAGAAGTTCTCTGATGAAATTAACCTCGCCCTTACAGAGTAAGGGGTGTCATAGTTTTCCTGATCAGTGGAGTAATGAAAGTTCTTACAAGTGCGATTCAGAATAATATTTCTTGTGTAATCTCTGTACATAGCTTTCTGTAAGAAGCAGACAGCTTGTGATGGCTCCATTGCTCTAGCCGTAACAGAAGTCTGCCCAGTTGATAGTGGCACTAAGGAATAAACATAACAGTTGGAGCGATTAGCTGATTTAGCTGTGTAGTTAGCATATCTCCACCAGATATTGGCAGCATAATCATGGTCATGATGGCCTGGAACTTCCAGCCAGTCATGTTGTGTGTGTAACATCTCTAGCCCTACGGTGTGTGGGTTGTGGAGCAGCAAAAAGAAACTAAAGCAGAAGTGTCACCACAAGGATGATGATGATGATAAAGAAACAACAACACCCACACCATTTAATTATTGACTGTCTTTCTCCTGCTTCTTGTCTCTCCATGATAAACAAACACTTGCTTCGCTATTTTAAGCCATTGCTGGACACTAGGGAGCGCCATCAGCCAACACTTGTATAGAGAAACAATTAAACAGTCACTTGCTGAAGGTCTTTAGTGAGATAAAGTTTGCAGTGTATATTAAACAGTCTCTAGATGAGAGTTGTGAGTGGGGTAAAGATTGCAATGTGTTAAATGCACCCAAGAGTCCCGTCCTTCAACTTTCACAGCTGTTGCCATTGACAAGACAACTCTATGTGGTCCTTGCCAGGGTGAGTCAGTCCAGTTCTTCTTTTTGATGACCTTGATAAGGACAAGGCCCCCTGGCTTGGCCAAGATTGGTGCAGCTTCCTCATGAACCCTCCTAGGGAGAGTGGCAGCAAAAACATCTCTGTTAGTCAACATCCTTCTCATGTAATCAGCTAAACACACCTCCTCATCACTTGACTTGAATGGTCTTAATGGTGGGAGCAAGTATGGTTTGCCATACATGATTTCAAATGGAGACAACCCCCCTTTGGTGGGAATTATCCTCATGTTAAACAAATCTAATGGAAGGCAATATATCCAATTTTGCCCTGTTTCTGCCATTGTTTTTCTAATCCTTTCTTTAATGGTTCCATTTGTGCGTTCCACCAATCCTGCAGATTGTGGATGGTAGTCTGAATGATTTTTTAAATTAATGTTGAGTGCTGTGCCTAAGTGTGATATGACTTGATTTACAAAGTGTGTACCATTATCTGAGTAAATTTTCTCAGGTATTCCAAACCTAGGTACAATTTCGGCCAGCAATTTCTTTGCCACTGTGATTGCATTTGGGTGAGTACAAGGAAAAGCTTCCGCCCACTTGGAAAACATATCACAAATAACCAAACAGTATTTCTTGCCTTCACACTTATTTAATTCAATGAAGTCCATGCAAATGTTTTGAAATGGATAAGTGGAGGCTGGAAAAGTGCCTCTTTCAGGTCTGACATTTCCTTGTGCATTGTTTTTTGCACAAATTAGACATTTTTTACAGAATTGAGTGGCAAACTGGCTAAACCCATAGGCAGTAAAGGTTTTGTTTAATGTAGAAACCATCCCCCCCTTTGCTACATTTGAAACGCCATGCAGCAAAGTGGAGACCTGATGAAACAGTTTGCGTGGCAGAATTGGCTTGTTTTTGTTACATTTGTAGAGCTTTGCGGTGTCATCAGAGGTGGCTCCCTTTTTTATCCACCTGTAGATTTCAGCTTGTGGTGCTGCTTTTTGTGCTCAATGAGAATGTCATGTCAGTGTCAGAATGGAATCAGATTTGTCTTGTGTTGGTTTTAAGCCTTGTGCAACAGCTTTTGATGATTGATCTGCAAAGTAATTGCCTTGAGAGACGGGATCAGTGCCGTTTGTGTGTGCTGCACATTTGCATATGGCTAGTTGTGATGGAAGGTTGACACTTTCAAGCAGCTCCAAAATAAGATCTTTATGCTGAAATGGCTTTCCTGTTGATGTGATCATGCCTCAGTTTTTCCATTGCTGTGCAAAATGATGAATGGTTGAAAATGCATACTGGCTATCAGTGTAGACAGTGAGTTTTTTATTTTGGCCTAATTTACATGCTTCAGTCAGAGCAATCAGCTCTGCTGCTTGTGCTCAGTAATGTGATGGAAGTTTTTGGGCTTTCAAAACTGTGTCATGAGTGACAACTGCATAACCAGACAGATTTGACCCATCACAGTCACGTTTTGATGATCCGTCTACAAAAAGTGTGAGATCTGAATTATCCAAAGGCGTGTCCTGTAAATCAGGATGTGGTAGTGTTTCATTTTCAATTTCTGCCAAACAGTCATGAGGTTCACCCTCTGTGGAAATTGGTAAGAAGCCCGCTGGATTTGTCACTGTGCAACGTTCAATGGTTAAATGAGGCTGTGACAGTAACACTGTCATGCATGCAAGGTGTCTGGATGGGGAGAGAACTGATATTTTGCTCTAGGACAAAATGACTGACACTGCATGTGTGACCTTTAGGGTCAAGGGATGGAAAAGAACAATCCCTGCTGATGCTTGAGTTGCCATTGATGCAGCTATTATGGCCTGCACACACGGAGGCAGGGCCCTTGCAACAGGGTCAAGCCTCGTGGAGTAGTCAGCCACTGGACGTATTTTTGTACCGCTTGGTTGAAGGAGCACTGACGTCATGTGTCCCTCCCTACAATCAGCCATTTGAATAAATGGCTTCTTGTAGTCAGGGAGTGCCAAAACGGCGGTGCTGACCAAAAGTTTTTTCATCCTGATAAATTCCTCTTCTGCCTCAGGTGTCCACTCAATTTTGTCCACCTGTGCCATGGGCTTTTTGTAAATGAGATCAGACAATGGTTACATTTCAAATGAATAATTTGCAATCCAGGAGCGACGGTAATTTAAAGTTCCCAAAAATGACATCATGTCTCTCTTTGTGATCCGTTTTGGTGCTGACAAAATAGCCTCTTTATGGGCGGGATCAACATGTCTGCCCTCTGCTGACAAGATGTGGCCTAGGTACTTGACTTCTGTTTTCCACAATTGCAATTTGGCTTTGTTTACTTTATGACCTTGCTCAGCTAGAAATTTCAATAGGGCAATGGTGTCCTTTTTCACGTGTTTTCATCAGGAGATGCCAGCAAAATGTTGTCAACGTATAGGAGCAACTGACTCCCATGAGGAGGAACAAACTGTGCCAAGTTTGCTGACATTACCTGTGGAAAAATCTTGTAGTTCGTAAAGATACTTCTTGAGTTCTTGTCTGTTTGCTATAAGACTCCTCGCATTCCACTGTAGTATGTGCAAGATCTTAAGTTTCAACATGTGCATTCTCCCCAGTTTCAGCTGTCTTCTTCTTCTTTTAGATTTGATTGTCATGATTGGCGGCTGGCAACCAGCTTACAGGTGCATTACCGCCATGTACTTCACTCTATATCATCACTCTATCTGGTCAGGAGCTGTAGTCCTTATCGCCACGTACTTCACTCAGTAAACATCACTCTATGTATCAAAAGTCAGAATTCTTCTCGGTTGGCAACCTCTTCATCTTGTTCACTCTATTTTTGTATAAGGAGTTCTTTTAAGGGTTCCGCAATGGTTTTGATTCTGTCACTTTTCTTCTTTAGCTGTGCTGCAACATTAATGGTGTGGCAGATAAAAGCTACAAAGCAAAGTTTGTCCTCTTAACTATCAATGTGTCATCATCTGTTTTGCATTTGTGAACACAAAAATTCCCTTTGAACTGAACTTCTTTGAGGAAGGCCTGTTGTGTTTCTAACCATTCCTGCCTCTCTGTCTTTAAAGCTTCTGCATATGAGATTTTCTTACTTATGGAAAAAAAAAAATGGGTTGCTGCTGTAGCAAGCAGCAGAGCACAGGGGAAGATGAAACTATTCAGCAGGTAGAAAAAACAGTATGTTTTGCTGTAGTGGTTGTAGGGCACAGCAAGATGAAATTGAAATCTATGTGTTGTCTGGTGATGGTACTTATTCTAATTTCCTGGGCTTGTCTAGCTTCCCGCTGCACAACACATCCTCCATATGCAGCACTGTTGTCACAGCCGCAGTTGCAACACTTTACTTTGGCGTCCTTTTCACATTTAAAATATTCATGCTCCCCTCCACATAAGATAAGATATGCCTTTATTAGTCCCACAATGGGGAAATTCCAGGATTGCAACAGCACAGGGATAGCAACACTCAGAGCAACAATCAGAAGGCAAGAAAAAACATCTAGTACATCTTAACTTTCCCTTACATTGCTGAGCAGTGTGACCCATCCTTTGACATCTGTAGCACCTGAGTGGCTTTGGGACATATTCTCTGACACTGTAATACAGGTATCCTATTTGACCCGATTTAGGGAGTGTTCCCTCAAACTGAATCATTACAGACAGTGTATCCTCCAGTGAACTTTCTCTTTTACTCTTTAGCCTTTTCACATCCTTCACCTTTCCTCCTTGAATCTCGTTTTTCACTTCTTCCATAGACATGCTCAAAGGGACACCTGATATAACTCCCCTCAAGTTTGCTGTTGCACCAGGAACATGAGCCTTCATTTGTTCTCCTTTTAGACATGTCATTGTCAGTATTTTCTCTTGTTTATGTGATGCATGTATTAATAGCCGGTTATTAAAGAACTTTGCAAACTTAACTCTCCCAATTTCTTCCTCAATTGCTTTTGTTAGCTTAACAGGGTGATAGTGCCCCGCACCCTGATCATCAAACTGCCATCCATGTTGGCTAGTTCGTGTTTTCTTAGCATTGTTACTTCTTTCCGCATCACTCTCATCTGACCAGCTTCTAGCTCTTGCTTTTCTTTCTACCTCCCTAGCTTCTCTTTTCTGCCTCACAGATCTGGGTACCATCCACTCCATCTCATTTTTATCAAGCCTGTCAGTTAGATGCCATAATGTTACAGTCAGAGTACAGTTTATGCTATCCACCACAAACAAATCACTCCTACCACCAACCGAACACAGACGCAAATGCCATCTCAACCTTCCACCTGTTGAAGTCCATCCGCCGCCTTAATGGTCCTGGTGATTTCCAGGAAAAAGTTGGTCATCAGAAGAGTGCTGGTCAGGCTGGTTGCCAACCTCCAATCATGTGCCTATTCTTCTTCTTTTAGATTTTATTGGTGGTTGGCAACCAGCCTACAGGTGCATTACCACCACTGACTTGATTATCATCCGCGCACTTCATCACTCTATATAATTCAAGAAATATCTGTGTCTGTCTGTCACGACCATAGGACTCGCTAAAAGATCATAGGATCACCTATGATCTCTACATGATGTCTATATCTGTGTGTGTGATCAAAGGCAGGCATCTTCTTCTTTTAGATTTGACTAGTACATACCCGTGCATACCCGTCCATGCCCGTAGAAACCAAGTATAAGCATTTCTGCATGCCCGTTGCTGAAGGGTCTCCTCCTCTCTCAGATGGCTGTGTTGTTCACAGTCATGCCTGCGTCGCTCGAACCTGAGGTGTTTCATCTTCACGGCATCTTTTTCTGATGTGCAGTAGTTCTCCTCATTGTATTGCTCTCCATCTGGTGGGTCTTCTTCGTTCAGACCACTGGTTGAGGGATAGGTGTGTTGTAATTCCAGTTCATGGGCAGGATCATGAAAATAGATCTGAGCAAAAAGTGGCTTTCGATCCTGTTTAGGAAGGCCCGTGCATGCCCGTAGCAACCAAGAAACCAGAGCACCCGGAGAAAATCAGCGCTTTGTTTGGCATTTTACACATTTGTAGTGTTGACCGGCATTCTTCAAGGTTACACATTTTTACTGTCCGCGCCTCTTTAAAAACGACATTGCTGAGAAAGCGACGCTTTTTCTTTCTTCATCTTGAGCAAGAATATGAAGACTGCTTGATCTGGCAACTCTGCTTGTGGCAACATAGAATTGGCCATGGCTGCAGAAATCTGTTGTGCAGAAAACAAGAATGCACTGTAAAGACTGGTCCTGTGACTTATTCACCTTTGCAATTTTGAGCCATATGACATCATAAAGACACACGAGTAATGGTCTATATGACATCATAAAGACACATTTGTCTATGTGCCTTCATATAAACATCATATCTTTATGACGACATCACGAATATCTTTATGATAGCATCATGAGTCCTATGATGCCTGAGTTCATTGGACATCCTATGATGATCAGGCAGAGATCATAGGCCGTCCTATGATGTCCTATAAACGTGATAGACAGACACACACAGAGATTTAGAGTGATAGAGTGATTGGCAGTTGGCAGCCAACTTACAGGTGCATTATTGCGACCTACCAAATGCTTGTTACTCACGATCATAGGACATCAAAGATCAAAGGCAAGCATCACTCACGATCATAGGACTCACTATGACATCATCAAATATCAAAGGCAGGCATCACTCACACTCACTCATGATCATAGGACCTCAAAGATCAAACGCAGTCATCACTCACAATCGTAGGACTTGCGATGACACCAACAAAGATCATAGGACTCGTCAAAGGCAGGCATCACTGAACGAGTGCTGACGTGCTTGCTTACACCCTTACTTACACCTGCTTTCTACGGGTATGCAGAAATACTTGCTTATACTTGGTTTCTACGGGCATGCGCAGGTATGCACGGGCATGCACAGGTATGCACTAGTTTAGAATTGATTAGTCAATTTGGTGTTTTCTCTGGGTTTACTGTGAATAAAGATAAATCATCATATGTTCCGAAGTGACCAGGAAAGAAATCCAGTAATGCCACATCCATTTAATAATGCCAAAGATGGATTTATCTATTTGGGCAATAAAATCACACCCCTGTTAAAAACAATCAGCTCAGCAATTTACGAGCCCATACTAACCAAATTATCGGAGGATATTACAAGATGGTCAACTTTGCCTCTCTCCATAATAGGAAGAATAAATACAATTAAAATGAATATACTCCCAAAATTTTTATGTATGTTTCAATCAATTCCATTGGCTTCACCAGCTAAATAAAAAGCACCAAGGTGCTGTGCCTCGGTGTCTGTGGCATGGTAGCATAGGCGACTGCATAAAAGTGGCACTCTGACCTCTACTGGCCCGGCATAATTATTACATTTCCTGTTTTCGTGGCTGCATTGACAAGTGTTTTCTCCTCTTCTTCTTTGCAATTTGATTGGCGGTTGGGAACCAGCTTACAGGTGCATTACTGCCACTGACGTGATTTTCATCACTCCATATCCCCGTATAAGGAGTTCTAACAAGGAGTTCTGAACAACTCCCTATGTGCTAAAAAATTATCCATCCTTGGTAGAAGTCAGGAACGTTGGTGCAACCCCTCTAATTTACAACCTCTACAGTAAAGGTCCACCGAGGACACAGTCCAAGGACGGATAATTTTTTCACACATAAGAAGTTGTTTAGAACTCCTTAAACAAAGATATAGAGTGATGATAATCAAGTCAGTGGTGGTAAGGCACCTGTAATCTGGTTGCCAACTGGCAATTTTCTTCTTCTTTTGGATTTGATTGGTGGTTGGCAATCAGCTTACAGGTGCATTACCACCACTGACTTGATTATCATCACTCTATATCTTTGTATAAGGAGTCCTGAACAACTCCTTAAGTGTGAAAAAATTGTCCGTCCTTGGACTGTGTCCGAGGTGCGGGTGGTAAGCTTCAAGCTGGAGGGCTGTCTGCTCGGTGCATTGACTTCTTGCCACCAACTCTAAAAAAAGAAGACGACAAAGATACAGAGTGATGATAATCAAGTCAGTGGTGGTGGTAATGCACCTTTAGGCTGGTTGTCAACCGCCAATCAAATCTAAAAGAAGAGGAGGAAGAAAAGAAAAAGAAGAAAGGTCAGTCAATAAACTTTCTTTGGGTTCCAGCCCACGTTTGACATAATGTCGGACCCAGGGAGCACACACACACAGGCTCAAGTGCAATACAATTATCTTTATTGTTTTACCAGCAGGTGCGTGTATGCGGTATGTGAGTGTATTGCGGATGAACGAGCTGCAGCCTGGGGCGAGACAGAGCGCCATACAGCCTGGCAACCCTAGGGACAGCGCCAAACACAGATGTTAGATTCAGCCGTGTGATTTATGAATGGGAAACAGACAGGGCTTGCTTGCAGGTGTTTCTGTGCTGGCACCGGCTTGGGCCTTGGGCCTCCTTCCAGGGAGACAGCGTCTGCAGAGCGCACCCGGCGAAGAGCTGTGATGCGCGGCGTGGTGAAGGGAGCGATTCCGCCGCCGCAGGGGAGAGAACCGCCGCCAAGGGATCCACCTGTGCACAGGGGAGTGCCTGGGAGAAAAGGTAAGTTGGAATGTTGAGCTTACGTGCCAACGGAGAGTCCAAAAGATGATGCGCAGGGCTGAGAGGAATCAGGCGTGCGCGGGATGAAGATCGCAGCAAAGCAGACGGCTCCGTGCCGAAGCTCCAGGCAGAGCGGGCTATATACCCCAGGGCTGATTACCCACAGGTGTGCGCGCAGCTGAAGCAGGTGACGGCCCAGAGCAGCGCCTCCCAGTGCTGGCTTACCTGGGTGCACCTGGTGGAAGTCCTTAAGGAGTTGTTTGTCCAGCCCAAACAACTGGCGCACCCAGGACCTCCACTCGGGGCCATACCCCTCCCAGTCCACCAGGTATTGCAGCCCGCAACCCCAGCGGCGGACGTCCAAGATGGAGTTGACTCTCCATGCTGGGTCGCCGTCGATCAGCACAGGTGGGGGTGGAGTCCTAGGAGGGGGGCAGAGTGGGTTGGAGACCGCGGGTTTGACCTGGGAGACGTGAAACGTGGGACAAACACAGAGAGGGGTGGGAGAGCCAGATGCACAGCCACAGGATTCACTACTTTGACAATCGGGAAGGGCCCAATAAAGCGCTTGGCCAGCTTCCTCTTCTCAGTCTTCAGGTTAATATGTTGCGTGGACAACCATACCTGCTGACCCACCTGATACTGGGGAGCAGGCCTCCTGCGTCGGTTCGCCATCCTGGTGTTGTGCTCCGCTGTGCGTAAAAGGGCCTGGCGCTTAGCAGCCCAAAGCCGACGACAGCGCCTCAGGTGCGCGTGGACTGAAGGTACGGCCACCTCCCCCTCCTCTTCGGGGAACAGTGGGGGATCGTAGCCCAGCGACGCCCTGAAAGGTGACATAACGGTTGCAGAAGAGAGAGTCAGGTTATGAGCATACTCAATCCATGGCAGATGGCTGCTCCAGGATGACGGGCTAGAAGCGGTGACGCAGCGCAGAGCGGCCTCCAGCTCCTGATTGGCCCGCTCGCACTGCCTGTTGCTCTGGGGGTGATGGCCAAAGGACAGGCTTACCGTAGCCCCCAAAGCGTTGCAAAAACTTCCATACACTGGACACGAACTGAGGACCCTGGTCCGAGACAGTGTCCGTGGGGATCCCATGCAGACGCACGATGTGCTGCACCAAAAGGTCTGCCGTCTCTCGCGCCGTTGGGAGCCCATGTAGAGGGACGAAGTGGGCGGCCTTCGAGAAACGGTCCATGATGGTCAGCACGGTGTCACAGCTGTTGGATACTGGAAGACCAGTTACGAAGTCCAGGGCGATGTGGGACCACGGCCTCCCAGGGACCGGCAATGGGTAGAGAAGGCCCGCTGGCGGAGATGAAGATGTCTTCCCGGTGGCGCAATGGGGACAGGCACGAACGTAGCCAATGACATCATTCCGGAGACCTGGCCACCAGAACAATCTCTGGAGCAGCTCCACCAGAGGGGAGATCCCAGGGTGGCAGGCGAGCTTTGCTGCGTGGGCCCAGTGGATCACGTCACCCCAAACGGATGGTGGTACAGTCTTCTGGTAGGCCCTCCTCCCAGATCTGGCTCAGTTTCCTGGGCCTTCAGGACCTTGTCCCTGATAGCCCACAACACATGAGGCCAGGAGGATGGTGTGCTCCTGCTTCTCCAAGACCTCCCGAGGCAAACTGCCTGGACAGGGCATCCGGTTTCGCGTTCTTTGACCCCGGGCGGTAGGTGATGGTGAACCTGAAGCGCCCGAAGAACAGGGACCAACGCGCCTGGCAAGCATTCAGGCGCTTAGCCGTCCTCAGGTACTCCCAAGTTCTTGTGATCAGTCCATACCACAAAGGGTAGCGTGGCCCCCTCCAGCCAGTGCCGCCATTCTTCCAGCGCGAGCTTCACCGCCAGGAGTTCCCTGTCGCCGACGTCATAATTCCTCTCAGTGGGTGACAGTCGCCGAGAGAAGAAGGCGCAGGGGCGGATCACCCCGTCCACCGGGGATCGCTGCGATAACACTGCCCCCACCCCCGAGTCAGAGGCATCCACCTCAACCAGGCACTGCAGCACAGGGTCCACCTGCGTCAGAACCCGGGAGGACAATAATTCTGTCTTCAGAGCTGCAAAGGCAGATGCCGCCTCCTCCGTCCACCGGAACGGCACCTTGGGGGAGGTGAGGCGGGTCAGGGGGAGAGTGATCGAGCTATACCTGGGCACGAATCGCTGGTAGAAGTTGGCAAACCCCAGGAATTGTTGCAGCTGTTTCCTAGATGACGGGGGGGGGGGGGGAATCCACCACCGCCCTCACCTTCTCTGGGTCCGGGATGACCTGGTTGTGTGAGATGATGAAGCCCAGGAAGGAGGTCTTCTCGGTGTAAAATTCACACTTTTCGGCCTTCACAAATAGCTTGTTTTCAAGCAGCCGTTGAAGGACCTGCCTCACGTGGACCTGATGCTCCTCGCTGGAAGACGGCCGGAGCGTTGGTGAGCCCAAATGGCATGACGAGGTACTCAAAGTGGCCGCTGGGGGTCCGGAATCCCGTCTTCCACTCGTCACCCTCCCGGATTCGCACGAGGTGGTAAGCACTACGGAGGTCCAGCTTTGTGAACCAGGAGGCCCCCTGGAGGGAGTCGAAGGCAGAGTCCATCAAAGGTAGAATATACTTGTCCTTGATTGTGATATCGTTCAGGGCCCGGAAGTCGATGCAAGGGTGAAAGGAACTATCCTTCTTCCCAACAAAGAAGAAGCCTGCCCCCACTGGCGATGACGACGGCCGGATGATGTCCGAGCTGAGCGATTCCTTGATGTACGCCTCCATAGCCTCCCGTTCCGGAGCTGATAGGCTGTAAAGGCGGCTCGACGGCAGGGAAGCACAGTCGTACGGGCGGTGGGGGGGAAGGGACAGCGCCTGGGATTTGCTAAACACCGCTCCAAGGTCATGAAACTCAGGAGGCACCCTGGACAAGTCGGGGGGCGGGGGGGGGGGGGAGGAGAGGGGCACCGATGGAGAACAAGCTGCTGACTGGAGGCACGCACTCAGGCAGAAAGGGCTCCAGGTGAGAACACTCCCGGTTTGCCAGTCAAAGGTCGGGTTGTGCAAGCGCAGCCAGGGGTAACCCAGGATGACAGGGGCTGCTGAGGAGGAGAGCACGAACAGCTGGAGGTCCTCTCGATGGTTCCCGGAAATGATGGCAGAGACTGGGGCAGTCCAGTGCATCACCTTTTCCAACGGGGCTTTAGACAGAGTGACGAGGTTAAGGGGAGTCGGCAAAGCTTGGCAGTGAAGCCCCAATCGGGTTGCCAGTTTTTCAGAGCTAAAGCTCTGCTCGGCCCCCGAGTCCACCAGTGCGTGTGTGAGGAACTCTGTGCGATTGTGACAAAACCTAATCTGCAGGAGACATTTGGATAGGAGATTTGGCAGGGATGAGTCCGCGAGACCCCCTACAGCGACTCGCGGACCCCCCCCCCCTTTTGGCCGAACCGGGCTGAACTTGATTTCATACTGGTCATCCCCACAGTACATGTAGAGACCTAGGTCCCTGCGACGCTGTCTCTCTGCCTGTGAGATTTTAGTCCGTCCCATTATCATAGCCTCAGGTTCATCTGGGCCCTCTAGCACGGGCAACGCCAAGGTGGGGGACTGAGAAGAGCGTTGCGACGGTCTGCTCGAGCAGCCAGAAGACTGCTCGGCAGCTTGCTCTCTTAGCCTGTTGTCAAGACTAATGGTCAGTGAAATTAGTTCAGTGAGACGTTCTGGCTTATCTAAGCGGGCCAGCTCGTCCCATAGGCTAGGGCTCAGGCTACGGATGAAGATGCTGCAATGCGAAGCATCTTTCCACCCAACTTCCGCCGCTACCACCCGGAAGTCGACAGTGTAATCGGCCACAGACCGACCACCCTGGTGAAGATTTAGTTACCGGGTGGTTAGCACACTATCACGATCCGAATGGTCAAAAACCTTGTGGAAATCATGGACAAACTGGGCGTAGGTGAGATTGGCGTAGCTGGGCTTCGCCATTATGGCGTAAGCCCATGCTAACGCTCACCCTTCCAAAAGATTAGCCACGTAACTGATTCGGCTGTAATCGGAGGGGAAGTCCCCAGGAACCCGCTGAAACACCGTCTCAAACTGGAGGATGAAGCCCCGAGCCTCCCCGAGCTTCCCACTGAAGCGCGTGGGCGTGGGGATCGGCGTGAGACACGTGAGCGAGTCTGGGCTAGCCTGGCTAGGTGGAGAGCTAACGGGAGCTGGCCTGCTGCTCTGAGCCGGAGGGAACGCCCGCTGTCCTTCCAGGCGATCCAACCGGGTGTTTATCTGAACTAATTGGTTCAGAATGACCTGCTGCTGGTGAGTAATTTGATCAACTCGAGCCTCTAAGATGTTTAACTGGTGTGCGAGCCCGCTGTCCGCTGGGTCACTCTTGACGGAGCCGTACTGACATACAGTAATGTCGGACCCAGGGAACACACACACACAGGCTCAAGTGCAATACAATTATCTTTATTGTTTTACCAGCAGGTGTGTGGGTGCGTGTATGCGATATGTGAGTGTATTGTGGGTGAAGGAGCTGCAGCCGGGGGCGAGACAGAGCGCCGTATAGCCTGGCAACCCTAGGGACAGAGCCAAACACAGATGTTAGATTCAGCCGTGTGATTTATGAATGGGAAACAGACAGGGCTTACTTGCAGGTGTTTCTGTGCTGGCGCCAGCTTGGGCCTTGGGCCTCCTTCCAGAGAGACGGCGTCTGCAGAGCGCACCCAGTGACAAGCTGTGATGTGCGGCGTGGTGAAGGGAGCAGTTCCGCCGCCGCGGGGGAGAGAACCGCCGCCAAGGGATCCACATGTGCACAGGGGAGAGCCTGAGAGAAAAGGTAAGTAAGAATGTTGAGTTTACGTGCCAACGGAGAGTCCAAAAGATGATGAGCAGGGCTGAGAGGAATCAGGCGTGGGCGGGACGAAGATCATAGCAAAGCAGATGGCTCCATGCCGAAGCTCCAGGCAGAGCAGACTATATAGCCCAGGGGTGATTACCCACAGGTGTGCGCGCAGCTGAAGCAGGTGACGGCCCAGAGTGAGTTGTAACAACGTTGGAATAGAGGGTAATGAGGATGTGGATTTATTAGCAAAACAATCATTAAAATTTGAAGCAATAAATCTGGAAATCTCAGTAAGGCAGAAGGCAAATCAATAATTAAAAATTATATAGTGGAAAAGTGGCAAGAATATTGGGATGCAATAGATACAGGAAGACATCTTTATGACATTCAAAAGCAGGTGGACTCTGGAATGGGAGTTGGCAGAAACAGGAAAGAAGAAATATTCATCATCCGATTAAGAATAGGACATACTACTTTAAACCAGACGCTACATAGAATAGGTAAACACCCAACTGGCAGCTGTGCACATTGTGGTTCTCCGGAAACAGTTCAGCACATTTTGTTGGAATGTCAGGGATACAGGAACAAAGGAAGCATCTGATTGCAGTAATGGAAAGGGCTAATTTTAAGTTTTGTTTTGGAAAACATGTTAGGAACTTCAGAGAAATATATGTAGGTCTATTTAGATATTTAAGTGCAACTGGATTAATTAAAAGAATTTAGTTTTTTTTTCCTGCCATTCTCTTGTTCACACACCTGTAAGCTGGTTGCCAACCGCCAATCAAATCTTCTTCTTCTTCTTCTTCTTTTAGATTTGATTGGTGGTTGGCAACCGGCTTACAGGTGCATTACCGCCACATACTTCACTTTATATCATCACTCTATCTGGTCAGGAGCTGTCGTTCTTCTATCATCATTGCTGTGTCCAGTCAAACCTCAACTCTATCTAACTTCAGACATTACTCTTCTTCGTCTCCTCGTACTTTACTCTACAGTATATCATCACTTCACTGTATATCATCACTTTACATATCTTAGACGTGGCAACAGGTGCATTACCGCCACACACTTTATACATGTCTGTCTTTCTGTGTGTCTGTTTTTCCTCATAACTTTGTGACGTGTTCCCCATGCCCGTAGAAACCAAGTATAAGCAAGTATTTCTGCATGCCTGTAGAAAGCAGGTGTAAGCAAGCACGTCACCACTCATTCAGTGATGCCTGTCTTTGATCTTTGATGATGTCATAGCGAGTCCTATGATCGTGACACACACACACAAAGATTCCATGGGCATGCATAAAGCAAGGGTAAGCAAGCATTTCTGCACCTCATAGAAAGTTACTGTTACCATGGCAACAGTAAACATGGTGAAACCTGCCTTTGATCTTTGACATCACCACTCATTTAGTGATGTCTGCCTTTGATCTGTGATGCCTGCTTTTGACCTTTGATGATGTCATAGCAAGTCCTATGATCATGAGTGATGCCTGCCTTTGTTGTGTGATGCCTGCCTTTGATCTTTGATGTCAGAGCGAGTGCTATGATCTTGAGTGATGCCTGCCTTTGATCTTTGATGATGTCATAGCGAGTCCTACGATCATGAGTGAAGCCTGCCTTTGATCTTTAATGATGTCATAGCGAGTCCTATGCTGTTTTAGCTAGTCTATGATCATGAGTGATGCCTGCCTTTGATCTCATAGCTAGTCCTGTGATCTTTTTGCGAGTCCTATGATCGCGACATTGCAACAGACAGACAGATCTGCCTTTGATCTTTGACATCACCACTCGTTCAATGATGCCTGCCTTTGATCTGTGATGCCTGCCTTTGATCTTTGATGATGTCATAGCGAGTCAAGCAAGCACATCACCACTCATTCAGTGATGCCTGCCTTTTATCTTTGATGATGTCATAGCAAGTCCTATGATTGTGACAGACACACACACAGACAGAGATTTCTTTAAGCAAGTGTTTCTGCATGCCTGTAGAAAGCAGTTGTAAGCAAGCACATCACCACTCATTCAGTGATGCCTGCCTTTGCTCTTTGATGATGTCATAGCGAGTCCTATGATCGTGACAGACACACACAGACGGACACACAAAGATTTCTTGAATTATATTGACTAGTGCATACCTGTGCATGCCCGTGTATACCCGTGCATGCCCACAGAAAGCAAGTGTAAGCAAGCATTTCTGCCTGCCTGTAGAAAGTTACTGTCATGGTGAAACTTGCCTTTGATCTTTGACGTCACCACTCATTCAGTGATGCCTGCCTTTGTTCTGTGTTGCATGCCTTTGATCTTTGATGATGTCATAGTGAGTGCTATGATCATGAGTGATGGCTGCCTTTGGTCTTTGATGATGTCATAGCAAGTCCTATGATCATGAGTGAACCCTGCCTTTGATCTTTGATGATGTCATAGCGAGTCCTATGATCTTTTAGCGAGTCCTATGATTGTGACATAGAGATTTCTTGAATTACTAGTGTATACCTGTGCATGCGCATGCCCGTAGAAACCAAGTATAAGCAAGTATTTTTGCATGCCCGTAGAAAGCAGGTGTATGCAAGCACCTCACGACTCGTTCAGTGATGCCTGCCTTTGTTCTTTGATGAGGTTATGGTGAGTCCTATGATCTTTGATGATGTCATAGCAAGTCCTCTGATTGTGAGTGATGCCTGTCTTTGATCTTTGTTGTCATAGTGAGTCCTATGATCTTTTAGCAAGTCCTATGATCTTTGATGATGTCATAGCAAGTCCTATGATCATGAGTGATGCCTGCCTTTGTTCTTTGATGATGTCATTGCGAGTCTTATGATCTTTTAGCAAGTCCTATGATTGTGACAGACAGACACACAGACAGACACACAAACACACACAGATTTTTTGAATTATATATAGTCTGAAGATAGAGTTGAAGTTCGATTGGACACAGCAATGATGAGAGAAGGACTACAGCTCCTGACCAGAAAGTGATGATATAGAGTGAAGTACGTGGCGGTAGTGCACCTGTAAGCTGGTTGCCAACCGCCAATCAAATCTAAAAGAAGAAGAAGAATCGAGTGATGCTCCTGACCAAATAGAGTGATGATATAGAGTGAAGTACGTAGCAGTAATGCACCTGTAAGCTGGTTGCCAACCGCCAATCAAATATAAAAGATGAAGAATCAAATCTAAAAGAAGAGTGACAAGTGCATACATGTGCATGCCCCTAGAAACCAAGTATAAAGGAAGATACAGTAGGTGGCAGTAATGCACCTGTAAGCTGGTTGCCAACTGCCAATCAAATCTAAAAGAAGACTGAATATATATACAGATCGTTTTTGGTGATTGCATAGTGTCGAGTAATCTAGTTTGTTTTTTTTTTCTTTGTTCATCAACAGAAAGAGTAAATTTGAGCAGTTAAGCTTTTTGTTGACATTCGTACACTGATCACAAAACAGAAAGGGTTTTCAGCTTTTAAAAGTAAAGATGACTACATCTCCACACTGCTTGAGTTTAGTGTGCAATGAGCTGCGTTTGGAAGGAAAATTGTGTGATGCTGTCATCAAAGTCGAAGACATTGAATTTAAAATCCACAAGATCATCCTAGTTAATGTAAGCCCATACTTCAGAACTCTCTTCTTGCGCTGGGCATCATCTGAACAAAAGATCTTCAACATACCAGGAATATCTGCTCCCATAATGGAGCTCATCTTGGAATATGCCTACACTGGGCTTGTATCTGTGACGGTGGAGAACATGCTGGAACTTCTGCTCGCTGCGGATCAACTTGAAGTCATGTACATTGTGCAGATCTGCTGGAACTTCATCGAAAATGAGCTTGCCCCAAAAAACTGCATCGACATCTGGCAGTTTACTAACGTAGTCTCTTGCCCTGAAATGCGATACAAGGCCTGTCGTTATATCACTGACCACTTTGTGGATGTCGCTTCCTCTGAAGAGTTCCTACAGCTTTCTGTGGAGGAACTTGAAGACATCCTCCGCAGAGATGAACTCTGTGTGAAGCAGGAGAACTCTGTGTATGAGGCAGCGATCAATTGGATGCTCCACATGCCTCAAAAGCGAGAGGAACATGCCGTGCGTCTCCTGTCTAAGGTTCGTCTGGGACTCATGACGGAAAGTTACATCAGATTGAACGTGTTGTCCCAGGATCTCATATGCAATAATCATGAGTGCCTGTCATTGGTCTTTGAGGTACTCCAAACCGACATCTATAGCCCGTTCAGACATCCTCGCCTTCCGAACGCCATCCTATTAGCCATTGGTGGCTTGAGTGATCCCAATTCAACTAAGGGCATTGAGGCTTACGACTTCAAGGCAAACCACTGGAGGGATGTGACAAACCCTCTCAAGTGTCCCCTTGCCCATCATGGAGCCGTCTTCCTTAACGGTTTTGTCTACTGTGTTGGAGGCTGTGACAGAGAGCAGTATTCCAACAATGTATGCAGATTTGACCTTGGCACACATATGTGGGAGGAAGTGGCACCCATGTACAGTTGCCGCTGCGATGTGAGCGTGACCATACTGAATGGGTGCATCTACGCCTTGGGGGGCTATAACGGCCGAATTCACCTCAACACTGCAGAATGTTACAGGCCTGAAAGTAACCAGTGGAGTTTTATTGCTCCCATGACTGAGCAGAGGAGTCCTGCCAGTTGCACAACACTCTATCACAGGATTTATATTTGTGGTGGATTTAACGGGCACGAGTACCTACAAACGGCGGAGTGTTATAACCCAGAGACCAACCAGTGGACGAGGATTGCCTCGATGTCCAGCCTGCGTAGTGAGATAGGAGTTGTTGCATATCAGGATCGTGTCTATGCCGTTGGTGGCTTTAATGGCAACATTCATCTAAGCAGCGCTGAAGCTTACAACCCCCTTACTAATTCCTGGCATGCTGTGCCCTCCATGTCAATGTGCCGCAGTAGTTTTGGTATTGAGGTGCTCAATGACTTCATCTTTGTTGTCGGGGGCTTCAATGGCCACACCAACATCTGTGATGTTGAGTTCTACGATGCTGTGACCAATGAGTGGTTTAATGCTCGTCAGATGAATATTTCCCGAAGTGGTTTGAGCTGCTGTGTTGTGTCTGGACTCAACAACTTGGAGGAGTACACCATCCCTCGTGAGGCATTGCCACTTGAATATTGAGAGGATGATGAAGAGGAGACCAAGGGGTGCAGCTGACATCAATGCAGGTTTTATTTCTGTTTGAGTATGAGCTACCAAGATTTTAAGGTTTCTGGACACTGTAACCTTACCACTCCATCCCAAGTCACTCTGTACCCAAATCACAACGTACCCTTGGCATTCCATACCTGCTTCCATATCTATGTAATTAAATACCAAACCAAAATGTTGTTGTTGTTTATTTTTAACTAGTGCATACCTGTGCATGCCTGTAGAAACCAAGTATAAGCAAGTATTTCTGCATGCCCGTAGAAAGCAGGTGTAAGCACGGGAGTAAGCAAGCACGTCAGCACTCGTTCAGTGATGCCTGCGTTTGATCTTTGATGGTGTCATAGTGAGTCCTATGATCATGAGTGATGACTGCCTTTGATCTTTGATGATGTCATAATGAGTCCTATGGTCTTTGATGATGGCATAGTGAGTCCTATGATGCCTGCATTTGATCTTTGATCCTGTGATCTTTGATGATCTTTGACTCGCTATGGCGAGTCCTATGATCGTGAGTGATGCCTGCGTTTGATCTTTGATGTCCTATGATCGTGAGTGAGCATGAGTGATGCCTGCCTTTGATCTTCAATGATGTCATAGTGAGTCCTATGTTCGTGAGTGATGCCTGCCTTTGATCTTTGATGTCCTGTGATCGTGAGTGATGCCTGCCTTTGATCACACACAGACACACAGATTTTTTTTTCTTGAATCACTCTATATACTGTGGTGCCTATCATGTGGAGATCGTAGGAACATCATAGGCGATCCTATGTGCTTTTAGTAAGTCCTATGGTCATGACAGACACACAGACACACACACACAGACAGATTTCTTGAATTATATATAGAGTGAAGTGATATCAAAATGTGGTTACTAGCTTATCAAAAGCTTCAAAACAGAAGATGAAATTAAGGCTACTGTCAAACTCTCAAAAATATGGCAATCAGTGGCAAAAGAGTAGCAGCTGACAGCTAGACTTGAATGGTGGGATGTTTTGCTTTTCATTTGTGGGTTGTTTTTTTGTTGTTGTTTTTTGGGGGGGAAGTTCAAGGAGTCAAAAAAAAAATTCTTATAAAATTTTATTTATTAAAAAAATCACTGCAGAGTCTATGGTAAAGATCAGCTATGATACAGCAATCCAATCTAGTAATTGGCTGGGGTTAGCATAGCATATTGGATATACTCCGGGTGGTCCGGTTTCCTCCTACATTTCAAAAAACAATCAGCACATGGTTATTACTCCGTCTATACACACGGTTTTACATATGTACACTATGAAGTTGGATGTGATAGGACTTGTGACCTATACAATGGAACAACATTTGTCCAGTGAACAACATAGTGTAGCAGTGAAGACCAAGATTTTAAAGGTCCCAATTCAAGGAACATCATCAGACCTTTTTTATTAAAAAAAAAAAAAAAAACCTATCCTTGAAATGTACAAAATTGTCAAACAAAACTTAGAAGATAAAACACCAATAGCATATTGGATTTTTCCGGGTGCTCCAGTTTCCTCCCACATTTCAAAAAATGATCAGCACATGGCGATATTACTCCATCTATACACATGGGTTGACATATGTACACTACTAAGTTGGATGTGATAGGACTTGTGACCTATAGAATGGAATGACATTTGTCCATGAGAGATTTCTTGAGCTTATAATGTTGTGAACAACACCAAGTACATGGCAGTAATGCACCTGTAAGCTGGTTGCCAACCGCCAATCAAATCTAAAAGAAGAAGACATTTGTCCAGCGAACAAAAACAAAGCTATGGAACGGAACAACATATGTGTCTATCAAACAAAAATAGCTATGGAATAACACAGGATATCTGTCCAGCCAAATAAAAAAGCTATGGAATGGAACAAGATATAGCGTTTCCTCTGGCTTAAAGGGAATACTCATTGAGAATATGAAAATAAGCATATTATTATTACCTGTACTGAAAGCTAAGAACATAAACATGAATGTAGTACTTTTGTAGCCTTAATTTTGTCTAGAAAGAAAAGAAATTGAATTTTTTTCCCATTCATTCTGTGCACCCACGTCGAGGCTCTGACTTCTGTAGTTGCCAACTGATTTGGGTGATGTTACAAGTTGAACAAAGCTCCGTGGATGTTGTGCATCGCCTTGGACCCAGAACCATCAGGAATTGGAGAAGCAGCGGCACTACACCTCCTCACCGCATAATTGTCCAGTTTGAATCATGCACACATTGGGACCATGTGTGGGGACATTCAAAAATCTCTGAGGTCCTGAAGCAGAAGAAAATGAAGATCACAGAGGACTTGACACAATACGAGAGAGAGCAGTTGGTTGCAGTAGGATGACATCAAAAGGGATTTCAGTGATATCGAACAGTTTACAGTAATTTTCTAGCTGGAAGAAGAAACTCCTTATAAGAACACTCTCTAAAGATTTCTTGAAGAAGAAGTGGATATAATTCAACTACGAGGAATGGAGGTGAGAAGCGGGAAGCGGGGAAGAGGAAGTTTGGAGCTCAGTGGAGTCTAAAAGAAGCAAACGTAGACGTAAAGAAAATCAATCAAGAGCATTATCAAGTGCTGATGAATCAGAAGATGAACAATCCCGGAATAAACAGAAGGAGTGTAAAGTAATCATTAAACTTACTCAGGAAGGAGCATCATTTCATGAGTGGAACCCAATTAAGCTCACAAATGCAATTAATAAGTTACTTGGAGAAGTTTTAAATGCAAGAATTCGTCGTAGTGGTTTGTTACTTGTTACATGTAAAGAGAGTGTTCAACAAGGAAAAGCAATCAGAGTCAATAAGAAGGAAGGAAAAATGTGCAGTGTTCAGTATTGGAAGGAAATAAGGCAATGAGAGGAGTGATATCGGGCATTTCAACAGCTGTCTCAACTGATGAAATAATGAAAAACAAGCAAAAGTGACAGGTTCAAATATTGAAAACTAATAGAAATGGCGAAAAATGTGATTGTTGGTAATGTTAAAATTTGATGAAACAAGACTGCCAAGTAAGGTGTATTGGCTACATGAACTATGACGTCAGACTTTACGTTCCTCCTCCACTCAGATGTTTCAAATGTCAAAAGTTTGGTCATGTAGCAGCGATATGCAAAGGTAGACAATGATGCGCCAGATGTTCCGGTGAACATGAATATGGCAAGTGTGAAAGAGGAGCCAAATTGTAACTGCGGTGGTGAACATAGCTCTGCATATCGAGGTTGTGAAGCCAGCAAGAGAGCAGCAGAAATTCAGCAGATAAAAGTCTTCCAGGGATTAACATATGCAGAAGCTGTGAAAAAGGTGCCAGCTAAAAAAGTGGGAGTGGACTCTAACAGGGAAACTGATAAAAGGGATCTTTAAGTTCACAGACATCATGGGCTGGTGGATCAACCACCAGTCAAATCTAAAAGAAGAAGAATGAGATGAGACGCAGACATAGACTACAGCTAGAAGAATAATGAGATGAGATGCAGATACGAGATTAAAGAAGATGAACGTCACAAAGCTATGAGGAAAACATCACAAAGCTATGAGGGAAATGTCACAAAGTTATGAGGAAAACATCACAAAGCTATGAGGGAAATGTCACAAAGTTATGAGGAAAACATCACAAAGCTATGAGGAAAACATCACAAAGCTATGAGGGAAATGTCACAAAGCGATGAGGAAAACGTCACAAAGTTATGAGGAAAAACAGATGCACAGACAGACATATATAGAGTGTGTGGCGGGGCTGGGAATCTGGCTATGGCCAAGACGGATAATTTTTTCACACATAAGGAGTTGTTCAGAACTCCTTATACAACGATATAGAGCGATGGTAATAAGATAATAAGATAAGCCTTTATTAGTCCCACAATGGGGAAATTCCAGGATTGCAACAGCACAGGGATAGCAACACTCAGAGCAACAATCAGAAGGCAAGAAAAAAAAAAACAACATCTAGCAAACATATGTCCATATTACTATAAATGTATATATATAGACACAGTGCAGAGCATTATGGCTGGTGGATGTGCAGCAGAAAGTCTAAGCTCTCTCTCACTAATCACTAACCGCCACTAATCAAGTCAGTGGCGGTAATGCACCTGTGGCCTGGTTGCCAACCACCAATCAAATCGGGATTCTGGGAGCGGATGGAGATGGAGAGGCACTGAGAATCACGAGAGGGGCTCTTTTCTCTTTTTTGAATACCACAGGATTGGGTCGTAAACTTTGGGGGTCGGGCTCAGGTGACATAATGTTGCACACTCACACTGTATGCACCTTTCAGTTGTTTGCTATCTGCCAGTAACCAAGAGAAAAAGAAGATGTCATTTTAACAACACATCAGACTGATCGCACGTTTGAGAGGTTGTGCTCGGACACAGTCCAAGGACAGATCATTTTTTCACAACTAAGGAGTTGTTCAGAACTCCTTATACAAAGATACAGAGTGATGATAATCAAGTCAGTGGCGGTACTGCACCTGTAAGCTGGTTGCCAACTACCAATCAAATCTAAAGAAGAAGAAAAGATGCAAGAGCCAAGCTGTGGCCGCTGGTGGAGTAGGAAAGGAAAAAGGGGAAACCGACTGGCTTTTGTGGCCCCATTCGCCTTCATTGATGGCAGAAGGATCAGTGTGCAGGACGGTGGTAATGCATGGTTTGGCTTTGATATTCTCTTTTTCTTTTTACTACTAGTGCATACCCATGCATGCCCATAGAACCCAAGCATAAGCAAGTATTTCTGCATGCCCGTAGAAAGCAAGTGTAAGCATGCCTTTGCATGCCCATAGAAAGTTACTGTTACCATGGCAACAGTAACCATGGTGATACCTGCTTTTGATCTTTGGCATGGTTTCCATGGCAACAGTAACCATGGTGAAACCTACCTTTGATCTTTGACATCACCGCTCAGTGATGCCTGCATTTGATCTTTGATGATGTGTCTGCCTGGCAACAGTAACCATGGCAACATCTGTACGCCTATGATGTCATAGCTATGAACGCCCACAGCTCCCCTAAGGACGTTCATTAAAACCCCCCCAAAAAAACTTTTGTATATCTGGGGAGACTTAAATTCGGGGATGCACACCCTCGTAGCCTCAGCACAGCACGTATCACATCTGAGGCCAGTCCAACAAACGGTTAGGGAGATATATACACACACACACACACACACACACACAGAGATTTCTTGCATTATAATCATCATCACTCTCACTCTATATATAATTCAAGAAATCTGTGTGTGTGTCTGTGTGTCACGATTATAGGGCTCACTAAAACATCATAAGGCTCGCTATGACATCATCAAAAGATCAAACGCAGGCATCATAGTACTCGCTATGACATCATCAAAGATCATAGGACTGTAACCTACGGGTATGCAGAAATGCTTACACGTGCAAAGGTCATAGGACTCGCTTTGACATCATCAAAGATCATAGGACTCAGTAACTCCATGGGCATGCAGAAATGCGTGCTTACACTTCTTTGGCAGGCATCATAGGACTTGCTATGACATCATCAAAGATTGTAGGACTCGTGATGACATCATCAAAGATGAAAGGGCTCTATGATGTCATCAAAGATCATAGGGCTCGCAATTACATCATCAAAGATCATAGGACTCAGTAACTTTCTACGGGCATGCAGAAATGCTTACACTTGCTTTCTACGGGCATGCAGAAATACTTGCTTATACTTGGTTTCTACGGGTATGCACTAGTCATAATTCAAGAAATCTGTGTGTCTGTGTATGTATCTGTGTGTGTCTGTGTGTGTCACAATCATAGGACTGTGTCGTGATCATAGGATTCATTATGACATCGTCAAAGTCACGATCATAGGACTGTGTGTGTGTGTGTGTCACAATTATACAACTTGCTATGACAGTGATCAAAGGCAGGCATTACTTAATGAGTGGTGTGACATGCTTGTGGTCATAGGACTCTCTATAGCATCATCAAAGATCATAGTACTCATTATGACATCATCAAAGAACAAAGGCAGGCATCACTGAACGAGTGGTGACGTGTTTGCTTACACCTGCTTTCTACGGGCATGCAGAAATACTTGCTTATACTTGGTTTCTCAGGGCATGCACGGGTATGCACTAGTCATCATAATTCAAGAAATCTCTTACTGTGTGTGTCTGTGTGTGTCATGATCGTAGGACTCACTATGACATCATCAAAGATCATAGGACTCGTAATGACATCATCAAAGATCAAAGGCAGGCATCACTGAACGAGTGGTGATGTCAAAGATCAAAGGCGGGTTTCACCAGGGTTACTGTTGCCATGGTAACAGAGGTTTTCTATGGGCATACAGAAATGCTTGCTTACACCTGCTTTCTGTGGGCATGCAGAAATACTTGCTTATACTTGGTTTCTATGGGCATGCATGGGTATGTATGAGTGACCATAAAAGCAGTTGTTCACATGTAACCATGTCAAAGATCAAAGGCAGGCATCACCATGGTTACTGTTGCCATGGTAACAGTAACTTTCTACGGGCATGCAGAAATGCTTGTTTACACTTGCTTTCTACGGGCATGCACGGGTATGCACTAGTCTATAATTCAAGAAATCTGTGTTTGTGTTTCTGTGTGTCACGATCATAGGACTGTGCATGTGTGTGTGTCACAATCATAAGTCTCGCTATGACATCATCAAAGTCACAATCATAGGACTTTGTGTGTGTGTCACGATCATAAGACTCGCTCTGACATCATCAAAGATCAAAGGCAGGCATCACTGAATGAGTGGTGATGTCAAAGATCAAAGGTAGGTTTCACCATGGTTACTGTTGCCATGATAACCATGTCAAAGATCAACGGTGGGCATGCAGAAATGCTTACCCTTGCCTTTTTTTTTTTTTCTTTTTTTTTTTGTTACTTATTTGTACCCGTAGGTAGACTTGGTTTGCAGTCTGGTGACAAGCCACCGGCTACTGGTCGCTGCGTGCGCGAGCGCCCTAAACCTACATGTTTTTGGTGTGCGGGAGGAAACCGGAGAAATCCCGGAGTAAACCCGCGCAACACGGGGAGAACATGCAAACTCCACACAGCTCACTGTTGGTCGGGGGCTGGGATCGAACCCACGATCTCATGATCCCCGCGGTCCCCCGGCCGAGGGTAAAACTGTGCTGCCACAGTGCTAAACCACTGCGCCACCGTGCAGCCCATGCAGCCCACCATGCAGCCCATGCATTCTACAGGCATGCAGAAATACTTGCTTATATTCGGTTTCTACAGGCATGCACGGGTATGCACTAGTCATATTATAATGCAAGAAATCTGTGTGTGTGTCTGTGTGTGTGACACGATCATTGGACTCGCTATTAGGGCTGACAATGATCCCTCATTTCCAGAATCGATTAGATTCCGATTCAATCCGATCCCGATTTGATCTGGGAACAATCTTACTGATGCTGCAAATTGTACCAGGAGTACTCTAACTTTGTTAATACATAAATTGTCACATAAAGAACTGACCCAAAATCAGTTACAAAAATGCACTTTTTTTAGTGAACTTCAGAGTTGCAAGTGCTAATAAGTGCTTTAGTGCAAAAGGTGTCAACTTAACAACCCAAAGTAAACAGATTTAATGCATGAAGCATTTATACATGTATTTATTGGCAAGATTTTAAATCTTTTCAGGCATTTAGTGCAACCAGAACATCTTTAATACCTGAGAAAATGCTACACTTTGCTGTGACTACCTTAGTTTTTTCCTGAAATTCATAACACACACTACGAAAAAAAAGCAGTGTGACTGAAAAATTGAAAATAAAAATTGCCTTTTAAAAATAATGTAACAGATTTTTCTGGGAAATGCTGAACACACAACAAGATTTCATGCTCCAGTGTAACAGTATTTCAGATAAGATAAGATAAGATAAGATAAGCCTTTATTATTTATTTCTAACCATTATTTATTTCTAACCATAAGCTAATATTATTTCTAAATAATACTCTCTAGACTTACGTTACATATTTGAACTTCTTTAGCACTTGGCAAACTAGGATTAATTTACTATAACTAGTGCATACCCGTGCATGCCCAGGCATACCTGTGCATGCCCGTAGAAACCAAGTATAAGCAAGTATTTCTGCATGCCCGTAGAAAGCAGTTGTAAGCAAGCATGTCACCACTCGTTCAGTGATGCCTGCCTTTGATCTTTGACATCATCTCCGTCACCTCCAAAACCTGCCTTTGATCTTTGATAGTGTCATAGCGACTCCTATGACCTTTGACGATGTCATAGCGAGTCCTATGATCGTGAGTGATGCCTGCCTTTGATATTTGATGATGTCATAGCAACTTCCTATGATCTTCGATGATGTCATAGCAAGTCCTCTGATGTTTGATAATGCCATAGCGAGTCCTATGATCGTGAGTGATGCCTGCCTTATGGATAAGGGGATATAATCTTGTGTTCATTCAGAGGAAATTGCAGGCAGCAATAACCAGGTTGAACAATGGGCAAACCAGTGGGCTTTTAAATTCTTCTTCTCCTTCTTCTTTTAGATTTGATTGGCGGTTGGCAACCAGCTTACAGGTGCATTACCGCCACGTACTTCACTCTATATCATCACTCTATGCTCGTGCTGTGACGATGTCCATCACTTGTCACTCAAGGAGTGTCTTATAAGGAGTTTTGAACAACTCCTTATGTGTGAAAAAATTATCCATCTTGGCCATAGCCAGGAGTCGGTCTCAAAGACACAAATAATTTGCTTCTCTGAAAGTCACAAAGAAATTTCTTTAAAACTTTATGGCCGAAAGTTAGAGCAAGTAAAGGTAGTTCGGTATTTAGGTGTGTTGTTTGATGAAAAACTAATTTGGAAGCAGCACACTGAAAAAACTAAAATAAATAATATTTTGAGATTTCTGGTAGGACGGGACTGGGGGGCCTCTAGGGCCTCTTTGTTGAGGGTGTATTGAGGTCTGATGAGAGCTACACTAGACTATGGATGTGTTGCATTCATGTCGGCTGCTGATTGTCACCTGAACCAACTGGACACAGAGCAGACAAAGGCTCTTAGGATATGATGTGGTGCATTTAAAACTTCTCCGGTATCAGTGATCCAAGTAGAGATGGTCGAAATGCCCTTAAGATTAAGAAGAACCAAATTAATGCTGGCATACTGGATCAACTTAAAGGGGCATAAGAGGTCACATCCTCCAAAAGCTATTTCTAATGATTGCTGGGAACACAATGAGTCCAACATTGGTAGCTTTAGATGGATAAGTGATGTCATTGCTGAGCAGGCAGGATTAAAATACAAACCAAATTAATGCTGGCATCCTGGATCAACTTGAGGGGGCATAAGAGGTCACATCCTGCAAAAGCTATTTATAATGATTGCTGGGAACACAATGAGTCCAACATTGGTAGCTTTTGGATGGATAAGTGATGCCATTGCTGAGCAGGCAGAATTAAAATACATAGATTTTAGCCCACCGGTCCTGTGGTCTGTTATTCCTCCATGGCTGTTTGAGATGCCACTGGTAGATTTTGGAATACAACAACTGAGGAAACATAAGCAATCAGCAACAGATGTGGCTTTATTAGCAAAACAATCATTAAAATTCAAAGCAATAAATCTGGAAATCTCACTCAGCAAGGCAGAAGGCAAATCAATAATTAAAAATTATATAGTGAAAAGTGGCAAGAATATTGGTACTCAATAGATACAGGAAGACATCTTTATGGCATTCAAAAGCAGGTAAACTTGAATGGAAGTTGGCAGAAACAGGAAAGAAGAGATACTCATCACCCACTTAAGAATAGGACACACTACTTTAAACCAGATGCTACATAGAATGGGTAAACACCCATCTGGCAGCTGGTTCTCCGGAAATAGTTCAGCACGTTTTGTTGAAATGTCAGGGATACCAGGAACAAAGGAAACATCTGATTGCAGTAATGGAAAGGGCTTAATTTAAGCTTTGTTTTGGAAAACATGTTAGGAACTACAGTCAAAGAAATATATGTAGGTCTATTTAGATATTTAAGTGCAACTGGATTAATTAAAAGAATTTGGGGGTTTTTTCCTGCCATTCTCTTGTCCACACTCCAACCCGGTAGGTGGCGGTAATGCACCTGTAAGCTGGTTGCCAACCGCCAATCAAATCTAAAAGAAGAAGAAGAAGATACAAGGCTTCTTACATTCTTTGATGGTGTGTTCATAGTCCCAGCGGTACTGACACTCGCTATCCACTGGGCAGGAGGAGGTGTCCTGGGGCCTCATGTATAAACTGTGCGCATGCACAAAAACACAGTGTACGCTGATTTTCACGCGCACAGCGGGAAAGTGACGTGAGAATCTGCAGGCCGAGCTGCAGAGTTTCCACCTGCCGTGAGACGTTGCGGCTCTCCGCAAAATTCTGTTTGACTCTATCAGAGGGGTAACTATAAAACAGTTGAAACTCACAGAATGTGTTAAAATAACGTTTCTACTTCAGTTAAAATTATTTTTTAAAATTTTGTATACTTTATTAATGCCAGAGGGAAATGTAGGGCATCCGCGTGGCTGGATGAGGCAGCCATGGTGCGGCGCCAATCCCTTCACCATTCATACACACATTGACACCTAGGGCCACTTTAGAGTCTCCAATTAACCTAACTTGCATGTTTTTGGCCTGTAGGAGGAAACCGGAGTTCCCGGGGTAAAAACACGAAGACATGGAAGAACATACAAACTCCATACAGAAGGGTCACTGATGGTCGGGGGTGGGATTGAACCCACGACCTTCTTACTGTGCTGCCACAGTGCTATAACCACTGTACCACCAAGCTGCCCATTTGTCTCAGAATTAGTGGTTGAAAAACATGATTATCATTATTACGTGACTTATCTCCATGACTCGGCTTACTGAGCGCAGTGAAACCCCAGTGAAGAATAACTAATTTCCCTCAGATATAACCTGCCTCATTCATGGTCCAAAACCTGCGCCACTGGAAGTTGGATCCCGTCTCTGTAAATGTGACATAGAGATAAAAAAAAATTTACCAGAGACTACAGTGGTGTGAAAAAGTGTTTGCCCCCTTCCTGATTTCTCATATGTTTGGACTAGTGCATACCCGTCCATGCCCGTAGAAACCGTCACCACTTGTTCAATAATTCCTGTTTTTGATCTTTGATGATATCACAGGGATCCCTATGATCTTTGATGATGTCATAGCAAGTCCTATGAGGGTGAACGATGTCTGCCTTTGATCTTTGAAGATGTCATAGTGAGTCCTTTGATCTTTGATGATGTCATCATATAGCCACTGCCTTTGATCTTTGATGACGTCATCACGAGTCCTGTGATCTTTGATGATGTCATCATATAGACAACATAGGCTGATGGCATAGTGAGTCCTATGATGCCTGCATTTGATCTTTGATGTCATAGCGAGTCCTATGATCTTTAATGACGTCATCGCAAGTCCTATGATCGTGAGTGATGCCTGCATTTCACCTTTGAGTCCTATGATCGTGAGTGAGCCTGAGTGATGCCTGCCTTTGATCTTAAATGATGTCATAGCGAGTCCTATGATCGTGAGCGATGCCTGTGCCTATGATGTCTATATGACATCATATAGACACCATAGTCATGGATACTGACATACACACAGATTTGTAGTTTTGATGCATCACTGAGCCTATAGACGTCATGTAGACATCATAGGAACATCATAGGCGACTCTATACTGTGGCGTCTATATGATGTCATATAGACATCATGTACCTATCATAGGGACATCACAGGCAATTCTATGAAGGCATCATTGGAACATCATAGGCGATCCTATGATCTTTTTTAGCAAGTCCTATGGTGTATATGATGTCATATAGACAGCATGTAGACATCATAGGAACATCATAGGCGATCCTATAATCTTATGATCTTTTAGCGAGTCCTATGGTCGATATGACGTCATATAGACATCATGTAGACATCATAGGAACATCATAGGCAATCCTATGATCTTTTAGCAAGTCCTATGGTCTATATGATGTCATATAGACAGCATGTAGACATCATAGGAACATCATAGCCGATCCTATGATCTTCTCTTATGATCTTTTAGCAAGTCCTATGGTCTATTAAATCATTAAATCACCCTTTATTGTCATTCAACCATACAACCAATCATGTACAGTAGAACGAAATTGTGCTTTTTCTATCTACAGTGTTAATCACACACACCCCATGTGTAGAATCAGAGGGCCACTGCCACAGATTTCCCTCCTCCATTCCATTATTGCTGAGCACCAAGCTGGACGGCAGGAAGTTCCGCTTTTATATGGTCTTCGGCATGACCCGGCCGGGATTTGAACCCCTGCCTCCCGGGTGTGGGGCGGATGCTCTACCAACTGAGCCACCACTCCGGTATATGACGTCATATAGAGATCATGTAGCAATCATAGAAACATCATAGGTGAACCTATGATCTTTTAGCGAGTCCTACGGTCGTGACACGGACACACAGAGTTTCTTGAATTATACAGTATAGTACGTGGCGGTAATGCACCTATAAGCTGGTTGCCAACCGCCAATCAAATCTAGAAGAAGAAGAACGACTCCTGACCAGATAGACACAGTCCAAGTATGGATAATTTTTTCATGAATAGGGAGTTGTTCGGAACTCCTTATAAGAACTCCTTGTACAAGAGTGACGTCTGAATAGAGTAGAGTGATGTCTGAAGATAGAGTAAGTGGCAGTAATGCACCTGTAAGCTGGTTGCCAACCGCCAATCAAATCTAAAATAATAATAAGAAGAACACTTAAATGTTTCAGATCATCAAACAAATTTATGCAGTTTTTAAATAAAGGTGTTTGTTATTAAGGGGAAAAAAATCCAAACCTACATGGCCCTGTGTGAAAAAGTGATTGCCCCCTAAACCTAATAACTGGGTGGGCCACCCTTAGCAGCAACAGCTACAATCAAGCATTTGTGATAACTGGCAATGAATCTTTTACAGCACTGTGGAGGAATTTTGGCCCACTCATCTTTGCAGAATTGTTGTAATTCAGCCACATTGGAGGGTTTTCCAGCATGAACCGCCTTTTTATGGTCATGCCACAGTATCTCAGTTGGATTCAGGTCAGGACTTTGACTAGGCCACTCCAAAGTCTTCATTTTGTTTTTCTTAAGCCATTCAGAGGTGGGCTTGCTGGTGTGTTTTGGCTCAATGTCCTGTTGCAGAACCCAAGTGCGCTCCAGCTTGAGGTCACGAACAGCTGGCCGGACATTCTTATTCAGGATTTTTTGGCAGACAGCAGAATTCATGGTTCCATTTACCACAGCAAGTCTTCCAGGTCCTGAAGCAGCAAAGCAGCCCCAGACCATCACACTACCACCACCATTTTTTACTGTTGGTGTGATGTCCCTTTTCTGAAATGCTGTGTTACTTTTACGCCGGATGTAATGAGACACACACCTTCCAAAAAGTTCGACTTTTGTCTCGTCAGTCCACAGAGTATTTTCCCAAAAGTCTTGGGGATCATCAAGATGTTTTCTGGCAAAACTGAGACAAGCCTTTATGTTTTTGCTCAGCAGTGGTTTTCATCTTGGAACTCTGCCATGCCGGCCATTTTTGCCCAGTCTCTTTCTTATGGTGGAGTCGTGAACACTGACCTTAACTGAGGCATGTGAGGCCTGCAGTTGTTTGGATGCTTTCGTGGTGTCTATTGTGCCCTCTTGGATGAGTTGTCGCTGCGCTCTTGGGGTAGTTATTCCATCTAGCTACAATGCTCCGCACTGTGTTTTTATATATCTACATATTATTCCATCTAGCTACATTGCTCCGCACTGTGTGTGTTTATATACTTGCATATTTATTCCACCTAGCTGCAATGCTCCGTACTGTGGGTGTTTATATATTTACATATTTATTCCATCTAGCTACAATGCTCTGCACTGTGTGTTCATATATTCATATATTTATTCCATTCAGCTACAATGCTCTGCACTGTGTGTCTGTGTGTGTGTGTGTGTGTATATATATATTTTATAGTAATATGTACATATGTATATTAGCTGCTCTTGCTTGCTTGTTTTTTTTTTTTGTTTGTTTTTTTTCTTGCCTTCTGATTGTTGCTCTGAGTGTTGCTATCCCTGTGCTGTTGCAATCCTGGAATTTCCCCGTTGTGGGACTAATAAAGGCTTATCTTATCTTATCTTATCTTAGTTTTGGTCGGCCGGCCATTCCTGGGAAGGTTCACCACTGTTCCATGTTTTCACCATTTGTGGATAATGGTGCTCACTGTGGTTCACTGGAGTCCCAAAGCTTTAGAAATGGCTTTATAACCTTTTCCAGAGTGATAGATCTCAATAATTGAGATCTATCACTCTGAAAGTAATTATTACTTTAATTTGTAATTACTAGTGCATACCTGTACATGCCCGTAGAAACCAAGTATAAGCAAGTGTTTCTGCATGCCCGTACAAAGCAGGTGTAAGCAAGGGTGTAACCAAGCATGTCAGCACTCATTCAGTGATGCCTGCCTTTGATCTTTGACGGTGTCATAGCGAGTCCTATGATCTTTAATGACGTCATAGGGAGTCCTGTGATCGTGAGTGATGCCTGCCTTTGTTCACACACAGACACACACACAGATTTTCTGAATTATTCTATACTATGGTGTCTATATGACGTCATATAGACACAGACAGAGATTTCTTGAATTAATATACAGTATATAGAGTGATGATGACACACTGGTTGTTGCACAATGCTCATTTGTACACTGTACATATGTCTATGCCATCTCAAGGTTCACATCAAGTTGCACAGTGCTCGTTTGCACACTGTACATAGGTTAATGCCATCTCAGGTTCACATCACTCTATCATCATCACTCTATAAAAGCAAGAAATTTCTGTGTGTCTGTCACGTTTATATGACATCATAGAACGGCCTATGATCTCTGCCTGAACATCATAGGACATCCTATGATTTCAGACATCATAGGACGACTCACGATGCCTATATGACGGAACATAGACAAATGTGTCTTTATGATGTCATATACATCAAGCTCAGGGCACATAAACAAATGTCTTTATGATGTCATATACATCAAGCCTGCCTGTCATGTGTGCACATCACTATAAATTCAAGAAATCTGTGTTGCGATCATAGGACATCATAGGACGGCCTATGATGTCCTATGATAATCCTATGATCTCATCGGACTCGCGATGCCGTCATATAGGCAATGCCATCATAAAGGCAATAGGACTGTCTACCTATGATGGAGTGTCCTATGATGCCTGCCTTGATGTCTTTATGATGTCATATAGACCATCCGTCACGATGCCTGCCTTGATGTATTTTACGACTGGCTACCTATGATGTAGTGTCCTGTGATGCCTGCCTTGATGTCTTTATGATGTTATATAGACCAACCAGATGCTACGTAAATGGAGAGCAATAGAGTGAGGAGAACTGCTTTAGGGGTCAGGCTCAGATGACATAATGTTACACACTCTTGTACAGTAGGTGGCGGTATGCACCTTTCAGTTGTTTGCTATCCGCCAGTAACCCAGAGAAGAAGAAGAAGAAGAGAAGAACTGCTGCACGTCAGGAAAGATACAGTGAAGATGACACAGCTGAGGTTCGAGCAGTACCTCCCAGGCATGACTGTGTTGCACGTCAGAAAAGATGCCGTGAAGATGAAACACCTGAGGTTTGAGCAGTATGTTGCAGGCATGGCTGTGTTGCATGTCAGAAAAGATGCTGTGAAGATGAAACACCTGAGGTTCGAGCAGTACGTCGCAGGCATGGCTGTGTTGCACGTCAGAAGAGATGCCGTGAAGATGAAACACCTGAGGTTCAAGCAGTACGTCGCAGGCATGGCTGTGTTGCACGTCAGAAAAGATGCTGTGAAGATGAAACACCTGAGGTTCGAGCAGTACGTCGCAGGCATGACTGTGGACAACGCACCCATCTGAGACAGGAGGAGACCCTTCACCAGCATCGGGTTCGACAGACAAGGGATGCACAGACAGACAGGAAACGTGTGGCAGTGCGCCATGCACATGCTGAGTCACTTTAAGCCCGAAATGCCCGCAAAGCGAGCAATGCTGCACGTCAGGCAAGGCACAGACAAGCTGAGACCAAGGAGATGCGGAATAGTCGACTGGCTGCCAACGCTGCACGCCAGGCAAGGCACAGAGAAGCTGAGACCGAATAGGACACACTACTTTAAACCACACCCATTCGAAGCAGTACCTATGAAGAATGGCAGTCTACACTACATATGTGTAAAATGCCAAGGAATGCGCTGATTTTCTCCAGGTGCTCTGGTTTCTGGGTTTCGACGGGCATGCACGGGTCTTCCCGAACAGGGTCGAAAGCCACTTTTTGCTCAGATCTATTTTCATGATCCTGTCCATGAACTGGAATTACAACGCACCTATCCCTCAACCAGTGGTCTGAATGAAGAAGAAGAACAAGAAGGCCCACCAGATGTAGAGCAATAGAGTGAGGAGAACTGCTGCACGTCAGAAAAGATGCCGTGAAGATGAAACGCCTCAGGTTCGAGCAGTACGCCGCAGGCATGACTGTGAACAACACAGCCGTGTCAGACAGGAGGAGACCCTTCAGCAACGGGCATACAGAAATTCTTGCTTATACTTGGTTTCCACGGGCATGGACGGGTATGCACGGGTATGTACTAATGATAATAAAGCCTTTGAATCTTGAATCTTCTCATTTGTTCCTGAGTTTCTTTGGATGGCAGCATGATGTCTAGCTTTTGAGGATTTTTTAGTCTACTTCACTTTGTCAGGCAGGTCCTATTTAAGTCATTTCTTGATTGAGAACAGGTGTGGTAGTAATCAGGCCTGGGTATAGCTAGAGAAATTGAACTCAGCTTTCCAAAGATGTGATAAACCACAGTTAATTTATGTTTTAATGGGGGGGATCACTTTTTCACACAGGGCCATGAAGGTTTGGATTTTTGTTACTTTTAATAATAAACACCTTCATTTAAAAACTGCATTTTGTGTTTACTCGTGTTATCTTTGTCTCATATTTAAATTTGTTTGATGATCTGAAACATTTAAGTGTGACAAACATACAAAAAAATGGGAAATCAGGAAGGGGGCAAACACTTTTTCACACCACTGTATATAGTTGACTCATGAGGCAACACATACAATCCATCTCTACTGGGAGGAATTCTGTTCGGCACAATACCCTCTAATCAAGCCCCAGCTCCAGCGCAATATGTGCCGAGGCAGCTGAACATGCGGATCCCTGCAGGTGAACCCCTGTAGCTGCAGCAGTGACATTTGCAGTTGTATCGGAGTGAAGAAATGTTTCCATAGTCTAAAATATCTCTGTTTGGACATTACAATCTGGAAATAAAAGGCTTCTTCTTGGCTGTTGTGCGCAATTTGGATTCTGACACAGTTTTGGTTTGTAATTAGTATATATTCAGCTGTAAGACTGGAGTAGTATCCAGTGGTGTTTATTTAGTTTATTTACTTATTTTACTCAGTAACATCACGTCTGTGTATGCGGATTACCGAGGGCTTTAATAGAATTTTTTTCCGTGTGTCAGCCCCCCCTCCCCCCCGGCACACTGTCATTCAGTAGTGATCCGTACATAGACTTTAACTTTAATGCCAGACCATCACTGCTTCTTCTTTTAGATTTGATTGGCGGTTGGCAACCAACTTACAGGTGCATTACTGCCACTGACTTGATTATCATCACTCTGTATCTTCGTATAAGGTGTTCTGAACAACTCCTTATATGCGAAAAAAACACCCGTCCTCGGACTGCGTCATCATCACTCTATCACTTCACTCTATCGCTCTATAAATTCAAGAAATCTCTGTGTCACGATCATAGGACATCATAGGACGGCCTGTGATGTCCCTATGTCTGCTGATGTCTGCTCATGTCTGCATCATAGGACAGCCTATGATGCTCCTATGATGTCCCTGTGCCTTGATGTCTTTATGATGTCATATAGACCATCGGGACTCAGGATGACGTCATATACACAATAGGACACAGCACTTTAAAGCACACCCATTCCAAGCAGTAAATCTGGAAAGGGTGATATAGCGTGAAGTACATGGCGGTAATGCACCTGTAAGCTGGGTGCCAACCGCCAATCAAATCTAAAAGAAGAAGAAGAAGAACCGCCACATACTTCACTTTATATCACTCTTCTCAGGAGCATTACCGCCACGTACTTCATTTATATCTTACTCCATCCTTGGACTATGTCCTATGACGTTTTCCTCATAGCTTTATGATGTTTTCCTCATAGCTTTGTCCTCATAGCTTTATGACATTTTCTTCCTCACTTTGTGACGTTTTCCTTACAGCTTTATAACGTTTTCCTCATAGCTTTGTCCTCATAGCTTTGTGACGTTTTCCTCATAGCTTTATGACATTTTCCTCCTCTTCTTTTAGACTTGATTGGTGGTTGGTCCACCAGCCCATGATGTCTTTGAACTTAAAAGGTCCCCCACCTAACAAGTCTTCAACAGCTTCCCACTGTAGCCCCTTAATGCCAAGATGTTTTTCTGCTACTTTCACAATGGTTTTGATTTTTTTCTGTTTTCTTGGAAGTCTGTGCAGTGCAGTTTATCACATCAACCACAAATAAGACAAAATTATTTTCCTTCAAAACCAAGAGTATCTTCCTTAATTCTACTGCAAGCACTACAAGTCTGCACACTTTCCCTGTTTGAGTCCACTCCCACTTTTTTAGTTGGCACCTTTTTCACCGGTTCAGCATATGTTAGTCCCTGGGAGACTTTCATCTGCTGAATTTCTGGTGCTCTTTTACTGGCTTCACAACCTCGATATGCAGAGCTGTGTTCACCACCGCAGTTACAGCACTTTAACTTGGCTCCTCTTTCACACTTGCCATATTCATGTTCACTGGAGCATCTGGCACATCGTTGTCTACCTTTGCATATTGCTGCTACATGACAGAACTTTTGACATTTGAAACATCTGAGTGGAGGAGGAACATAACGTCTGACTTCATAGCTCATGTAGCCAATATACACCTTATTTGGCAGTCTGTTTCATCAAATTATAACCTTACCGACAGACTATCACATTTTTTGCCATTTCTATTAGATTTCAGTCTCCGTACCACTGTCACTTTTGCTCCAGTTAAGTTCCTCATTATTTCATCAGTTGAGACAGCCGTTGAAAATATCACTCTATAAATTCAAGAAATCTCTTGTCAGTTTCTGTGTAAATCTGGAAATCTTACTCATCACCCAATTAACAATAGGACACACTACTTTAAACCACACCCATTCGAAGCAGTACATCATGTCTGTGTGTCACAATCAGAGCACATCATAGGATGGCCTATGATGTCTGCATGATGTCCTATAATGATCCGATGATATCAGGCAACATAGGACTCGGAATGCCGTCATATACACAACAGGACTGGCTACCTATGATGTAGGCATGAGGTCCTATGATGCCTGCCTTGATGTCTTTATGATGTCATATATACAATCACTCATGATGCCTGCCTTCATGTCTTTATGATGTCATATACACCATCACTCACCAGAGATACTCATCACCCGATTACCAATAGGACACAGCACGTGAAACCGAATGGGAGTTGCCAGAAACAGGAAAGAAGAGATACTCATCACCCGATTAAGAATAGGACACACTAATTTAAACCAGGGTCAAATGCAGGCATCATAGGACTCGCTTTGCTATCATCCAAGATCATAGGACATAGGACAGCTTCCAAGATCAAACGCAGGCATGACTCACGATCATATGACTCCCTATGACATCATCACAGATCACAGGACTCACTATGACACCATCAAAAATCAAAAGCAGGCATCACTGAATGAGTGCTGACATGCTTGCTTACACCCTTGCTTACACCTGCTTTCTAAGGGCATGCAGAAATACTTGGTTAGACTTGGTTTCTACGGGCATGCACGGGTATGCATGGCCATTCACGGGTATGTACTAGTTTTATTTTATTTCAGTCTGAGCCGGCTGCATTAACTGAGAGGTAGGCACAAGTTGTTGCTTCAGCCTACACCGTTTTTGTCCAAAATATGTTGTCTTTTTCTTTGCTTTTTTGTCATGTTATAATCCAATAGAAATTTTTTTTAAAAATGAATGAATGAACTGTTATTGTAACATGGTCTGTTATGTCCACAAACCTGGTAGTAAAGGAGGCTGACGAAGAGGTTGCACTAGAGCACTGCTTTATTATTATAGAATGGCAGATGGCCCGTAATATAGAGCGGTGTGATGACGCAACCGAAAGGCGGCGTCATCACACCGCACTTCAACATAAAACCCCACATAACATCCTCCCTTTTACAAAGTAGAGAAACACATGCCAATTAAACCCACCCCAAATTTGGAAACATAACCCAAACACACAAAATAAAGCAGGAATAAAACAACATAAAAACACTAAAACATAATTGGGACCAGTGGGTCGACTACCGCACGGCGAGGTGGATTATTCTGTCACCTGAAACAGAACAGCCAGGCTCCTAACTAAACAAACTATTAAACAGTCTTAGGTTTCTTGCACACAGTTCCCCACAGACAAGGTGGGTCAGGCGGGGGAAGACAGTTCAGTCTGAGGACTTTAAGGCGCCCTGTAGTGGCCTCCTCCCTGGAGCCCTGAAGCAGGCTTGTGGTGACCCCCCCCCCCCCCTCCGGAGTTTTGAATGGGCTCGTGGTGGCCTCCTCCCAGGAGTTTTGAAGCGGCCCTGTGGCAGCCCCATCCCTGGAGCTTTGAAGCGGGCCCGTGGCGGCCGCTTCCCTGGAGCCGTCGGACCCCTGGGGCCCAATCTTCATGACGCTGGGACCTGGGTCCACACTGTGGCAGCCAACTCCCGCAGAGCCCCGCCATCTGGAGCCACCGCCCACACGCGCCGCAGTTTGTTCGCCAAACCGAATCATCCGTCAACCAAACATACACTGTTCCCAGCTTCGCCACGATCCTCAGTGGAGCCCATTGTTTCGCTGGCTGTGGTCCGGTCAGTCACCATCCCAGCCTCCCGCCAGCACAAACCCCAACCCAGTCCATGACTTGTAGCAGTGCCTTACTTGGTTTGATTAGCCGCTGTGCGTTCGGCAGCTCTGTGCCCTCCTTCAGTCTGGCGCCTTCGTTACACTGTGGCAGTGCAGCAGTCACCGTTGTCGCAGCGGACCCCTCACCCGTCGCTGGCTGAAACTTGATCTGAGCACTGAAGGTGTCCGGTGCCTCACTGGTGTCGCTCTTTGGAACGGACCCTCCACCTTCTAACTTGATCGCTCCCAATGCAGCCGGCCGAGCGCGGGCACCGAAGTCATCTGGTTCCAACACTGAGCTGTCTGAAGTACTCTGCTGTGCCGCGCTGTGCGCTGCATCCATGTTCGCCTGCTGTCGCTGTGCGTCGTGGTCCCCTGCATGCACGAGCTTCCCCTCCGGGTAGTGCTCCCTCTGAAAGCGCAGGGCGGACACGCCGGTGTCAGTGCTGCCCATAAATACCACGTCAGCATTGGTCTTGTTAAACCCAGGCTCCCTCTCCTCCAGCTTTGGTTCTGGCTGTGTGAGGGATGAAGGCAAGTCCTGTCTCTGCTCTCTCTCCATGTTATTTTCATCATCCGTGCCATATCCACTCTCTCTCTGCGTTACGTTCGTTGTCTACACTGTGCTCTTCGATTGCACTCACGCCCACGAAGCTTGGGTGAATTGGACCTGGGCCGTTGACTGTCTGCCCGCCGATTGTGAGAGTAAAACCCAGCTCACTGAATAAATCCCACCCCATAACATTTCCACCCCGACGTGTCACCTGGAACCGGAACATTGGAATCACTTTTTCACCGTACTGCACTGCAAATGCAAATGTGACGTTCCTTCCGGCACTGGCGCTCCCGTCATCCAGTAGTTCCATCGCATCAGGGCACCGGGGGAGTGAACCTCCGAACCATGGCCTCACTCACTATGGGATATGTGGCGGCAGTGGCCACCATCATGGACACACTCATACTGTCTAACTTCACAACATGCTGCAGTCCCGTCCAACCTTCGGGGCCCACGATGTTTATGCTGTCTCCGTAGAGTGTGGGATTAGTTAGCTTAGCTTCTTGTCGATGGTGGTGAGTTTTTGTGCGCCATGCCACGTTTTTGGATTTAACAAAGTAGCTAGTTAGCACCTCGATAGCATCCTCATAACAGTCCACCGGACCAAGCATTTGCAAAAGTCTCTGACCTTCTGTGCCTAGTTGTGGACAAGTAGCGCTCACGTCCTCACTCCATCCAGCTTCCCCAGGTCCAGAGTCGTGATGTAGGTTTTGAAGGCCTCCAACCAGTGGGGCCATGGCACCGGCGGCTTGCCAGGAAGCTCCAAGAAAGGCCGTAGTGGTGTAACGCATGCCTCCATTTGTTAATCCATCAGTCGCCAAATGCTATGTCCACAAACCTGGTAGTAAAGGAGACAGATGAAGAGGTTGCACTAGAATACTGCTTTATTATTATAGAGAGCACACTACATGTAACACACCGTGGCGGAGTCATCCAGGGCAAGAGGAAGCCCTAATGGTGGATGCCCCATAATGGGGCATGGTGGTGTGATGACGCAACTGGAAGGCGGTGTCATCACACCGCACTTCAACCTAAAACTTCACATAACACTGTCCACTCCATAAACTCAGGTTTATTGTTGATTCTGGAGGGTCAAAACAAACTAAAATATTTTTTTCTGACCTCCACCTTTGTTATCAACATCTCAGCGTCACACTCTGTTATTATTTTTTTATGTTGTGCTTTCCCACAAGATTGCCGATCACTGTTTGATAGAAGAGTGACAGAAGGGCCGTTTTTCTTCATTAACATAGTCATTAGTGGGAGGAACCGAGGCAGAGTAAAGAGATCATACACGTGCGCTGCCTTTTCACTTTAGGTGGGATGTATAAAGAAAAGGAACAGAGAATCGGGCGTGCGCACAGGTTTATACATCTGAAAATTTCTGTGCACATGTACTTTTCAAATTTTGTGAGTATGCCGTCTTTCAGTATGAAAGCTGCACAGTCCTTTACACGAGGCCCCAGGTGAGGCAGAGGAGGCGAGGCCCGGCTCCATCTATGAGCACCAAGGGGCTTTCCAAAAACCCCAGCTGCAGCTGAGATAGACTTGTTAACCTACAGTATCCAGGCAAGATGTATTTTCATGGCCGAGGAGGGATCTAGTTAACCGACAGGCAAGCAAATGGTTAGTAGGCTGTGTAAACACAAGAGCAAGCAGAGAACCACTGCGCATGCGTGGCTGGTATTTATATCCCTGGGGGCCGTGACAGGGCGGGGTTAGGGTGGCATTATGTAGAGCCACCATGTTTTAGGCTCGCCCAAAAAGTCCTGGCAAGAGAACTGCCAGAAAACTGTTCAGCAGTGGAACTCTGCTGTTTAGCTCTGCATACTGTACTTATAAGCCTCTCACCATGATTTAAACACCACATTTGTAATATATATATTATGTTTAGAAGAAAATGCTGAATTCACTTGTCAGGGTCTTACCATTTTATATGGTCTTTGGTATGACCCGGCCAGGACTTGAACCCCCAACCTCCCTCCGGTTGTGGGGTGGATGCTTTGTCAACTAGGCCACCACTCCAGTGGTTATTTATGTTTCCCATGTGTGTGAACTGTGTACATTCCTGAACTGTGGAGGAGTGGCTTGGGAGAGCGCTCTGAAGAGAAAGGACTTTGAAAACAAAGTCTTTATTATATTATTATAAGGATACAGTCGTTGTCTAATGATGTATTTATGTTGCACCTTGTCACTAATTGTTCAAAGAAAGCCTTAATACAAAAATAAGTTATGAAAAAAAAATTTCAGGGCAAAAATTTGTTTTTGTCTCACAGTAGCTGATTCACTGCAAATCTCACTATGAATTAGTTGGCCATTGAAAGGCCTTTGTATATAAGTATCAGTCCAACTTTCCTAAAACCATAAAATGGGAAGAAAAAAGAAAAATATTGATCATTTCTTTTTTTGTTAGTGTGAGCCGGAAGATCCAGAAGACGGAGATGCAGTATACACTACCAGATCTAAACGTGTTGTGAAGTCCAAGTCCCATCGAGTTCGTGCAAAGACTCAGAAGGAGTCTCTTCTAAGCTGCAAACACTGCAAGAAAAACTTCACCACGTTTCTGCAGCTGAAAGCTCACGAGGTGGTCCACGGGGCAAACACAGAGAAACCATTCCAGTGTTCTCAGTGTGGGAGAGGATTTTCATTCCAGCGGAGCCTCAACGCTCACATGCTGCTTCATACAGGTCAGTGTCTATGTTTACTTTGTAAATAATTTGTAAATTTGTGCTCATTAAAAACATTGAAGCCTGACATTGAGAGATATGGACTACATACTTCTATAAAAGAAATTACATCTTGTAACTGTTCTTTCAGCACTCTTTGATGAGTAGAGCAGCAGCAGTAAAAGAAGATGATAAGGAAAACCCAGACTCGGATGCTTAGAACTGACCATATGTTTGGTTTTTTTTAGCTTGAAACATCATGTGGTTATAGTAAAAGCACAATTCAGCATCCAGCGCTGGCAGTGCATTTGTTTTATTTTAAAATATAGTACTAGTAGACAAGCATAGTCTGGAGAGATGATGCTGATCCACCTGGGTCATTTCATGGTTGAGTTGCAGCGGCTGGCGTGGCTGTATAATCCACTTCAGGGGTGGCAGTCTCTGTTGCCCTTGGCACAGGTGAAGCAGTAGGACTGGTAGAAGAATAGGGTGGTGTTGCATTTACATTTATTTATATTTATTAACTTTTCTTGGCTGCTTGTTGATTTCTCATCTCATCTGCCTGCTGAATGCCCTGCCTCATTGTGCGTTGCCAGTAGTCTCAGTCTTCTGCAATCACGTCCTTGTTGTCTTGAATATGGTCTAGCTCTTTCAGGGTGTTATCTGATCACAAAAGAATGCATTTTAATGCAAGGTGTAAATGGATCCCAAATATGGACTAAAGAGCCACAGAATTCAATTCAGTTCAGTTCAATTCACCTTTATTTATATAGCACCATATCACAACAAAAGTCATCTCATAGCACTACCAAATGCAGGGAAAACCCCACAATTGCAGAGAGACCCAGCAATCAGACGATCCCCTGTGAGCAAACACTTAGCGATGGTGGAGAGGAAAAACTCCCATTTAACAAGAAGAAACCTCTAGCAGAACCAGGCTGAGGGAGGGGCAGTCATCTGCTGCGACTGGCTGGGGGTGAGGGGATAGAGAGGATGAAGAGAACAGACATAAAGAACATGAATGGTGAGAAGCCAAGTACATTATTAGAGGTCACCCGGCAGTGTGAATCTATTAACAGCAAAACAAAAGGGGGGTTAAGAGACACAAGATCCCTCCCTAATTGTAGGCTATATTGAAAAGGAAGGATTTTACCCTGTTCTTAGAAACAGTCAACCAATGAAACAAAGTCTTAGTTGTCATCAATCAACTCTGATGGACTAGCATCTGAAAAAATTGGTATTACTGCATCATTAGTTTCATAATAGTTTGGAATATCATGTATATAACTTACATTTATGTTTACAGGTGAGAGACCACACACCTGTGATGTTTGTGGGAAAGGTTTTACCCTGAAGCAGCTCCTGAGGAACCACAAGCGTCTCCACAGCGACATGCGGACATTTCATTGTGAACAGTGTGGCAAAAGTTTCAGCCGTTCTCATGGCCTCCGAATACACAAGAAGATCCACACTGGTGAGCGGGCCTATAACTGCCAGTACTGTGACAAAAGCTTCACCATATCTGGTAATCTGCAGCGGCACCTACGAATACACACGGGGGAAAAGCCATTCAAATGTGAGATTTGTGGTAAAAGCTTTAACCAGAGAGATACACTGAAAGGCCACCAGCGTATTCACAGTGGTGAGCGTCCCTTCACCTGCAATACCTGCGGAAAAGGCTTCATCCAGAAGAGTACCTTGAAGCTTCACCAGAAGACGACCCATATGGATGACAAGTCACTGGCCTGTGTCGCGTGTGGCACCATAGTTGCTTGTGTTGACTCGCTTCGCACACACCTTCAGAAGCACGCTGCAACTATCCCATGTACCTGTGTGGTCTGTGGTGAACGGCTGAATTCCATCACTGACCTGCGATCGCACCAGCAGCATCACACATTAGTGAAGCCTTTTGGCTGTGGGCTCTGTGAGAAGACCTTCAAGTCGTCGAGCTACTTGAAAATTCACATGAAGACACATAGCGGAGAGAAACCCTACTCCTGTGACATCTGTGGTCGAAAGTTTACACAGCACAGCAGCCTTAAATCACATCAGGTATGTTTGCATTGATTATTGTTTAAAAGCAGAGCATTTTACTAAAAAAAACATTTTTCTCTCTGGGATGCAAGTGCAAGAGTATGGAAGCGTATTGCTGTCACACCAGAAAAAAAGGGCTGTAGTATATTATAACATGATACGTTTATTGTTAGAACCATATAAGATACGTTTCATGTTATAATGTGATAGCTTGGTATCACATTAAAACGTGTTTTTTGTTGGAACAATATATGTATCATATTATAACATAATAAATACTGTATATTGTTCTATCAATAAAGTATATCTTTATGGGTATAGTTAGAAGAAGAAGCCAACAATAAGTGTTTCATGTTATAATTTGATAGTTCAGTATCACATAACGTGATAAATTTATTGTTTGAACAATATTGGTATTATAACATAATACTTTTATTGTTAAAACAGTATGCATTTCACATCAAAGCATAATAGTGCAGTATCACATTAGAACGTGAAACATGTTCTAACGATAAAAATTTCATGTTATAATGTGATACTGAGCTATCATAATGTGAAATATATATTGTTTTAACAATAAAAATATCATGAGACGTATATTTTTCTGTCAATAAACATGTTATAATGTGATACTGAGTTGTCACGTTATAGCATGATACATAGGTATGTTCTAACAATAAAGGTATCATGTTATAACATGATAAATAGTTCCTTCATTTTTTATTTTTCTTGTGTGACAGCAATACACTTCCGTACAACCGCACACATGATTGTCTTAAATATATACAATAAATGAGGTTTTCTTCTAACTTTTTTCCTCCGAAGGTGGTACATACAGGAGAAAAACCGTTCAGCTGTGACACGTGTGGGAAATGTTTTAGCAACTCTGGTAACTTGAACAGACACCTGCGGATTCACACCGGGGAGAAACCATTCAGCTGTGAAACATGCGGGCGCAGCTTCAACCAGGGTAACAGCCTGAAGGCCCACCAGCAGATCCACACTGGGGAGAAACAGTTTATATGTGACAAATGTGGGAAGAGTTTTGCTTATCTAAGGAATCTTAAGGACCACAGGTGTTTCTATCTCTGATTACACTGGTCAACACCAAAATTATTGTCTAAGTGGGTTTTTTTAGCTGATTTAGGACAATTTTGATGTGCTGAATCCAAAAATCACATTGGTTTTGCTCAATCAGGTCAACTTTTTGAATTATTGCCACATGTTTTATACATTTTTGTTTACATGTACGGGTATTTTCGCTTTATATGATGCAAAATTCTTTTTTATGTCTTGAAATTCTCTGAATTTTGAATTACATGTACTTACCTTTATATAAAGGTAAGTACATGCACAGTACTAAGTACTAAGTAAGTACAGGTTTTTACTTAGCACCTGATCGAAAGAAACGGATGTCATTTTTGGATTCAGTGGTGCAAAATTGTCTTAAATCAGTTGAAAAAACACAACTTACAAAATTATTTTTGTAACCCAGTGTTTTAATCTGTGACATGAAATCCCTCTCACTGATTGACAGACGAAATGAGGTTCCTTTTTTTACATGTTGATAAGTAAATGATAAAGAAGAAGCCATCACTATTGTCATTCAGTCCATACAGTCAATCATGTACAGTAGAACAAAATTACATTTCTCCTGTCTACAATGATAATCACATGTAGATTCAGAGGGGTAGCTGCCATGCAAGACACCTCCACAAACAACTTCTTCTTCCCCCCATTCTATTACGCTGCGCACCAAGCTAGAAGGTGGGAAGTACCATTTTTATAAAAAAAAAATGTGTAAGTTTGCAGTAAAATCAGGTTTGGTGATTGTTAAGTTGTGTATTCCAGACCATGTTTTAAATTTATAGTGGTGTAAAAACAAGTCATTTATATTATCAAATAAAAAAGAAAAACTTGTGTGGGAGTAGAGCTGTCTTTTTTTAATCAAGTTTTAAGTGCCAGAAAAATTCCATTCACCTCCCTAACTTTTTTCATGTTAAAAGAACAACAACAAATAATACTCCTATTAAATGACAAGCTGTGATGAAATTAAGCATCACTTGTACAGTTATTTTAGTTAAACTAACTGAATAATCAGTTACTTCCAGGTATGATTTTTGTAGCGGCTATTCTTGTGGACATCATAAATGAAAGGAGGAAGCTATGTAGCACATGGAGCTAACAGGTTACAAGTCAGTGTTACTTCTCTAAGAATATCTTACCAGCCAAAATTCATCGTTTACAGTATTATTTTCAGTTTGAAAGTGCAGTGCAGCCTTTTCCCCAACAATGCATGTATCTATGGTGTTTTTCCCCAAAGAACTTTGTTTTATATGCATATATGAGTTGCAAAAGCAAAATTCATTATCTCGCTCTGTCATTAATAAATCAAACTATGTCTGATTTAAATTTGGCCACTCACCCCTCCAAGGTCATCTCTTTGTGTAGTTTTTACATCATTCCTTAAAATTATATTCTCAACAGTAGTACTTCCCCATGTGCAGTATTACAGTCTGGATGCTCTTCAGTATTGAGTTCTATTCAATTTAATTTACCTTTATTTATATAGTGTCAATTCAAAACATTAGTCATCTCATAGCTCTTAATTGTAGGGTAAAGACCCCACAATCGCAGAAGGAGATCCCAACAATCACGCAATCCCCTGTGAGCAAGCACTTGGTGCTCAGCAGAGACTACACTTCTGCATCCTCAGGACCTTCTACAGAGGTGTGGTGGAGAGTGTTCTGACGTACTGCATTGCTACATGGTACTCCAGCTGCAGTATGTCAGACAAAAAAGCCCTGCAGAGGATAGTCAAGGGGGCGGAGAGGGTAATTGGAGTCTCCCTCCCCTCTGTCCAAGAACTTTTTCAGAACCGTTGTAGGAGCAGGGCACTGAACATTGTCAAGGACCGTTCTCACCCTCTGCATAAACACTTTGAACTTCTTCCATCTGGTAAACGATTCCAGAGCATCAGAGGCAGAACCACCAGACTGATCAACAGCTTCCTCCCACAAGCTGTCAGGATGCTGAACAGCTGACCCGGAATCTCACATACACACTACTGCACCTATGGACATTTTGTATATTATAGTTAGTTATTCTTTTTCCCCAAGTATGTCTCAGGGATGTGTGAATGGATGGGGGGGGGGGTGGAGCTATGTGGGAGTGTGTCTTAATCGTGCTGCTGCTTATATGGATGCCGAGAGAAACGCAATTTCATCTTGCCTGCACTACAGTTGTATGTACAGCAATATGACAATAAAGTTTGATTTGATTTGATTTGATTTTTGTGATGTTGGAGAGGGGGAAAACTCCCTTTAACAGGAAGAAGCCAGATGTAGAAGTGAAAACCCAGTGCATCATGAGAGGTCCCCCATCTGTCTAAACCTATAGCAGAGATGGTCCAGGGCCACCTGATCCAACCCTAACTTTAAACTTTATCAACAAGCAAAAGTTTTAAGCTTATTCTTAAAACCAGAGATCAATTATTAGCCGTGGGCTAGATATGGCCCTCTTGCCCCCCCCCCCCAACTTCACTATATTTTTCTGAACTGTGATCATGTTGGGATAATGAAATGGAGAGGTAACACTACACAGGGTGTTCTTGCTGTATTTAAGTGGATACCCTGTTCGAAGCCAGGTTGTGACTGACACCGCGCATATACAGTATTTTAGCATATTTCAGAATTTTTTTGCTATTCTTGTCCATGAGAAATTGTTAACAAGTAAGATATCATCTGAGAGCTCATCCAAAGCTCATCCAAAGTGCATTTTAAAAAAAAAATAATAAAAATGGGCAGGAAGTATTAGCATTAAGTGACTAAGGTATGTCATGTGACAACACCCCTCGATCAGAGAAAAAAACTTGAGAAAAATTTTGGAGGATATATCTGCTGCTAGTATTTTTAATGCATTAATAATAATAATAATAACTAGAGGGCATCCAGAGAGTGCATACCTCTACCAAGGTTGTGTCCCTCCCTCCCTTTGGCCATCCATATCGCCATCCATGTGTAGATTGTGAGATAAGGCCTTGGTGGAGGTATGCACTCACGGATCACCTCCAGCATATAATGAGTTCATCTTTGGGCCAAGGGCCACCTCTGGTGAAAATGTCATCCAAATCCATCTAGGAGTTTTGATGTGATCCTGCTAACAGACAGAGAAACAGCAGTCAAAACAATATGACTACATTATAATAACAAGACTGTCATAATTGTATTGACCATACTTTGGGGCTGGGCAATTCCACCTTAAATCAGCATCATGGTTGATTGAATCTGTCAGGTTGGTTTTTTTTTCCTCCTTTCTTCTCCCTTACAATTGACTGACAAGGTTCATAATTATTAAAGCGTACCTGTGGTGGTCGTGAAAAAAAAGATATTATATTGAGCCCCTGTCTCACGTTCTAGTTCAAGTTTAAGTTGAAATTCATGTTCAAAGCAATTTGATATAAATCCATTGCTGATGTGCTTGTTCAGCTATGTCAGCAAAACATGAGTGCAGCCATACCAGCGGCTACATGGCCTTCCAGGACGCTTCCTGTGACGTAATTTCGTTGACACCGCGATCTGGATCAGTATTGGCTGAGCCTGCAGTGCCCGGATGTGCAGTGGCTTTCGGGATATTCAAATTCAAATTCAAATTCAAACGTTTATTTCAAACTCAGGGTTCATATTAAATGCAGAACTGAAACGAGTAGAAAATAAATAAATAAATGCTTAAATTCAGCGGGTCGTCTCATGTGATCTGAGCTCGTAAAGGCCGATGATTCTAAAACTATGCGATCTGGATCAGTATTGGCTGAGCCTGCAGTGGCCGGATGTGCAGCGGCTTACGGGATATTCAAATTCAAACGTTTATTTCAAACTCAGGGTTCATATTAAATGCAGAACTAAAACGAGTAGAAAATAAATAAATAAATGCTTAAAATCAGCGGCTTGTCTCCTCTGATCTGAGCTCGTAATAGCTGCGAGACGGGCTGGGCTCCTCCCTCGCCGCGGGAGCAGCAGATTGAGAGAGAGAGCAGCAGAGCAGAGCAGCAGACACTCGGCGCTCTTGTAAAAACAAAAACATACAATGCGATATGGATATCGCAACATGGCGGAATGTAAAGCCTTTGGATGTCTCAATAATAAGCGAAAAAACAAAGATAAACACTTCTTTTGTGTAGCCAAACCCAGCTCACCTTGTCAGAAGATCGGAGCGGAAAAGTGATCTCGGAACAGGGCACAGACGAATCCTTTCAGACGAAATTGCGTTGTGTGTGAGGACCACTTCGTCACTTTAACCCTCAGAAGACATTTCTGGCTCAAACCTGTAGCCATGTTGGACGAATTCTTCCCCAGAGTCCGACAATTCAGCCATAATAGAATAAAAACACTCACAAAAGCACCCTATTCTCTCATACAGGCGGAGCATTGACTGTTGAGTTATCAACGAAGCGACGTCACATCCGCATGTGTCATGGCTGCGCTCAGAGTTTTCATTGGCTGGCCATGCCTGCGGTTGTATTTGCATATTTCTCTGGTGGTATTTGGCTGGCAATAATTATTTAACCAAATAACGAATAATTTGCCTAATGTTTTCAAGTTGAATGCGTTTAGACGACCACCACAGGTACCCTTTAAGCAATATTACACAACAGTGCGTTATCATATCACTGTGGCGCATAGTAAACGAGCATAATAGGACAGGCCTATTGTGATTTCACAAACAAAAAAATTAATCATTGTCCAGTGCTGAAGTTTACTGTGTTTACATACCGTGTGGGTCATGTGGCTCACATCCTTGTCTGCCGCTGTCCTGCCAGTTTGTGCTGCCCTATCAAAAAATGTTACTAATAGTGCTGATCGACAGCAGAGTCCATCGATTTATGCTACTTTGTCAAAAACTGCTACCGTTGCTTATTGGTACGATTTGTGTGTAATCTGCAGATCATATAAATGTTTAATGTGTTTAATTAGTCCATAATATTCAGTTTAGTTATTTTATTTTCCTTAATTTCTTTGCTCTGTCTGATTGCCGAATTTATCATAAACTTTAAAAATTCCCATTTCTGAATGTGAAACATTATTTTCACTAACTACAAACAATATCATTTATTTATTGTTTAATTTCCAGTACCCACTTATCATAAGTTACTTTTCTGTTGATCAGTTTCCATCAAAACTCCATCCAGCCATCCATCCATCTTCTACTATTTTTCCTGAGGTCTGGGTCACGGAGGGAGCAGTTCAAGCAGAGAAGCCCAGACTTCCCTCTCCCCAGCCACCTGCTCCAGCTCTTCAGAGAGGATACCAAGGCATTCCCAGACCCGCTGGGAGACATAGTCTCTCCAGCAAGTCCTGGGTGTGTCTCAGGGTCTCCTCCCAGTGGGACATGCCCAAAACACCTCAGGTGCGAGGCATCCTAATCGGATGCCCATACTACCTCAACTGGCTCCTTTCAATGTGGAGTAGCAGCAGTTCTGCTCTGAGCCTCTCCCAGATGACTGAGCTCCTCACCCTATCTCTAAGGTTCGACCAATGGCCAGACTCTCCAGTACCTTGGCATAGACCTTCCCAGAGAGGTTGAGGAGTGTGATCCCTCTAAAGTTGGAGTACACCCTCCGGTCCCCCTTCTTGAAGAGAGGAACTGCCACCCTGGTTTGCCATGCCAAAGGCACTGTTTCCAACCTCCACACAGTGTTGCAGAGGTGTGTCAACCATGACAGCCCTACAACATCCAGGGCCTTGAGGTACTCAGGGTGAATCTTGTCCACCCCCAGGGCCCGGCTACCAAAGAGTTTTTTTAACCACCTTGGTGACTTCAGCCCCTGTAATGGGCGAGTCGTCCCCCTCGTCCACAAGCCCTGCAACCTCTGTGGAAGACGTGTCAGTGGGATTGAGGAGACCCTTGAAGTATTCCTTCCACTGCCTGACGATATTCCCAGTCGAAGTTAGCAGCACCCCATCTGCACCATAAACAGTGTGGACAGGGAGTTGCTTCCCCCTCCTTATTTTTATTTTTTTTTTGCCACTTCCGGCGCCACACGAGTAGGCTGTCTTTTTGCAACAGCGGATCAATTTCTTCCAATTTCTATTTACTGTCTGGCTCTCTTGCTAATCTTTCTGATCCAGCGACACCTTTATTCCATCACAGACACGTAGATCGCCCAAATGTCTCCTGAGCCAGTGGACGGAGCCACTGTTTCTTGCAGGAGGCAGTACAATAGAGACCAGCTGTTAGCACTTAACCGGCCCACGATGCTAACGCAAAAACTCGACATACCGGGAGAAATAAGACGGAAACGGCGTGGATGTCGAGCTGGAGTAAGACGGCGGGCGAGGAATATAAGGTACAGACCCGTCCTCCCATCCGTTATTTTTTTTTTTTGTTACTTATTTGTACCCGTAGGTAGATTTGTTTCGCAGTCTGGTGACAAGCCACCAGCTGCCGTTCGCTGCATGCGCGAGTGCCCCGTATCCCTAACCTGCATGTTTTTTGGCATGTGGGAGGAAACCGGAGAAATCCCGGAGTAAACCCATGCAATACGGGGAGAACATGCAAACTCCGCACAGATTACTGTAGGTCAGGGGCTGGGATCGAACCCACGATCTCACGATCCCCGCGATCCCCCAGCCGAGGACAAACTGTGCTGCCACAGTGCTAACCACTGCGCCACCGTGCGGTATTATGGGGAATGTATGATCACTACTCAATAAGACTGATGAACTAGCGGCTATCTCCCACTACGAGAGCGTCTTCAGAGAGAGTAGCTTGATGTTGTTTACTGAGACGTGGCTAACAGAACTAGCAACAGATGCTAACATCGAACTGGAGGGTTTCCACGCAATACGGGCAGACCGGACACCAGACAGTGGGAAGGCAAGGGGCGGTAGAGTGATAATGTATGTCAATAACAGCTGGTGCAGACGGGGACGTATCACGGTTAAACAACAACACTGCAACAAAGACATTGAGTTGCTAACTGTTAGCATGCGGCCTACCTATCTCCCGAGGGAATACTCACACGTGATCTGCATTGTTATTTATGCAAATCTGACGGCGAACGGTGGGACAGCGCGTGACATCATTCACTCAGTAACTGGCAGGCTCCTGACAGAACACCCTGATGCTCGTCTCCTCATCTCAGGTGATTTCAACCATATTTCACCGTCCCCCATTCTACCCACGTTCACCCAGTATGTCACATGCCACACTAGAGACAATAAAACACTGGACTTATTCTATGCAAATACTAAGGAGGCGTACACCTCATCACCACTCCCCCCCACTCGGGAGATCGGATCACAACTTGGTTCATCTCCTGCCGGTGTACAAACCCCTAGTACACAGACAACCTCCAGTCATGCGCACGGTGAAGTTATGGTCTGAGGAGGCAATGGACGGTCTAAAGGACTGTTTTGAAACCACTGCCTGGGAGCAGCTCTGCGATCCACATGGTGAGGACATCGATGGCCTCACTCACACCATCATGGACTACATCGGCTTCTGTGTGGACAACACCGTACCCACCAAGACCATACGGTGTTGCTTGAACAACAAACCCTGGATCAACCCTGAGATAAAAACACTTTTGAGAGAGAAGAAGAGGCTCTTCAGGTCGGGGAACAGGGAGATGCTGAAGTCCGTACAGAGGGAGCTGAGGAGGAAGATCAGAGAAGGCAAGGACAGCTTCAGGAAGAAGATGGAGGACAAGCTGCAACACAGCAACATCGGCGGGGTCTGGAGAAACCTTAAAACCATCTCTGGGCTCCAGAATACCTCCTCCCAGGCCACGGGGGGCAGGGAGTGGGCGAACAATCTGAATCTGTTTTTTAATAGGTTTGACCAACCGCCCTCCCCCCCGACTGCACAACAGCCACTGCTGCCTCTAAAGTCATCGAGACCTGCTGTCCACACCCCATTCCACCAACACGCCCCCACTCCCAGCACACAGCCCCCAAACATGACCCTCACTAAGACCCAGGTGAGGACAGAGCTGAGGAAGATCAAGGTGAGGAAGGCCTTGGGACCGGATGGCATCAGCACGAAGCTCCTCAAGTCCTGTGCAGACCAACTGTGTGGGATTGTGGAGCACATCTTCAACCTGAGCCTGAAGCTGGGGAGGGTACCACAGTTGTGGAAAACATCTTGTGTGGTACCTGTACCAAAGACTTCCCACCCCAGAGACCTGAACAGCTACAGGCCAGTGGCCCTGACGTCTCACATGATGAAGACTCTGGAGAGACTGCTCCTTGCTCACCTCCGCCCCCTGGTGGGACCAGCGATGGATCCACTCCAGTTCACCTACCAGCATGGCATTGGGGTGGAGGATGCAGTGATCTTCCTCCTTCACCGTTCCCTGTCCCACCTGGAGAAGCTCGGGAATGCAGTGAGGATCATGTTCTTTGACTTCTCCAGTGCTTTCAACACCATCCAACCAATGATCCTGAAGGACAAGTTGCTGTGCGCAGGGGTGGACCAGCACCTGTCATCATGGATCCTGGACTACCTCACTAACCGGCCACAGTTTGTGAGAACCCGGGATTGTGTGTCCGACACGATCATCGGTAGCACGGGGGCCCCCCAGGGAACGGTTTTGGCTCCCTTCCTGTTCACCCTTTATACTGTGGACTTCTCACACAACACAACACACTGCCATCTACAGAAGTTCTCTGATGACTCTGCGATCGTTGGCCTCATCTCCAACAGAGATGAAGCTGAGTACAGAGGACTTATCCAGGACTTCGTGGACTGGTGCCATCGGAACTGCCTCCAGATCAACGCGAGGAAAACTAAGGAGCTGGTGGTGGACTGCCGCAGGTGAGGACAACCCCTCACAGCACCAGTAAACATCCAGGAAACAGACATTGAGATGGTGACATCCTACAAGTACCTGGGTGTTCATCTGAACAATAAACTAGACTGGTCACACAATACCGACGCACTCTACAAGAAGGTCAACGCAGGCTGTTCCTACTGCGGAGGCTCAGGTCTTTTGGTGTACAAGGGGCGGTGCTGAAGGCATTCTACGACACGGTGGTGGCATCAGCCATCACTTTTGGAGTGGTCTGCTGGGGCAGTGGCATTATAGCAGCCAATAGGAAGAGACTGAACAAACTGATCAAGAAAGCTAGATCTGTCCTGGGGCAACGCCTTGACCCAGTGGAGGAGATAGGAGAGAGAAGGATGGTGGCTAAACTGTCATCTCTGCTGGAGTCTGAGTCCCATCCTATGCAGGACATACTGAATGCACTGAGGAGCTCATTTAGCAGTAGACTACATCATCCTAGGTGCGCAACTGAGAGGTTTCGCAGGTCCTTCCTACCTACGGCTGTCAGACTGTGTAACTTAAGCAGGGCTGCTCGCAGAGATAGCAAAAAAACGTGACGACCTAATAGTATTGAATGCAAAAGACGCAATAGACTTACACAAATGGTCCCCTCCAGTATACAACTAGGACAATATCAGTCGCTACGGAGGGTGACAATATGTATGGGTACATATTCATACTATGTAGGATAACTAAGTAGACGGTTATGCTGTTATTCCATCTAGCTACAATGCTCCGCACTGTGTATATATATTTATATATTTATGTGTACATACTGTATGTATATTCACTGCTCTTATTTTTCTTATCTTCTTAATTATTGCTCTGAGTGTTACTATCCCTGTGCTGTTGCAATCCTGGAATTTCCCCATTGTGGGACTAATAAAGGCTTATCTTATCTTATCTTAGCCGCCGGACAGTTTGCCAGAATCTCTTCGACGCCAACAGAAACTCTTGTTCCATGGCCTCACGGAACTCCTCCCACACCCGAGTTTTTGCTTCAGCAACCACCCGAGCTGCACTCTGTTTGGTCTTCCAGTACACCTCAGCTGCTTCGGGAGTCCCACAAGCCAACCAAGCTTGATAGGACTCCTTCTTCAGCTTAATGGCCCCCCCTCACCACTGGTGTCCACCACTTGGTTCGAGGGCTGCCACCACAAGATGCACCGATGACGTTGCGGCCACAGCTCTAGGCAGCCACTTCAACGATGGAGGTGGAGAACATGGCCCATCCAGACTCCATGTCTCCAGACTCCCTCGGAATGTGGTCAAAGTTCTTCCGGAGGTGGGAGTTGAAGACCTGCCGGACAGAGGCCTCAGCCAGACGTTCCCAGCACACCCTCACTATACATTTGAGTCTACCAGGTCTGAATGGCATCCTCCCCTGCCATCAGATCAACTCACCACCAGGTGGTGATCAGTTGACAGCTCTGCACCTCTCTTTACCCAAATGTCCAAGACATACAGTGGTGTGAAAAAGTGCTTGCCCCCTTCCTGATTTCTCATTTTTTGTGTTTGTCACACTTAAATGTTTCAGATCATCAAACAAATTTAAATATTATTAAATTAAATACTATTTAAATATGTTAAAATATTAGATAAAGATATTACATAAAGATAACACAAGTAATCTTCTGATCTTCTGAAGACTGGACTTTGTCTTGAGCAGAGGGTTACAGAGGAGTTTATCTTCATACACAAGATTCCGGTGGACATAGCGAGGAGCCCTGGCTCTCCGTGGATTATTATTCCAGAGGGGAGGAGGTGAAGACGGCGTAGAGAAAGGAGGCAGAAGCGAGGATGTAGAGCTGGTGTGGTAGCTAGGCTATGGAGACAGCCATTAAAACCACCGCTCCCCAGCCTGTTTCTTTTGAATGCCAGATCTCTCGCTAACAAGATGGATGAACTGAGGCTAGAGATCATAGCGAACAAGGCCGTAAAGGACAGCTGTATTGTGTTGATCACAGAGACTTGGCTTCATTCATCCATTCCGAACTCTGCTATTGATTTAGCAGGTTACACAGTACAGCGTCATGACAGGACTGCGGACTCATAAGAACAGAGGAGGGGGGCTCTGTGTGTACGTGAATTAACAGCTGGTTGTTTTTCCTGTGTCTGTATGGGTTTTACTCCGGGATTTCTCCGGTTTCCTACCACATGCCAAAAACATGCAAGTTAGGTTAATTGGCATCATACTGGGGATTCTAAATTGTCCTTAGGTATGACTGTGAGAGTGAATGGTTGTCTGTCTCTCTGTGTTGGCCCTGCGATGGACTGGCGATCTGTCCAGGGTGTACCCTGCTTCTTGCCCAAAGATGCTGGGATAGGCTCCAGCCCCCCCGCGACCCAAAAAGGATTAAGCGGAAGAAGATGGATGGATGGATGGATGTACTAACATAATGATTGCAGACAGTCACTGCTTCCCAGACCTGGAGTATGGGACTGTTAGATGCAGGCCCTTTTATCTTCCAATAGAGTTTACTGCGGTGATGATATATACTGTTTACATTGCACCAAATGCTAGTGCTAACTTGGCCATAAGACTTGCATGATAGTATTAGCAACCAGCAGAGCACACATCCTGATGCTGTGTACATCATAGCAGGGGACTTTAATCATGGGGATTTAAAGGTAGCATTCATTCATTGATTCATCTTCTTCCGCTTAATCCTTTTCGGGTCGCGGGGGGGCTGGAGCCTATCCCAGCATCTTTGGGCGAGAGGCAGGGTACACCCTGGACAGATCGCCAGTCCATCACAGGGCCAACACAGAGAGACAGACAACCATTCACTCTCACAGTCATACCTAAGGACAATTTAGAATCTCCAGTTTGATGCCAAAGGTAGCACTTCCTAAATATTCCATCAGCATGTACAGTGGGGTAAAAAAGTATTTAGTCAGCCACCAATTGTGCAAGTTCTCCCACTTAAAAGATGAGAGAGGTCTCCAATTTTCATCATAGGTATTCCTCAACTATGAGAGACAAAATAAGAAAAAAAAAAATCCAGAAAATCACATTGAAGGATTTTTAATGAATTAATTGGTAAATTCCTCGGTAAAATAAGTATTTGGTCAATAACAAAAGTTCATCTCAGTACTTTGTTATATACCCTTTGTTGGCAATGACAGAGGTCAAACGTTTTCTGTAAGTTTTCACAAGGTTTTCACACACTGTTGCTGGTATTTTGGCCCATTCCTGCATGCAGATCTCCTCTAGAGCAGTGATGTTTTGGGGCTGTCGCTGGGCAACACGGACTTTCAACTCCCTCCAAAGATTTTCTATGTGGTTGAGATCTGGAGACTGGCTAGGCCATTCCAGGACCTTGAAATGCTTCTTACGAAGCCATTCCTTCGTTGCCCGGGCGGTGTGTTTGGGATCATTGTCATGCTGAAAGACTCAGCCACGTTTCATCTTCAATGCCCTTGCTGGTGGAAGGAGGTTTTCACTCAAAATTTCACTATACATGGCCCCATTCATTCTTTCCTTTACACGGATCAGTCGTCCTGGTCCCTTTGCAGAAAAACAGCCCCAAAGTATGATGTTTCCACCCCCATGCTTCACAGTAGGTATGGTGTTCTTTCTCCTCCAAACACGACAAGTTGAGTTTTTACCAAAAAGTTCTATTTTGGTTTCATCTGACCATATGACATTCTCCCAATCCTCTTCTGGATCATCCAAATGCTCTCTAGCAAACTTCAGATGGGCCTGGACGTGTACTGGCTTAAGCAGGGGGACACGTCTGGCACTGCAGGATTTGAGTCCCTGGCGGCGTAGTGTGTTTCTGACGTTGCCTTTGTTACTTTGGTCCCAGCTCTCTGCAGGTCATTCACTAGGTCCCCCCATGTGGTTCTGGGATTTTTGCTCACCGTTCTCGTGATAATTTTGACCCCACGGGGTGAGATCTTGCGTGGAGCCCCAGATCGAGGGAGATTATCAGTGGTCTTGTATGTCTTCCATTTTCTAATAATTGCTCCCACAGTTGATCTCTTCACACCAAGCTGCTTACCTATTGCAGATTCAGTCTTCCCAGCCTGGTCCAGGTCTGCAATTTTGTTTCTGGTGTCGTTTGACAGCTCTTTGGTCTTGGCCATAGTGGAGTTTGGAGTCTGACTGTTTGAGGTTGTGGACAGGTGTCTTTTATGCTGATAACGAGTTCAAACAGGTGCCATTAATACAGGTAACGAGTGGAGGACAGGGGAGCCTCTTAAAGAAGAAGTTACAGGTCTGTGAGAGCCAGAAAATCTTGCTTGTTTGTAGGTGACCAAATATTTATTTTACTGAGGAATTTACCAATTAATTCATTAAAAATCCTTCAATGTGATTTTCTGGATTTTTTTTTCTCATTTTGTCTCTCATAGTTGAGGTATACCTATGATGAAAATTGGAGACCTCTCTCATCTTTTAAGTGGGAGAACTTGCACAATTGGTGGCTGACTAAATCCTTTTTTGCCCCACTGTATAGTGTGCTACCCGAGGAGCAAATATTTTGGACAAGGTTTACTCAAACATCAAGCTAGCCTATAGGGTCAGACCACTGCCACACTTGGGTCAGTCTGACCATTTGTCCTTGCTCTTAAGTCCTGTGTATACTCACCTCAGGAAAACTGCTCCTGTCATGATAAAGACTGTTACAACTTGGCCTAGGGGTGCCTCTCAGCAGCTGTAGGACTGTTTTGACAGGACCAATTGGGATGTTTTTAAACATCAGGACTTGGAGGTGTACACAGACAATGTACTATGTTACATTAAGAACTGCATGAACACTGTCACAGTGGATAAATGTATCCAGATCTACCCCAATCAGAAGTCCTGGATGACCTGGGAGGTCCAGCGGCTGTTAAAGAAGAGGGATATCGCTTTCAGGTCTGGTGATAGGGCTCTCTATGGTATGGCATGTGCCAACCTGAAGAGAGGCATTAGAGAGGCCAAATCTAATTACAGGAGGAGGATGGAGGATCATCTGGGCAGTAACAACAGTGGGCAGGTGTGGCAGGGAGTTCAGCATCTTGCCAACTACAAGACCAGCCTCAGAGCTGCTGAGGGTGATGCATTGTTGGCAGAGGAGTTAAATCTCTTCTTTGCCTGCTTTGAGGTGAAACCGTCAGAGATAGCCATATTACATCCTAAGGCCCACAGCAGCTTAAACTTCCAAGTAGAGGAGTATGAGGTGAGGCGTACACTGCGGGCTGTTAACCCGGGGAAGGCTGCTGGACCCAATGGCGTTTCTGGACGCGTACTGAGGGACTGCAACGATCAGCTGGCTGGAGTTCTTACTAGGATTTTCAATCAGTCCTTGGCTCAGTCCTTTGTACCACCCTGTCTGAAATCCTCTACCATAGTCCCTCTGCCCAAAAAGTTCCACATTTCTAGCCTAAATGACTATCGGCCAGTCACACTCACTCCTGTGGTGATGAATTATTTTGAAAAACTGGTTAGGGGTCACATCACATCACATCTGTCCCGAAGGTTTGATCCTCACCAGTTTGCTTATAGAATGAACCGATCCACGGAAGATGCTGTAGTTATGGCTCTCCATGCTGCATTGTCCCATCTAGAGCAGCGGGAGAGCTATGTGTGGATGCTCTTTGTGGACTACAGTTCTGCATTTACGTAGTACCATTATTCCACACAGACTGGTGGCTAAACTGGAGGACCTGGGGTTCTCACACTCCATCTGCACGTGGATCAACAGTTTCCTGACAGGTTGCCGTCAGAGGGTTGGAGTGGGCCATTATACATCGATGGCCCTCAGCCTCAGCTCTCCCCAGGGTTGTGTGCTGAGTCCCTTGCTCAATACCCTCTATACATTTGACTGTACCCATACACACCATAGTAATACTATTGTGACGTTTGCTGATGACACCACGGTGGTAGGGCTCATCTCTGGGGGGGATGAGTCCGCCTACAGGGATGAAGTGGAGCGGTTGATGGTGTGGAGCAGAGAAAATAATCTGCTTCTTAACATCTCAAAGACCAAAGAGCTTATCGCTTTTTGGGAGTTCACACTGAAGAGGGCCTGACCTGGAGTGTAAATACCACTGAGCTACTGAAAAGGGAACAGCAAAGACTGTATTTCCTGAGGGTCCTCAGGAAGAACAACATCACCCAGAGACTGCTGGTGTCCTTTTACAGATGCACTATCGAGAGTTTAGAGTCTGTGACACAATTCAACCAAGACACTATTAGAAAGAAGAACTACTGTGTTTTTATTCTGTGTAGACAAAAAAATTCAAGGAAGTTGTGAACAATTTCAGCGAAGATTTGAGCGATTTGTCAATAGTTTTTGAGGAAGAAGCAGGATTGAGTGATGAAGAAGAGTGAGTTGGTTCTAACGAAGGACTGCAACCCTATTTATTTGAACCAGGAATTCAGGAAGCGTCGATGACTCGCACGTTTCAGAGGATGAAGGGTCCGACGGTGAAGGGTTAGAGATGGACATCGGTTGCCTCCAAAACACTAAATGGTAATATACAGATAGATCTAAATTTCCCCGATCAGGTGGTCAGGGAACTAAAAAAAAACATGCTCAGATATTCAGTTTCAGTAGGCAATGAGATTTATAAAAACGAAAACTGAAAAAAGTATTATAATGTTTTTTAACACAAAGTCGCTCCATTGGGAGTAAAGTCAACACTCGGCTTCAAAATTAATAGGGGAGGATTTTACTTTCGGCGGAAAAAATATAATAAAATCACGATTGCCTTATGTGAAAAAAAAAAAAATCAATTACACAAACTCTTTTCCAGGCAAGTTTTGACACTGCTGCGATCGCCCATATCAAAACAGCGCAGAGATAAGGACAGTTGTGCAGAGATACGGACAATCGCCCATATCAAAACAGCGCAGAGATACGGACGATTGTTGTGCAGAGATACGGACAATCGCCCGTCTCAAAACAGCGCAGAGTTATGGATGATCGCCCATATTAAAACACCGCAGAGATACGGACGATTGTTGTGCAGAGATATGGACAATCGCCCATATCAAAACAGCACAGAGAAGCAACAGTGTCAAAACTCGCCCAGAAAACAGTTTGTGTAATTGATTTTTTTTTTCCACATAAGGCGATCGTTACTTAATCGTTTGATTTACAGAAATTTTGGCTTCAATTTTTCTTATTTCCCCCGATCGGGTGGTCAGGGAAATAAAAAAAAAAAAATGCTCAGATATTCAGTTTAGGTAGGCAATGAGATTTATAAAAATGAAAACTGAAAAAGTAATATAACGTTTTTTAACACAAAGTCGTTCCATTTGGAGTAAAGTCAACACTCAGCTTCAAAATTCATAGGGGAGGATTTTACTTTCGGCGGAAAAAATATTATAAAATCATGATTGCCTTATGTGGAAAAAAAAATCAATTACACAAACTCTTTTCCGGGCGAGTTTTAACACTGTTGCTTCTCTGCAAGGTTTTGATATGTTGATATCGTCTTGAGCCGTGGGTTTTCATTTGAAAACTGGGGGTATGGCATTCGGTTTTAGAACCCCTTTGTAACGAACTTTCAAGCCTAAAGATTCCTGTATAGCAGGCGCCTCCTCAAAACTGTCTATAGTGAAATGATCGCTACAGAATACAGAAGATGATGTTGGTTGCCATTTGTCCCTTGTTCTCTGTGCTTGCTTTGCCCATTTTTTAAGAAGATCTGGATCTTTTGTGAATGAGAACAGGCTTATACGTTCACTGGAGCAAATAGAACACCCAGCCGCCACATAACGTTTCGGCATTTCTTCGCTGATATAGAAGCTAAACAGCTTGTTTGCATTGACAGCACATGGATCAGCTGAGAGGAAACTCTCCTCATGACGTCATATCCGTAAACGAGGCGCATCTCAGGATATCGCGTTAGTGCAACACGGCGCTAAATTTGAATTCACTTAGAAATATTTTTCCACTTATTTAGCATTCGAAGTCAACAGAACCAACTATGTGGACGACTGAAGATAAATTCATACTGAATATTGATCCATAGTTCCTACATCGTGTCACAGACACTATAATGTGCGTGTGGTACACCAGCTGTACAGCAGCTCAGAGAAAAACGCTCCAGAAAGTCATTAGGACGGCTCAGAAGATTAATGGCTGCCCCCTCCCCACATTGGAAGACCTACACAGTTTCCATTGTCTCAAAAAAGCTCGGAATATAATAAAGGATACTTCCCACACTGGCCACTCCTTGTTTCAACTGCTGCCATCAGGCAGACGATACAGACAAATTAAAACAAGGACAAGCAGATTCAAAAACAGTTTTTTTCCAACTGGAATAAATGTCATAAATGCAGTTGGATGTTGAAGATGTATGAGGGGACTGTGTAATGGCAGAAATGTGTGCTTGGAGGTGTGTATTGTGCGGACTGTATGCATGTACGTTTGTATGTTTATGCTGTTTTTATACATTTTGAGTTTACATATTTATGAATGATGCTCTGACTGGTTGGGCATTTTTAAATTTCATTGTTTATGTGACAATGACAATAAAGCTTATTCTATTCTAATCACAAAATGTAGTTTTTAAATGAAAGTGTTTATTATTAAAGGAAAAAAATTAAAACCTACATGGCCCTGTGTGAAAAAGTGGTTGCCCCTAAACCTAATAACTGGCTGGGCCACCCTTAGGAGCAACAACTTCAAAAGTGTTTGCGATAACTGGCACTGAGTCATTGACAGCACTGTGGAGGAATTTTGGCCCACTCATCTTTGCAGAATTGTTGTAATTCAGCCACATTGGAGGGTTTTTGAGCATGAACCGCTTTTTAAAGGTTATGCCACAGCATCTCAATCGGATTCAATTCAATTCAATTCAACTTTATTTATATAGCGCCATTTCACAACAACAGTCATCTCATAGCACTATCAACTGTAGGGGGGAACCCCCACAGTTGCAGAAAGTTGCAGAAAGACCCCAGCAATCAGGCGATCCCCTGTGAGCAAGCACTTGGCGACGGTGGAGAGGAAAAACTCCCTTTTAACAGGAAGAAACCTCCAGCAGAACCAGGCTCAGGGAGGGGCAGTCATCTGCTGGATTCAGGTCAGAACTTTGACTAGGCCACTCCAAAGTCTTCATTTTGTTTTTCTTAAGCCATTCAGAGGTGGACTTGCTGGTGTGTTTTGGATCATTGTCTTGATGCAGAACCCAAGTGCACTTCAACTTGAGGTCACGAACAGATGGCCGGACATTGTCCTTCCGGATTTTTTGGTAGACAGCAAAATTCATGGTTCCATTTACCACAGCAAGTCTTCCAGGTCCTGAAGCAGTAAAACAGCCCCACACCATCACACTACCACCACCATATTTTACTGTTGGTATGAAGTTCCTTTTCTCAAATGCTGTTACTTTTACGCCGGATGTAATGGGGGACACGCCTTCCAAAAAGTTCAACTTTTGTCTCATCAGTCCACAGAGTATTTTCCCAAGAGTCTTGGGGATCATCAAGATGTTTTCTGGCAAAACTGAGACAAGCCTTTGTGTTCTTTTTGCTCAGCAGTGGTTTTCGTCTTGGAACTCTACCATGCCGGCCATTTTTGCCCAGTCTCTTTCTTATGGTGGAGTCATGAATACTGGCCTTAACTGAGGTAAGTGAGGCCTGCAGTTCTTTGAATGTTGTTGTGGGGTCTTTTGTGACCTCTTGAATGAGTCGTCGCTGCGCTCTTGGGAGTAATTTTGGTCGGCCGGCCACTCCTGAGAAGGTTCACCACTGTTCCATGTTTTCACCATTTGTGGATAATGGCTCTCACTGTGGTTCACTGGAGTCCCAAAGCTTTAGAAATGGCTTTATAACCTTTTCCAGAGTGATAGATCTCAATTATTTTCTCATTTGTTCCTGAATTTCTTTGGATCACAGCATGATGTCTAGCTTTTGAGAATCTTTTGGTCTACTTCATTTCATCAGGCAGGTCCTATTTAAGTGATTTCTTGATTGAGAATAGGTGTGGCAGTAATCAGGCCTGGGTGTGGCTAGAGAAATAGAACTCAGCTTTCCAAAGGTGTGATAAACCACAGGTAATTTATGTTTTAACGAGGGGGTGGGGGTGGGGGGTCACTTTTTCACACAGGGCCATGTAGGTTTGGATTTTTTTTTTACCCTTAATAATAAACACCTTCATTTAAAAACTGCATTTTGTGTTTACTTGTGTTCTTTGTCTAATATTTAAATTAGTTTGATGATCTGAAACATTTAAGTGTGACAAACATACAAAAAAATGAGAACTCAGGATGGGTGCAAACATTTTTTCACACCACTGTACAGTCTCAAGTCTGATGACACGATAACAAAATCAATCATCGACCTGCGACCTAGAGTGTCCTGGTGCCAGGTGCACATATGGACACCCTTATGCTTGAACATGGTGTTCATTATGGACAAACTGTGGTTAGCACATAAGTCCAATAACTGAACACCACATGGGTTCAGATCGGGCAGGCCGTTCCTCCCAATCACCCCCCTCCAGGTTTCACTGTCATTGCCCACATGCACACTGAAGTCCCCCAGTAAGACAATGGAGTCTCCAAGAGGAGCACTCTCCAGCACCCCAGTCAGAGACTCCAAAAAGGGTGTGTACTCTGAACCATCATTTGGTGCATCACATAGGCACAAATAATGGTCAGGACCCATTTCTGTTACAACTCGCCGCTCATTAGCGGCGCCAGCTGAGCGCACACCTGCACCTCGTCAGCGGCAGGGCATATAAGCCGCTCTGCCCTGAGCTTCGGCCTGAAGCCGTCTGTTCCCTTCGGCTACTTGCTTCAGAGGAACCCCCTCGTCAAACAGCAAGATTGCTCACGTAAGCATACCTCCACTTGTGTTCCTGTCTCTCCCCTGTGCACAGGTGGATCTTTCCCGGCGGCGGACCCCGCCCCTGCATCACCATCTTGCTGCTGCTGTCAGGTGCATCATCAGGTTACTGTCTTCTGGACTCGCCCTTGTGCACGCCTGCCACCTGCCCTGCCAAGTAAGCCAACAAACCTCTCATTACCTGCTGTACTGGTTTGGTGCCCGTCACCTTCTCCCTGTGTTCTCTCCCCAGGGTTGTCTGGCTGTACGGTTTCCTGCCTCCGTGCCTGATGCTGACGTCCGCCACCAGTACATCCACATATCACAGACACGCATCCACACACACACTTGTTGTCTAATAAACTGTTAAACCTATTCTGAGCCTGCGTGTGTGTCTCCTGAGCCGTGCATTATGTCATTACGGCTTCAGCAGAGCGGCTCGGCGGACAGCGGGCTCACGCGCCGTCTTACCATCTTTTAGAGGCTCAAATAGATTTGATAGTTTATCAGCAACAGGTGATGTTGAATCAATTAATTAAGATCACTGACCGGCTAGACCGCCTGGACCCCCGTCAGCCGTTCCCCCCGGCTCGTCAGGGAGGCACAGCTCCAGCTGCTCCAGCGGCCGTCCAGCCTGCTCCGGGTGCCTCAGCCCGACTCACTCCTATCCCGACCCCCGCCCGCTTTAGCGGTAAGCTTGGTGGAGCGCGGGGGTTCATTATGCAGTGTGAGTCGGTGTTCCTGCGTGTCCCCGGAGATTTTCCCTCAGACCACAGCCGAATTGGCTACGTAGGAAATCTCCTGGAGGGTCGTGCGCTCACCTGGGCTTATGCCGTAATGGCGAAGCCCAGCTACGCCACCCTCACCTATGGCCAGTTCATTAACCTATTCCTGGAAGTCTTTGATCACTCTCGTTTTGAGAGTGTCCAAGTCGATCGCCTCCTCTGCCTTCAGCAGGGAAGCCGATCGGCCGCTGATTATGCCATTGACTTCTGGGTTACAGCAGAGGAGGTTGGCTGGGAGGAACGCGCCCTCTGTGGCATCTTCCTCCGCAGTTTAAACTCTGGTCTGAGGGATGAACTGGCTGGTCAGGATCTCCCTGGAACGTTTGCGGAGCTAATCTCTCTTACCATCAGCTTGGATAACCGGCTACGCGAGCGCGCCTCGGAGCGGAAGTTGCCTTCTCGCTCGCGGGGTGCCTCGTCATGCCCGTCCCAAGCTCACCCCCTGGCGTTACCGCCATCGGAGGTTTCCGAGGAGTCGGAACCTATGGTGACGGCCCGGGCAAAGCTCCCCCTAGCGGAGAAACAACGCCGCCATGAGTTGGGTCTCTGCATGTATTGCGGAGACAACCAGCACACTGTGGAGCGTTGCCCGGAGAAGCCCAAACGGGGAGGTCCGCGAGTCACTGTAGGGGCCCTCGCGCATTCTAATCAGTCAGTTTCCCTCACTTATTTGTCGCTGCCCATCCGTTTCTGCCACAACATCACAGGGCATCTCACTCATGCACTGGTGGACTCAGGCGCGGAAGGCAGCTTCATTTCACAAAGCCTGGCAACCCGATTGGGCATCCGTTGCCAGCCCCTCAAAACTCCTCTCACCCTCATCAATCTCTCCCGTGCATCCCTGGGGAAGGTGACCCACCGGACTCACCCCGTCTCTGTCATCGTCTCTGGGAATCACCGGGAGGAGATCTCCTTTTACATCTTGCCTTCCTCAGTGTCTCCAGTGATCCTGGGTTATCCGTGGCTTCGTCTCCATAATCCCATCCTGGATTGGAAGACCGGGAAGGTAACAGCCTGGAGTACCTTTTGTATGAGCACCTGCCTCCAATCCGCTGCCTGCTCGCCATCCTCTCCGCCCGTGGTCAAGGATGCTGCGCCCCCGGGCCTCTCCTTGGTGCCCGTGGAGTTTCACGACCTGGGCGCAGTCTTTAGTAAGTCCAAGGCTATGTCCCTTCCTCCACACAGGCCTTACGACTGCGCCATAAACCTCCGCCAGGGGGCGCCTCTCCCCTCGGGATGTCTCTACAGCCTGTCAGCGCCGGAGAAGGAGGCCATGAACTCTTACCTTAAGGAATCTCTCAGCGCAGGTATTATTCGCCCATCATCATCGCCATTAGGTGCAGGGTTCTTCTTCGTGGGCAAGAAGGATGGCTCGCTTCGTCCGTGCATCGACTTCCGAGCCCTTAACGACATCACGGAGAAGGACCGTTACACCCTGCCCCTGATGGACACTGCCTTTCACTCCCTCCAGGGGGCGACCTGGTTTACCAAGCTGGATCTCCGCAGTGCGTACCACCTTGTCCGGATCCAGGAGGGAGACAAATGGAAAACAGCCTTCTGTACCCTGAACGGCCACTTTGAATACCTGGTCATGCCGTTCGGGTTAACCAACGCTCCAGCCGTCTTTCAGCGCCTGATAAATGACGTTCTCCGGGATTTCATCGGCCTGTTTGTGTTTGTCTACCTGGATGACATTCTCATCTTCTCCAAGTCCAGGGATGAGCACCAGGTGCATGTGAGACGGGTCCTGCAGAGGTTACTGAAGAATCGGTTGTACGTGAAGGCGGAGAAGTGCGAGTTCTATGCCAAGAAGACGTCATTTCTCGGGTTTGTCATCTCCCATGACCAGGTGCTCCCAGACCCAGCCAAAATTAAAGCGGTGGTAGATTGGCCGACTCCCACATCTAGAAAGCAGGTGCAACAATTCGTCGGCTTTGCCAACTTCTACCGCCGCTTTGTGCCCAACTTTGGAGCCATCGTCGGCCCTCTGACCCGTCTCACCTCCCCTAAAACCCGATTCCAGTGGACTGAAGAGGCCGCGGCGGCCTTCCAGGCGCTGAAGGCGGAGTTTTCATCCTCCCGGGTCCTCAGCCAGGTCGATCCCTCTTTGCAGTGCATCGTGGAGGTCGACGCCTCGGATACGGGGGTGGGGGCGGTGCTGTCTCAGCGGTCACCTGCTGATGGGGTCAAGCGGCCTTGCGCCTTCTTCTCCCGGCGCTTGTCCCCGGCGGAACGCAACTACGACGTGGGGGACAGGGAGCTTCTTGCCATCAAGCTCGCGCTCCAAGAGTGGCGTCACTGGCTGGAGGGGGCCGTCCTGCCCTTCGTGGTGTTAACGGATCACAAAAATCTGGAATATTTAAGAACTGCCAAGCGTCTGAACACCCGCCAGGCCCGTTGGTCCCTGTTTTTTGCAAGATTCCGTTTCACCATCACATTCAGGCCGGGCTCCAAAAACGGACTCCCTGACGCCCTCTCCAGGCAATTCGCCCCTGAAGACTCGGAGGGCGCTGTTCATACCATCCTGCCCAGGTCGTGCATCGTGGGAGCCGTTACCTGGGAGATCGAGGATAAGGTCCGGAAGGCGCAGGAATCAGAGCCGGATCCGGGCGGCAGACCGGAGGGGAGGCTCTTCGTCCCGTCCTCCGTTCGGGGGGAGGTCATCCATTGGCTTCACACGTCCAAGCTAGCCTGCCATCCTGGGACCTCCCGAATGATTGACCTGCTCCAACGCTCCTTTTGGTGGCCGGGATTGCGCAAGGACGCTGCCCGCTACGCCCGGGCCTGCCCCGTCTGTGCCACCAGTAAGACCGGCAACTCTCCCCCTGCGGGTTTGCTCCAGCCCCTGCCCACCCCTGGTAGGCCCTGGTCGCACATCGCATTGGACTTCGTCACTGGTCTCCCCGTCTCTAACAACTTCGACACTGTCCTGACCATCGTCGACCGTTTCTCCAAGGCTGCCCATTTCGTGCCATTACGGGGGCTACCCTCTGCCTTGGAGATGGCAGATCTTCTCGTCCAACACGTGGTCAGGCTGCATGGGATACCAGCTGACGTGGTCTCCAACCGGGGTCCCCAATTCACCTCGGACGTCTGGCGGAGTTTCTGCAGGACACTAGGAGCCCAGGTAAGCCTCTCCTCTGGCCATCGCCCCCAATCTAACGGGCAGTGTGAACGGACCAACCAGGAGCTGGAGGCTGCTCTCCGCTGCGTCACCGCCTCGAAGCCTGCGTCATGGAGCAAACACCTTGCCTGGGTAGAATACGCTCACAACACCGCTCGCTCCTCAGCCACAGGGATGTCCCCTTTCAAGGTGTCCCTGGGTTACGACCCCCCTCTGTTTCCCTCGCTGGAGAACGAGTCGGCAGTTCCCACGGTTCAGGCTCACCTCAGGCGGTGTCGCTCCATCCGGACAGCTGCGCGCAATGCGCTTTTACGCACGGCGGAGCGCAATAAGGCCACGGCGGATCGGCGTAGAAGACCTGCTCCTGCCTACCAGGTGGGCCAACCGGTCTGGATATCTACGCAGGATGTTAACCTGAAGGGTGAGAGGAGGAAGTTGGCTAAACGTTTCATGGGTCCATACCCCGTCACCAAGATAATCAACCCAGTGGCAGTGTGTGTTGCTACTCCCCCCTCCCTCCGCATCCATCCCACCTTCCACGTCTCCAAGGTGAAACCGGTGGTGTCTGATCCCATCTGCCCTCCTCCTGCTGCGCCACCCGCGCCTTGGATGATTGATGGCCATCCGGCCTGGACTGTCTCGACCATCTTGGACTTCCAACGCCAGGGTCGCAGGCTACAGTATTTGGTGGACTGAGAGGGCTATGGTCCAGAATGGAGGCAATGGGTTCGTTCCTCGTTCGTGTTGGATCACTCTCTCATCACCGAGTTTCACCGGAAGCACCCCAATAAACCATCGCCAGGAGGCGCTGCTAGAGGGGGGAGTACTGTTACAACTCGCCGCTCATTAGCGGCACCAGCTGAGCGCACACCTGCACCTCGTCAGCGGCGGGGCATATAAGCCGCTCTGCCCTGAGCTTCGGCCTGAAGCCGTCTGTTCCCTTCGGCTACTTGCTTCAGAGGAACCCCCTCATCAAACAGCAAGATTGCTCACGTAAGCATACCTCCACTTGTGTTCCAGTCTCTCCCCTGTGCACAGGTGGATCTTTCCCGGCGGCGGACCCCGCCCCTGCATCACCATCTCGCTGCTTCTGTCAGGTGCATCGTCAGGTTACTGTCTTCTGGACTCGCCCTTGTGCACGCCTGCCACCTGCCCTGCCAAGTAAGCCAACAAACCTCTCATTACCTGCTGTACTGGTTTGGTGCCCGTCACCTTCTCCCTGTGTTCTCTCCCCAGGGTTGTCTGGCTGTACGGTTTCCTGCCTCCGTGCCTGATGCTGACGTCCGCCACCAGTACATCCACATATCACAGACACGCATCCACACACACACTTGTTGTCTAATAAACTGTTAAACCTATTCTGAGCCTGCGTGTGTGTCTCCTGAGCCGTGCATTATGTCAATTTCATCAAAACTATGGGGATTAATTTGTGATCAGAAAGTGGAGAATATTATGTGAAGACCAGTTGAAGACTGCAACCAAGGAGCTTAAAAAGGAGGAGGGAAATGAAGATCACCTTTACCTTGTGGGAGTAGGTCAGTAGTGCTCTTCTCTATGCGGCTGTGATGTAAAATTTATTTTATCAAATATAGGAAATTTCTCCAAGCTTTTTCCTCTAACTTACTGTACACAAGAGGGTGATATGAGCCACAAATCAATCCGAAATTGTAAGGAATAGTTGGTGTTGCTCCATGTACATTCTGAATATTTTAATATACCAGTATTCCCCATCAAATGAGGCTCCCAAATAAAAATACTCCCAGTTATAAAAAATACTTTCTCCAGCATTAAGCTACAGATGGTTCATGAGCTTGAGGCTTCTTTGTTTCAAAAATGCACATAAATGCAGAGTTGTATGGCCCTATGGCGTGGCTATGCACGTAACTCCGCTGTAACTCCATGGAAACGTCTTAAAGAGGCAGCATGTGAAAAGCGCAATACAAATATATAAAATAATAATATTTTAAAAATTCCTGGATCCAGAGCATGATCCGGATCACTACCAAAATCTAATCATCTGTTCCCTGTCCCATTACACACCTTTCCTGAAAATTTCATCAAAATCCATAACTTTTGGAGTAATGTTGCTAACAGACAGACAGACAAACCAACAAACAAACCAAACAATGCCGGCAAAAACATTACCTCCTCACTTGGTGGAGGTAATAATGCATCAGGTTTATATAGCGCTTTTAATAGACACTCAAAGATGCTTTACAATGGATACATTATTCATTCATTCCACAGGCAATGGTAGCGGTAAGCTACTACTGTAGCTACAGCTGCCCTGTGGCAGACTGATGGAAACGTGGCTGCCAATCCATGCCAACGACCTCTCCGACCAGTACAGAAAATTTATACACATTCATACCCAGTGTCATGGACACTGGAGGCAAGGTGGGTAAAGTGTCTTGCCCAGGGACACAATGGCAGGCTGTCTGGGGATCATTACATCTAAGAGACTTCTTTTGACACCAGATTTGTTGACACATCTCTATGTGAAGCTAAGATATTAAATATTCAAGACCTGGGGGTATGCACCAATTTTGACAATTCAGTCAATGCAATGTATTTATATCCATAAACTTGTGTGTTCTGAATTCGCTAACTTTCTGCATGTTCATATCAGGAAATATTTGGTACTGATAGAAAAGTTTCATATTTGTTTCATACATGTCATTTGCTTTGTCTCAGAGTCTACCTCAGAGTCTGTGTGAAAGTGTCAAGGATGCAGCTGTATTAGTTATCTTGTTTTTAGTTCATTTTGTGCGGCTCCCGTGTGACTGGTACTGAGTGAGCGTCATGGTTCTTGAGAAAGAGATAATCTATACACCAAGTTTTGACCTGATGTACTGGACCAATCATGATGGACAATTCACAGATAATGAAGGGCTTAAAGAACTGAGTGATGTGTGTTTGAGTCAGAATGGTGCACGAATAGGCTCTGAGACTATTTTTGTATTGTTCTCCACTGGCCAGTGTAATTAAATTTGCTGAAACTCTGATTCAGCCTGGTTTTTGACTGAAGGTGAAGAAGGATTTTTCTAACATACTTGGTGCCCGAACTCAGGGAATCAAGATACCTCTCCTGCCTGCTTCCAGCGTTCTGAGACCACAGCGAGTGCGCACAGCTGCCTCCTCCGCCGATGCCAACGAGCCGGTTTTGTGGAAGTGGGGCACAGTCCAGAGGCACTGGGAGCAGAGCTGGAGAGTGACGGAGCCAACCCGCAAGTGGATCACAGTGAGCAAATTTAATTGTTGAAGACGCCCGGTTCAAGCCCACAGTCGGTCTGAGAATACACGTAAGAGTTGTAAGCCAAGCATTTGATATTGCAAAGTCCAAAAATCAGTTTTAGGGCGAGGTAGAGGCTTGGGGGTCCTGGTTCGAGTCTGTGGAGAACTGCATTTCTGCTGCATAAAGTGGACCCACAAAGAACATGAGGGAGTTTCCATACAAAATCAATGCGAGAACTTTTTTACATGACAAGTGAGCATAGATTAAGAAAAATAATGCAAGACCTTCTTTACATCACAAGTGAATGGCCATGGTTACATGGGCAAAATTTCATCAATCTGATTACAATTCAGATCAGAATTTTACTGTTCACATGGATCCTGAAAAAGCTGATCCGATTAGGACGTGCGTTTCCATGTGTCACACGTTTGAACGGAATAAATCATTTTGACATGTGCGCGTTGTCTTCTTCTTCTCTCGGTTACTGGCGGATAGCAAACAACTGAAAGGTGCACACCGCCACCTACTGTACAAGAGTGTGTAACATTATGTCATCTGAGCCCGACCCCTAAATTCTATGACTTAATCCTGTGTTATTTAAAAAAGAGAAAAGAGCCCCTCTCGCCCTTCCTATTGCCTCTCCATCTCCATCTGTTCCCAGAATCCCAGTTAAATCACATTCCCTACCGGCTTCTCGAACTTTATTTTCCATTATCTGTCTTTCATTTCCATATTTGTGAGTGTAATAAGATGTGTTCGACATTTTCTTTTACTCCACATTCTCTACATTTGTCACTTTCACTTTCCCCCATGGTGAATAATGTGCCGTTTAAACGTGTATGATCCAGTCTGAGTCTTGCCATTATGATGTCTTCCCTCCTATTGGTTGTTATGAAATTATTGCAATAGATTTTTGTATTTTGTAATATGATCTACCTTTGTGATCTTCATCCCATCTTTTTTGCCATAGCTCAGTTCCTTTTTTCTTGATTACTGCTTTCCCTTCACCTTTTCCAACAGACAGTGGTATAGTTAAGTCTTTTCCAAGTGCACTTTTTGCCATTTTGTCTGCACAGTCATTCCCTTTCAACCCTTCATGTGCAGGAACCCAACAAAACTGAACTTCTCCACCACCCCTGTGTACCCTAAATAAACTGTGATATAGCTCAATCACCAGGTCTTCCCTTGTAGATTTTAGTGTCTGTATGGTTTTTAGTGCTGCAAGTGAGTCCGTGCACACCACCACCCGGTCCGGTCAGACTTCCTCCACCCACTGCAAAGCAATAATTATTGCCACCATCTCTGCTGTAAACACGGATGTATTGTTGGAGAGTCTTTTTGCGATGGTCACTTTAAACTCTGGAATGTATACTCCAACTCCAACAGAGCCCTCTTTATTCTTTGAACCGTCAGTATAGAGCTGGAAGAAGTTATAGTAGTTGTTCCTGAGGTAAATGCTTGTTGTAACACTAACTTTACTCATATGCCAATCCTTTTTCCTCATTAGCAGACTAGCGTCTACTTCTATTCCCGGAAACAGCCAAGGGGGAACATTACTCACTGGACTGGTGTTAGCTATATCAATAGTGTGCAGGCCATACATCCTGGTCCTTCTTTCAATTGTCCATCCAAACCCATGTCCCTGGAAATGTGAGTATTCCCAGCAGTGTTGTAATGTTGTTTTTGAAATATTTGCTTTGTCACTTCCTTTCAGCTTGACTCAGTATGATAATACCAGTTTATCTCTTCTCAAATCCATTGGCATTTCTCCTGCTTCTATTAAAACTGCATTGTTTGGTGTTTTGACGGCTCCAATGCACAGGCGAAGCGGTCTATGCTGCATTTTGTCTATTTTTTTCCAGTCGTCTTTGCCGCTGCTCCATAAATCATGCATCCGTAGTCTATTGTCGATCGCATTAGTGCCCTGTAAATGCCAATTAATGCCTGTTTATCTGCACCCCATTCGTGTCCAGCTACAGCTTTTATGAGATTAATGACTTTTTTGCATTTTGTATCCAGATTTTCAACATGAACTCTCCATGTGTATGCACTATCAAACCACAATCCTAGATATTTGAACTCACTGACTTTCTCTATTGGTTGATTATATAATGTTAATGGTTCTGTACCAGTTCTGTTTTTTTTGTGAAAGTCAGATAGATAGATAGATACATACATACATACATACATACATACATACCGTACATACTTTATTTCGAACAAAAAAGTAAAACAAAAACAAAACAAAACAAAGGACAAGTGCAATAAAGTAACAGTATACAGTGTTCGAAAGGGAGAAGGAAGAAGTGAACACTTAATTCCAACTCCTCTTTTCCATAAATACAATATAAATACAATATAAATATAGCAGGTTTTACCGTTTGAAAATTTAAATCCCCAGTCATATGACCACTTTTCCACTTTCTCCATTGCTTTCCTGATGTTTTTGAACACAAATTTCTCATTTCTTCCCCTCGTCCATATGGCTCCATCATCTGCATATAGTGCTGTTTTGATGGATCCCTCTTGATCCTCAAACATGTCATTAATTATTATATTGAATAAAACAGGGCTTATCACACTCCCCTGAGGAACACCATTTTCTATTTCAAAGTCATTTGAAACTTCTGATCCTACTTTAACCCTAATTGTCCTGTGTGTTAAAAAATCCATTATCCAATTATACATTCTATCACCAATGTCCATTTTATTCAATTTCATAAGAAGACCATCCCTCCACAGTGAGTCATAAGCCTTTTCAATATCCAGATAAACTTTCAACATTCCGAAAATAGTAGAAGAAGAAGCAACTTCCGGTGTTAGCAAGCCCCGCTTCATGTCGAAATTGACCTGTATTGTGTTATTCAGACTGTACTTTTGCTTCTGCTGGTCTCCGTAATGAAGCTACAAGTACATACTTCTGCATATGACGAACAGAGGGAGATAGCAGGACGATACAGACCAGTTTTGTTTTACTCCCGCTATGTTTTCTGCTAGCTGCTGCTAAGGCGAAAATACGTCACGTCGACGTGCGGCTGGTGTACAGACATGCGCAGTAAACATATTTTCTGCCCTACATTCAGAATAAGTGTTTTCATGTGCACCATTCGGATTAACAATCGGCATAACCCACCCCTCAATCGACTACTGATACAGACCAGATTCCTTTCCTCCATCAATCCCTCAGTGACATTCCCATTTAGATCAGTACTTAATCCACCCCATATTTTGTTGTGGGCATTAAAATCTGCACACCAAATAATTATGTGCCTATCCTGCCCTTGTATTTTTAGTAAATTATCCACCTCTTAACTTTTTGCATGGATTATAGTAGTAAATTATAATTACTTCCTCTCCTCTTTCCCACACTCCCACCACTATGTATTCCTGATCCAATCCCTTTTCTACAACCCTATATGGGAGATTTTGTTTGATAAATGTTGCAACCCCTCCTCCTCCATTTTGTCTGTCTTTCCTAACACCTGTATAACCATACACTACAAAGTCTAAACTTGGTTTTAACCGGGTTTCCTGAACACAGATAATATCGGATTTAATTGCCATTTCTTTAATGAAACGCTTGAATTCCTGACCATTAGCCAGTAAACTCCTAGCATTCCATTGTAACAGCACTACCATAAGTAAAATTAACCAGTCCCTGATGTGTCTTGACTAGACTGAGAAGCCAGGTTCTCTCTCACCTCTTCCCAAGTCAGTCGTTTTTACAGTCAGCTGAATCTTATCATTCTTTGACTTAACCTCAGGTGTGCTGTTAATGACTCCTGCAATAAATGTCACAAACGCCTTTTTATCCACAAACATCCTGTCATTATTACTAACTTGTGGTGACTCTCGTGTATCCTGCCTCACAGTTATTCTATATCTTTGTCAGTCTCACAGCTTCTGCATAACTAATTATTTTTTTCCACTCTTAGCTTCTGAACATTGTTCTCCCATTTCATCAGCTCACATCCTCTGTACGCCACACTGTGTGCTGCTGTACCCACCCACAGTGTGACGTCAGGCGGGCACGGCCACTTGTATATAGTTCTGAGCTCTGTTAATAAAGTGTTGTTGGTTCTCTGCATGACAGAGAGACTCCGACTCCTTTCCTCATACATAACATTTTGGCGACGAGAAGTAAAATTATGGTAGCATATGGGCTACATACCTCCATTCCTGCTACCGTTTCTGGAATACACGGGAGAGCCAGTGATCCTGTGGCCTAAGTGGGTGGCCATGTTTGAGGATTACATCGGGGCACTGGGCCTAAGTAGACTTGACAGGAGATGAAGACGAACACTTCTGGCCCACCATCTCGGGGCAAAAGGCCAAAGAATTCTCTGTACTTTGGGTGAAGCGGAATGTTATGAGGATGCTGTTGGGCGGCTGGTCGAGTACTTCGCCGAGCAGACGAGGACCACGAAGCTGTGGGTGGCGGGAGTGTTGCCGCCAAATGAAGCTAGGCTAGTTAGCTCAGAGAAGCTAACGGCCCACTCAGTGTCTATGGGCAAGTTAGCCACAAAGCTAACTGCATGCCAAAAGCAAGTTCCAGGCTACCAGAAAGGCATCGAGGTGGGACCGGGGCCCCGAATGGTGGAGTACCCGGGCACTGCAGATGGTGGGCCAGCCAAGGAGTGCAGCAGGGCACAGGACTGTAGAGCTGGTGAGTTTGACGGCGCGGGGTGCGACGACAGTGGAGAGGGAGAGCAGCAACAGAAGTCATCCCCGCAGCTGGAGGCTGGGCAGCCAGAGTGCAGGAACATACAGGCTGAGGACCCCGGGAGAGAGCAGCGACAGCTGGGTATGGAGACGACACAGCAGAGCACCTGGGACAAGGGTGCTGAGAGCAGCGACGAAGTGCCTGGGTCGGAAAGTGATGCCGACGAGGATGACGCTGAGAACTCCTTGGAGAGCAGCAACAGCCCGGCATGGATACAGCGCAACGGCGCGCCCGGGACGAAGATGCTGGGAGCAGCGACAAGGCACCTGGGTTGGAGAGTGGTGCAGACGAGAGGGAAGCTGAGAGCCCCAGGAGAGAGCAGCTACAGCCGGGCACAGAGACAGCGCAGCGGAGCGCCTGGAACGAGGGTGCTGGGAGCAGCGGCGAGGTGCCTGGGTTGGTAAACAACGCCGGCAAAAGTGATGCTGTGAATCCTGGGAGTGAGCAACAGCAGCTGGGCATGGAAGCAGCGCCTCAGATGACAGGAGGTGCCGGGCACCATAGAGGTCAGGCAGAGTCTCAGTGCCGGAGCCCAACATGCCCTGGACGAGGGCGCTGGGCAGTACGGGGAGGTGCCCGAGGCAGCGAGCGACACTGAAGAGAAGACTTCGGGTCTCCCCAAAGTTCAGCCACAGGGGGCCGGAGTGTTTGAAGCCACGATGACGGTGTTGAAAGTGGTCAGGAGCAGACCGACGAGCACGGAGGGATGGTGTGCCAGACAGCACCACTGCAGGTCCTGAGGAGTGTGGCAGTCGGTGGTGAAGAGTGACATTATTGTGAGAGAGGTTGTTTTTGATCCCGGAGGCAGACGGCGGCCAAGGGCACGCATGCCGTGGGGCTGCCCAGGGCCTCCGAGCTGGTCTTATCTTCAGCGGCCAGGGGCACACATGCCGTGGGGCTGCCCGGGGCCTCCAAGCTGGTCTTATCTTCAGCGGCCAGGGGCATGCATGCTTTGGGGCTGCCCTGGGCCCCTGGGCCGGTTTTACCTCTGGCTGCTGGTGGACATAGATGTGACTTAAATGCTCTTGATGAAATATGTACATATCCTGCTGGTGTGCATGTGAGTATGTATGATATGGGATTATTTTTTACATTTTAAAGACATGGTCCGATTTTAGTTGTTTTTTTTGGTTGAGTGTGTTAGGTTATTCTTGTTCACTGTTCCCCGTTAGTTTCTTAGTGTATGATTCAGGTCCTAAATTGAAGAAGGTCTCAATTGTGTGTGTGGTCTTGCACTTTTACAAGGAGGAGGGGAATGTTGTGCAGTGTGTGTGTGTGTGTGTGTGTGCGCGCGCTGCCGTACCCGCCCACAGTGTGATGTCAAGCAGGCACATCCACTTGTACATAGTTCTGACATCCACTTGTACATAGTTCTGAGCTCTGTTAATAAAGTGTTGTTGGTTCGCTGCATGACAGAGAGACTCCGACTCCTTTCCTCATGCAAAACATCCTGCTCCACCCTTTCCAAATTCATGGTTTCCACTACATCTTGCACATCGTTTCTTTCCTTTGCAGTTTATAGCTATGTGCCCAAAAGCCTGACAATTAAAACATCTTACTGGTTTTGACACATATGCTCTCACCAGGTAACTTAGAAACCCCAGGAATTCCTTCGTTGGAACACAATCCCCTTCAAATTCAATCAGCACAGTCTCACTGTCTTTCCTCTCACTATCCTTTGACTTTTTCAGTCTTAGCACACTCAGAACTTTCCCTCCCTTCAGATTCTTCTTTAATTCCTCCGTATTTATGTCAACGATGGCCCTCACGAGGCATCAATGACACGCCGAAAGCCAGCTGATGAGTTTGCATACTTTATTAACAAAAGACAACGATACAAAATAATGAGCCACGTGGGGCAAAAACACGAACATACACTTGGATTCTAAACCACAGACTACGAGAAAGATGCACTATGAAACTAGGACACAGACTATGAGGGAAACACTTACTGAGGGATGAAAATCTCAGGACTCCTAAGACGGAGGTTAGACGAAGGGATGATTGACGAGGTTGCAGCGAGGAGTAAGCCTCAGCTGCTTCCTTAAAAACCCATGACACACCAATCAATAAAGGGGAGTGTAATCCGGAGAAATGCTGAACAGCTGTCACAGCGTGACTTGGTTTTGACAGTCGGAAGCCCCGTTGTGACGCTGTCAGAATAAAAGCCCTGACGGCCACATAGCAAACCTGAGATGAGAGCGGGGAAATACCGGAAAACCCGGGCGCGGACAGAGTCAGCGCTCGGACCATAACAGTACTCCCTGTTCATGAGGCAAATTCCAGGCGCCATGTAACATCGAAGCCCCCCCCCACACACACACACACACACAGAAGGTCCACAGGACCGCCCCAGGGAGGGAGGAGGGGGAAAGGCCAGGAGGGCAAGGACCAACAAACCTCATAACTGAGAGAGAGAGAGAGAGAGAAAAAAAAAAAAAACCTTCAACCATCAGAACATAGTAGGAAATCAGAAGCCAAAATACAGGCACACACCCTGCACCGAAGAAGGAAAACTCATATGTAAACAGAACATAGGATGCAACAATGCAGTAATACAATACCCATGACCGTAGTAGTAGATTAGTTTATTTGACAGGGACAGTGCAATAAACATAGACAATTAATCAAAGACAATCAATCTGATGTGTTGCACATAGAGTGTATAGCTATTAGCTAATTTGCAACTCTTGTCCCTGGATGGGCTTTAGAAAAAAGAATCAAGATAAAAAATATACACAATAACCACATACATCAATGCAGAAAAATTATAAATACACAATTATAAATATTATAAATATTATAAATACACAAATATAACAGCCTGTGAACCCTAGGCAAGACAACAAAAGAGATTCTCTTAAACAGTAAAAAAAAAAAACACATCTCCCAAACAGAAATACAGGCACAATACACTGTACCCTAAAAATACCAGGAAAAAATGGGAACAACAAAAAAAAAGAAAAACACGTTAAACAGCAGTGATATACAAACAGTTCAAATAAGCGGGCACATCACCAAATACAGGGGAGAGAAAAAAACCTCACACGCACAGAGCGGCGATATCCATAGTTCAAATACAAAACACCAGCCCATCCCTAATATTTCAGAAGCGCAGGCAGAGAGAAAAAAAAAAACAGGGATGACAGCAGGCAGAGCACAACAGCACAAAAACAAATAGTTTGGGGGGTCTTCCTGCTTCCAGCATCCAGAATGCTGGCAGGGAAAAAAGGATTAGTTCGGGCGGCCTACCCCAGTCCCAGGCCTGGAGAAACAGTACCTCTGGCAGCCGGACCAGGTCGCCGAACGGAAAGTCCAATTTGTTGAGTGGCCGACCCAGAACGCCAAACGGGCGAAGCAATCTCCCAGGCGGCCGACCCACGTCATCCAGCCACCAGGACCGCAGGGGAGAACTCGGAGACAGCCTCCCTATTGAGAGGGATAGCGAGGGAGAGCCGAGCTGATAACGGGAAGTCCCAACAGCCCCCGATGGAAGGGAAAAAGGAACGGGGAAAAGATGAGGGACCAGTCCGGCGTGAATCAGCAAAGGATCTGCAGCTCCTCCTCCGAACTCCACTAGAACTGGTGCTGCCCTCCTGTCGGATCCCAAGCGAGACCGCGCTGCACCCTTGATGGACCTCGATTGGGCTGGCGCAGCCCCTATGACAGACCCCGACTGGTTCACGGCTCCACCCACGATGGATCCCGACTGAGTCAGAACAGCGACCCGAACCGACTCATCACCGGTGACCCTGGGAGAAGGCTCAGGAGAGGAAAGAGAACCGGGATCAGGATCACCGGTAGCAACAGAGCCCAGACAGGCAAGTTCGGATGCAGCGGACAGCTACACCCGACTCATCTCCCCGAGAGACAGGCAAAAATGCTCCAGAGTAGATAGGAGAAAGACAAAATAGAGCACTTGCCTGATCTCGAGTTCTGCAGCCGTCCAGGACTTCGGCGATCCGGGTTCAGCAAGTAGAAGGACCTCCTCTGGTTCCCACTCGGCTACGGCGGGCTCCGCAGCCAGCATGACGGTCTCCACTGTCTGAGGACCCCCCCGACGCTGACGTCTACGCCGAAAACCCGCACGGCGTGGTGGCAGGAGATCCTTGACCTGCTGGGACGAACCACTCCTCCGTGGAGACCCGGGGACACTTAGTCGTCGGCACAGGCTCCAAGCAGCAATCCACCCTCCTCCTCTGCCCGTGACGTGACTGCGGGGCTGGACCCAAACTCTCCAGGGCCGCAGGCTCCTTCCTCGTCCGGCGGTGTAGACCTGACCGCGAGGAACGCTCAGGGAAGGGAGACACAGAGGCAGCAGGTTCATAATTAGAGGCTACAGCAGGTGGAGGAAGCTCGGGAGACTGCGAACCCCGAACTCCACCCCCAGGAGTCAGACAAGGCAAATCACGATGAGGAGAAGAATGAAATTGCACTTGCCTTTCCTCCAGAGGGCCGATGGTGCCTGCTGTAGTGGGCTTTGTTCTTCCCTTTCCCCTTAGGATGGTGACGGAGGGCCCCCCGGGAAGACGAGGAGGAGCCGCCTGCACAGGATCGCCCATGGGCACAGCCAGAGCAGGACTCGCGGAGCTCACCGCAGCTGGGGAGAGCGTCGAGGAGGAGGGTGGAGCAGCCGAGGCAGTCCGGGGAAGAGAAGCTGACGGGACAGAGGGAACAGAAGACCCGGAGGCGACAGCTGCTGTCGTCACGACCCTTCCGTCAGGACGCAGGAGCATCAGCTGGCTGGGAGATAGAGTCCTTCCGGCAAACCAGCACTGGATCCGGACGGGGTTCTCGCTGAGGCTTCGTATAGACGTTGTGACAACGCTTACTGGCAGAGGGCGAGGCGAAGGTGGGGTCAGGGAAACCTCGCACCTGGGCTGGACGGGTAACAGGAACTGAATCCTGAGGCGAGGAGCGGGGATGCCTCACCGTCGGCCTCCTGCCGGAGTTTCCCTCCAGTCCGCGGCTCTCTTCCCTCGTTGGGAATGCTGTATTCGGGGAAGGAGGTGAGGGTTCCTTGGCCGCCCTTTCGAGTGCTCTCTCTAGCTGCCCTCATTGTGCCACAATCCACGCCACCCTTTCCTTTCCTTCCGGAAAGGAAGTTAGATGATACTTTAACAATGTCCTCTGAGCGAGACCCAGGGGCTCGTATGCCACGTAGGTGGGCATAAGGAGATGGGCTTCTGCCAGGTAGCCATCTATCTCCTGAAGCCACTCGGGGCAATACCCCCGCTTGAGTGCGGACATACTTAACAATGCTAGCCCCCAGAGAAGGGAAAAAAAACTCAAGCCCACAGCAAACTCACGGTGACCGGCGTCTCCTTCTGGCTGCGACCTACTGTCAACGATGGCCCTCCCGAGCCATCAATGAGACGCCGAAAGCCAGCCGATGAGTTTGCATACTTTATTAACAAAAGACAACGATACAAAATAATGAGCCACGTGGGGCAAAAACACGAACATACACTTGGATTCTAAACCACAGACTACGAGAAAGACGCACTATGAAATTAGGACACAGACTATGAGGGAAACACTTACTGAGGGATGAAAATCTCAGGACTCCTAAGACGGAGGTTAGACGAAGGGATGATTGACGAGGTCGCAGCGAGGAGTAAGCCTCAGCTGCTTCCTTAAAAACCCATGACACACCAATCAATAAAGGGGAGTGTAATCCGGAGAAATGCTGAACAGCTGTCACAGCGTGACTTGGTTTTGACAGTCGGAAGCCCCGTTGTGATGCTGTCAGAATAAAAGCCCTGATGGCCACATAGCAAACCTGAGATGAGAGCGGGGAAATACCGGACAACCCGGGCGCGGACAGAGTCAGCGCTCGGACCATAACAGTACTCCCTGTTCATGAGGCAAATTCCAGGCGCCATGTAACATCGAAGCCCCCCCACACACACACACACACACACACAGAAGGTCAACAGGACCGCCCCAGGGAGGGAGGAGGGGGAAAGGCCAGGAGGGCAATGACCAACAAACCTCATAACCGAGAGAGAGAGAGAGAGAGAAAAAAAAAAAAAAAACCTTCAACCATCAGAACATAGTAGGAAATCAGAAGCCAAAATACAGGCACACACCCTGCACCGAAGAAGGAAAACTCATATGTAAACAGAACATAGGATGCAACAATGCAGTAATACAATACCCATGACCGTGAACCCTAGGCAAGACAACAAAAGAGATTCTCTTAAACAGTAAAAAAAAAAAACACATCTCCCAAACAGAAATACAGGCACAATACACTGTACCCTAAAAATACCAGGAAAAAATGGGAACAACAAAAAAAAAGAAAAACACGTTAAACAGCAGTGATATACAAACAGTTCAAAGAGAATAAATAAGCGGGCACATCACCAAATACAGGGGAGAGAAAAAAACCTCACACGCACAGAGCGGCGATATCCATAGTTCAAATACAAAACACCAGCCCATCCCTAATATTTCAGAAGCGCAGGCAGAGAGAAAAAAAAAAAACAGGGATGACAGCAGGCAGAGCACAACAGCACAAAAACAAATAGTTTGGGGGGTCTTCCTGCTTCCAGCATCCAGAATGCTGGCAGGGAAAAAAGGATTAGTTCGGGCGGCCTACCCCAGTCCCAGGCCTGGAGAAACAGTACCTCTGGCAGCCGGACCAGGTCGCCGAACGGAAAGTCCAATTTGTTGAGTGGCCGACCCAGAACGCCAAACGGGCGAAGCAATCTCCCAGGCGGCCGACCCACGTCATCCAGCCACCAGGACCGCAGGGGAGAACTTGGAGACAGCCTCCCTATTGAGAGGGATAGCGAGGGAGAGCCGAGCTGATAACGGGAAGTCCCAACAGCCCCCGATGGAAGGGAAAAAGGAACGGGGAAAAGATGAGGGACCAGTCCGGCGTGAATCAGCAAAGGATCTGCAGCTCCTCCTCCGAACTCCACTAGAACTGGTGCTGCCCTCCTGTCGGATCCCAAGCGAGACCGCGCTGCACCCTTGATGGACCTCGATTGGGCTGGCGCAGCCCCTATGACAGACCCCGACTGGTTCACGGCTCCACCCACGATGGATCCCGACTGAGTCAGAACAGCGACCCGAACCGACTCATCACCGGTGACCCTGGGAGAAGGCTCAGGAGAGGAAAGAGAACCGGGATCAGGATCACCGGTAGCAACAGAGCCCAGACAGGCAAGTTCGGATGCAGCGGACAGCTACACCCGACTCATCTCCCCGAGAGACAGGCAAAAATGCTCCAGAGTAGATAGGAGAAAGACAAAATAGAGCACTTGCCTGATCTCGAGTTCTGCAGCCGTCCAGGACTTCGGCGATCCGGGTTCAGCAAGTAGAAGGACCTCCTCTGGTTCCCACTCGGCTACGGCGGGCTCCGCAGCCAGCATGACGGTCTCCACTGTCTGAGGACCCCCCCGACGCTGACGTCTACGCCGAAAACCCGCACGGCGTGGTGGCAGGAGATCCTTGACCTGCTGGGACGAACCACTCCTCCGTGGAGACCCGGGGACACTTAGTCGTCGGCACAGGCTCCAAGCAGCAATCCACCCTCCTCCTCTGCCCGTGACGTGACTGCGGGGCTGGACCCAAACTCTCCAGGGCCGCAGGCTCCTTCCTCGTCCGGCGGTGTAGACCTGACCGCGAGGAACGCTCAGGGAAGGGAGACACAGAGGCAGCAGGTTCATAATTAGAGGCTACAGCAGGTGGAGGAAGCTCGGGAGACTGCGAACCCCGAACTCCACCCCCAGGAGTCAGACAAGGCAAATCACGATGAGGAGAAGAATGAAATTGCACTTGCCTTTCCTCCAGAGGGCCGATGGTGCCTGCTGTAGTGGGCTTTGTTCTTCCCTTTCCCCTTAGGATGGTGACGGAGGGCCCCCCGGGAAGACGAGGAGGAGCCGCCTGCACAGGATCGCCCATGGGCACAGCCAGAGCAGGACTCGCGGAGCTCACCGCAGCTGGGGAGAGCGTCGAGGAGGAGGGTGGAGCAGCCGAGGCAGTCCGGGGAAGAGAAGCTGACGGGACAGAGGGAACAGAAGACCCGGAGGCGACAGCTGCTGTCGTCACGACCCTTCCGTCAGGACGCAGGAGCATCAGCTGGCTGGGAGATAGAGTCCTTCCGGCAAACCAGCACTGGATCCGGACGGGGTTCTCGCTGAGGCTTCGTATAGACGTTGTGACAACGCTTACTGGCAGAGGGCGAGGCGAAGGTGGGGTCAGGGAAACCTCGCACCTGGGCTGGACGGGTAACAGGAACTGAATCCTGAGGCGAGGAGCGGGGATGCCTCACCGTCGGCCTCCTGCCGGAGTTTCCCTCCAGTCCGCGGCTCTCTTCCCTCGTTGGGAATGCTGTATTCGGGGAAGGAGGTGAGGGTTCCTTGGCCGCCCTTTCGAGTGCTCTCTCTAGCTGCCCTCATTGTGCCACAATCCACGCCACCCTTTCCTTTCCTTCCGGAAAGGAAGTTAGATGATACTTTAACAATGTCCTCTGAGCGAGACCCAGGGGCTCGTATGCCACGTAGGTGGGCATAAGGAGATGGGCTTCTGCCAGGTAGCCATCTATCTCCTGAAGCCACTCGGGGCAATACCCCCGCTTGAGTGCGGACATACTTAACAATGCTAGCCCCCAGAGAAGGGAAAAAAAACTCAAGCCCACAGCAAACTCACGGTGACCGGCGTCTCCTTCTGGCTGCGACCTACTGTCAACGATGGCCCTCCCGAGCCATCAATGAGACGCCGAAAGCCAGCCGATGAGTTTGCATACTTTATTAACAAAAGACAACGATACAAAATAATGAGCCACGTGGGGCAAAAACACGAACATACACTTGGATTCTAAACCACAGACTACGAGAAAGACGCACTATGAAATTAGGACACAGACTATGAGGGAAACACTTACTGAGGGATGAAAATCTCAGGACTCCTAAGACGGAGGTTAGACGAAGGGATGATTGACGAGGTCGCAGCGAGGAGTAAGCCTCAGCTGCTTCCTTAAAAACCCATGACACACCAATCAATAAAGGGGAGTGTAATCCGGAGAAATGCTGAACAGCTGTCACAGCGTGACTTGGTTTTGACAGTCGGAAGCCCCGTTGTGATGCTGTCAGAATAAAAGCCCTGACGGCCACATAGCAAACCTGAGATGAGAGCGGGGAAATACCGGACAACCCGGGCGCGGACAGAGTCAGCGCTCGGACCATAACAGTACTCCCTGTTCATGAGGCAAATTCCAGGCGCCATGTAACATCGAAGCCCCCCCCCCCCACACACACACACACACAGAAGGTCAACAGGACCGCCCCAGGGAGGGAAGAGGGGGAAAGGCCAGGAGGGCAAGGACCAACAAACCTCATAACCGAGAGAGAGAGAGAGAGAGAAAAAAAAAAAAAAAAACCTTCAACCATCAGAACATAGTAGGAAATCAGAAGCCAAAATACAGGCACACACCCTGCACCGAAGAAGGAAAACTCATATGTAAACAGAACATAGGATGCAACAATGCAGTAATACAATACCCATGACCGTGAACCCTAGGCAAGACAACAAAAGAGATTCTCTTAAACAGTAAAAAAAAAAAACACATCTCCCAAACAGAAATACAGGCACAATACACTGTACCCTAAAAATACCAGGAAAAAATGGGAACAACAAAAAAAAAGAAAAACACGTTAAACAGCAGTGATATACAAACAGTTCAAAGAGAATAAATAAGCGGGCACATCACCAAATACAGGGGAGAGAAAAAAACCTCACACGCACAGAGCGGCGATATCCATAGTTCAAATACAAAACACCAGCCCATCCCTAATATTTCAGAAGCGCAGGCAGAGAGAAAAAAAAAAACAGGGATGACAGCAGGCAGAGCACAACAGCACAAAAACAAATAGTTTGGGGGGTCTTCCTGCTTCCAGCATCCAGAATGCTGGCAGGGAAAAAAGGATTAGTTCGGGCGGCCTACCCCAGTCCCAGGCCTGGAGAAACAGTACCTCTGGCAGCCGGACCAGGTCGCCGAACGGAAAGTCCAATTTGTTGAGTGGCCGACCCAGAACGCCAAACGGGCGAAGCAATCTCCCAGGCGGCCGACCCACGTCATCCAGCCACCAGGACCGCAGGGGAGAACTCGGAGACAGCCTCCCTATTGAGAGGGATAGCGAGGGAGAGCCGAGCTGATAACGGGAAGTCCCAACAGCCCCCGATGGAAGGGAAAAAGGAACGGGGAAAAGATGAGGGACCAGTCCGGCGTGAATCAGCAAAGGATCTGCAGCTCCTCCTCCGAACTCCACTAGAACTGGTGCTGCCCTCCTGTCGGATCCCAAGCGAGACCGCGCTGCACCCTTGATGGACCTCGATTGGGCTGGCGCAGCCCCTATGACAGACCCCGACTGGTTCACGGCTCCACCCACGATGGATCCCGACTGAGTCAGAACAGCGACCCGAACCGACTCATCACCGGTGACCCTGGGAGAAGGCTCAGGAGAGGAAAGAGAACCGGGATCAGGATCACCGGTAGCAACAGAGCCCAGACAGGCAAGTTCGGATGCAGCGGACAGCTACACCCGACTCATCTCCCCGAGAGACAGGCAAAAATGCTCCAGAGTAGATAGGAGAAAGACAAAATAGAACACTTGCCTGATCTCGAGTTCTGCAGCCGTCCAGGACTTCGGCGATCCGGGTTCAGCAAGTAGAAGGACCTCCTCTGGTTCCCACTCGGCTACGGCGGGCTCCGCAGCCAGCATGACGGTCTCCACTGTCTGAGGACCCCCCCGACGCTGACGTCTACGCCGAAAACCCGCACGGCGTGGTGGCAGGAGATCCTTGACCTGCTGGGACGAACCACTCCTCCGTGGAGACCCGGGGACACTTAGTCGTCGGCACAGGCTCCAAGCAGCAATCCACCCTCCTCCTCTGCCCGTGACGTGACTGCGGGGCTGGACCCAAACTCTCCAGGGCCGCAGGCTCCTTCCTCGTCCGGCGGTGTAGACCTGACCGCGAGGAACGCTCAGGGAAGGGAGACACAGAGGCAGCAGGTTCATAATTAGAGGCTACAGCAGGTGGAGGAAGCTCGGGAGACTGCGAACCCCGAACTCCACCCCCAGGAGTCAGACAAGGCAAATCACGATGAGGAGAAGAATGAAATTGCACTTGCCTTTCCTCCAGAGGGCCGATGGTGCCTGCTGTAGTGGGCTTTGTTCTTCTCTTTCCCCTTAGGATGGTGACGGAGGGCCCCCCGGGAAGACGAGGAGGAGCCGCCTGCACAGGATCGCCCATGGGCACAGCCAGAGCAGGACTCGCGGAGCTCACCGCAGCTGGGGAGAGCGTCGAGGAGGAGGGTGGAGCAGCCGAGGCAGTCCGGGGAAGAGAAGCTGACGGGACAGAGGGAACAGAAGACCCGGAGGCGACAGCTGCTGTCGTCACGACCCTTCCGTCAGGACGCAGGAGTATCAGCTGGCTGGGAGATAGAGTCCTTCCGGCAAACCAGCACTGGATCCGGACGGGGTTCTCGCTGAGGCTTCGTATAGACGTTGTGACAACGCTTACTGGCAGAGGGCGAGGCGAAGGTGGGGTCAGGGAAACCTCGCACCTGGGCTGGATGGGTAACAGGAACTGAATCCTGAGGCGAGGAGCGGGGATGCCTCACCGTCGGCCTCCTGCCGGAGTTTCCCTCCAGTCCGCGGATCTCTTCCCTCGTTGGGAATGCTGTATTCGGGGAAGGAGGTGAGGGTTCCTTGGCCGCCCTTTCGAGTGCTCTCTCTAGCTGCCCCTCATTGTGCCACAATCCACGCCACCCTTTCCTTTCCTTCCGGAAAGGAAGTTAGATGATACTTTAACAATGTCCTCTGAGCGAGACCCAGGGGCTCGTATGCCACGTAGGTGGGCATAAGGAGATGGGCTTCTGCCAGGTAGCCATCTATCTCCTGAAGCCACTCGGGGCAATACCCCCGCTTGAGTGCGGACATACTTAACAATGCTAGCCCCCAGAGAAGGGAAAAAAAACTCAAGCCCACAGCAAACTCACGGTGACCGGCGTCTCCTTCTGGCTGCGACCTACTGTCAACGATGGCCCTCCCGAGCCATCAATGAGACGCCGAAAGCCAGCCGATGAGTTTGCATACTTTATTAACAAAAGACAACGATACAAAATAATGAGCCACGTGGGGCAAAAACACGAACATACACTTGGATTCTAAACCACAGACTACGAGAAAGATGCACTATGAAATTAGGACACAGACTATGAGGGAAACACTTACTGAGGGATGAAAATCTCAGGACTCCTAAGACGGAGGTTAGACGAAGGGATGATTGACGAGGTCGCAGCAAGGAGTAAGCCTCAGCTGCTTCCTTAAAAACCCATGACACACCAATCAATAAAGGGGAATGTAATCCGGAGAAATGCTGAACAGCTGTCACAACGTGACTTGGTTTTGACAGCCGGAAGCCCCGTTGTGACGCTGTCAGAATAAAAGCCCTGACGGCCATATGGCAAACCTGAGATGAGAACGGGGAAATACCGGACAACCCGAACGCGGACAGAGTCAGCGCTCGGACCATAACAATTTATGCTCAGAGCAATTCTTGTGATTACTCCTTTTCACCCATCACTCCTCCTTCCTCCCACTCTGCTTGTATTTGTAACCTTAATTTTCCAAATTTCTTTTATTTTTAATGCTTTCTCAAGTTGCTCCTCATCAGTACATCTCACCAATAAGTTTTCATCATTCAGTACCTTGGCATACATTATCCCCCCCTAATTTGTTTGCCAGCGCAGTAGTAAGTACAAACGGGTTAATCTTCTTCATGTTATCCTGAGCCTTCTCATTAAACCTAATGATAGCAATGTATTTTTCAGACTGATTATTTGTGCTTGTCTCATTATCCTCACCTTCACTCTGGGTATAATCTCCCGAATCATTCCTAGTTCTTTTATTTCTCTTTATCTGTCCCTTTGCTTTCCTCCAACTCATGCTTTTCTGTATTTCTTTCCCCTCCTCTTTGCTTAACTCCATATCAGCCCAACTGCCCACTTTTGATCCGTTCACAGAGCAGTCGTGCTCAACCGCCTTTAACGAATTTGCCATTTTGTCAGAACTGTGTGTTCACTCTACAGGCAAACTCCCAACCTCCTCCTCCTCCTGCCGCATCTGAGCCTGCAAATCCACCTCGAAACCACCTGAACAGTCCAGAAAACGCTGGCTCAACCAGACCATCAACAGTTCCCTTGGCATTTAAAGGAGCTCCGCTTCAACCGCAAACTGCACAATCATGCTACAGGCAGAAACACACACAGAAAAGTTCTCCCCGATGACACCACTGTCACGGTACCCCAATTCACTGCCTCAGCTAAAATACAGAGCAACTGGTAATAACAAACGAACTGTATTAGTAAATGGCTGTGGCTTAGGGACTTTTGCACAGCCACCCCCAAATGTATGCAGTACATTTGCATCAAAAAAAAGGCACTCTATACTCAGCCCATACTTAAAGAAATTTGTCTATCGTCCTGATCCAGCAGGGCTGGCAAGATCACCAGCAGGGTAACAGGTCTAGTGTAAGTTCTGTCCTTTACCTGCACATCAGCAGACCTGATATGTCCGTCAGGACTGGGATGAACTCTCAGGATGCGCCCGATGGACCAGGAGGCCCTCGGGAGCTGGGGGTCCACGATTATGACCACCGAACCTTCTGTGACATCTGCTGGAGATAACTGCCACTTCGGCCGAATCTGCAGTCCAGGTAGATACAGCTGGATGAAGCAGGCCCAAAACTGGTCAGCAAGCACTTGGGTGTGCTTCCACCGCTGACGACTCAGGAACTCTTCTTTGGGATAGACAACTTGGGGGAGTGACCTGTATTGCTGCCCCATCAGCAGGCAATTTGGAGTCACAGGATCTGGATCGCTTATGTTGGATGGAACGTAGCCCAATGGCTTGGAGCTGAGGATCCCCTCCACCTCCACCAGCACTGTGCGAAGGGATTCTTCTTGAAGGGGTTGTGCTCCATCTGTAATGTAGAGCGCTGCCTTCATGGAGCAAATTTCATTCTCCCACACTCCTCCAAAGTGGGGCGCAGCTGGGGGATTGAAGTGGAAACTAATCTTGTGTGGGGCTAAAAGTCACTGAAGGTCTGGAGACATGTCTGAGAAGGCCTCTTGTAGTTCGGATTCTCCACCTCTGAAGTTAGTCCCTTGGTCTGAGTACAGTTCAGCAAGTGTCCCTCGTCGGGCAATAAACCTGTGAAGTGCCATCAAGAAGGAGTCCGTATCTAGTGAGGTCAGGACGTCCAGGTGTACAGCTCTGATGGTGAGGCATTTAAAGATGATCCCCCACCTCTTCTCTAAACGACGTTCCACCTTGACCTCAAACGGCCCGAACCAGTCAATGTCTGCAGAGTAAAAGGCTGGCTTAATGAGGTGAAGGCGAGCTGGTGGCAGGTCAGACATGATGGGTACAGCAGGTTTCGTTCTCCATCTGCAACATTCAGCAGAGGTTCTCTGGAAACGATGGACTGCTTCTCTACCTTGCAGGATCCAATAGGTGTGCCGGAGTTCAGCAAAAACACGCTCTGGTCCTGGATGACGGGGACATCCATCAAAATCCTGGATGAGTAGGCGAGTGACTGGATGAGTGGGGTCTAGAACTAGTGGGTGCAGACTGGCGTGAGCCAGGTCTTCAGATCGACGAAGCCGACCACCAACTCAGGTGAATTCTCTTGACTCGTCCAACTCTGGAGATAGGGTTATGAGATGACTACTGTGTGGCACAGGTTTCCTGCCTTTAAGGAGCTGTAACTCCTCAGGAAAACTATCCTGCTGGGCTCTCTTGAAGAGGAACATCTCTGCTTGACGATAGTTCTCTGCAGTAGAATGGCCATCCTTAGCAGTCACCACGTGTAGCTCTTGGACTGTAGCTTCCAGCAGCTCGTTCCATGTATTGTACTGATACACATCTGATGATGTTGGTCTCTCAGCTGTGGATGACACACTGCAGAAGGTTTCTTTCCGAAGTCCAGTTGAGTCTGGAGTGTCTCCCAGGCTGCTGACAGGCTCCGATGGCCACTGGTTAGGGTCCATAAGCAAGAAGGGGGGTCCTTGACTCCACCGATTGGGTCTTGCCAGGTCCTGCAAGGTTTTGCCATGAGTTGCGTCATCCGCAGGGTTCTGGGCTGAATCAATGTAACGCTATACGTGGCCTTGTGTCAGTTCTTGTATCTCTATCTTGGAGATCTGTGCTCTCTCAGGGTCTCTTTGGAGGCTCTTCTCCACAGCTCTCAGACTTGGGATGACAACATTGGGAGTAGCCTGCAGGTGCGGCATGTCATGGTGGCACAGCAGAGGAGTGGAATAGCGAAGTACACCATCAACATCCACGCGAGCTGTCTTGTTTTTGAGGAGGCCACCTCCTAAGTTGTCTTGCTTGGAGCATGTCACCACTTTGTCCTTTCTGAGAAGAATGGTATCAGCCTGCCAGAGCTTCTCGACATGCTGCATCAGTTCATTCACCAGTGGCGGGAGTGAGGTGAACAGACATTGTTGTGACTGGTTCAGTTGGGGAACAGCACTGGAGGGGCCCTGCAATGTCCATCCTAGCTGGGTGTGGATCACAGCTGGGCCTCCAGGGGGCCCCAGGCAGACAGGTTCAATGGTTGTGACAAGGTGAAGATGGTCACTACCTATGAGCACCAAGGGCCTAACTTTCTTGAATGGCTGGAGCGGGAGCCCACTCAGGTGTTTGTACTTTCTCTGGAGTGACTGAATGGGGTAAGTATGGTCTGCTAAATCAATACAAACTGCTGTGAAGGCATCACGGAAACGGAAACAAGTTTTGGGTCGAGCTTTCGGGGAGATGAGAAGGAGACATTGGTGCCATTTAGTGTTTGCACATCTTGTCATATTGTGCGTAAGGGCAGGTCTTCGGGGTTCCCTTGCAGTCCCAGTTTCTGGGCTGCAGCAGGCAGTAACATGATCCTCTCTGACCCATCGTCCAGTACTGCATAGGTATCTAGCGTTTGACCACCATGATGGAATAGAACAGGGACCACATTCAGCAGGACACGACTACCCTCTGTTGGCTGCTCGAGGTACAGCACACTTGTTGAGTTGTCACTTACATTCTGAGACACTTCTAGCTGTGTTGTCCTCCCTCTCGGTCCTGCGTTGACATCATGGAGGACTCATAAATGGAGACCTTGACACAGATTACAGGGCTTCTTTAGGTTGTATTGTGCAGCTTGGTGTGAGCGGGCGCAGCGCCAGCATCTTCTGTTAGTCTTTATACATTCAGTTAATTGGTCTTTAGTGAGTCTGCTTATGGTTGCACACTGGTTGAGATGGTGGTCACGGTTGTCACAGCAGGCACAGTAAGGTGTTGACTTGAGCTTGGTGGAGGGCTGGCTTGGCGACTTAATCTCATTCTGTATGTCAGCACCATGCAGCACTGTGATGGAGTGCTTTCCTGAATGTGTCTCAGGCTTGTCTTGTAACCCCCTGTGTGACAGCTGTCCATCGAAGTCGTGACACCAGGTTTCATATTTCAACCAGGCAGCGAGCTCATGGAGGGTATAGTTGGGCCCAGAATGATTAAACATACATCTACAGAAATCTGCACGTTGCTCTGGGGGTAACTTGCTGAGTAAGCAAGCCACATGGGATCCACACTGCAGCTCCACTTCTCCCTCAGGGCCTAGTGCCTTAAGCATTCCCACCAATGACTGAATTTGCAGGGAGAACATATGGAAGGCGACTGCATCCCCTCATCTGATGCCCGGTGAGTCCATAACTGTAGCAATCGTCTTGAGAGATAGCGGATGGGGTTGACCAACCTTCTTATTTAGGGCTTTTATGGTGTCTGTGAAGGGGGTAGGAGAATGAAGGTAGGCATCGGCTACTAATCTGGCTTCCTCTAAGTGTAGGTGGTCTCTTAGAACTTGATACTTGAACAGTTCAGTACTGTCACAAGGCAATAAGTTCTCTCGGGCAATCCTGAGGCGAGCAAACTCACCAGGGTCTCAATGTGAGAGGTTAGGGATGGCTGGACGTGGACCACGGTATGTTGTCTCCATACTGTCACTCTGATAGCCTGGTCGAGAATCTACTGGGGGTGCCATGGATGAATAGGGAGAGCATTGAGGAGGTGATGGGTGCTCTGATGGCCCATAGCAAACATGGATGGGGTTTGGTTACACCTCGTAGGGTGTGGAGGTGAACTGTGGCAGAGGAGGGGCCAAACTGGACCAGGCTGGATTGGGTGCTAAGATGTTCATGGGTGCCTGTCCACTTCTTTAGTGATGAAGGCTTGGGGGCTCGGGCAGTTGAGTGAGTGAGTGAGGCTGGTTGGCTGCTAGAGTTTCCTTCTTTAGGACCTGAAGCTCACTCATCATACAGTCAAGCCGTTCTAGGACTGGAAAGCTGCTCTGCTGCAGTCCCTCATCACTTTCGGTGGGCCAAGGTGGTGGCGGCAGCCAGTCCTCTTCTGCTTCGTTATTAACTGTGTTAGAAGGGTTAGACTGTGCCTCTTGTGCTGCCTGGAGTTTGTGAGCACCAGTTATTAGCTGTAGCATGTCTGTCTGAAGCACTTGTAAGTCAGCCAGACCAGCAGCCATGCGCTGCTGTGACTGCTGGAATAGTAGTCGTTCATGCTGGATTTCCTCTAGCTTTGGTCCCAGAGCTGTAGTTCGCTGGGTTATGTGAGGGGTGAGATGACTCTGCAGCCTCTCCTGGAGTCTATCTGAAGGCAGCTGTTGGGCTAGCTGCTCCTCATAGCCATGCAGTGGGCCTGAAGCTGAATAGCGGGTGTCTGTCTCAGGGAGGATTTCAGTCCTGCTTAGCTGCGTGGGTATCAGGGTGCCATATGAGGCTGGACGAGGAGTCATCTTATCTGTTCCCTCCTGTAGCATCCTCATTTCTCTGTGTGGTGCAGGCCTGTGAGTGCTCAGACTGACTGGATTGAGTTCATGGTCTTTATAACGAAGGGGGAGATGTATGTAGCGTCAGGGGCGTGCATGCACCAAGGGCTGTGAGGTCTTGAATGTCATCCATCTTGACTAGGGTGGGTGCGGCATCCATCTGCCTCGAAGGACCATCAATGAAGGGGAGAAACGATAGCTCTGTATACTCTGGACTGTAAGGTACTATTCGTGTTTTATCACCACACTCAACCTGGAGTGTTGGCCAGGACACTACTTAATACTACTTTTAAGGCCTGGATGCATTCACTGGCATTACTGCCATGTATTTCGTGCAGGAACAATCACAAGAGGAGATGGAGGTTACTTCCACAACTGCTGCTTTATTGCTGTCTTTAAACAGGCCACAATGCATGTATAATCACTGCTATGCATGTGAAACAGGAGTGGGCACGCTTAGGTGTGTGTGTGGGGGGGGGGGGGGGGGGGGGTCTGAAACAAAAGAAATAAAGGAAAGATAATGAGTTCACTATCACTAAATAACAACTGCCCATACATGCAGTACTACTGTATGGTTCTACCCAACTGAAGCAGGTTAGCAAGGCAATTTTAGCTCAATTGCACTTATATAACCAAACTTATGAGTTAGCTCACTCTTGCATATTACGCCATGAAATAAGTAGCAGCCATGTGCTCTAAACACAGGATAAATACAGCACAGTATTAAACAACACATGGAAATTCCCAACTAGCATTAAGTGAATGAGCAACAAGCTAACACCTTCACACGTATTATTATGCTAATAACAACAACGCCGTGGCACTTCGCAACGTGTTAAAGTAATTAACATATGAATGCGAACTACTTACTTTGTCATAGATGCACACTGGCTTAACACAGTCCCCCGTGTATATGTCTGAACTCGAATAAGGCTTAATTTGCTCTCATTCCAATCATGAACTTAGCTAATCAGCACTGGAACAGGTCTCTTCATGCTACAGGCAGAAACACTCAGAAAAGTTTTCCCCGATGACGTCACCGTCACGGTGCCCCAAATCACTGCCTGAACTAAAATACACACCAACTGTGGTCTATATTAATCATATATCCCATAACCTACATATGTATAAGCATGTGAGAATGTTTGGTGACTACATATGTAAAGCGACTTCACACCTCAGAACAGGACAAAGGGTCTCATCCGCCAGTGAAGATCAAAGAGCATCCGAGGCACTGCGGTGGAGACCAGATAGGTCGCCCTGACCTCCCAGGGCCAGGTGGAGGGGTACGGAGACAAAGGAGGGGGATTAAGTAATGGGGGATGTCAGCTTTGATATGCATGTCTTTTGTTGTGTGTGAGTATAAGTACACAGAGCCGAATGTGTTTGCTCTCTTACTTCTTCTGCTGCTGCACTAGATGAGACTTGTTAGAGGAGCGAAGCTGATAATAAACTTTGGTTTATAAGTCACATCGCCTCGTTATTCCAAGCTCTTCTACACTGGTGACCCTGACGCGAGGATGGACCAGAGGCGTTCCCCCGCGATCGGCTCATCTGTGGCGACCCAGGCAGACGCCGGCGCCCATGCAGACAGGGGAACAGATGGACGACGTTCCCCCACGGCAGAAGTGATAGAGAGGGCTCAACCGAGCACCAGCGCCGTGGCGAGAGCCGAAGGAAGGCACTCTCACCCTGCGGACACATCAGTGACGGTCCACACAAATGCCGTCACCGTCAAGCTGCCGGACTTCTGGCAGGAAGACCCCGCCTCGTGGTTTCAACAAGCTGAAGCCCAGTTTGCACTTGCGGGCATCACGGCTGACGATACAAAGTTCTATCACATCGTCGCCAAACTCGACGCCGCCACTTCGAGATGTGCGTGGAGCATCATCCAGCGGCCGCCGGCCCAGGACAAATACAGAGAACTGAAAGCGACCATCGTGGCGAATTTCGTCCCCTCTGCCGAGGAGAGAACCAAGAGGATCCTGGCGGTCTACGGCCACAGAGGATGCAGACCCAAGGCCCTCATGGAGGACTTGCTGCAACTTAAAGAAGAGAACAATGACAATTTCCTCTTCCAATTTATATTCCTCAGTACGCTGCCGCCACACATGAGAGGGACACTTGCCAACATGCGATGCAGCACCCAGCAAGACTTCCGCACGCTGGCTCACGAAGCGCAGCGACTCGTCAACGCCTGCAAGGAACAGACACCCACAGCAGCATCCGCAGACCTCAACGCTGATGTCCGGAGCCACGGGGAGCCACAAACCACGGAGCAGAATCTGCCCACCGTGACAGCGACACGGCCAAGACGTAACAGACGGAGCGACGTCTGTTATTACCTCCACCGCTTCGCCGAGAAGGCCTACAAGTGCGTTCCCCCCTGCAAATTCACGATTTCGGGAAACGCCAAAGCCGAGAACCGTTAACAGCGGCGGTTCTCGGCGAAAAAAGCAAGCTTCTATATGTGACGGACGGACACACCGGCAAGCAGTTCCTCATTGACACGGGAGCTCAACTGAGTTTTATCATGCCCTCCCAAGCAGACCGGGCCATGGGCCCCCAGGGCAATGGAGCGGTGGCAGCCAACGGCTCCATCATCGACACTTTTGGCGAAAGGAACCTGCCCCTCCGCATCCATGGCCGCAACTACAGATGGACATTTGTTGTAGCGGCGGTGAGTTTTAACTTGTTGGGCGCAGATTTTTTGTGTGCACATGGGTTATTAGTCGATCTAGCGAACAGACGCTTGGTTAATGCACTGTCCTTTGCTTCTATTCCCTGCTCAGCTCGAGTTTCTCCACCACCCGTGCAGGCCAGCGTCACTACAGCAGGAGGTAAGTTTGATCAACTCCTCACCCAATTTCCAGCACTCACAATTCCCAAATTCTCAGCTACAGTGGCTAAGCACGGGGTCGAACACTTTATCCCCACAACGGGCCCACCCGTATTCACCAAAGCTCGGCGCTTAGACGCAACCAAGCTCGTCATAGCTCGGGACGAGTTTACCACCCTTGAAAAACTAGGCATTATCAGGCGCTCAAAAAGCCCCTGGGCGTCACCGCTTCACATGGTCCCGAAATCTGATGGTTCTTGGAGACCGTGCGGCGATTACCGCAGATTAAACAATGCGACAGCGCATGACCGCTACCCTATTCCTCACATCCAAGATTTTTCACTACATCTGGCGGGTGCGCGCATTTTTTCAAAAATAGACCTGGTCCGCGGCTATCATCAAGTCCCCGTTAGAGCGGAAGACATTCCTAAAACAGCTGTAATAACCCCCTTCGGTCTTTTTGAATTTTTGCGGATGCCTTTTGGCCTCAAAGGCGCTGCTCAAACCTTTCAGCGGATGATGGACCCAGTATTACGCGACCTCCCTTTCGTGTTCGTCTACCTCGACGATATGCTGGTAGCCAGCTCGTCTGAGGAAGAACACGAACAGCATCTCACTATGGTTTTTCAGAGACTAGAAGAGCACGGGTTAATAATCAATCCAGCCAAATGCAAATTCGGCGTGTCACAAATTGATTTTTTGGGACACAGAGTTTCACCGAAGGGGGCAGTCCCACTGCCAGACAAAGTTCACGCAGTAAAAAGTTTCCCACGGCCACAAACGGTCAAATCGCTGCAAGAATTTTTGGGAATGGTTAATTTTTACAACCGTTTCCTCCCCCGCGCAGCTCAGCTCATGCAGCCCCTATATGACGCGCTCAGAAAACAAAAACCTTCCAACGCGGTCGAATGGACCCCGGAGCACGAACGCGCCTTCGCGGAAGTAAAAAGTGCCCTAGCTAATGCCACATTGTTGGTTCACCCTGATCCCTCGGCCCGCATTGCGCTAACCACAGACGCTTCAGACCTAGCCATAAGGGCGGTTGTAGAACAACACGTCGGCGGAACCTGGCAACCTTTGGCATTTTTCAGCAAATCGCTAAACCAAACTGAGCGTAAATACAGCACCTTTGACAGGGAGCTGCTAGCGCCTCATTTATCCATCCGCCACTTCCAGTTCTGGTTGGAAGGGCGGCGTTTCACGGCTTTTGTAGACCACAAACCGTTCACCTTTGCGATGGCAAAAATTTCTGAACCGTGGTCAGGCAGGCAACAAAGACAGCTAGCTGCGATTTCAGAGTTCACCACAGACATTCGACATGTGGCAGGCAAACTTAACGTGGTAGCAGACTGCCTCTCTCGCGCTGTGACATCGCCAGAGCGCGAGGAGACAGATTATACTACCTCAGCCGCAGAACTCTTCGCCAACGCGGACACATACGCAGCCCCAATCCACGTAGGGATAGATTATGCAGCCATGGCGGAGGAGCAAAGTAGTGATGCGGACGTGCGCGCACTCCTGTCTGGACCAACAGGGTTAAGACTGGAGGAAAGGGGTTTACGCGACGGTGTACCCCCCCTAATATGCGACATCTTAACCGGCCGACCTCGCCCGGTAGTCCCAGCTGCATGGCGCCGCCGTATTTTCGACTCAATTCACTCCCTCGCGCACCCAGGTGTGCACGCTTCGGTTAAAATGGTCGCCAAAAAGTTTGTGTGGCCTGGCCTGCGCAAAAACGTAAAAGAATGGACAAAGACTTGCATTTCTTGTCAGCGCGCCAAAATACACAAACACACAAAAGCCCCTCTAGAGCCTTTTCGAATCCCTGCTAGAAGGTTCGACCACGTTCATGTCGACCTCGTGGGACCACTACCTTCCTCCCAAGGTTTCACACATCTGTTAACGATGATAGACCGCACTACGCGCTGGCCTGAGGCGGTCCCTCTGGCGTCAACCACAGCGGAGGAAGTCGCTCGCGTTTTTTTGACAAACTGGGTGGCACGTTTCGGCGTCCCATCGGACATCACGTCCAATAGGGGGCCTCAATTTGTCTCAGAGCTTTGGTCAGCCATGGCCAGCAGCTTAGGAGCGACAATTCACCGCACCACCGCTTATCACCCTCAGGCTAATGGGTTATGCGAGCGTTTTCACAGGTCTTTAAAGGCCGCCCTCAGAGCCTCACTAACGGATACAAATTGGGTAAATAAACTTCCTTGGGTTTTATTGGGGTTGCGTGCTGCTCCCAAAGAGGATCTAGACGCCTCCCCAGCAGAATTAGTTTTTGCACAACCTCTCAGGCTCCCAGGTGAAGTTTTACCAGAGAACCCAGAGCCAGGGCATCTTCCAGCCCCGAGGTTTTTAGGCAGCAACGGACCGGACTCTCTCCCCGGGCCGGCACATCACTCTTTTCCACGGGTTTTTGTCCCCCAAGCTTTAAAAAACGCTGAATTCGTTTTTGTTAGGCATGAAGCTTTAAAACCAACTTTCCGCCCACCATACGATGGACCATTCAGAGTGCTGGAACCTGGTGATAAGCATTTTGTGCTTGATTTTGGGGACAGAAAAGAAACAGTCAGCATTGACCTCCCGTCATGTGTTCCCGTCAGCTGTTCATGTGACCTCCCGTCACATGAACAGCTTCTTCCCCTCTGCCATCAGACTGCTGAACACTAAGTGACTTATTGACTCTCGTGCACTATGTACAGCAGCTCAACCAGACTCATGTCAATCATCACTGTTTTCTTCCTGCATTACCGACTGCTCTATATAGTTCTCCACAGTATCTGCTGCTCGCTAATATATTTTAACTGCTGACCAGTATCACTTACTCTTATTCTACACTTTATTGCATGTATAGTTTATTTCTTTTATTTTATCATGTTTAATGTTGCAGCATTGCACCGAGACAAATTCCTAGTTTGTGTACTACATGAACAATGGCAATAAACCTGATTCTGATTCTGATTCTGACAGACTTAAACCTGCCTTCTTGTTGAGAGACGAGCCTGCACGGTTGGCGAGAGCACCTCGGCGGGGTAGACCCCCCAAGAGAAAAGACTCAGCCCCACTGCAGGGAACAAATAATCACTCTCCTTCCCAAGCTGCAGATTCCTTACAGGAAGGTCCCACCAGGACGCCCGAACGGACCCACAGCAGATTCGGAAGAAGATTTAAGCCCAGACGGCACAGGGACTGATGCAAACTACTCAAAAGTTGTTCACTAATTGTGCTGTAACAGTTTAGGACTGATTTGTGATATTACTATGCTGTTATGATTACCACTGAATTCTCTACAGGAGCATAGCTGCTGGAAAGTTTCTTCTTTGTCAAGAGGTGTAGCAGTTAGTATGTCATAATAATTATCTTAAACTGTGAATTTTCTATTGTCCTTTTCTTAGTCATTTGGGGGGGGGGGGCTGTGGTCTATATTAATCATATATCCCATAACCTACATATGTATAAGCATGTGAGAATGTTTGGTGACTACATATGTAAAGCGACTTCACACCTCAGAACAGGACAAAGGGTCTCAACCGCCAGTGAAGATCAAAGAGCATCCGAGGCACTGCGGTGGAGACCAGATAGGTCGCCCTGACCTCCCAGGGCCAGGTGGAGGGGTATGGAGACAAAGGAGGGGATTAAGTTAATGGGGGATGTCAGCTTTGATATGCATGTCTTTTGTTGTGTGTGAGTATAAGTACACAGAGCCGAATGTGTTCGCTCTCTTACTTCTTCTGCTGCTGCACTAGATGAGACTTGTTAGAGGAGCGAAGCTGATAATAAACTTTGGTTTATAAGTCACATCGCCTCGTTATTCCAAGCTCTTCTACACCAACTGGCAATAACAAACGAACTGTATAAGTAGTAAATGGCTGTGGCTTAGGGCCTTTTGTACAGCCTCAATCCACCATCGCCATGATTCTGGGGTATCCGTGGCTCCATATTCATAATCCAATAATAAACTGGAGTCAGGGCTCCATTTCGTCCTGGAGCCCTTTCTGTTGTGTCTCCGATCAGCCGCCTGCTCGCCCTCTCTCCCGATTTCCTCCCCTCCTGCTGAGCCGGTGGATCTTAGCTCTGTGCCCGAGGTCTATCATGACTTAGGGGAGGTCTTTAGCAAGTCTAGGGCCCTATCATTACCACCTTATCAGGCCTATGACTGTGCTATCGACCTCCTCCCGGGCGTATGGCTGCCATCCAGCAGGCTCTACAGTTTATCTGGGCCAGAGAGGGAGGCGATGGAGACCTACATTAAAGACTCCCTCAGAGCTGGCATTCGTCCGTCGTCCGCCCCTCTCGGTGGTGGGTTCTTTTTTGTAGGGAAAAAGGACGAGACATTTTGGCCATGCATTGATTACCATGAGCTTAACGTAATTACCCGTAAGGATAAATATCCACTGCCCCTCCTCAACTCAGTGTTTGAGCTACTCCAATGGATGCGTTACTTCACCAAGCTTGACCTCCGTAATGCGTACCACTTGGTCCGTATTCGCAAGGGAGATGAGTGGAAGACAGCATTTAAAACACCTCTGGGCCATTTTGAATATTTGGTCATGCCATTCCGGCTAACCAACGCCCCTGCCATCTTCCAGCAGTTAATTAAAGTAGAACTGAACTCACCTTTTTGCCAAAAAAGTAGAATAGCAGATTAATTCCTTATTACCTATTGTATTTTTCAACACATAAAAGAAATTTTTAGGCCGTGCGATGGCCAAGCTATAAGCCGATAAACTTTTGCCTCTGGCTGGCAGTGCCAAACAAACCGGAAGTAGTGCAGACGACGCTGCGTGACGTCACGAGTGTGACCCTTATCAAAACAACAATGGCAGATGATAGCAGTTCCAGCAGTCAAGAACACCAGAATTTTCAGAGTGAAGAGGCATTCAGGATCGGTGACAAGACAGAGGAGGATGCAGGAGTGTCAAGTGAACAGGAAGAGAGCGAGGGAGGCATCGAACCGTACAGATTAGAGCCAGAATTTTCGGGGGATTCCGACACCGACTCAGACCGCAGCAGTGATGGGGAGGAGATTCGCTTATTGAATACAGAATGGTGAGTCTTTACTTTGGTATGTTTGGGGTGTCAGGATAAGGAAAATTAACAATAAAAAAGAAAGGGAAAAAAAAACATCAGCATTTTTCCAACTTATTACAGTGATCCATCACTTATCGCGTTTAATGGGGACCAGAACCGACCGCGAAAAGTGAAAAACCGCGAAGTAGTGTCACCACCCCCCCCCAAGGGCGTCACAAGCACTATTTTGCACAAAAAGGCACAAGAGAACAGCGAAAAGTGCCACTAAGCAACACAAGCGATAAAGAACAATGAATGCGGTCTTCCTTCGCTGGGTATAGGCGCTCGGCAGGGAGCGAAGCTGGGTAAAACGTCTCGGCCAATCAGCTTGCGAGGTAAAACGTCTCGGCCGATCAGCTTGCGAGATTCCCGAGCGGTAGATTTTGAGTTGTGCGGGCTCTCCGTGTTGATACCTGATGTTCTAATGTAGAAGGCAGGCTACATTAGAACATCAGGTATCAACACGGAGAGCCCGCACAACTCAAATCCACCTCTCTGACCACCGCTCCACTCCTCTCCGCCCACCTCTTCACCGCTCAGGAATCTCGCAAGCTGATTGGCCGAGACGTTTTACCTCGCAAGCTGATTGGCCGAGACGTTTTACCCAGTGAAGGAAGACCGCATTCATTGTTCTTTATCGCTCGTGTTGCTTAGTGGCACTTTTCGCTGTTCTCTTGTGCCTTTTTGTGCAAAATAGTGCTTGTGACGCCCTTGGGGAGGGGTGACGCTACTTCGCGGTTTTTCACTTTTCGCGGTCGGTTCTGGCCCCCATTAAACGCGATAAGTGAGGGATCACTATATATCTAGAAACGCATTGCTTCCCGGTCGCTTTTCCTCCCCCTTTCTTTTCTTTCGTCGCCATGACAGCTTTCCTTGGCCACTGAACAGATCTTCCCAGGTGTTGGAAGTGTTTTGTAGTCGACTATCACGACAAAATGCACCAAAAAACAACCAGTGTCGACGTGCTCGCAATGGTAAACATGGAGGACTGTGTCACACTCGTGACGTCACGCGGAACTCCGGCTGCACTTCGGTGGATTTGTCTGATTTTTCAGGGCGGGAAATTCAAAATCGCGATTTTCTCCAAGATTCCGGGATTTGTGGAGGGGGTGCCAATGATAAATTATCTTTATAATTGTATATACTATCACCCAGTGCCGTTCAATGCCGCTCAGTTCAGTTCTACTTTAATGACGTCTTACGGGACATGGTGAACCAGTTTGTTTTTGTGCATCTGGATGATATTTTGATTCTTTTTCCTGCACGCTGGACAAGCACATAGTCTACGTTCATTCCATCCTGCAGTGCTTGCTAGAGAATCAGCTTTTTGGTGATTGTTGGCCTCATCTCCGGGAGATGAAGCTGAGTACAGAGGGCTTATCCAGGACTTCGTGGACTGGTGCCATCGGAACTGCCTCCAGATCAACGCAAGGAAAACTAAGGAGCTGGTGGTGGACTGCCGCAGGCATGGGCAGCCCCTCACAGCACCAGTAAATATACAGGGAACAGACATCGAGATGGTGACATCCTATAAGTACCTGGGTGTTCATCTGAACAATAAACTAGACTGGTCACACAATACTGACGCACTCTACAAGAAGGGACAGCGCAGGCTGTTCCTGCTGAGGAGACTCAGGTCTTTTGGTGTACAAGGGGCGCTGCTGAAGACATTCTATGACACGGTGGTGGCATCAGCCATCACTTTTGGAGTGGTCTGCTGGGGCAGTGGCATTACTGCAGCCAATAGGAAGAGACTGAACAAACTGATTAAGAAAGCTAGCTCTGTCCTGGGGCAGCGCCTTGATCCGGTGGAGGAGATAGGAGAGAGAAGGACGGTGGCTAAACTGTCATCTCTGCTAGAGTCCGAGTTCCACCCTATGCAGGACATACTGAATGCACTGAGGAGCTCATTTAGCAGCAGACTACATCATCCCAGGTGCACAACCGAGAGGTTTCGTAGGTCCTTCCTACCAACGGCTGTCAGACTGTACAACCTAAGCAGGGCTGCTCGCAGAGATAGCAAAAAGACGTAACAAACTAATAGTTTTTTGAATGCAAAAGATGCAATAGACTTACACAATGGTCCCCTCCAGCATACAACTAGGAAAATACCGGTCGCTATGGAGGGTGAGAATATGTATGGGCACATAATCATACCATGTAGGATAACTAAGTAGATGGTTATGCTGTTTCATCCCATCTAGCAACAATGCTCTGCACTGTGTGTGTTTATATATTTACATATTTATTCCATCTAGCTACAATGCTCAGCACTGGGTGTGTTTATATTTATATATCTATATATTTATTCCATCTAGCTACAATGCTCCGCACTGTGTTTTTATATATCTACATATTATTCCATCTAGCTACATTGCTCCGCACTGTGTGTGTTTATATACTTACATATTTATTCCACCTAGCTGCAATGCTCCGTACTGTGGGTGTTTATACATTTACATATTTATTCCATCTAGCTACAATGCTCTGCACTGTGTGTTTATATATTCATATATTTATTCCATCCAGCTACAATGCTCTGCACTGTGTGTCTGTGTGTGTGTGTGTGTGTGTGTGTATATATATATTTTATAGTAATATGTACATATGTATATTAGCTGCTCTTGCTTGCTTGTTTTTTTTCTTGCCTTCTGATTGTTGCTCTGAGTGTTGCTATCCCTGTGCTGTTGCAATCCTGGAATTTCCCCGTTGTGGGACTAATAAAGGCTTATCTTATCTTATCTTATCTTATCTTTTTGTGAAAGCGGAGAAGTGCAAATTTTCCACACGCTCTACTTCATTCCTGGGGTTCATCATCGCCGAGGGCACAATAAAGGCCAATCCGGCGAAAATCAAGGCGGTAGCAGACTGGCCGAACCCCCATTCCAGGAAGAACCTCCAATGCTTCCTGGGCTTCACCAACTTCTACAGTCGATTTATCCATGACTATAGTAAGGTAACGCAACTGTTTACACAGTTGACGTCAACCAAAAGCCCATTCAAGTGGTCCGAGGCCACTGAAAGAGCTTTTGTGACCATGAAAGGCCTTTTCACCAACGCGCACGTCCTGGCTCAGGTGAATCCCGTGGCGCAGTTTGTGGTCAAGGTGGATGCTTCCAATTCAGGGGTGGGCGCTGTCCTCTCCCAGCACTTCTCCTCCGACCAGAAGCTCCATCTGCGCACGTATTTCTCCCGGCAGCTAACGCCAACTGAGAGGAATTACAATGTTGGGGACCACGAACTGTTGGCCATTAAGCTGGCGTTGGAGAAATGGAGACACTGGCTGGAGGGAGCTAACCAACTGGTCATTGTCTGGACCAATCACAAAACTTTAGAATATCTTCGATCGGCAAGACGGTTAAATTCTCGGCAGGCTCGGTGGGCCCTGTTCTTTATTAGGTTTAATTTATCCATCTCGTACCGCCCAGGGTCCCGTAATGCCAAGGCTGACGCTCTCTCATGCCAGCTTTCGCCTGACTCCTCCTCTACCTCCACCTCCTCGTCTGCAGCTGCTGCGTCTCCCCCGGAGACTATTCTCCCGCCCTCCTGCTTTCTTGGGACACTCTCATGTGAGATTGAGCAGAGGGTCCGGCAGGCGCAGTCACTGGAATCCGTCCCGGAGGGAGGTCCACCAAACTGGCTGTATGTGCCCTTGGCGTTGCGCGGAGAGGTGATTAAGTGGGGGCATAAGAGCTGTTTTGCCTGTCATCCCGGCATCTCCAGGACAATTGAACTGCTCAGGAGAGCGTTTTGGTGGCTCACACTCGGGAGGGATATGCGGGAGTATGTGAAGGCCTGTCACACCTGCTCTGCTAATAAAGCTGACTCTTCCACTCCTGCTGGCCTCCTCCATCCCCTCCCGGTGCCAGGTCGCCCATTGTTGCATATTGCTTTGGATTTTGTTACGGGCCTCCCTCCATCCCAAGGCAACACAGTGATCCTTACCATTGTCAACCGGTTCTCCAAGGCCATCCACCTGGTCCCTCTCCGCAAACTACCATCTGCCACGGAGACAGCACACCTGGTGATGCAGCACGTCATCTTGCTGCATGGGATACCAGCAGACATCGTCTCGGACCGGGGGCCCCAATTCACATCCCAGGTGTGAAAGGTGTTCTGCCGCTTTTTGAGTTCGACTGCCAGCGTGGATAACATCCATAGAGCAATGGTCAGGCCAAGCATGCTAATCAGTCTCTGGAGGCCACGCTAAGGTGTGTAGCATCCCAGAATCCATGCACTTTGAGCTCCCACCTGACCTGGGGGGAGTACGCTCACAACTCAGTGATCACCTCCTCTACCGGGCTCACACCATTCGAGGCCTCGATGGGCGCCGGCGCCAAAGTACACGGTGGGGCAGAAGGTCTGGCTGTCCACCGATCAGATCCCACTCAAGACGGAATCTTGGAAGCTCTCCCCCCGGCTATCTGGGTCCATTCACCATCAAGCGGCTGATCAATGATGTCACTGTTTGGTTTGACCTGCCACCTTCTACGCGCATCCACCCGACGTTCCACATCTCCCGAATTAAGCCCCTCTCCGCCAGTCCTCTCTGCCCTCCTTCAGATCCCCCTTCCCCCCCCCGTGTCATTGATGGCCAAACTACGTACGCAGTGGAGAGGATTCTGGATATGCATTGACAGGGTCGTGGGTGTCAATACCTCGTGCACTGGAAAAGGTACGGTCCGGAGGAGAGGTCCTGGATCCCTGGGTCCTATATCTTGGACAAACGAATGGTGCGGGCATTCCATCGGGCCCATCCTCATAAGCGCAGTGGGATGCTGGGAGGCATCCCTTGGGGGGGGGCACTGTGATGATCAGGCAAGTGTGCTCCCCCTCCCCTCCTGTTCTTGTCTTCCCGGCTCTGGAGGATCAGCCACACCTGCGTGATTACACACCTACTGCGTCCTGATGACCCAGCGTATTTAAGAGCCAGCGGGTGGACAGTCCATCGCTGGATCATTGGGGTTTGCAACCATAGAATGTGTCTAAGCCTTCTTATCATCTAATTGTTCGGTTGACCTGTGTTTTCACTTCCCTGTCCTCCTGTCTAACAGGTTTGCTGCCACCCCAGGTGTGCGCTCCAGAGCTGATCACGCTCACCTGACCAAGAAAATGCCAGACGTCCACCCAGGTCACTGTCCTCCCCTTGTGCCCCTGGTCCATGCAGAAGCTGCCTGCCGGGCTCCCCTGCTCACAGAGTAAGAATGCTTTCCCATTGTTATTCTCCCCTTCGGGAGATTCTGTCCCTAATAATCTCTATCTGCTCTTTTCCTGTAGGCTACATTGCTCCTCCGTGTGCACCGGTGTTTGTGTCTATTTAAGTGTCCGTTTTTGTGTTGCGGTTTTCTTCACTATTGCATCTTTATTTAGTATTGTGTGTTGTTTTATTTTTACATTAAACTGGTGAACTTTTACTCCTGAGTCTGAGTGTTTGTTCTGGCAGCTCAGCATTTGAGCCTCACTTGCACTGAGTCATGACAATAACTTTGGCTTCCTCTGGTGTTCCGTTTAATTTAATGAATATTTTACGGTTTGTGGTCCATGTATGTTGTATTTTCCTTTGTTTCTTTAAGTTGTGTGCTTTTCTGGCTATGTCGGAGTTTCATTTTGTCAGATGTTTGTTCATGTAATCTAGAAGATGTGAAATGTCATTCTCATGCTGCCTTCCATGTGTCAGAAATAAACACAAACTCCAATTGCTCACTGCAGAACAATTCATTTAAAATATAGGATTTGTTAGCAATAGAGTGGGTATTAATGACCATCATTTTAGCAGTAAAGATGTCCAGATAAATCTTGCTTGGTTTACAGTGTGTAACCTGGGGCAAAAAAACATAAAAACCTGCAACTTGCTGGTCTGTGATGATTTGGATAAGGTCTGTTATTGACTATGACCGGTATGATGGAAAGGTTGTCTGAAAAATCAGGTGAAATATTTGGACGGCAGGGCAGGAGCGCCCCCGGGGGGGCCACCACTTGGACCCCCCCCCCCCCCGCCGCCGCCACCAGCGGCCACTCCTGGTCCCTGCCCCTGGACAGTCTAACATAATTTTATAACTTCTTTTTCAATGTCATATTTTACATATAGTAGATGTTTAAGAATAATTGATGTGTGCTGTATATTATTAACAAATCACTATAAATTCAAGAAATGTCAGTGTGTCACAATCATAGGCCGCCTATGATGTTCCTATGATGTCTGCATGACGTCCTATGATGTTCCTATGATGTCGGCGATCATAGGACCGTCTACATGATGTCTATATGACGTCAGATAAACTGTAGCCTATATGACATCAGAAAAACTGTAAGGCTGATGTTCCAATGATTTCTGAAGGATGTCTATATGACGTCATACAGACCGCAGCCCTCGTTAAAAGACATATATACTGTATATATATATATATATATACAGTATATATACAGTATATGTATATAAACAAGGGTAATCAACATAATGTGGGTGACCCCCACAGCCTACGGACAAGCAGAGCGCTCAGCTGGAGCAATTAGCATAACAGTGTGATGTATGGACTGATTTCAATAGGCAGCCTCTCCTTCCTGCCAGTAATCCTGCTATTGATATGTGTGGCTCTCACGTAAATGTCCCATGCATTCCTGCTGTACTGTGATGCTAATGTGCCATGCATGCATTGTCTAGCTGGGTATATAAGTGACTGAATATCGTTTGCTCCCTCTCTGACTACTGCTTCTGACTACACACATTGCCTGTTTGCTGACTAGAGACACTGGGCTCCTCCAGCGCGCTCTCACAGCGCTGGGGTGAGCTTTGCTGATGTTGGAAGATGTGAATAAACCTGACTCGTGAGATAAACTCTGCCTCGTCATTTTCACATTTCCACAATAACACAGAACAGTAACAGGCAGGAGAAGAAGTAACAAGCAGGGGCAAACACAGACGGCAGGGTGTGGTTACAGAAAACGGGATGGGCGGGGCTGCACAGATAATCACACACAGGGAACCAGAGGGGACACAACACCAAGCCAATAATGATAATGATGATAATAATAATAATGCTGATAAACTAAGAGGAAGACTGATGAAGAAATAAATATGCAAGACAGAATAATAAGAATAACTATAATAACAACCCAGGATAATAATAAGAACGTGAAATACAGAAAATCCCAAGGCAAACAGAGACGGCAGGGCATGGTTACAGAAAACTGAATGGGCGGGGCTGCACAGATAATCACACAGAGGGGACCAGAAGGGACACAACACCAAGGCAATAATGATAATGATGACAATAATAATAACAATGCTGAGAAACTTAAACTAAGAGGAAGACCGATGAAGAAATAAATATGCAAAACAGAATAATAACAATAATAGCAACCCAGAATAATAATAATAACGGGAAATACAGTAAAATCCCAACTTAAAGCGAGGATGTGGCCTGGGACCTATGCCCTGGAGACAAGGAATATCACTCTATATAGAATTCAAGAAATCTCTGTCATGATGTCATGTCACGATCATAGCACTCGCTAAAACCTCATAGGACTTGCTATGAAATTAAAGCCAGGCTGCACTCACGATCATAGGACTCACTATGACATCATCAAGGCAGGCATTACACATGATCATAGCACTCGCTATGACATTATCAAAGATCAAAGGCAAGTATCACAGATCAAAGGCAGGCATCAATGAACTAGTGGTGACGTCAAAGATCCAAGGCAGGTTTCATCATGGTTGCTGTTGCCATGGTAAAAGTAACTTTCTATGAGCATGCAGAAATGTTTGCTTACACTTGCTTTCTATGGGCATGCATGGGTATGCACGGGCATGCACAGGTATGCACTAGTCTATCTATAAATTCAAGAGATCTCTGTCAGTGTGTCTGTCTGTCTGTAACGATCATAGGACATCATAGGACAGCCTATGATGTTCCTGTGATGTCAGCAACATAGGACATCAGGCCTGCCTTGATGTCTTTATGATATCATATACAGTGTTAAGCAAAAGCACAGCTTTCTGAGCAATGCTGTTTTTAACGAGGTGCTGACACAGTAAAAATGTGTAACCTTGAAGAATGATCTTGTGCTTGTGTGGGATTTGTTGTTCTTCTTCTTCTTATAGATTTGATTGGCAGTTGGCAACCAGCTTACAGGTGCATTACCGCCACTGACTTGATTCTCATCACTCTGTATCTTTGTATAGACAGCAAAGCGATGCCACCAAGGACACAGTCCAAGGACGGATAATTTTTTCACACATGAGGAGTTGTTCAGAACTCCTTATACAAAGATATAGAGTGATGATAATCAAGTCAGTGGTGGTAATGCACCTGTAAGTTGGTTGCCAATCACCAATCAAATCTAAAAGAAGAAGAATGAGAATGGCAGTTGTCGAAGACCCTTTGACCTTGTATCCCAAGTTTGAGGTTAGGTTCACCAGCTGCAGTTCCCAGAGGGTTTTCCCTCACAGGAATTTCTGTCACTGTGTGTGTCTGGTGAATGGAGGACTAACCCAGCACCATGGTCTTCGTCTACCAGACGACCTCCGCTTACCTGTACCCAGAGCTGTGACTGAGTGACCTGTCCAGTCGGCACCCCAAGATACCCTCTGGTATTAATGACAGCTCCCCCATGGTCTCATTGCTCTTGTTAATCTGGGTAGATGTTTAAGATTAGGAAAAATTGATCTATAGGAGGCCTGTTTTAAATTACCTTCACAGAGTAACCCTTAAAAGCTCATAAAAATGCAACACCTGTTGTAGCAAAATACCCACTTGAAACAACAGAAAAAGATGGACACTGAAGCACTGAACTCACAGACTCCCTTACTGTCTTTTAATATGCTGTAGAATTTGTTGAAAGTTCGCAAAATGCAGCCAAAAAAGGTGATACTTGTACAAAAACAGTCAATTCAATCAAAAATAGAAAATTCAAGATTAACCCCAAATCAGAAAAAAATCAAAATCAAAATAATCAAAAATTTGAAAAACTCCCAAAACCCAAAATAATTGAGAACTTTTGAATAATAAAAACCTGGTAAAAATCATCTGATCGATTTGTGGATAAATGTCTAAAGCAGGGGTGTCCAACCAGGTGCCATGGAGAGCCAAGACCCTGCAGGTTTTCTCTTCTACCCAGTCTCTTCAGCAGGTGTTTTCACTTATCAGCAATCAGTGGGAAGAAGTTCACAGAAATCTGCTGTTGAAGACACTGGTTGGAGGTAAAACCTGCAGGGTCTTGGCTCTCCATGGCACATGGTTGGACACCCCTGGTCTAAAGGAACCTTGTGGGGAGAGAAAAAGGAAGATTAATTGCCGGCCATCCCCTCCGGAGGTCCTCTCCTCGGCTAGGAGGGAAAGGGAGAGGGTCTCCCGAAGCGGATACCTCAAGCCTCCAGCTTGAGGGAAGAAATCTTGCAGCTGATTACACACTGATTACACACAAGATATTGCATTTCATGGCAAATGTTCCTAATATTGTGCTCTGCATTCAGTCCTCCATGTTTCACCAGCCGTGTCTGCTGCTGTCCTTTCTGATCACAGACTTGTGTATTTTCTGATGGCTTTGTGGCCTCTGATGACTTCTCTGCTGCACTTTCTGCACTCTAGGAGCGGGTGTGGCAGGGTGCCCCACTTTCTTGTCATAGGGGTGATAGTGGTGTGATTGTGATGGTTGATGGCCCACGGGCCTTTTGCGGTTGTCTGGGCCATGTCGTGGGGTACTCGAACACAGTCTTCACTACAAATCGGTACAATGCCGAGCAAAGCACTGATTTTAGCCGGTTGCTCCGGTTTCTTGCTTTTGACGGCCATGCACGGGTCTTGCGGAAGAGGGTCAAAAACCACTTTTTGCTCAGATCAATTTTCATGATCCTCTCCATGAACTGGAATTACAACACACCCATCCCTCAACCAGTGGTCTGAACGAAGAAGAAGAAGACCCACCAGACTGACAGCAACTGAGTGAGGAGAACTGCTGCACATCACAAAAGATGCCATGAAGATGAAGCACCTCAGGTTCGAGCAGTACGCCGCAGCCATGACTGTGAACAACACAGCTGTCTGAGACAGGAGGACACCCTTCAGCACTGGGCATGCAGAAATACTTCCTTAGACTTGGTTTCTACGGGCATGGATGGGTATGCACAGGTATGTACTAGTATTAACAAAATACAGAAAAAAGTAGGACAGATCACACTGTCAAGGTGCATTCAGACCAAATGTGAACAGGTGCGCAGCGTGATTACATTTTAAATTGATTTTGATTTCCCACCCCAACATTTTCAGTGCCCCCCTCCCACCACCCATAAAAAATTTTTGGAGGTGCCCCTGCATTTAAGGGAGGTGAGAGACACCTAAGTGTTATGTCAGACCATTCAAAACAGTTTACATCAGCGTGGTCTGCATGTTAGATGACCTGCAAGGGTATCTGACCACACCACCAGGAACAGGCATCAATTGTCTTGCATGGGCCAGGGACCATTTGTGCTGGACAAGGGACCAGTGGGCCTCAGTGCTGTTCTCTGATGAAATTCGATCCACATTGAGCAGAAATGATGGCCACTAACGATAATGGAGACATCAAGGAGAGTGCTATGCATCAGCCACTGTCACCAGATGAGCCTTTGTTGTGGTGGTGTTACAGTCTGGGCAGGTGTGTCTAGTCAAAACAGAACTGCCCTACACCTTGTGAATGGTACAGTGACAAGCCAATACTAATTGAATAACATCATTAATCCAGTCATTGTGCCCCTGCTTGAACAACACAGGCCTAATTTCACCTTCATGGACGACAATGCTCCAGCTCATCGAGGTTGCATCATTAGGGAACAGCTTCTGGAGGCTGGGGTACCTCAAATGGAGTGGCCTGCACTTTCTCCAGACCTGAATCCCATAGAAAACCTATGGCATCAGCTGAGTCGTCATGTAGAGGCTTGTAATCCTGCAACCCACAACCTCAATGACCTGAGGGCCGCTCTTCAAGAAGAGTGGAATGTCATGCCTCAGCAGACAATAAGTTCACTTGTGAACAGCATGAGATGTCGTTGTCAAGCTGTAATTGATACTCAAGGGCACATGACAAGTTATTGAGATATTGACATTTTATCTTGTGGTATACCTACTGTGACATATGTATTTAATATTACAGTGTAAGATGGATACTTACCTCCAGGTGGTGCCTCCGCCCCACCCTATATAGGGCTGAGTTGGCCATCTTATTATTCTGATATCTCGCCTGAGCTTAGCCGACAATATGTCAGTGGCTGTCAGTGTGAGTGTGTTAAATAAAGCTATGTTCCCAGTCACCTCACCTCTTCTGTTCAGCAGGTAATACCAGACATAACATTGGCAATGTTGGATAAAACCATGGAGGCACGCATGGTCCCTATTCGCCCTTTCCTCGAGGCGCCTGGCGAACTGCTGGTGCCCTGGCCTAGGTGGTATGAGGCTTTTCAGAATTGCGTTGCCACGCTGGAGCTCAACAAGCAGAGAGCCCGGGCGCTAGTGGTGCACAATTTGGGCATAGAGGGCCAGTAGATTCTGTGAACGCTCGGCGCTGTGGACACCTGCGAAGAGATAGTGGAGTTGCTAGCTAGCCACTTTGACACCCCGGATAATATGATGGTCCGGAGGATCTGCTTTTGGCAACGAAAGGGGTAGGTGAACCCGTCCGACAGTTTATCACTGATTTGAGACAGCTTGCTAGCGAGTGCCGTTTAGGAGCCTTGGAGGAGGAAATGTCATGGTTCGAGCGCCGATCTCGTCCGTGCTCGGGCCATGCAGTATTTTTCTCCCATCCGGCGTCTGTGTGTCCCTTTTGGCTCTCCGAGCTTTTATTATGATAGCGCTCGGAGGGGCTTCCGGCTGTCAGAGCTGACAGCTGAGCTGCATTAATCACCTCATCAGCTGCTCCACCTGGAGCCCTACTTAAGAGGGCAGCTGAGAGGCGAAAGGGGCGGCAGTCTCGTCGGACAAACCCCTCGTCTGACAGCATCGAGCATCCCTCTGGTCAGACGTTTTCTTCCCTTCATCTATTATTGTAAGTTTATTCCATTGTGATTCTGTTCCTCCTTGTCATAGACTGTGTACTAATTGTAGTGTGTTTTAGCCCCCCGTGGCTCGTTATTTTGTCCTTTTTCTTTCCTTTAATAAACTGTGCAAACTCACTGGTTGATATGTGGCGTCTTTTGATGGCTCGTGAGGGCCATCCATGACAATAGACTGCTGCCAGACTGAGACGCCTGTCGCCGTGAGTTTTGCCTAAATTGGATGTTTGTTTTTCTCGGTCTGGGTACCTGTGTGCTGGGAGATCATGTCGTCATTCAGGGGCCGCGCTCGGAGTCTGGGCTACGAGCTGGCGGAGGCCCTGGACTACATTGATGGGACTCTCGTCACTGCTAGCCTCTACGACTCTCCCAGCGATGTACGCCAGCACCTGGACCTCGCTGAGGACATTATTAATCGCATTCCTCGCTACTCCAACCACCCTGAAGTCATTGCGAGGAAGGCAGACATTGCTGTGCAACGGGAGATACTCCGTGGGCTGGAGGGAAACTCCGGCAGGAAGCTGAAGCGGAGGCATCCTCGCTCCTCGCTCCGGGATCCCATTCCTGTCTCCATTCCTGGCCAGGAGTTTGCATCGCCCAGGGGTGATCCCCGAGAGAGTGTGACGTCAGTCGGGATTCCCCCAGAGAAGTTACAACAGTCAGGTGTTTCCATCCGGGACCGAGTGGCTGCAGCTTGCTCTGCTGTTCACCCCATGCAAATTATAAAGCATGTGACGGCGGCAGTCAGGCTGGTGGAGAGGAATCCAGTGTTAAGTGACTTTCCAGAGTACGCCGACCTGCTCGCTTCTGTTTCCGCACAGGAGCGGCGATTCCTGAACCTCTCCTTCGCCTCGCCCTCTGCCGGTAATCATCGTCACACTAACAGTAAGCCTCAGCAAGAACCCTGTCCGGATCCTGTTCCGGATCGTCGGAAAGACTCCACCTCTCTGACAGCTTCCACTCCTACGTCTCGTCAGGAGGGAATTCCGGCAGCCTCTCTCCCCGGGTCACCTCTTCCTGCTGTTCCGCCAGCTCCTCGTGCCCAGATCACCTTGGCTGTCATCCCCTCCTCCTTGACGTCTTCCTCGGCTGCTGTGAGTGTTATGAGTCCTGCTCCGGTGAAGCCCGTTATCGGATTATCGCGAGCGGCTCCTCCTCGTCCTCCCAGGGGGCCCTCCGTCACCATCCAGCAGTTCATTCTTCTCCTCGTTGTTGTGATTTGCCTTGTCTGATTCCTGGGGGTGGAGTTCGGGGTTCACAGTCCCCCGAGCTCCCACCACCTGCTGTAGCTTCTGACATTGAACCTGCTGCCTCTGTGTCTCCCTCCACTGAGCGGTCCACGACACCAGGCCTACGTCGCCGAACGAGGAGGGGGCCTGCAGTTCTGGAGAGCCTGGTTCCAGCCCCGCAGCTGCGTCATGGGCAGAGGAGGAGAGCGGACTGCAGTGTGGAGCCTGCGCCGCCGCCGAAACATCCCCGGGTCTCCACCGATGAGCGGTTTGATCCAGCAGGTCGAGGACCTCCTGCCACCACGCCGTGCGGGTCGTCAGCGTGGACGACAGTGTTGGAGGGTCCTCAGGCTGCGGAAACCATCATGCCTGCTGCAGAGCCCTCCATAGCCGAGTGGGAGCCAGACAACGTCCTTCTTCGTCCTGAGCCCGGATCATCGAAGTCCTGGACGGCGACAGAACTCGAGTGCAGGCAAGTGCTCTACTTTGTTTTCCTTCTTTCTATTTTGGAGCATTTTTGCCTGTCTCTTGGGGAGACGAGCCAGGGGCAGCCGTCCACTGCACCCAAGCTCGTCTCGCTGGGCTCTGTCGCTACCGGTGATCCTGATCCCGGTTCTTCTTCTTCTCCTGAGCCTTCTCCCAGGGTCACCGGTGCGGAGTCAATCCTGGTCGCTGTGCTGGAGGTTCCGGGTTCGGGGTTGGAGGTCATTTCTGGTGCTGCGCCGACCCAGTCGGGGTCCATCGTGGGTGCGGAATTGACCCAGTCGGGGTCCGACGTGGGTGCAGCCGAGACCCAATCAGGGTCCATCACGGGTGCTGCTCCGGCCCAATCGGGGTCCGTCGTGGGTGCAGCGCTGACCCGAGCAGGGTCCAGCAGGGGCACAGCGCCGGTTCGGTTCAAGGTCGTGAGGGAGCTGCAGATCCTCTGCCGCTTGATGCTGGACTGGCTCATCGTCATCATCGTCCTCATCTTCGTCATCATCATCATCGTCATCGTCATCATCATCATCTCAGCTCATCTCCACCGGGGGCCGTTGGGGTTCTCAATATTCGGCCCGGCTTTCCCTCGTCTTCCCCCTCTCCAGGGAGGCCGTCTTCAATTTTTCCCCTACGGTCCTGGTGGCTGAGTGATGCGGGTCAGCCGCCTGGTGAGCTTTTTCGCCGGTTCGGCGCTCTGGGTCGGCCACCCGATGTACTGTGCTTCCTACTGGGCGACGTGGTTCGGCCGCCGGAGGTTCTGTCTTTCCGGGTCTGGGACTGGGGTAGGCCGCCCGAGCGTTCCCTGTTCCCCTTATCGGCGATCTGGACATTGGACGCAGGGAGACTGCCGGAACTGTTCCTGTCTCATTGGTCTCTGCCTGTCGTCATCCATGTGTGTTTTTTAGTTCCACTGACATATAAAGGTCACTCTGTGTTAGTTGCTCTACTCTGATCTGTGTATTCACCGCTGTTTAGCGTGTTTTTATTTTCTCCCCTCCCCTGTCTGAGGGATGATTTGTATCTGCCACATTTTGTCTTATGGGCCTGTGGGTTTTAGTGATAAGGCCTCCTGTTTGCATTTTTTGTCTTGTCTATGTGCCATCCATGTGTTATGGAGTATTGTAGGTTTTTTTCTCCCCCACCATACTTTGTAATTGCTTCGTTCGTTCCCTGTGTTTCCCGTGTCATCGTCATGGTGGTTTTTTTTTTTTTGCTCTGATTCTCACCCTCCAGGCCTTTCCCCCATCCGCCCACCCTGGGGGGGATGGGGGGGGGCTTGGGTGTCCTACGGCGCTCGGAGTTCGCCGCCTTGGGGGGGAGGTACGGTCATGGTTCGAGCGCCGATCTCGTCCGCGCTCGGGCCATGCAGTATTTTTCTCCCATCTGGCGTGTGTGTGTCCCTTTTGGCTCTCCGAGCTTTTATTATGACAGCGCTCGGAGGGGCTTCCGGCTGTCAGAGCTGACAGCTGAGCTGCATTAATCGCCTCATCAGCTGCTCCACCTGGAGCCCTACTTAAGAGGGCAGCTGAGAGGCGAAAGGGGCGGCAGTCTCGTCGGACAAACCCCTCGTCTGACAGCATCGAGCATCCCTCTGGTCAGACGTTTTCATCCCTTCATCTATTATTGTAAGTTTATTCCATTATGATTCTGTTCCTCCTTGTCATAGACTGTGTAATAATTATAGTGTGTTTTAGCCCCCTGTGGCTCGTTATTTTGTCCTTTTTCTTTCCTTTAATAAACTGTGCAAACTCACCGGTTGATATGTGGCGTCTTTTGATGGCTCGTGAGGGCCATCCATGACAGGAAATGATTCGTGACCAGCTGGCAGAGCATACCTGTAGCACCACATTGCGAGCTAGGCTACTTACGGCACCAAATGAGCTCACATTAGCCAGAGCCATCAAGCTAGTGCTCCAAATGGAAGCTGCAGACAAGCAGCCCTAGAGCAAATTGGGAGCCAGTCACAACAGCCGCTTGAGCCTCTTGTCGCAGTAAATGCCAAGGACCTGGACAGTGAAGATAGCTGGGACAGCGAGGAGAAGGAAGCCAACGCTAAGAGCCGGGGATCAGCCCTGGGAAAGTCCCTCTGTGTCACAAGGCTGAGCGCGGTTTGTCACCGTGCTCGGGCTTTTTATTCATTCCTCAGTATTTTCTGTATTTTTCCAGTGTGGTGTTTATTTTTTCTGGGTGTGTTTAGGATGTGTTCTTTGTTGTCAGTTGTTTTATTATGTTTTCATGTCCTTATTATTATGATGATGATTCTGCCAGTATTTTTAGATTCCTGTTCTATTTTGCTCTCAGTGTTTATATTTTGGCTCCTCGTGGCACGAGCTCCGCACCTGTTCCAGGCACTCCCACCTTGTCATTATCTCGATTGTGTGCTCTGTGTTTAGTAATTAGGTTTATCTGCCCGCTCATGTGAGCCACACCTGAGGCCACTTGTTATGATTATTTCCCTGCCCTATTTAAGACGGGCTCTGTGATTCTTCCATTGTCAGAGCGTCTTCTAATCCATGTATCTCTGTCGGGACCCCATCCCTGTTCGGACATGCTTCTTTGTGTTTTTGTCTTCTCGCTGTTCTCTATGTAAGTTTATGTTTGAGCACTTTTTTGGATTTTGTGTTTCCTTAATAAATTACCACAAACTGCAGTTCAGCTCTTTGGTTTTTCCTCTCTGCCCTGAAGGGGCAATTCATGACAGTATGCTCTGACCAGTAAGAGACCCAACTGCTGTAGTTTGTGGATATCTTCTTTTTTGTGTGTTTCACTCACCTGTTTGTGGAGCTCATCATGTCCCCAGCACGCCGACCTCTGGCAATCAAAGGGAGATCGGCAGCAGGATCTCCGAGTGTAGAGGAGCAGTGGGCCACTGAGTTCATCCAGAACTTCGTGGATGAAGCTCTCGCCTCCCGCAGCCCGAAAAAGATCTGGGAGAGTGTGAACTCAGCAACCGTAATTGTCGAGGCACACCCTGGGTTGTGGAGGCATGCCCAGTTCGTGGAATTGTTGGCCACACTCTCCGTGCTACAACAATCCTTCCCCGAGCTGAGATGGGGGCCGTCTCTAGTGAACCCAAAGCCTACACGGAAGTGCGCTGTGTGGAAGATGCCCTGCTTTGCCTCCAGTGTGCCCACACCTGCTCCTGCATCATCTGTTCCATGACGCCGCCATCCAGCTCTGGACCGCCGGAGAAATTCCCCCACCTCTCAGGCAGCAGTTTCCCCTTCGCTGAGGCAGAAGAGTCCCGCTGCAGTGCCCTGTCAGTGTTTTTCCTCTCCGGCTGTATCGTCAGCTTCTTTCTTCTCCACAGCTGCTGTTTTCTGCTCCTCCTCGATGTTCTCTCCCACTGCTGAGAGGTCAGCTGTTTCCTCCCCAGCTCCGCCCATCGCTGTGGCAGCAGGGGCAGCTCTTCAAGGGTTCCCTGGGAGGCCCTCTTCTTCTGAAGTCATGGAGAGGGCTGATTCCCAACCTGCTGCAGCAGAAAACATCACAGCCCAGGAGTTCAGGCAAGTAGATTTTCCCTCTCATCCAATTAAGCATAAATTATTTTGTCCTGACTCCTGACTGTGAGGCTCAGATTAGGCAGTCCTCTGGGTCCTCACCATCTGCTGCAACTCTAGACTGTTCACCTGCTCTCTCTGTGTCTCCTCATTTCCCCCTTGAGTGTTCACCGGCCCCAGGACTGAGCCACCGGGCTATGGAGGAGCCTGCGGCCCTGGAAGACCTGGTTCCAGCCCCGCAGCCACGGTTTGGACGGAGGGAGAGTGCTGAGACCGAGCTGAGGCCTGCGTCGATGAGTGAGCATCCCCGGACTTCAACTATGTAGGATCCAGCACCAGCAGGAAGCCGACCTTCTGTGTCCACGCCAAGCGAGGTACTTGTGTGGGTCACATCGCTGGGGGGTCCCAGGACTGCATTGACCACCATGCCTGCTGCAGGAGCCACCGCAGCAGAGACAGAGCTGGACCTCCAGAGGGCCGGGCCCAAGAAACCATTGCCAGGAACGATGGAATCCTGGACGGTGGTGGAGCTTGAGATCAGGCAAGTGCTCTCCTTTGTCTTTGTCGTTTCTATTTTGGAGAGATCTTCCCTCGCTCTTGATGGGGAGAGCCAGGTGCACGCGCCAGCTGCATCTGAACTCACCTTGCCAGGCTCCACTGCTGTCGGTGACCCTGACCTTGTTTCTCTGCCTCTCTTGCCTGAGCTTTCCCCCAGGTTCACTAAGGATCGTCCAGCTTTGCTAGAGGTCTCTGTGGGTCCGGCCTCGCTGCCTGAGATCTCTGTGGGTCCAGCTCCCCCTGCCGAGGTCATCACGGGTGCTCTGTCCCAGCCAAGGACCTCTGAGGGTGCTCCTTCCCCATTGGCTGAGGTCAACGTGGGGGCTCCCTCCCAGCCCAGAACCTCTGTGGGTGCTGCTCCCCCTCCGGATGAGGTCTTTGCGGGTGTTCTGTCCCAGTCTAGGACCTCCGTGGGTGCAGCTCCTCCTCAGTCCGGGTCTCTGTGGGTGCTATGTCCCAGTTGGGGACCGTCATGGGTGCTGGGCCCCAGCCTGAAACCTACTTGGGTGCTGCGCTCCAGTGTGGGCCTGCCGTGGGCGTTACGTTCCAGCCCGGGGGCCACCGTGGGTGCAATGCTGACCCAGTCTGGGTCCACCGTGGGTGCAGCTATGTCCCAGTCCAGGACCACTGCGGGTGCTGCTCCCCCTCCAGATGAGATCTTCGCGGGTGCTCTGTCCCAGCTCAGGATCTCCGTTGGTGCAGCTCCTCCTCAGTCCGGGTCTCTGTGGGTGCTATGTCCCAGTTGGGGACCGTCATGGGTACTGGGCCCCAGCCTGAAACCTACTTGGGTGCTGCGCTCCTGTGTGGGCCCGCCGTTGGTGTTATGCTCCATCCCGGGGGCCACCATGGGTGCAGCTCTGACCCAGTCTGGGTCCACCATGGGTGCAGCTTTGGCCCAGTCCAGGTCCACCGTGGGTGCAGCTATGTCCCAGTCTGGGACCACTGCGGGTGCAGCTCTGCTCCAGCCCGGAGCCACCACAAGTGCAGCTCCGCTCCAGCCCAGAACCACTGTGGGTGCTGTGATATCCTAGTCCGGGACCACCAAGGGTGCTACTAGCCAGCCCGAGGGCATTGTGGATCCCCCTCCTCTGCCGGGCACCGTCGTGGTTCCCTCTCCACTGCCAGATGCTGTTGTGGTACCCCCTCCTCTGCCAGGCACCATCATGGTTCCCCCTCCTCTGCCTGAGGAGGATGTGGTTCCCTCTCCTCACCCTGACGTCAGCATGGGTCTCCCGACTCCTCCGTCTGGCTCACCGCTGGTTCTTCCCATGGAGCAGCTGCCTCCTGGACTGCCCTATCTGTTCAGGTGGTTAAAGAACTCTGGCAGACCACCCGAAAGACTGTGCCGCGGGGTTGGGTGGCCCACATTCTCTGGTAGGCCACCCAACTCTTTCCATCATGCCATCTGCCGGGCCTGGGACTTTGCCTCCCTGAACTGTCCAGCTCTTTGGTCCAAGGGGCTTAGGTGGTTGGGGTTTTGCCAGGTGTGGGTCCTGAGTGGGGTTTTGGTTTGCTCCCTCCTAGCCTGTTCCCTCCACCATCCACCTAGGGTGGTTTATTGCTGTGCTCCTATTGGGGGAGGGGTCTTTCTTTTCCTTTTGGTGTTTCCCTAGGGTGTCTGGAATCCACCACTTAAGGTGTGTGTGTGTGTGGGGCTCTGTCATGAGGCTGAGCGGGGTTTGTCACCGTGCTCGGGCTTTTTATTCATTCCTCAGTATTTTCTGTATTTTTCCAGTGTGGTGTTTATTTTTTCCATGTGTGTTTAGGATGTGTTCTTTGTTGTCAGTTGTTTTATTATGTTTTCATGTCCTTATTATTATGATGATGATTCTGTCAGTATTTTTAGATTCCTGTTCTATTCACGTGAACCGGCTTCGGCATGTCTGGGAGAAAGCGCCGGGAGACGAGGCTGGACATGGGACGAGGTCAGTAGAGGGGAGGAGCGGCTTCAGTGTCCGGCGGATCAGCCATCACCACAAAAACCAGCTGTTTCCAGGGGCGCATTGGCAGAGAGGGTGCCTTGGGCCCCATACTAGTTATGCCCTTTCAACTTGAACACTTGGGTTGTACAAAATATATATTGAAGTTCTGTTGTTGTTGTGTTGGTGGTGTTTAAAAAAAAATGTTATATATTGAACGTTCATGTTATTAAGAATGTTTTATAAGGGATTATTTTGTTGTTTTTTTGTTTTAGTTTAGGAACATGGCATATAATCTTAGTTATTAATGGCTTTAATTTACCCCAGCAGGTGGCAGAATAATCCACCTTGCTGTGTGGGCAGGACGGCAGTCCACTCGTCCTCCCTACTTTAGGTTTTGTTGGGTGAATGCGTTAAGCCATTAACAGACATTAGTTTTCATTTATTAGTGTGAGAGTCGGGTCCCAAATTGGGGAGTGTCTTAACTGAGTGAGTGGTTTCGGACTTTTTAAAGGGGGGGGGGGGGTGGATGTGACATATGTATTTAATATGACAGTGTAAGATGGACACGCACCTCCACGTGGCACCTCCGCCCCGCCCTATATAAGGCCGGATCGGCCGTCTTATTAGTCTATTATCTCCCTTGAGCTTAGCTGACAATCTGTCAGTGGCTGTCAATGAGTGTGTTAAATAAAGTTGTGTTCCCAGTCACCTCGCCTCTTCTGTTCAGCAGGTAATACCAGACATAACACCTACCACTGTTGTTGGCTTTTGTTTCAATAAAGTGTTTGAGATGAGGAAATCACCATTACATGCTTCTACTTATAAATGCTCTATTTTCATGATATTATATCACTATAGCATGAATTTTTTTACATTTCCCATAAATTTCACCGAAAAGCCAAATATCCCTAACTTTCTGTGAGTAGTGTATATATATTTAATCAGGTATTAAAGTGCAACTGGGCTAATGGAAATAATTTAGTTTTTTCTTTTTTCAATCTCTGCCACTTTCGTGTCCACCCTCCAACGCGGTAGGTGGCGGTAATGCACCTGCAAGCTAATCGCCAACCGCCAATCAACCAAGGAAGAAGAAGGACAAACAAACGGACTCCTAACCACTCCTGTTAAACGGAAGCCGTTAGTGTGACAGTGATATGAAACCGATGAAACTACAGTAACGGTGAGCCGTCATGGAGCTGGAAGTGCAGGTGTGCTCGGTCATTCAGGTCCTGGTCAACTCCGCCGTCTCTGAAGTCAACAAAATTTTCTCTGATTTCGAACACGGATCATCACCTGAAAACACACACGGACCGTCTGACCACCAGGTACACGGGTCAGCTCAGCTCCTGGGACGTTCCCCTGTCCTCTAAATCAGCGGACCTTAAAAATAGAAGAGCTAGCTAGTTGCGCACATAGATATAAAAGGCTAGATTGGCAGCGCTGGCCAGTCCGTGGTCGCGGGAGCGTGACGCGCGTCCGCCATCTTGGTACAGGATATCTGTAGCATATCCCTGTGGTCCAGTGCAGACACCTGCTTGGGTCATTCTCCTTTGTTAAACGTTTGACAGGCTTCAGTGGACATGTTTACAACACAGCGCATAGTGGTTTACTTTCTGCATAATCTGCGTAAATATTAGGTGTTTAAGAGCTTCATAATTATTAAATTATGGCATTTTGCAGTGTCTCAATCAAGAACTGTCAAATGAGCTGAAAAAGAAGTTACATACCCCCTGATTAATAATTAAGCCTACCTCTTTCATTGTGGCCATTTATGCATAAATATATGGCCGAAATTAATTAATTCATACTTTGTCCTGGGCTGTATTTGTTATATTTACTACCCCAGGCAACCAGCTTATTGCCCCCCCCCCAATTGTCAAAAATGTTTATCAAAGAAATATTTCAGCCTGTGCTATACAAATTGGCCTAGATATGTAAACTTTGAAATAAATAAAGAGAATAAAAAATTACAAATCAATTATTCAAGTGTCTTCATTTAACTAGACAGACATTATACACTCCCCCCCCCCCCATCTACCTGGATCTGTATAGCAGTTGTTTAAAATCAATTTGAAATTCTTATTGATTTTAGGCCCACATAACAAATTTATACAATACACCAATGTTCATTACAAATTTATTAAATTTATTGCATAGACTAATGCACTCAACATGAAAGCAGCAAGCTCATATTAATCAATTGCAAAGTGAGGTGAAGTGTTAATTGAATCAAAACCCAGTTTAAAGCAGTAGATGTAGGCTTTATTAATTTAACCCAGAGCCAGGTCAAGAATTCGGGCAATATAGAACATGTATATAGGCTTATATATTAATGCGGTAACACTGTATACTAATATTACATGAGAAATATTGCCATAAGTATCGATACTGAATTACAATATACAGTATATTACACTCATAGCAGTCATGCATGTACAGAAATCAGTGACCTCCCAAATGAAAATCAGAGTTTTTACCTTTATTTTTGACAACACGCCATTAAATTATTTAAAAACAAATACTCGACACTTACCTGATCGTTTAGACACCAGTTACACACTGTGTAAACAAACGAGAACCTTGGAAATGAAGACTTAGAGTGTTGTGCGTTGAGCTGCACGGTGGCGCAGTGGTTAGCACTGCGGCAGCACAGTTTACCCTCGGCCGGGGGATCGCGGGGATCGTGAGATCGTGGGTTCGATCCCTGCCCCCGGCCAACAGTGATCTGTGTGGAGTTTGCATGTTCTCCCCGTGTATGCGTGGGTTTACCCCGGGATTTCTCCGGTTTCCTCCCACATGCCAAAAACATGCAGGTTAGGTTAATTGGAGACTCTAAATTGGCCCTGTGTGTGAATGGTTAAAAGGGATGGCGCCATATTGTGGCTGCTTCATCCATGCAGGTGGTGGATGACCCTTAATTTCTGTAAAGCGTCTTTGAGTGTCTATGATAAAGCGCTATATAAATCTGATGTATTGATTGAGCTGTGGATTTGTTGTGATTCCTGTACCAATATGGCGGCCCGAAATCACGTGCTCCAGTGACCTACTGCCAATCTAGCCTTTTATATCTATGGTTGCGCAAGTTGGCTTAAATCATAACAGTGTTTCATGTTTGTAAATGTAGTCATACACTTAGTTTTTTTTTTTGTGTAATTGTGTGTTTGTTTTGCGGAAGGTATTATTCTTAGCCCCCATGATGCCTTGCGTGAATTAAGGGCGCAACTTCCGGTACTAGTGTAGAACGTGTGGTTGTCACTGAAATGGGACTCTTTCCCTTGTTAAAAAAACAATGACTTTGGCATCTGAAATGCGGGAACACGGCTTTTTTGCACCTTAAAAATGGTAATATTGTGGAGGAATAATAAGTTCAGGCGAGATGCGACAAGCTGGCAGGTTGCAGAGTTTTATTTTCCTCCAACATCATGAGACACACTTGTTGCGCTGTGTTGTGCTGTGCTCTTTTATACATGTTATACCAACAGAGAGAATGCATGGCACATTTGCATATTGATATACATATCAGTCAATACATATCATTCGCGTGACCAACTGGCGCCTGGACGTCCTCTCCTTAATCCGGGGATGTATAACAATAGTCCATTGTTCTGATTGTCTCCTAAGGACTCTCTGTCCATATGCAAATTGTCCTCTGCTTAGTGCATGCTAGCTGAGTGTGAGGATTGAATGTCCATGTAGATTGTGGTGGGTCACCACAGGGCTCCCCCCAGAACACTCAGTAGGGGTTGTGACCCCCCCCCCCCCCCCCGTCATTTGGCTCCAGCTCCGTTAGAACTGTCGGAGGGCATGTCAGTCCGTGAGGGGGAACGGGGGAGGGGTGGAAAAAAAACTGTGTTCCGCTCCGGGTTCCAGCACGTTGAACGGCCGTGGATCGTGGGCGCATGGGCCGATGTGTTTCGTGTGTAATGGAACAAGATGGCGATCGGCCGGCTTTAGGGAGTGAGGTGCAGGAAAAGCGCTGTGCAGGAGGGGGGGGGGGGGAGTAAGTGAGTGCCGGCCCGGGACGTCGAAGGTGTCTGGGCCGCGCAAAAATTGCATGTGGATCCGCGATGGTGAGGGACTTTCCCGGTTAACCTGGCGGAGATCCACAGCGGCTGTGAAAAAAAAAAAAAATTATCTCTGACTCCACTCGCGGCTCGATCCAGCAGGGATGTGGGGAAGGCGAGTGGCCAAATTTCCCAAAGATGCGTAGCGGCTGTGAAACAACTGCAGCTGTGTGAGGGTGAACTCAGAACTCAGAACTCAGAAAAGGATTTATTGCCAAGTACATTAACAGTAAACAACTGATAACATACGAGGGATTTGACTTGACACTGAAAACGACCTGCATTTCCGGTGACGCGGCAGCGTCGAAACGCGCCTGTCATCAGATGGGTACAGGAAGCATAGGGAAGAAAAGGATAACACAATAGGAAAGAGCAAAAAACCATTGCTTGTCAGAATACCGGTCACATATGATCAATATTATGATTACAAGAAAAAAAGCCCTCAATGCACAATTAGCAGACAAGAATGTACACAAAGACACAAAGGGAGCAGTGAGTGAATGATCTTCTCATCAGTTTATTGAGTCAGTGTGGGTGTAGTGTTGAGTGGAGGTGTTTGTATCAGTTAAGAACAACAAAGTCTCTTCGGCAGCAGATGTTTTGTCTAGCGGCTGGCACTTTGTCCTTGAGCCAGGCAGCTGGCTGTCCATAGAGTCAATGCAGCTCAAATGTTTTGGAAACAAAAAACTGCAGATAATCTGGAGGACTTGTGTGAGGGCAGGTCAGATTAGTCGAATAGTACTGATCCCAGAGAAAAAGACTTTATATTCTCTTACAGATTCAGTACTTTAATCCTTCAGTGCTGGACGTTGAATTCTTCATGGACGGCTCTCAGCGTGATCATGATGTAATCCATTTTCCTAGACAGTTCTCCATTAGCCGCTGTCAGAGTCCTCCCCATTTGTTCAATTTGATGGTTAAGCCTCGCCTGGCCAGCATTTTGATAGGCTACGTCCATCTTCATCAATTTACGGTACACCAGGACAATCCAATCAGAACGATCCCGACGACCATTGCTACGAAGATGTGTAAATCTTCGACATCTTCGATAGAGAGATCAGACAGGCACAAGAGTTTCCAATTACTTGTGTCCCTCAAATAGCCCGCAGCCGCAGTTCCTGCGGGGCAAACTACCTCCCCCGGGGCACTTTTCCTCGTTGAAAAAATAGTGTCAATTGCGTTCAAAGCCCAGCTTATTAAATCCATAATTTTGTTTGATAATCAGCAGTAGAGACACGCAGACAGACGATAGCAAGCTGGGATCCAGTCAGTTAGGGGAGGAAGGAGATAAAAAGTCAGAGCTGGAGAGAAGGAAAAAAGCGTCTGCTCTCTTTGGGAGGCGGAAGTGAAGGCCTTGTGAGGCGGTTTGGCTTTTAGGTGCGGAAGCAGCCCTAAAGCCATCATGGACAGCAATCGGCTAAATTCCCCTTGTGCGCTGTGGCTGAGAAACCCATACCAAGTCCTGTGTGCAGGCTGCATGTCTGCTTCAGGTGCGTGAGTAGCCCTGAAGGTTCCGAGGGTGGCGATCGGCCGTGTTTCTCGGGCATGTGCAGCGGCGGAGGACACTGTATCAGTCTGTGGAGCCGGTTTTGTCCCGTGTGTGGTGCGTGCTTGGCACAGTGACCACATAACTGGCAGTTGCGCTGTCCTCGTAATCCTGCGGTGTGCGTGCGGGGCTTTGTGCGCGGAGGTCCGCTGTCAAGAGGTTAGTCAGGTTCGGGGAGCTTGGCGGAAATCAACACAGTCTGCGGCGATGTCCTTCCCCGTTCAGGCTGCTTCCTTCAGCTCACTCGTGCCGCTGTTCATGGCGCGTTTTGGTCCCAGCGCTGTGCTCCAGAGCGTGCGCTCCAGTGAGGATGAAGAGGTTGCAGGCGTTCTCTGGTCCTCTGTGTCCACAGCGCGGTGAGAGGGAGCAGACGGTCATTCTCTCTCGTCATGTCACCAGTGTGGAGGGAAGAGATCAGGCGAGGGGTGCACCATGACGCGTGCTGAGGCTTCGCGTTCGGGTCATCTCCGGAGTGTTCACCTTGTGTTCCATTCTTTGTCAAGGGTCACCAGTGTGGAGGAAAAATAAGTTCAGGCGAGATGCGACGAGCTGGCAGGTTGCAGAGTTTTATTTTCCTCCAACATCATGAGGCACACTTGTAGCACTGTGTGCTGTTTTGCGCTGTGTGTGCTGTGTTGTGCTGTGTTGTGCTCTTTTATATATGTTATACCAACAGAGAGAATGCATGGCACATTTGCATATTGATATACATATCAGTCAATACATATCAATCGCGTGACCAACTGGCGCCTGGACGTCCACTCCTTAATCCGGGGATGTGTAACAATAGTCCATTGTTCTGATTGTCTCCTAGGGGCTCTCTGTCCATATGCAAATTGTCCTCTGCTTAGTGCAGGCTAGCTGAGTGTGAGGATTGAATGTCCATGTAGATTGTGGTGGGTCACCACAATATAATCATACCACTTCCCATGACTATGGAGGGATACAGGTCAAGCGGCTACCTGACCAAATGTGGACCCCGGAATCCAATCTGTACATGTACAAGGACATTTTCAATCCAGTGATTTGTAAACGCGAAGAAGGAGAACAACAACAAGAGTTTGTGTAAAGTTGTTGGAAAGACTCTTCCCGGTCGCCAAGAAGTGTAAAAAAAAAATATATACTGTATATATGTATATGGAAGATGACAAGCTGACACAGAGACAGTTTTGACTCCGTTTCTGCTTTTAAAAGACTTGTCTTCTCCACCACTGCTGTTCGTCAGGGCTGGCTGCCCCAGATGAAAATCCACAGTCTGTTGGATCTATAATGTTCTGAATGAGGCTTTAGAAAATTATGAATCAGTCTGTAAATCACTGGATTGAAATTGTACTGAGACATGTATAGATTGGATACCGGGGTCCACTTGGGGCAGTCACATGGTCAGGGGTCCCCTTGGCCAGATCTCTCATGGAGGGATGAGAAGATGACCTTAAAAAGTGGCCTGGCAGACAGTAGCACCATTTGTTAGCGCCACTGCTAAGATGCTAACGCTGTAAACAAATAAAAACTCTGAGACATATCAATGTCTCCACTGCAATAAAGTTGGTTGCATTTTGTTAAAAGATGTTGGACATAATCAGATTTACCTCAGAGCAGATGTAGAATCTAGTCAGAGCCACAAAGAACCACAACATGGTGCTTGGACGTTTTAATGTTGGGGTAAATGCAGACAGCTGCAGCTGTTCATTTTACCCCCAAATTAAAATGCTCATGCTGCTTTCATGCCCTGAATGCTTGTTATTTAACGTAACACATACAGACATTTTATGACAATTGTTCAAAATTTTATTGATCTATATTTTGTGATCATTTAAAAATTAATGTGTGCTGAAACTGCTAGTTCATATCATTCCAAGGCAGTGCAATGAATGCAAAAAAACCCAAAAAACTATTTTATATCGTTCTTAAATCGTTAAGCCTTAGAAAGCAAGCTGTTACTATTTTTTATTTATTATTTTACTTCACACAGCCTTCATTCTGGTACATACATATATAACACATAAACATCAGATCTGTGACATTCATACAAGTGAAAACATACCTGGTGCTGTTGTGTCTGTCCCACCGATCACACCAGCAGTCCTTTTTAGTTTTCAGTGCATCATCTAAGCATTACTGGTGAGAGGCCTCCATTTATACAGTCTATGGCACAACCACAAACACAGCAACAAGTACCAGAAGTTCGCCAAAACATTAAAGAAATACAAAAACCACAAGTGCTGAAATTGGCTGCCACTTGAGTGCAAAACACGTATGTGGACTATACATTAAAATGAATTTGAAAAACTTTTAAAAACGCTATTTTAAATGCCCCTGCTACTCCACTCTTACTGACTGATTTAACACTATTTCAGCCCAAACCGGAAGCTCCGCCCATAATCATTCCTACAGTGACACCCCCAGGAATAAGGTGGATATTAATATTTAACTCCTCTTAATTCACACCCCCTCTACGGTAAGATGGAGGCAGATGATCCACTGTGGAGAATCCTAAAGGGAACAGCTGAAAGAAGTGTATTTGATGAAGATTCTCAGTCAAAGAAGAGAATATACAAGAAAATACTCTATTACTTTATTTTTGGAGTCATTTAATTATATACTCGTGAAATGCTTTAGATGAATTTAATATGCTGACTTGACTCTAGTTAATACAGTCAAATCATCCACTTGTACCATTGTCCCTCCTTTTAACACTTGTTTCTCACATGTTCATCGTGTATTCTGATAGTATCTGTATTTTTTCCTTCAGATGGTCCAGTTTAGTGTCTTCATGTCGTCTCTGGCTCAAGAAACCGTGGAGAAGATCTGCCACCTTGTTAAAGAATTTTCTTCTGAGCTGCAACTACAAGTACACAACTTTTTTTTGCTTTTATATAAATGGTCCCTCTGCATTAATGTTGAAAAATATCTTTGTAATTACAGTCGTATCTGTTGACCTCCATCCTAAATCTGTTTGGTTTTCCCCGTTGTTCTTGAGGTGAGTCAGGGTGCGGTTGAAATCGAGGAGCTGAAAAAGCAGCTGGAGGTGATGGAGACAGAGCTTAAGCTAGTTCTGGAGGGCAGAGTCGGCCAGATCGGAGCCGAGGTGGAGCTGACAGAGGGAGGAGGAGGACAGGAGGAGGAGAGGAGAGCTCTGAACAGCGCAGCAGGAGGAGAAAAGGCTCTTCAGAGTGACCAGGACTCAGAGAGGAGTCACAGTGGTCAGGAGGGTGAGTGGAAAATCACAATGAATAGTGATAACATAAGACATAACTATTTAATACTCTAAATGTAAACTACAGACAGTGCTGCACCAGTGTGATATTGTTGCTTTAGGATCAGAGCTTTAGGAGTGCTGAGCACCCAGTGAGCTCCACCCCCCCCCCCCCACACACACACACACACACATTATTTTGTTAGAGTTATCATCTTTCATACATCTCCCTGGCTTCTAGTTAGTGAACGTGGTACATGATGGTACAGAAAAACAGTGACAGCTTGGATGTAATGGTTTGCTTATACCAAAATGACAACGGCTTCTTTCTCTTGAATTCAAACAGCGCACAGTGGTTGACTGACAATGCAGCCATTAAAGAAAAACGTCTGCTACTAGCTGTCTTAGCCAGTTGCTGGACTGGGACAAAAAAATCAGCCCTGGCATTTTTGGTCCAATTTGTTAAGTAGCAACATTCAGCCGTCACACTTAGTGGTGTAACAGAGGTCAGAATTATCCCACTTTTTGCCCTTAACAAGTGAATCCCTGTGGTTTTTAAAAAAAAAAGAAAGTTCTTTTATCTATTTTGCACAAATGTTTTCTCATAATTTTAAATTCTCAAAATTTTCCAAAGGAGCAAAACTTTGAGACAAAGCTACACAATTACAAGGAAAAAAACATCACAAACATATATACAAAAGAGCTTCAACTTTACTAGAATAATGTAACAGATTTATAGGGATGACTGCCCATTTATTTAAAATAAATAAATATGTACTAAAGTGATGAGAAACAAAATGCAGAATTACAAGAAAAACTTGAATTTAAACAATAAAAGTTACAAATTCATGGCAAAAGTTGCAAATTTATGAGGCAAGAATTTACATATGTACAATTACAGTCATTGAGAATGTAAACACAGGAAATTATTGAAAAGATTTAATAAATTCATTTCAAAAAGGAAATTAAACTTGAGACAAAGGTCAGAAAATCAAGAGAAATGTGGCTCATTTGCAAGGTGATGGAAAATTATTGAGGCAAACATGCAAAGACGGAAGAAAAAAAGATGCCAGTTTATGACGCAAAAGTCACAAATTCAAGGGAAAAAAAAGTCAATCCATGAGCAAAACTTTTTCCTGAAGTTTCAAATGTCATGAAGTTTCTTAAAAAGTCTATAATTAAAAATGAATAAAAATAATCAGAAAAATCATCGTCATCCGTGTTTATTTTGACAGGACACAATTAGTCGCATAGTTGGGGTGAGTCCTCTTACAGTTGAAGCTGAGTTTTTACGCCGGATGCCCTTCCTGACGCAGTCCTGCCCATTTTATCCGGCCATTTTGACAGTTTGTGACCCAACAAGAATTAAACCAACTGATTGCCAGATATGTCTTTACATACTGAAGATGTAATAACAGTCACTTTCCATCAGACAGCTGAGACTGTGATCCACTGAAGCTGAAACACTAGGGGTGGGAATCCCGAAGGACCTCGCGATTCTTTGGTCACGATTTGATCCTGTCACGATTCAACGATAATTATGATATCACAATAATCGAGTATCACAATCCCATATATTTCAAATTTTTTTCATCTTATTTAACCTCAAATCATGTCCAAAAGTTAAACTGCTGACATCGCTTTCATATTATAGTATAATAAAGTATTCTCTGGGCTTCATTTTCCACGGAGCCATATCTTTGCACACAGGGTGGGTGGTGGACCGTGTTTGGAATTAACTCCCACTCCATATATGTCTAGCTGACTCTGTGGACTCTTTTAAAAAGCAGCTGAAAACTTTTTTGTTTAACGAGGATTTCCGTTGAGTTTCAACTGCTTTTTCATGGAAAGTCTGATATTTTTAAATTATTTTATTCTTTTGTTTTAACCTGTTTTTGTATTTTTAAAACGAGTTTTATCTATCAACTTCCTTTTATTCCATTTTATTGTGCAGCGCTCTGTGACTAGTCCCTGAAAAGCGCTTCATAAATAAACTTTACTTACTTGACACTTGCAGAAAAGCTTCATGCCGGTGTCTCTTTAACTTAGCCGTTGCTAATGCTGCTCTGAAACGTGTGTGGCCCACCATATTCCGAGAGTTTCTTTTTTTCATGCAGCGCTTCTTGCGGGTTGTGTGTCATGTAAAGGTCTTTCCGTCCATCTTTGTTATAAAATCCAAAAAAGGTCCGACATTTGAGCTCACTGAGCTAACTCCTTCCTAACTTTCGAAGCTGGCTGCAAATCTCCGTGACAAGCTATGACTTCACTTGACTGGATGTTTACTTTGCGCCATCTAGTGGACTGAAAATGTCACTGATTAACTGATAACCCAAAAGTATAAGTGCGCTTTTTTTTTTTTTAATAAAAGATCGATCTGTGCGTTTATGGATTGATGCATTGTCGTCAGTGCCAAGTATCGCGATCCATCACTGAATCAGTCTTTGTTCCCACTCCTGTAAAACACATTTACTTACTACCTGCTACATGCACAGAATTGAGGACTTTTTAATTATCATAATAATACACCTGTCTTTGCACGGCGCACTTTCATGTATGTTAACCCACCTGTGAAACCACTACCATTCCTGTGTATATTTTCCATAATCCTTGGGCCATTTTATTCAATCGTGTGTTCTGCACGGTGGCGAAGTGGTTAGCACTGCGGCAGCACAGTTTGCCCTTGGCCGGGGGATTGTGGGGATCGTGGGATCGTGGGTTCGATCCCAGCCCCCGACCAACAGTGATCTGTGTGGAGTTTGCATGTTCTCCCCGTGTTGCGTGGGTTTACTCCGGGATTTCTCCGGTTTCCTCCCACATGCCAAAAACATGCATGTTAGGTTAATTGGCTGTTCTAAATTGTCCCTAGATATTTGTTTCCTATAGGCCCTTAGAATAGAGGGTTAGTATTAATGAAAGCGCTTTGAGTGGTCTTTGTGACTAGAAAAGCGCTATATAAGTGCAGGTTAGTTAGTAGTAGTTAGTTAGTTATGTACATAGTTCCATCCTTGAAGCCACTACTGTACCTGTGTATACACCTGTGGGCGATTTTGATTTCAGGCATATGTTTAATCGTGTGTTCTGTAACTGTTTTATCAAATCCTCTCTTACTTTATTGCGCCATAGCCTGGTGGAGCACCCACAATGTTATTGTACTGTACAATGACAGTAAAGCCTATTCTATTATTCAAAAATGGATTTTGATCTCCAAAAGGAATTTGAGGGAATGGATCATGTCTCTGTCACAGCAGACATTTGGACTGTGGATAATGGACATTGTCTTTGGATCACTGCACATTGGCTTAAATCCATATCATAAAAGTAAGATAAACATGGACAGCATCATGCAGTGTTGCCAACTCTCACTCCATCCATCCATCTTCTACCGCTTTTCCGGAGGTCCGGGTCGCGGAGGCAGCAGTTCAAGCAGAGAAGCCCAGACTTCCCTCTCCCCAGCCACCTGCTCCAGCTCTTCAGAGGGGATACCAAGGCGTTCCCAGACCAGCTGGGAGACATAGTCTCTCCACCGAGTCCTGGGTCTGCCCCGGGGTCTCCTCCCAGTGGGACGTGCCTGAAACACCTCAAGTGGGAGGCGTCCAGGAGGCATCCTAATCAGATGCCCATACCACCTCAACTGACTCCTTTCAATGTGGAGGAGCAGCGGTTCTACTCTGAGCCTCTCCCGGATGACTGAGCTCCTCACCCTATCTCTAAGGGTGAGTCCAGCAATCCTACGGAGAAAGCTCATTTCAGCCGCTTGTATCCGCGATCTCGTTCTTTCGGTCATTACCCAAAGCTCGTGACCATAGGTGAGAGTAGGAACGTAGATTGACTGGTAAATCGACAGCTTTGCCTTAGAACTAAGCTCCCTCTTCACCACAACAGACTGGTACAACATCCGCATCACTGCAGATGCTGTTCCAATCCGTCTGTCGATCTCTCGCTCCATTTTCCCCTCACTCGTGAACAAGACCCCAAGATACTTAAACTCCTCCACTTTGGGCAGGAGCCTGTCCCCAACCCGGAGAGGACAATCCACCTTTTTCCGGCTGAGGACCATGGACTCGGACTTGGAGGTGCTGATTCTCATCCCAGCCGCTTCACACTCAGCGGCAAACCGTCCCAGCAAGAGCTGTAGGTCATTGCTGGATGAAGCCAACAGGACAACATCTTCTGCAAACAACAGAGATGAGATCCTGTGGTCACCAAGCATGACACCCTCCATTCCCTGGCTGCGCCTAGAAATCCTGTCCATAAAAATTATGAACAGGATCGGTGACAAAGGGCAGCCCTGGCGGAGTCCAACTCTCACTGGGAATGACTCCGACCGAGTGTTGGCAATACAAACTAAACTCTCACAACGGTCGTACAGAGACCGAATAGCTCGTAACAACAAGCCCGATACCCCATACTCCCGAAGCACCCCCCACAAAAATCCACGAGGGACGCGGTCAAATGCCTTCTCCAAGTCCACAAAACACATGTAAACTGGTTGGGCAAACTCCCACGAACCCTCAAGAATTCTCGAGAGGGTAAAGAGCTGGTCCGATGTGCCACGGCCAGGACGAAAACCACATTGCTCCTCCTGAATCCGAGGTTCGACCAACGGCCGGACTCTCCTCTCTAGTACCTTGGCATAGACCTTCCCAGGGAGGCTGAGGAGTGTGATCCCTCTAAAGTTGGAGCACACCCTCCGGTCCCCTTTTTTGAAGAGAGGAACCACCACCCCGGTTTGCCATGCCAAAGGCACTGCCCCCGACCTCCATGCAATGTTGCAGAGGCGTGTCAACCATGACAACCCAACAACATCCAGGGCCTTGAGGTACTCGGGGCGAATCTCGTCCACCCCCGGGGCCTGGCCACCAAGGAGATTTTTAACCACCTTGGCGACCTCAGCCCCTGTGATAGGCGAGTCATCCCCCTCGTCCCCAAACCCTGCCTCCTCTGTGGAAGGCGTATCAGTGGGATTGAGGAGATCCTCGAAGTATTCCTTCCACCGCCCGACGATATCCCCAGTTGAAGTCAACAGTGTCCCATCCGCACCATACACAGTGTGGACGGGGAGCTGCTTTCCCCTCTTGAGCCGCCGAACAGTTTGCCAGAATCTCTTTGAAGCCGACCGAAAGTCTTGCTCCATGGCCTCACCGAACTCCTCCCATACCCGGGTTTTTGCTTCAGCAACCACCCGAGCTGCACTCCGCTTGGCCTGCCGGTACACCTCAGCTGCTTCGGGAGTCCCACAAGCCAACCAAGCTTGATGGGACTCCTTCTTCAGCTTAATGGCCCCCCTCACCACTGGTGTCCACCACTTGGTTCGGGGGTTGCCACCACGAGATGCACCGACCACCTTGCGGCCGCAGCTCTGGGCCGCCGCTTCAACAACAGAGGTGGAGAACATGGCCCATTCAGACTCCATGTCTCCAGACTCCCTCGGAATGTGGTGAAGTTCTTCCGGAGGTGGGAGTTGAAGACCTCCCGGACAGGGGCCTCAGCCAGACGCTCCCAGCACACCCTCACTATACGTTTGGGTCTACCAGGTCTGAATGGCTTCCTCCCCTGCCATCGGATCCAACTCACCACCAGGTGGTGATCAGTTGACAGCTCTGCACCTCTCTTACTCGGGTGTCCAAGACATACGGTCGCAGGTCTGATGATACGATAACAAAATCGATCATCGACCTGCGACCTAGGGTGTCCTGGTGCCAGGTGCACATATGGACACCCTTATGCTTGAACATGGTGTTCATTATGGACAGACTGTGGTTAGCACAGAAGTCCAATAACTGAACACCACTCGGGTTCAGATCGGGCAGGCCGTTCCTCCCAATCACCCCCCTCCAGGTTTCACTGTCATTGCCCACGTGCGCATTGAAGTCCCCCAGTAGGACAATGGAGTCTCCAGGAGGAGCACCCTCCAGCACCCCAGTCACAGACTCCAAAAAGGGTGGGTACTCTGAAACATCATTTGGTGCATAGGCACAAATGATGGTCAGGACCCGTTTCCCAACCCGAAGGCGCAGGGAAGCAACCCTTTCGTCCACCGGGGAAAACTCCAATATAGAGGCAGCAAGGTGGGGCGATACAAGAATACCCACCCCTGCTCGTCGCCTCTCGCCCGGGGCAACTCCAGAAAAGGCCAAGCTCCAGCCCCTTTCCAGGAGACTGGTTCCCGAACCGGAGCTGTGTGTTGAGGTGAGGCCAACTATATCTAGCCGGTATCGCTCAACCTCGTACACCAGCTCAGGCTCCTTCCCCACCAGAGAGGTGACATTCCACGTACACAACATTCCACGCACTCTCACTCCAAAATGAGGAAATTACTAGCAGTATCATGTTGAGTTTCTTCAGATTTTTTCCCCCCAATAAGAGCTCTCAAGGCAGAATAAACCAGACTTGACATGTTGTAAAAGCTCTGTCTGAAACGGTCTGTTTTCAGCCTGACATTAATAAGCCTATAATGTAATCCATTGATTACACTAGAAGAACACTCAGAGAGCAAATACCTTGGCCAAGGCTCCTTCTGTCTGTCATGGATCACCTCCAAAATGTAATGGGTTTGTGTGATGGCCAAGAGCCACTTGTGGTGAAAATTGTATCAAAGTCTGTCCGTTACTTTTGGAGTATTGTAGCTAACGCACTGTGAGAAGATAAGAGCCTTGGCAGAGGTATGCATTCTCAGATAATCACCGAAATGTAATGGCTTTGTCTGTAGCCCAAGAACGACCTCTGGTGGAAAATTTCATCCAAATCCATCCAGTAATTTTTGTGTAATCCTGCTGCACAAATACAAACAAAGCCCTTGGTGGAGGTGTGCACTCTCAGATCATCACTAAAATTTAATCACCTGTTCCCCGTTCCATTACACACCTTTCCTGAAAACTTCATCAAAATCCATTCATAACTTTTTGAATTATGTTGCTAACAGACAAACCAACCAACAGACAAACCAACGCCACTGAAAACATTACCTCCTCCCTTGGCTGAGGTCATTATCTTGCTGTGTGTGCAAGATGATTTAAGTATGCATTTAAAAGTAATGTGAAAGTTACTTTTCCAAGTAACTAGTTACTTTGATCATGCAGTAATTGGTAAAGTAACTCAATTACTTTTGAAAAGAAGTAACTAGTAACTATAATTAGTTACTATTTTTTAGTAACTTGCCCAACACTGCTGATATCTGGTGAAAATCTCAGGTCAATGGCTCCATCAGAAATATGTTTAATGAATAAAAAATGTTGACGTGTTCAATACTTATCGATTCAGTTAGTTCATTCTGTTGTCATCATCCAGAGCTAATGGTTAACCAGCTAATATTAGCCTTAAAATAATGCCTGCTCCACCTCAACCAAAGTTCTGGTGATTAAAAAATGGAGGGTGGGGTGAACTGGGGCTCATTAGGATTAAAAAAAAAAACAATCACTGGAATGAGTCATTCTGAGGAAGCCTGATAACAATGGTGCTGAGATAATTAAAGATGGGTGTATTTTGAGCAAATCAGGTCACAGACTTTTCATTCAGACCTCTGGGAACCCTGTCAACATGTGGAAAAACTGAATTGCATACAGTGGTGTGAAAAAGTGTTTGCCCCCTTCCTGATTTCTCATTTTTTTATATGTTTGTCACACAAATGTTTCAGATCATCAAACAAATGTAAATATTAGACAAAGATGACACAAGTAAACATAAAATGCAGTTTTTAAATGAAGGTGTTTATTATTAAGGGTAAAAAAAATCCAAACCTACATGGCCCTGTGTGGAAAAAGTGATTCCCCCCCCCAAAAAAAAAAAAAAAATTAATTAACTGTGGTTATCACATCTTTGGAAAGCTGAGTTCAATTTCTCTAGCCACACCTAGACCTGATTACTGCCACACCTGTTCTCAATCAAGAAATCAATTAAATCGGACCTGCCTGACAAAGTGAAGTAGACCAAAAGATCCTCAAAAGCTAGACATCATGCTGTGATCCAAAGAAATTGAGGAACAAATGAGAAACAAAATAATTGAGATCTATCAGTCTGGAAAAGGTTATGAAGCCATTTCTAAAGCATTGGGACTCCAGCGAACCACAGTGAGAGCCATTATCCACAAATAGCGAAAACATGGAACAGTGGTGAACCTTCCCAGGAGTGGCCGGCCGACCAAAATTACCCCAAGAGCGCAGCGACGACTCATCCAAGAGGTCACAAAAGACCCCACAACAACATCCAAAGAACCGCAGGCCTCACTTGCCTCAGTTATGGTCAGTGTTCATGACTCCACCATAAGAAAGAGACTGGGCAAAAATGGCCTGCATGGCAAAGTTCCAAGACAAAAACCACTGCTGAGCAAAAAGAACATAAAGGCTTATCTCAGTTTTGCCAGAAAACATCTTGATGATCCCCAACACTTTCAGGAAACTACTCTGTGGACTGACAAGACAAAAGTTGAACTTTGTGAAAGGTGTGTCCCCCATTACATCCAGCGTAAAGGTAACACAGTATTTGAGAAAAGGAACATCATACCACCAGTAAAATATGGTGGTGGTAGTGTGATGGTCTGGGGCTGTTTTGCTGCTTCAGGACCTGGAAGACTTGCCATGGTAAATGGAAGCATGAATTCTGCTGTCTACCAAAAAATCCTGAAGGAGAATGTCCGGCCATCTGTTTGTGACCTCAAGCTGAAGCACACTTGGGTTCTGCAGCAGGACAATGATCGAAAACACACCAGCAAGTCCACCTGTGAATGGCTTAAGAAAAACAAAGTGAAGATTTTGGAGTGGCCTAGTCAAAGTCCTGAACTGAATCCGATGACCTTAAAAAGGCGGTTCGTGTTCAAAAACCCTCCAATGTGGCTGAATTACAGCAATTATGCAAAGATGAGTGGGCAAAAGTTCCTCCACAGCGCTGTAAAAAGACTCATTGCCAGTTGATTGCAGTTGTTGCTGGTAAGGGTGGCCCAACCAGTTATTAGGTTTAGGGGGCAATCACTTTTTCACACAGGGCCATGTAGGTTTGGATTTTTTTCCCCTTAATTATAAACACCTTCATTTAAAAACTGCATTTTGTGTTTACTTGTGTTATCTTTGTCTAATATTTAAATTTGTTTGATGATCTGAAACACTTAAGTGTGACAAACATACCAAAAAATGAGAAATCAGGAAGGGGGCAAACACTTTTTTTTTTTTTTTTTTACCACTGTACCGCCTTTAAAATTTAAATAAATGGTTACAATTACTTTTGATGGTATTTCTTTATTCATCTGTGACCAAACCGACACAAAAATGACAAAAGTCACAATGTTTTAAGCATTGCTCTTTTTGCATTTCTTTGTTTGAAAAGTTTGATTTTAAAAAAATCTATATTCTGTATTTTAGTCAGTAATATAATACAGAACTCAGCACAAACTGGTACTGTCAAATAACTGGTTTTTACTTTTTTCCCTCAGTTGCTGCTGTGGATGAAACTAGAGTGAAAGGCTCGCCTATAGTTCTTCTGTGGAAAGACAGAAATTGTGAGGTAAATTTTCAGCTTGTCCCAGTTTCTTATTCTCATTAAAGCCTCGGTGAACAGTGAAAATGGCCCCTCCATTTTCACCGTTCATATGGTTCATATGGTAATCACTTATTGTGACTGTTTGTGGATGGTTGTGTGTACCCGTCTGTCCGCCCATCTGATTCAGCTTGCCTGGTCAAAATTAAGTGCAACTAAAGGCTTGTATCATTGTATCGCCACATTTTCTCAACGTTTAATTTGCCAGAGTCCGAGATAAGGCTTTGTATTCAAAATAAACACAAATTTAACTCATCTTTTTTTTCCACAATATCTTTATTGAACCTTTTTTTTAACAAACATGACACAAACAATCAAACACTAACACTAAAGTAGTACTAAAGTACTACAAAAAAAAAATGCACTAAAAACACCAACAACCACCAACAAAATCAAGTCTTCAACAATGCTCCTCTGTTTAGTCTAGACAATCCATTACATAAGTATACATATTGTGTTCACCAGTTTGGAATTTACAAGGTCCACACACATCATTCACCTCTTATTCAAGAGTTATGTTTAAATTTTTTACATAATCAATAAAAGGTCTCCATATATTCTCAAACACAATTTCCTTTGATTTCAGTATGTATGTTATTCTTTCTAATGGAAGGTTTGTTAACATCTGTCTTAACCACTGAGTCACATCTGGTCTATGAGTCTTTTTCCACAGTAGTGCAATACATTTTTTTGGCATTAAGCAAACTGAGGTCTATGAATGTTCTTTCACTTTTTTTTTTTTCCACAATATCTTTATTGAACCTTTTTTTTTTTTTTTTTTAACAAACATGATACAAACAATCAAACACTACCGCTAAAGTACTAAAAAAAAAAAAAAAAAATGCACTAAAAACACCAACCAACCACCAACAAAATCAAGTCTTCAACAATGCTCCTCTGTTTAGTCTAGACAATCCAATACATAAGTATACATATTATGTTCACCAGTTTGGAATTTACAAGGTCCACACACATCATTCACCTTCTTCTTCAAGAGTTATGTTTAAATTTTTTACATAATCAATAAAAGGTCTCCATATATTCTCAAACACAATTTCCTTTGATTTCAGTATATATGTTATTCTTTCTAATGGAAGGTTTGTTACATCTGTCTTAACCACTGAGTCACATCTGGTCTATGAGTCTTTTTCCATAATAGTGCAATACATTTTTTGGCATTAAGCAAACTGAGGTCTATGAATGTTCTTTCACTTTTATTAAAATTATGCTTTTCTGGGTACAGACCCAACAAAAACAGTTTAGGATTCAGTATGATTTGTTTTGAGATTATTTTTTCAATTGTTACCCTCACCTCTTCCCAAAACATTCTTATTAATCTACATTCCCATAAACAATGAAATAGGGTTCCTTTACTTTCCATGCATTTTGTGCATGTATCTGGTATATTTTTGTTATATCTATTTAACTCCTCCGGTGTAACATACATCCGCATTAACCATTTGAAATGTATCAATTTAAGGCGTGCATTTATTGATTTGGTTTGAGCTTCTGTACAAGCCAATTCCCATTGTTCCTCCGAAATTTCAATTTGCAGATCTTCTTTCCAGTAGTTTAATCTTTTCAGTGAATTTCACTTGAAGATAGTGTCAATGAGTTATAAAACTCTGAAATAATACCCTTTCTTTTACTATCTTTCATCATCATTTTTTCCAAGGATGAATAAATAGGTCGAGTGAGAGCTTTATTTTGATTTGATCGAATAAAGTTTCTAAGTTGAAGATATTTAAAAAAATGTGTTCTATTGAGATTAAATTTGATCCTCAGCTCTTCAAAAGACATTATGTTGTCTGCACATGGCAAATATAAATCCTGAATCTTTTGTATCCCTTTTAAATTCCATACTTTAAATACAGCGTCCGCTCTCCCTGGTTTAAAATATTGATTACCCCATATTGGACTAAATTGTGACAATAACTGTGGTTCTTTTAAATAGTTTTTAGCTTCACACCAGATTTTGATCATATGCTTTACAAATGGATTTTTAACTTGTTTTTGTAATTTTTTTGCCGAATCTGAGTATATGAATATGGGAAGAGGTAAAGGTAATTGTATGATTCCATTTCAGTCCAGTGAGGGAGATCATTTGATGAAAAAATAATATGTCATAGACCTCAGTTGTGCCGACCAATAATACAACATAAAATGTGGACATTTCAGACCTCCACGATCAAATGGTAAATATAATAAAGACAGACGTAATCTAGCCCTCCTGTTGTTCCATATAAATTCCACTACTTTTTTTTTATTCTTGAGAATAGATCTAAAGGTGGTGATAAGGGAATGTATTGAAATAAATAAAGTATTTTAGGTAAAATATTACTTTTAAGTATATTGATTCTCCCGATCATCGACATTGGTAGTGACATCCATCTCTGAGTTAACTCATTGATATCTGACATTAAGGCTTCATAGTTGACACTGGCGACTGATTCTAGCTTAGGCATAATTTGGATTCCTAAATATTTAAACTGATTTACAACATTGAAATTGATTTACCTCAGGGGCTGGGTAATTTCTCTGGGTCTCATTTAGCATTAATATTGAAGATTTAGTTTTATTTATTTTATATCCTGATATTTCCCCAAAATTCTTTATTAAATTCAACAAGGTTGGAATTGATTTTTTTAGATTCGACATAAACAAAATTATATCATCGGCGTACAGGGAGATTTTATGTTCTGTTGGTCCAACTTTAATTCCATATATTTGTGAATGTAAACGTATCGCTATCGCTAAAGGTTCAATTGCCATAGTAAACAGTAAAGGTGAAAGTGGACAGCCTTGTCGACATCCTCTATTGATTTTTATTGGTTTTGAAATATTGTTATTTGTTAGGATTTCTGCTGTAGCATTATTGTATATTATTTGAACCCATTTTATGAAATTATTTCCAAGTCCAAACCTTTGTAGGACTTCAAAAAGAAAGGGCCATTCAACTCTATCAAAGGCCTTTTCGGCGTCCAATGATAGGAGAGCTGTATCTGGTGCTTCTTTATTAAAATAAAATAATATTAAATAGTCTTCTTACATTATGGAAGCCTTGTCTACCCTTTATAAAGCCATTCTGATCTCGATTAATAATATTTGGTAAAATTTCTTGTATTCGTCTTGCTAAAATTTTACAGATTACCTTAAGGTCGGCGTTTAATAGGCTTATTGGTCTCATATTTTCACATTTATTAGAGGGCTTACCTGGTTTTGGCAGCAGTATAATTAAGGCATTATTTATGTATGATGGTAAATTATTATTTTGAAATGCTTCTAAAACCATTTCCAAAAAAGGTTTTATTAATTTATTCTTAAATTTTTTATAAAGGTCAACTGGAAGACCATCTGGTCCTGCACTTTTCCTGATTTCATATTATCAATGGCTAGCCCAACTTCTTCTTGACTAATTTTAGACTCCAATATCTCCCTGTTTTCATTTGGTATACACGGTATAGATAGTTCGTTCAAAAACCCATTTAGTTTTGTTAAATCAGGTTCATTTTTGGTATCATATAATTTTTCATAGTAATCTCTAAAGGCTCTATTAATTTCTAAAGGATCTATAACTACCTGTCCTTTACTTATAATACTGGTAATTGGTGTTTTAATTTCCAATTGTTTAATCTGCCATGCTAATAATTTTCCTGATTTTTCACCTTGTTCATAAAAAGATTGTTTCAATCTTAGAAGACTCGAGGCAGCTCTATTCGCTGATTTTTTGTCGTATTCAGCTCTCAAAATCAGTAATTCATTCTCCAACCTTGGGTCACTTCCTGCATACACTTTATCCTGAAGACTTTTTATTTTATGTTCCAATTTAGCTCTCTCCTCTCGAGTCTTCTTAGATTTTGATCCTGTATAACTAATAATATGTCCCCTAATAAAAGCTTTGAAAGCCTCCCACTTTACACATGCTGATGTTTGTGTAGTATTGATGTCAAAGAACTCGGCTATCTGTTTTTCTATATACTTGACAAATTCCTCATCCTGAAGCCATTTATGCTGAAATTGCCATCTACCTGATTCCTTTGTCAATTTTTTATCTACATATATTAGACAACAGGGTGCATGATCAGAGATCACGATGTTATCATAAAAGCAGTTTTGAATCTTGGACCTTAATTCTGTGGAAATCAAAAAATAATCAATACGTGAGAATGTCTTGTAGGTACTGGAATAACAAGAATAGGCTTTAACTTGTGGTTTCATTTCTCTCCATATATCTAACAATCTCAATTCTTTCATAAAATGATTAATAGTCATCCTACATCCAATGTGTGTACAATCCAGTCCTGTTGATCTATCCACACCTGGATTCAATGTACAATTAAAATCCCCTGCTATTATATGTTGCCCTGTAAGTGATGATAAGATGAGAAATAAATTAGCAAAGAACTTCTGATCATCTATATTGGGACCATATAAGTTCACAAGATTTATATTTCTAATAGCAAAGAACCTTGAATGATTACATATCTTCCAAATTTGTCTCCAATTACATTTTTCACTTGAAAAGGAACTGATTTATGTATGAGAGTCATAACTCCCCTGGCTCGGGATGAAAATGAAGAGGTGAATACACTTCCCTGCCATCTACTCCTAATTCTTTTAACATCCTCCTCTATCAGATGAGTTTCTTGTAAAAACACAATTCTTGAACCCATGTCCTTTATTTATTCATAACTTGTTTAAGTTTTTTAAATTTTGTAGACCTCTGCAATTCCATGAAGTTAAATTAAGATTAACACTTTGTCCATGATCAATAGAGAGTTTGGGATTACCTTGCAGTGTAAACATGCTCATACAGAGAAGCAAAAACATGAGTGGTTGAACATTCATCCTACAAACTACACACAAACAAATTTCCCCTTCCCACACTTGTGGCAAACCCCCCAAAATCAAAGAAAAATTCTGTCTCCCGATATAGCCATCGACCATTCCACACCCACGGGGAACAGCCTAAGCCACTCCTTCTTCATCCTCCCAATCACCCTAACTCTACTGCTTTTAATGACGTAACATTAACTCTCCTCTGTAGTTTTCCAACTTAACTCCAAAATTTTTAACAACTTTGTACATCATAGTTTTTTTTTTGTTTGTTTGTTTTGTTTTTGTTTTGTTTTTTTTAATATATAATACAATCTATATTTGTAAACTTACTATTTACTTCAAGTCAGTCAGATGCCTGTGCAAATGCTTAATTATTCTACCTTATATTTTGTTCATGCTTAGCTCCCACCAGTCTCTTCTTCTTCTTTGATCTTCTTGATGAACTCCTGCGCCTCCTCTGGGGTCTTGAAGATGTGGGTTCTGCCCTCATACGTGGTCAGCAGTCTCGCAGGATAGATTACACCATGACGAATCCCAAGGTTGCGCAGCTCCTTACGTACGGGATCAAACTGCTTCCTCAATTGCTGGATTCCTGTGGCCAAATCTGGGTAGAACCGCACCTGCTGGTCCTGGTGTTTAATCTCTCCTTTTTTAGCTCGTGCAGCGTTGAAGATCTTCATCCTGTCTCTGTTGCTAAGAAACTTCATAATTAAGGTCCTCGGCGGTCCCTTATCTCTCCGTGGGCCAATACGATGTGCTTTTTCCAGAACCACTGCTGATTGCAACTCCTCGCTGCCCAGCACCTCCGGAATCCACTTTTCCAGAAAGGAACATACGTCCCGACCTTCTGATTCCTCTGGAAGACCCACCAGCCTCAAATTATTCTGTCTCGACCGAGATTCCAAATCCAAAAATATTATCTTCCAGAGATTTATTTTTTTTTTCCAAAGTGCGCACCTTTAATTGAAGACGGGTGACGTCATCTTCAGCACTAGCGAGACGGAGCTCCATCTGCGCCGTTCGTTCTACACAGTCACCCAATTCCTTTCTTATTCCTTCCAACGCTGTCATAATCCCATCAAATCTAGAGGAAAAGTCCGCTCTCATTGAACTCATGGCAGCCATCAGCGCATCTGCGCCATTCCCCGCAGATATCGCAGCGTTTGCCAGCCCTCCGCCATATATGGAGTTTTGTTTACTGCGTCACAGACCTGAAAGTCCGTTAATTTGGACTGTTTCGGCGGCTCGCTTTTTCCTTTTCCTGGTTTTCCAGCCTTAGGCTTCGCCGACATATCTTCGCCCAAATGCTGGGATACGTTCTGTCCCAAATGAGAGAGTTATTTGCCGATTTTTTTTTTTCCAGGAGCAGAGCAGAGCGAGACACGGCCGTCCTACGTGGCAGCCATAACCGGAAGTGATGTTCTTTCACTTTTATTAAAGTTATGCTTTTCTGGGTACAGACCCAACAAAAACAGTTTAGGATTCAATATGATTTGTTTTGAAATTATTTTTTCATTGTTACCCTCACTTCTTCCAAAATATTCTAATTATTCTGCATTCCCATACACAATGAAATAGGGTTCCTTTACTTTCCATGCATTTGTGCATGTATCTGGTATATTTTTGTATATCTATTTAACTCCTCCGGTGTAACATACATCCGCATTAACCATTTAAAATGTATCAATTTAAGACGTACATTTATTGATTTGGTTTGAGCTTCTGAACAAGCCAATTCCCATTGTTTCCTCTGAAATTTCAGTTTGCAGATCTTCTTTCCAGTAGTTTAATCTTTTCTGTGAGTTTTCACTTGAGGATGGTGTCAATGAGTTATAAAACTCTGAAATAATACCCTTTCCCTTTACTATCTTTCATCAACATTTTTCCAAGGATGAGTAAATAGGTCGGGTGAGAGCATATTTTGATTTGATCGAATAAAGTTCCTAAGTTGAAGATATTTAAAAAAATGTGTTTCTATTAAGATTAAATTTGATCCTCAGCTCTTCAAAAGACATTATGTATCTGCACATAACATATGTAAAATCTTGAATCTTTTGAATCCCTTTTAAATTCCATACTTTAAATACAGCATCCGCTCTCCCTGGTTTAAAATATTGATTACCCCATATTGGGGCTAAATTTGTGACAGTAAGTGTGGTTCTTTTAAATAGTTTTTAGTTTCACACCATATTTTGATCATATGCTTTACAAATGATTTTTAACTTGTTTTGTAATTTTTTTGCCGAATCTGAGTATATGAATATGGGAAGAGGTAAAGGTAAATTGTATGATTCCATTTCAGTCCAGTGAGGGAGATCATTTGATGAAAAATAATATGTCATAGACCTCAGTTGTGCCGACCAATAATACAACATAAAATGTGGACATTTCAGACCTCCACGATCAAATGGTAAATATAATAAAGACAGACGTAATCTAGCCCTCCTGTTGTTCCATATAAATTCCACTAACTTTTTTTTTATTCTTGAGAATAAATCTAAAGGTGGTGGTAAGGGAATGTATTGAAATAAATAAAGTATTTTAGGTAAGATATTACTTTTAAGTATATTAATTCTCCCGACCATCGACATTGGTAGTGACATCCATCTCTGAAGTAACCCATTAATATCTGTCATTAAGGCTTCATAATTGACACTGGCGACTGATTCTAGCTGAGCACAATTTGGATTCCTAAATATTTAAACTGATTTACAACATTGAATTGATTTACCTCAGGGGCTGGGTAATTTCTCTGGGTCTCATTTAGCATTAATATTGAAGATTTAGTTTTATTTATTTTATATCCTGATATTTCCCCAAAATTCTTTATTATAATTCATACAAGGTCGGAATTGATTTTTTAAGATTCGACATAAACAAAATTATGTCATCGGCATACAGGGAGATTTTATGTTCTGTTGGTCCAACTTTAATTCCATATATTTGTGACTGTAGACGTATCGCCATCGCTAAAGGTTCAATTGCCATAGTAAACAGTAAAGGTGAAAGTGGAACAGCCTTGTCGACATCCTCTATTGATTTTTATTGATTTTAAAATATTGTTATTTGTTAGGATTTCTGCTGTAGCATTATTGTATAATTATCTGACCCATTTTATGAAATTATTTCCAAGTCCAAACCTTTGTAAGACTTCAAAAAGAAAGGGCCATTCAACTCTATCAAAGGCCTTTTCGGCGTCCAGTGATAGGAGAGCTGTATCCGGTGCTTCTTTATTAGAATAAATAATATTAAATAGTCTTCTTACATTTATGGAAGCCTTGTCCTTCCCTTATAAAGCCATTCTGATCTCGATTAATAATATGTGGTAAAATTTCTTGTATTCGTCTTGCTAAAATTTTACAGATTATCTTAGGGTCTGCATTTAATAGGCTTATTGGTCTCATATTTTCACATTTATTAGAGGGTTTACCTGTTTTGGCAACAGTATAATTAAGGCATTATTCATGTATGATGGTAAATTACTATTTGAAATGCTTCTAAAACCATTTCCAAAAAAGGTTTTATTAATTTATTCTTAAATTTTTTATAAAGGTCAACTGGAAGCCCATCTGGTCCTGCACTTTTTCCTGATTTCATATTATCAATGGCTAGTCCAACTTCTTCTTGACTAATTTCAGACTCCAGTATCTCCTGTTTTCATTTGGAATACACGTATAGAGAGTTCGTTCCAAAAACCCATTAGTTTTGTTAAGGTCAGATTCATTTGTGGTAGCAGATAATTTTCATAGAATCTCTAAAGGCTCTATTTAATTTCTAAAGGATCTATAACTACCTGTCCGTTACTTATAATACTGGGAATTGGTGTTTTAAATTCTAATTGTTTAATCTGCCATGCCAATAATTTTCCTGATTTTCACCTGTTCATAAAAAGATTGTTTCATTCTTAGAAGACTCGAGCAGCTCTGTTCGCTGATTTTTGTCATATTCAGCTCTCAAAATCATAATTCGTTCTCCAACCTTGGATCACTTCCTGCATTACTCTTTTTCCTGAAGACTTTCTATTTTATGTTCCAACCTGGGGCTCTCTCCTCTCGAGTCTTCTAGATTTTGAACCTGTATAACTATAATATGTACCCCTAATAAAAGCTTTGAAAGCCTCCCACTTTACACATGCTGATGTTTGTGTAGTATTGATGTCAAAGAACTCGTCTGTCTGTTTTTCTATTACTTTCTATGTAAAAACCCTGCTGACCAACCGAAGGTTCAGAGTCTACCTCAGTCAGAAGACAAGTGCATGGAGTATTCAGAAAAACGGACTCCCACAAGGCTCAGTTCTAGGCTCCAACTCTGTTGCAACCTCTACATAAACCGACCTGCCTACTACAAAATCCCGCAAATTCACCGATGCAGACCGACATCTGTTTGGCATTCCAAGCACCAGACTTTGAACCACTGAACGGGTGCTCACGAAGATCTTGTCAAACTGGACCATTCTGCAAAAATCTGGCGCCTAAAACAAGCCCAGCAAAAACCGTCTCCAGTGTATTCCATCTCCACAATGCAAAAGCTGCCAGAGAACTAAACATCCACCTGAGCGGACTCAAGCTTAAGCATGCCCCAAATCCAACTTATCTTGGAGTGACCCTTGATAGGACCTTATCCTTCAAGGAACATCTAAAGGGGACGGCTGCTAAGGTGAAGGTACGAAACAACCTGCTCTGCAAGCTCGCTGGTGCAAAATGGGGGGCGGCAGTCTCCACCCTGCGCACCTCAGCACTGGCCCTTTCATACTCTGTAGCAGAATATTGTGCCCCTGTCTGGTCCAGGTCATCTTACACACACCATGTAGACACCCAGCTCAACACAACCATGAGAACTATAACTGGAACAATCCGCTCAACACCACTCCCCTGGCTCTCTGTACTGTCAAACATAGCCCCTCCACACATCCGGCGAGCAGCTTTAACTCAAAGGATGCTCCAAAAAGTTAAAGATTCTCCTCACTTACCAATCCATGCAGATATCTACACTCCACCCACTGCCCGACTTTCATCCAGACGGCCGATTTGGAAAAACCCTCCCCCAGCTGACTTTACCATCCAGACAGCTTGGCAAGAGGAATGGGAGACCAAGGAGGTCCCAAACAAACAGCTGGTGATAAACCCCAACCAACAGGTCCCGGGCACCAACCTCCCAAGGAGACAGTGGTCTACACTCAATCGCTTCAGGACTGGACATGGCCCCTGCTTGGCCAGCCTTCACAGATGGGGCAGTAGCCCTAGCCCACTGTGCGCATGTGGAGAGGAGCAAACAATGGAACACATCATAGAGGCTTGCCCGCTCCAAAGACTGGAAGGAGGATTACACACCCTCCATACAGCAAACCAGGAGGCAACTGCTTGGCTTAAGGACTTTGCATTCGCTAAATAAATAAATAAATCTATGTACTTGACAAATTCCTCATCCTGAAGCCATTTATGCTGAAATTGCCATCTACCTGATTCCTTTGTCAATTTCTTATCTACATATATTAGACAGCAGGGTGCATGATCAGAGATCACAATGTTATCATAAAAGCAGTTTTGAATCTTGGACCTTAATTCTGTGGAAATCAAAAAATAATCAATACGTGAGAATGTCTTGTAGGTACTGGAATAACAAGAGTAGGCTTTAACTTGTGGTTTCATTTCTCTCCATATATCTAACAATCTCAGTTCTTTCATAAAATGATTAATGGTCATCCTACATCCATTGTGCGTACAGTCCAGTCCTGTTGATCTATCTATACCGGGATTCAATGTACAATTAAAATCCCCTGCTATTATATGTTGCCCTGTAAGTGATGATAAGATAAGAAATAAATTAGCAAAGAACTTTTGATCATCTATATTGGGACCATATAAGTTCACCAAATTTATATTTTCTAATAGCAAAGATCCTTGAATGATTACATATCTTCCAAATTTGTCTCCAATTACATTTTTCACTTGAAAAGGGACTGATTTATGTATGAGAGTCATAACTCCCCTGGCTCGGGATGAAAATGATGAGGTGAAAACACTTCCTTGCCATCTACTCCTAATTCTTTTTACATCCTCCTCTATTAGATGAGTTTCTTGTAAAAACACAATTTTTGAACCCATGTCTTTTATTTTATTCATAACTTGTTTAAGTTTTTTTAAATTTTGTAGACCTCTGCAATTCCATGAAGTTAAATTAAGATTAACGCTTTGGTTTATGATCAATAGGGAGTTTGGGATTACCTTGCAGTGTAAACATGCTCAAACAGGGAAGCAAAAAAATGAGTGGTTGAACATTCATCCTACAAACTACACACAAACAAATTCCCCCTTCCCACAATTGTGGCGATCCCCCCAAAATCAAAAGAAAAATTCCGTCTCCCGATATAGCCATCGACCGCTCCACACCCACGAGGAACAGCCAAAGCCACTCCTTCTTCATCCTCCCAATCACCCTAACTCTACTGCTTTTAATGACGTAACATTAACTCTCCTCTGTAGTTTTCCAACTTAACTCCAAAATTTTTAGCAACTTTGTACATCATAGTTTTTTTGTTTTTTTGTTTTTTTTAATATATAATACAATCTATATTTTGTAAACTTGCTCTTTGCTTCAAGTCAGTCAGATGCCTGTGCAAATGCTTAAATATTCAACCTTATATTTTGTTCATGCTTAGCTCCCACCAGTCTCTTCTTGGATCTTCTTGATGAACTCCTGCGCCTCCTCTGGGGTCTTGAAGATGTGGGTTCTGCCCCCATACGTGATCAACAGTCTCGCAGGATAGATTACACCATGACGAATCCCAAGGTTGCGCAGCTCCTTACGTACGGGATCAAACTGCTTCCTCAATTGTTGGATTCCTGTGGCCAAATCTGGGTAGAACCGCACCTGCTGGTCCTGGTGTTTAATCTTTCCTTTAGCTCGTGCAACGTTGAAGATCTTCATCCTGTCTCTGTTGCTGAGAAACTTCATAATTAAGGTCCTCGGTGGTCCCTTATCTCTCCGTGGGCCAATACGGTGTGCACTTTCCAGAACGACTGCTGATTGCAACTCCGCGCTGCCCAGCGCCTCCGGAATCCACTTTTCCAGAAAGGAACATGAGTCCCGACCTTCGGATTCCTCCGGTAGACCCACCAACCTCAAGTTGTTCCGTCTCGACCGGGATTCCAAATCCAGGATATTATCTTCCAGACATTTATTTTTTTTTTCCAAAGTGTGCACCTTTAATTGAAGACGAGTGACGTCATCTTCAGCACTAGAGACACGAAGCTCCACCTGTGCCATTCGTTCTACACAGTCACCCAATTCCTTTCTTATTCCTTCCAACGCTGCCATAATCCCATCAAATCTAGAGGAAAAGTCCGCTCTCATTGAACTCATGACAGCCATCAGCGCATCTGCGCTGCTTCCCGCAGACACCGCACCGCTGCCAGCCTCCTCCGCCATATATGGAGCTTTATTTGCTGCGTCACAGACCTGAAAGTCCGTTAATTTGGACTGTTTCGGCGGCTCGCTTTTTCCTCTACCTGGTTTTCCAGCCTTGGGCTTCATCGACATATCCTCGCCCAAACGCTGGGATACATTCTGTCCCAAATGAGAGAGTTATTTGCCGATTTTTTTTTCTCCAGGAGCAGAGCAGAGTGAGACATGTCCTTCACACGTGGCAGCCATAACCGGAAGTCAATTTAACTCATCTTTAACATCAGTGGAGCCGGGAAAAAGGTATTGTAATGAAAGCACCAAGGTGCTGATGCCTTGGTGCCAGAGCCTTGGCAGAGGTATGCATTCTCAGATAATCACCAAAATGTTATGGGTTCCTCTCTAGCCCAAGGACCACCTCTGGTAAAAATTTGATCCAAATCCATCCAGGAGTTTCGGAGTATTCTTTAACACACTGTGAGAAGATAAGAGCCTTGGTGGAGGTATGCATTCTGGGATCATCACCAAAATGTTAGTGGCCCAGTGTAAACGCTGGGATAATCATCTCAGACTGGATGCAGAGGGTAACCAGATGAGGACAATAGGTATTGAGATGGGAGAGATTATAGTGGTGTAGCAGGAAGGAGTAGCTGGGGGACAGTGGGGGGAGAATGGTTGAATGTATTGTGATGCGAGATTTCATGCAGATGGGAGATGGAGGGATGATATAAAAGGAGAACCCATGGTGTATTGAGGAAATGCTTTTCTGTGTATGACTGAAGTTAGAGTGAATAAAGTCATCTGCTGCGCAAGTCTGGTTTCTTATTTGCACTCTCCACACTGGTGACCCTTGACAAATTATGGAACACAAGGCAAGAAGCATCCCAGAGACGGCCCGGACGGAAAGCCCCAGCAACGCGTGTGCTGTTTCGGTCGAACTACCGGACTTTTGGCTGCACGACCCGCGGTCTTGGTTCCACCACACCGAGGCTCAGTTCGCCCTCTGGGGAATAACGGCAGGTGACACCGGATATTACTATGTGATCGCAGCGCTGGATGCTCACACGTCTCAGCAAGTAGCGAGCCTGCTCCAACAGCCTCCAGCCCACGATAAATACGGGACTCTCAAGGCCGCCCTGACCCGGCGCTACACACTCTCGGCCTGTGAGAGAGCAGAGAGGCTCCTGAGGCGCTCCGAGTTAGGAGATGGTTCGGCAGTCGAACTGATGGAGAAGATGTTGGCGTTGATGGGCACGGACGACGGGCATTTTCTGTTTGCCCACCTTTTCCTCCGGAACCTCCCAACAGAGACAAGAGCGGTCCTGGCCAACTCAACGTTGCTGGCCGCGCGTGACTACCGTGCGCTAGCCCAGGAGGCAGATCGGATCATCCTCACCACCAGAGCCCTCATAGTGAACGCAGCGATGTCGGAACCCAACGAGACGACCAGCAGAGGTGAGGAGCCGGCGACGGTAGCGGCAGCGGGGGCCAGGAAGCGCCAGAGAGACACGCTCTGCTTCTACCACTGCCGCTTTGGAGAGAACGCACGCAGATGTGTGCCACCGTGTCAATTCAAGTGTTCGGGAAACGCCAAGGCCGGCAGTCAGTAGCAGCTGCGACCACCGGTGAAGAGAACAAGCTGCTCTACGTGACGGACTCGCGCTCGGCGAGACGGTTCCTCGTAGACACCAGCTCCCAAAAGAGCCTCGTCCTGCCGTCCTACGCCGACCGGCTAGCGGGAGCTAGCGGCCCCGAGCTGGTAGCCATAAACGGCTCGAACATTAGGACTTTTGGTGAGAGAACACTGACTTTATCCCTACACGGCCGTGTGTACGAGTGGACTTTCGTCATAGCGGCATTGAGTTTCCCAATCTTGGGAGCTGATTTTCTGTGTGCACACGGGTTGCTAGTCGATGTTGCTAACAGACGCCTGGTTAATGCAGTGTCTTTTGATTCTCTTTCCTGTACAGCTCGAGGGGCCGGGCCAACGACACTAGCCAGCGTCACAGCTCCAGGCGGTAAGTTCCACACACTGCTCACTCAGTTCCCAGCACTCACGGTCCCGACATTTTCGGCGGCCATCACTAAACACGGGGTGGAACACTTTATCACCACCACTGGGCCGCCCGTTTTTGCACGACCTCGGCGCCTGGACACAGCTAAACTGGCCATAGCGCGCGAGGAGTTTGCCAACTTGAAAAGGTTGGGCATCAACAGGCGCTCAAACAGTCCATGGGCATCCCCGCTACACATGGTCCCTAAGGCCGAGGGATCGTGGCGACCGTGTGGAGATTTCCGCAGATTGAATAACGCCACAGGGCACGACCGCTACCCGATTCCCCATATTCAGGATTTTTCCGTTCACCTCGCCGGGGCACGCATTTTTTCTAAAATAGACCTGGTCCGCGGTTACCACCAGGTCCCAGTGCACATGGAGGACATACCCAAAACAGCAGTAATAACTCCATTTGGCTTGTTTGAGTTTTTACGCATGCCCTTCGGATTAAAAGGCGCGGCACACACATTCCAACGCATGATGGATGCGGTGTTGCGCGGTCTGCCGTTTGTGTTTGTCTACCTGGATGATATCCTGGTGGCCAGCGCGTCCGAGGACGAACACGTAACCCACCTCAGGACGGTTTTCCGGAGGTTGGAAGAGCATGGGTTAATAATCAACCTGGCGAAATGCCAGTTTGGCGTGACGGGTATAGACTTTTTGGGGCACCGCGTCTCACTGGAGGGAGCGATACCCTTGCCCGACAAGGTGCGCGCCATGGCGAATTTTCCCCGGCCTCAGACGGTCAGGGTGCTGCAAGAGTTTTTGGGGATGGTTAACTTTTATAACCGGTTCCTCCCCCGTGCAGCTCAGCTCTTGCAGTCATTGTACGCCGCGCTCAAGAAACGGAAACCCGCAGACAGAGTCGAATGGACTCCAGAGCGGGAGCAGGCATTCTCTGAGGTTAAAACAGCCCTGGCAGACGCCACACTGTTGGCGCACCCGGACCCGGTGGCCCGGATAGCGTTCACTACCGACGCCTCGGACGTGGCCATAGGGGCCGTCGTGGAGCAACGTGTCACCGGTTCTTGGCAGTCGCTCGCTTTTTTCAGCAGGGCTTTGCGCGACAGTGAGCATAAATACAGCGCGTTCGACAGAGTTGCTGGCTCTCCACCTGGCCATACGCCACTTCCAGTTCTGGCTGGAAGGGCGCAGCTTCACTGCGTTCGTGGACCACAAGCCGCTAACGTTCGCGATGGCCAAGGTTTCAGAACCATGGTCGGACCGGCAGCAGAGACAGCTGGCCGTGATCTCGGAGTTTACGACCGATATTCAGCATGTGTCGGGTAAACAGAATGTGGTGGCGGACTGCCTCTCGCGTGCAGTAGTGGCCCCGGTCTGCGTAGGGATAGATTATACAGCCATGGCCGCAGAGCAGATTGGCGATGCGGACGTGTGTGTGCTCCAGTCTGGACCAACAGGGTTAAGGCTGGAGAGCAGAGTACTGCAAGATGGCAGCCCCCCCCAATCTGCGACGTCTCCACAGGACGCCCACGTCCGGTGGTCCCAGTTGCTTGTCGCCGCCAAGTGTTTGAGTCAGTTCACACTCTGGCGCACCCAGGAGTGCGCGGGTCAGTCAAAACGATGGGAGCAAAGTTCGTTTGGCCAGGCCTGCGCAAACAAGTGAAAGAGTGGGCAACAGCCTGCGTAGCGTGCCAACGAGCCAAAGTACACAGACACACGAAGGCTCCTTTGGAGCCGTTTCGTATACCGGCTAAGAGGTTTGACCATGTTCACGTGGACCTCATGGGCCCTCTCCCGCCAGTCGCAGGGGTGCATGCACCTTCTGACAGTGGTGGACCGCACCCACACGCTGGCCAGATACAGTCCCGCTGGCGGCAACCGCGGACGTGGCACGCGCCTTTTTTGACAACGTGGGTGGCATGTTTTTGGCATACCCGTCAGACTATCACATCTGGATAGGGGCCCTCAGTTTGTTTCTGACCCTGTGGTCCGCGATGGCCCGTAGCCTGGGTGTCGCAATTCATTGCACAACCTTGTACAACCCACAGGCCAATGGGTTATGCGAGCGTTTCCATAGGTCACTGAAAGGAGCGCTCAGGGCTTCGCTGACAGATGCAAATTGGGTGGACCGGTTGCCATGGGTTTTGTTAGGGTTGCGTTCCGCACCAAAAGAGGATTTGGAGGAGCTTGTTTTTTCTCAGCCACTGCGGCTCCCCGGGGAATTTTTACCAGATAATCCCGCGCCGGACAACTGTCTGTCTCAGCTTTTGCAGCATAGCGCAGATACAGGCACGCTGCCGGGCCCGGCCCACCACTGTTTTCCACGCGCTTTTGTGCCAAAAACTTTGAAGAACGCGGCGTTCGTGTTTGTCAGGCACGTTGCCCACTGCCCCCATTGCGCCCACCCTACGATGGCCCGTTCAGAGTGCTGGAACCAGGAGACAAACATTTTTTGTTAGACTTGGGGGGTCGTCGGGAGAAAATATGTATAGACAGACTTAAGCCCGCCTTTGTGGTGGCAGACGAGCAAGTGCTGTTGGCTCAGGCTCCTCGGCGTGGAAGACCCCCACGGAGAACTCCCCAGGTAAACAATTCATCAGAGCAGCCACAGGCGAAGTCGAATGTTTCCCCCCCCCCCCCCCGCCATTGCCCACCCGCAGACAGACTCACCCCCAGGAGCCCCCCACCCAGCACAGCAGCGCTGCGGAGGCGAGAACCCCCGTTACAGCAGATATGGGAGGAGATTGAAACCAAAGGATGTGAGGATTGAAACTCGGTCTGAGATTCTGGGGGGGGGGGGGGTGTAGACGCTGGGTTAATCATTTCAGACTGGATGCAGAGGGTAAACAGATGAGGACAATAGGTATTGAGATGGGAGAGATTATGGTGATGTAGCTGGAAGGAGTAGCTGGGGGACAGCGGGGGGAGAATGGTTGAATGTATTGTGATGCAAGATTTCATGCAGATGGGAGATGGAGGGATGATATAAAAGGAGAGACCCTGGTGTATTGAGGAAACGCTTTTCTGTGTGTGACTGAAGTGAGAGTGAATAATAGTCGTCTGCTGCGCAAGTCCTGGTTTCTTTATTTGCCACTCTCCACACCAGCATAGTTATTACAATACCTTTTTTCCTGGCTCCGTTGACATTAAAGGTGAGCTAATTTGCGTTTATTTCAAAAATAAAGCCGTATCTCGGAATTCTGTCAAATTAAAAGTCGAGAAAAATCGCAATACAATGATACAAGCCTTTAGTTGCACTTATTTTGACCAGGCGCGCTGAAACACCAAGGCGGACAGATGGATACACACAACCATCCACACACACGCACTGAGTGATCCACCCCCGTACGCCTCCGTTTTCACCGAGGCATAATAATGACTATGCTGGGCCACTAGAGGCGACATTGTGACTTTTTTTTTTACAGCAGGTTGGAGCTGAAGTGTTATGAAATAGTGGTTACTGAAATAACCCCCATGTATTCAGCAGCTACACCATTTATTCATCCCATCGATATGTTTTCACACTGGTTTTGGACAGGTGTATAATGTACTGTGATCAGTGCTCTTGTTTAGTCGGTGGAGATTTGTGTCACTCTGATTTTTGAAGAAACCGTATAAATTGGAAAAAAAAACAAACGAACAAAAGGATTCTAAATCTGTTGTGACCATAAGGTTCTGCAATAGCAACTGATTTTGGTGTAACTGGCAGATGGGTAGGCTATGAATTTAGATTAAACACAAAATAGAACCAAATCAAGGTCACAGATTACAGTTTTTACAGATTACAGGTTACAGTTTTTATTGGAAGATAGCGCTCAAATACTGGCCAAGACAAACTTCAGCCGGACTACAAACAGATATTGCAAAGCTTCTGTTTGCAAGAACTTTTATACCAAAAATAGGTGAGGGTATTTCTGCTTTATTTCTGTTTTTAGGTCTACAGTCATCTGTTCTCATACATTTATTCCTTGTTCCTCTCAGACCTCCATACAAACCGTTATAATAAAAGAAGAGGGAGCAGAGGCTTTAGCTGACCAATCATCTTCTGATTATGAACCCAGTCATGATGATCCCGATGACCCGAACTACCGGAGGGTTTATTCTTAGTTTGCTAATTATGAAGTTAGTTTTGTTTGCTTTTTTTTTTTTTTTTTTGCTCGTTCTGAAGGATTTTTGAATACTCTTTGCTTCCTTGTTATAACATCTACTCAAAATGCCTTTTGTGGACATTCGACGTGCTCCCTTGTGGTTCTTGTTGGGCGGTGCTTTGGGGAATATTGTGATCAGGGGCTTTGTTGCTACAATCTACCGTTTCTGTAGCACCATGTGAGAGTTGGGTTCATATTAGCAGTACAGTCAAATTTGTTCCCAGTGAGAGTTGACTCTGACAGGGCTGCCCTTTTGTTACCGATCATGTTCTTAATTTTTTATGGACAGGATTTCTGATGTCAGAAGCGCATTGTTTTTTAGATTATTTCAGTGGCGTGTTTGAAATCAGGCGAGCCCCAGTACTCAGAGGAATGGCAGGCACTGGGTGTTGCGTATTTTAATAGCGAGAGTTGTAATAGTCATTATATAATTGTCCGTCTCCATCATTTTAATTATATGATGATCACACACTTAATTTTTTTTTATTCCATCCACACACTCACTTTAATTGCGGACATATCATTGCAGTCTATAGATTAGGCATTAATGTAGGACTTTTTTAGGGGAATGAATGAATGAATGAATGAACAGGAAGCATGTGTGTGTGCGCGCGGGGGGTGGAGAGGTGGGGGGGTCAGTCTAAAGATTTTTATTCCATTCACATTTTCATTTTCATTATGGACTAATTAGGCATTAATGTGTTTATTTTTAGGGGAATAAATGAATGAACAAGGAGTGTGCAGTGTTTTACTTTTCACTGTAACTCCCCATAGAGACAGGAGACGTGTCCGCACAGCTGCCTCGGCTGGGCGCCCCGGGTTTCCAGCTGGGCTGAGGCCGCCCCCACCGCTCCTAGGGTTGTAGTTCTCCACCAGTAAGCTCCCTTACTGCCACCTGTCAGGGGCCGGCAGAAAGCACCAAAAGTGGGCTTGTTTCGTGGCTGGGGTCACCGCGGACGAGAAGCCGTGCCAGATCTCCTCCTTTCCTCCCACCCAGGAGGGATTGGGATAGAGAGCTTCAGACCCCCCACACGAGACGGGGGAGACCCTTGCTCAGCGAAAGCAACAGGAGAGGGAGCACTCAATCCTTCCATGGGCCAGGAGGGACTTCCACACCATCACTGATGAAAGCTTATGGAAGTTTGCACAGGCATCATCCTCTTTTCCTGAAGTTTCAAACACATTCATGTCTGTGTGTTGCACCCGTGCGCACTACATTAAACCATTCAAGCTGATTTTTCAGCCCATTCATCCCCGTTTGTTCCTTATAACATAGCTAACTGGGCATCAGCTGTGATTGATGTCTTCCTTATTACCAAGCAGCATTACTATCGCATGCATTTTGTCTCACACACATGAGCTTTGGTCAGCGCAAAACCTGTCTTAAACTGTCATGATCACAGTTTACTTAAGGTAATGCGGCTCTGTGCATTAAAGGGATGGGCAGAAACACTTTGGATTGAATTATCCAAAACACACCTCTGAATAATTAGACCGGTCTCTTTGTGTCATGCGCCAGCAGAAAGTTCACTTTTATGCTATTGTGATAAGGAAACGAACTTGGAAACACCCATAAATGCGTTCTGCCTCAGTGACAGCTGACTAACCAACCACGTCATTGTGATTTGGTCCTATATCTCAAAGCTGGACTGTGAACTCTTTGTTGTCCTCCCTGAAGAGCTGGAAGAGGTAGCTGGGGAGATGGAAATCTCGGTTTCTCTGCTTAGACTGTTGCCTACGTGACCTGGACAAGGGGCAAAAATTAGTTTGTCTTCATTTCACAGTAGCTGACTGACAGCAAATCTCACCATTAATTAGTTGCCGAATGATGGGCCTGTGTATACAAGTATTGGTTTCCTTAAACCAACACATGAGAAGGAAAAAAAAATACTGATCATATATTTCTCTGTTAGTGTGAACCAGAAGCTCAAGAAGACGGTGATCCAGGATACACTACCAGATCTAAACATGTTGTGAAGCCCAAGTCCCATCGAGTTCATGCAAAGACTCAGAAGGAGTCTCCTCTGAGCTGCAAACATTGCAAGAAAACCTTCACCACATTCCAGCAGCTCAAAGCTCACAAGGCAGTCCATAGGGTGAACACGGAGAAACCATTCCAGTGCTCTCAGTGTGGGAGAGGATTTTCATTCCAGCGGCGCCTTGACGCTCACATGCTGCTTCATACAGGTCAGTGTCCATTTTATTCATTTTTGAAAAAATATTGAAGAACGACATTAATAGGGATATGGACCACATGTAAGAATAGGATAAGTTACATCTTGAAACTGTTCTTTCAGCATTCTTTGACTGGTGAGTAGGGGTGGGTTCAAAAGATCGAGTCAACGATCTGGATCAGTCCCCGTTTGACTGAGCCGATATTGATCCACAAAATCCACGGATCAGTCTTTTAATATAATGCTTTTACGTCTGTGAACGTCTGCTGAGTCTGATTGGGTTGAAACCGGGTCAGTGAGCCAGGATAGCGGCAAAGAACCAGAAACACCTGAAGCGCTAATTGAGATGCTTGTTCTTCTTCTGTCGTGTTAAAACGGTTCTCATCCGGCAAGGGTTCCCTGCAGCGCATGTGCACGTCTTTACTTCCGTGTTTACATGAGCAGAGTTGTTGACGTGCGTGTCTCTTAATTTATCAACAAAATTCACCATAAAGACTGTCCACAACAGTTTCCGAATATTTTTCTTAAAGCGGGGATAAATGGTTTTGTACTACGTGCAGCGCTGTGTTGGAACATAAAGTCGACCGAAACACTTCAAACGGAAAACACACGGAGACTGGCTGAAACTGGCGAACAGAGAGGGAGGCTTGGAGTTGCTGAGATTGTAAGTAAAATATCATTTGTTTGTTTTAACATTGGTGTTGTAAATTAATACTTCATCCTGCATGATGGTGTTTTCTTTTACAAACTATGGATACAGAGTTAACTGTTGGTTAAGTGCTGTGAATAAATGCAGAATAAAGGTATATTTTACGAGATTATGGACTTCTAGCACTTAAGTGAGAGATTTAAAGATAATACAAATCACAATAAAATGAAAATGGCAGAATTTATAAAGGCTGCAGTTTTTACTCAGTAGAACTAAACTGAAATGAACAAATCTTCCCAGGAAATTAATTGAAACCCTTTTCAATAATTGAAAGTTAATTTGTAGTTAAAATATACATAAAAATAAAAGAAACTAAATTATTAAACCCTTCTGTGGTGTGGGGATTTAAAAATATGATTATTAATTTTACTGTAAAATCCATTCTCCTTTTCATCTCCCCTTCAGATCTGTGAAGACTGGGTTTCCATTCCAAGCTCCATCCTGCACTGAGACGTTCTGAAGGGAAGAGGTTGTCAGTGGAGGAGCATCCCTGCTTCATAGTGGATTTCATCACAGAAGAAGACCTCAAATTTTTCAGGGGTCTTAGTTTTCAAATTTAAGATTCAAGAAGGTGCTGCCGTAATTTCCTCCATACTGTAACATGCATTCAATGCACTTTAGTTGTTGTAATGACTAATTCTTTGATTTCTTTTTTTTTTTTTTTTATTAAAGTTCTTGGCAAGAATACAGTGTTGGTCATTTTTGACAACTTTACTGAACATTTATTTTTTAAATAAATCACTGTTTAATGGTAAATTTTTGGCAATCTTGTGCTTTTCTTCTGGTGTTGCATAGAATAGCATCACTGAGTGTAAACTATGGAAAAGGCAGTTACTTTAAAATCTGTACTTCCTCACACAACTTTCAGTGCAAAAAAAAAAAACTCTAAAAATGTCAACTTTTTGAAAAAGCTCCCACAAATTCAGGCTTTTTGGGCCACAACAATCACAAAAACAGCCAAAGAAATCCTGGAGGGGCTGAAATACAGTGAGATTATGTCTACATGCTTCATGCATTGAATTTTTTTACTGACTCTGGGTTGTTGACTTGACACTACACACCCTGTGCACTAAAGAAAGCACTTGTTAGCTCTTTGTGAAATCATAAGTTAATTAATAAAAAGTGCATTATTGTAACTGATTTTGGGTCAGTTCTTTGTGATAATTTATGTATTAACAAAGTTAAAGTATTCCTGGTACAATTTGCAGCATTAGGTCTCTTAAGATTTTTTTTCCCCTGGCAAGTAAAATAGCTGTTAAAATGGTAATTTCCCTGATTGAATCAGGATTGAATCAAACTGAATTGGAATTGAATCGATTCAGAACCTCAAGAATCGGTATTGAATCGATTCTGGAAATTAGTGATGATTCCCAGCCCTACTGATGAGTAGAGCAGGAGAAACGTCTCCTTTACAGTAACATAAAATAAGGGAAAAAGCAGGATGTACACTGTTGAGACAGTGGAAAGAGTGAACACCCAGACTGAAGTACTCATTCTTGGTCTTGAACCGTATTGCATACCTACAACCAAAAATGAACTAGACAAAATTAACTTGTCTACTCAGACAGTGTCAGCTCTGTGCAGCAGCATTAAAAATAAAATCTAACTACACAATGAGGCCATTCTCACCTGTGGCAGGTGAGTCAGATTTTTTTTAATTTCCCTAGTAATCAATTTACTTAAATACCAGAGTGGTGTCCTAGTGGTAGAGGACCCGCCCCTCAGCCGGGAGGTCATGGGTTCAAGGGGGAAGGAAAAATTGTAACCCATGGACAACAAATGGAAATTAGCCACTGGCTACAGTCTGGCAAGTTTACATTGACTGATATCAGTGTTCATCAACTTGCACTGTCCTTGAAAAACAAAAAAACAAAAAACAAAAAGGCAATTTAATGCATTATTCTCTACCCCCCGTTCAGAAAAACACATTTTTCCTTGTGGACCACTGGAAGACACATGATCACATGGCAGTCTGATCTCTGGAGATGCATAATGGTACTTGATATAAATATATGTGGTCTAGCGCGTTCAGAGTGTTGTCTGATCACAAAATATGCATTTTAATGCGAGGTGTAAATGGAGCCCAAATCTGGACTAAAGAGCCACAGAAATATTCAGCCAGTGAAACAGTCTTGGCTATTATCAATCCACTCTGACAGACTAATGTCTGAAAAAGTTTGTATTACTGCCTTACTAGTTTCACAATAGTTTGGGAATATCATGTACAGTATAATGTAACTTACTTTGTTTACAGGTGAGCGACCACACACCTGTGAAATCTGTGGGAAAGGTTTCAGCTTGAAGCAGCTCCTGAGGAGCCACCAGCGTATCCACAGTGACGTACGGATGTTTCATTGTGAGCAGTGCAGCAAAAGCTTCCGCAGGGCTTATGGCCTCAGAGAACACAAGAAGATCCACACTGGTGAGCGAGCCTATAACTGCCAGTACTGTGACAAAAGCTTCACCATATCTCTGAATCTGCAGCGACACCTGCGAATACACACTGGGGAAAAGCCTTTCAAGTGCGAGATTTGTGGCAAAAGCTTTAACCAGACAGATACTCTAAAAAGCCACCAGCGGATTCACACTGGCGAGCGCCCCTTCAGCTGCGATACCTGTGGTAAAAGCTTCATCCAGAAGAGTACGCTAAGAAACCACCAGCGAACTCACAGTGGCGAGCGTCCCTTCAGCTGTCATATCTGCAGAAAAACCTTCACCCAGAAGAGTGCGCTAAAAGGCCACCAGCAGGTTCACAGTAATTCACAGAAGACGACTCACTCACCCAAGTCAGTGGCCTGTGTCGTGTGTGGCACTGTAGTTGCTTCTGTTGACTCACTTCACACACACCTCCAGAAGCACACAGCGACTCTCCCATGTATCTGTGTGGTATGTGGGGAACAGCTGAACTCCATCACTGACCTGCGATCACACCAGCAGCGTCACGTAGTGGTGAAGCCTCATAGCTGTGGGCTCTGTGAGAAGACCTTCATGTCGTCCAGCTATCTGAAGTTTCACATGAAGATACACACCGGCGAGAAACCCTTCTCCTGTGACATCTGCAGTCAAAAGTTTACACAGCAGAGCAGCCTTAAATCACATCAGGTATGCTTGCATTGGTTATTGTTTAAAAGCAGAGCATTTTACTGAAAAACATTTTCTTTTTGGACCCAAGTGCAACAGAACACACATGATTGTCTCAAGTATATACACTAAATCACCTTTTCTTCTGTTTCTTTCCTCCAAAGGTGGTGCATACAGGGGAGAGACCTTTCAGCTGTGACACATGTGGAAAATGCTTTAGTTACTGGGCTAACTTGAAGCGACACCAGCGGATTCACACTGGGGAGAAACCATTCACCTGTGAAACATGTGGGCGCAGCTTTAATCAGAGTAACAGCCTAAAGGCCCACCAGCAGATCCACACTGGGGAGAAACAGTTTATGTGTGACAAGTGTGGGCAGAGTTTTGCTTATCTGAGGAATCTGAAAGACCACAGGTGTTTGTATCTATGATTGTTATAAGCTGTGATGCCAAAGCCTTCTCATTGATTGACAGATGAAATGATGTTCGTTTTTAAATGTTGAGAAGAAACTGAAGGATTCAAGAAAAAAATGTGAGTTTGTAGTAAATTCAGGTTTGGTGATTGTAAAGTTTTGTATTCCGGGTTGTATTTCACTATTAAATGGTGAGATAGACCCTCCTTCCGCGACAATGCTTATAGTTATTGTTGTATTTTTATCCTCCGCCGGTCGCGGTGTGAAGACCGAAGGGGGATTATGTTATGGGTTAGTCCGTCTGTCTGTTCCACTTTTGTGAAATCAACTCCTCCTACAGTTTTGTTCTGATTGTTTTGAAACTTGGTACCATGGTTTGATGTACACTGAAGATACATATATTGCAATTTGGTTGTGATTGGATGATTTTTGCAGAAATTGTAGCTCCTGACCTATGACCTCCTGTTTCACCTGACTTCATAGACAGTAACTGTCTTGTGAAATCAACTCCTCCTACAGTTTTGGTCCAATTGTTTTGAAACTTGGTACCATGGTTTAATATATACTGAGGATGTGCATTTTGCAATTTGATTATGATTGGATGATTTTTGCAGGAATTGTAGCCCCTGATCTATGACCTCCTGTGTCATCTGACTTCATAGACCGTAAGGCTGCGCGTCCACCAAACACATTTTTTCCACTCTGGGTGGCTATTTTCCATTCATTCTCTATGTAGTCCAGCATTTACAGCGCTGAGCACCCTTGGCGCTGAAACGCTCTCGGCAGTGGCTGTTTTTTTTTTTTTGTCACGGCTCTCAGGGCGTTCAGAGTTGAAAAAAGTTCAGCTTTTCAGAGACTGCAGCTGAGCTCATCAATGTCAGACCTTAAGCAGCCAATCAGAACTGCTGTGTGGACGGGACATAGGATGCCAGTACTAGTCTGTACTCAGACTCCTGCTTTCCATGTCATCATATTTTACATCCACAGCTGCTAGAAAATGTTTCCTGTCCATTGTTATTTAGAGACTGATAAATCAGTAGAAAGTCTCACCATAGGAAAAGTGGAAGTGCTGAACTGAGAGTGACAAGCTGTTGCTGGGATACAGGGGACAGGCTTTTTTATTTTTTTTTTTCCCAGAGCGCTGCTCACAAACACTGAAAAAAAAAATGCTCAGGGCGGTTGGGCGACAAAAAACGCGTTTGGTGGACACGCAGCCCAACTGTCTTGTGAAATCAACTCCTCCTATAGTTATGGTTCAGTTGTTTTGAAACTTGGTACCGGTGCTCTTAGCAGCCAGTAAGAAATCAATTACTTGAAAATGGTTAAACCCAGCCCCACCCACACTCAATGATTGGTTTGGAATAATTTTGGAAATCTTCAAAATTGAAAAATTGACGTATTTGTTAAGAATTCAAAGGGAAAAATTTTATTCAATTTGGAACAAGTGGATTCATTTTGTATCCACTATTTGGAATGATTTTGTATGACTCCGGATGTAAACATCCTTGTTGAATCACCTTACTAAGACTGAAATTTTGTTTATTTATTCTTCCAGATGAGAAGAAGGAATGACTGTAAGCCCCCAGTTCAGTTTGTTTGTTTTTCTTTTTTTTTTGTTTTTTGAATTTTTTGTTCAAAAATATAAGAGAAGGACTATGATACAAATGTCTGAATGCTATATTTGTAAAGATGGCATCCTTTTCTAATAAAAACATAAATGGAAAAAAAAAGAAACTTGGTACCATGGTTGGATATACTCTGATGATGCATGTATTCCAATTTCACTCTCATCGGATGACCTTGAGATCAAAGGTCAGAGATCAAATTTTTCCCTAAATCTTTTAAACACAATAACTACTGAAAGAAATGATGCAGGCTTTTCAAATCAATACAGTAGTTGTATCTAATACACATCTTGGACGACTTACACCCTCACCTAACTGTGGGTTTGGGGTCAAGGGGTCAAAGTTAACATTGCAGTTGCACTATGGTAAATACTACATTTACTATAAAATGAGTAAAGCTAGGGCCACCAAACTTGGTATACAGGTTCACCTTGGGATCCTGACCTCTGACTATAGGTTTGGGGTCAAAAGGCCAAGGTAGGGCTGTGCGATATGACAATATATATCGGATAACGATATAAAATGTCTATTGTTTCTTAGAATATGCAATGCTGCATTTTAATTCACAATATAAACAATATACTCCCGTTTATTCAGTAAAGCTCCTCACCACTACTTGTCAGCACCCTGTCTCTCTCCCGCAGTGCGCAACTGCACGCAGCGGAACAGGTGTGTGGTGGGTGGCTAGGCTTCAGTCTGGTGATTGCTAATGCTAACTCCAAGCTACTGGTTCAGATAGCTGCTACTCCTGTTTGCCAGGGATGTGGGACAGTTTTCCAGAGAGGATAGTTCGCTAACCTCGTTTTAATAGAAGGTAAGTAACATTAACACCTAATTATAAAATGATAAATGACGATGCTAAGTTGTGCTAACTGGAAACATGTAGCAGACTGTCGTTTCTTTGGTTTAAATCACTGCTGAGTTTCTTGGTTTTGTCTGGAAAAAAATGTATTAAAGCTGCATGATGGTGGCACATACATGCAAAATAAAAAATAAAACAGGTTGGAGGAGCAAGTTGGCTCTTAATGTAATTTATTTCATTTCTAATCATTCTAATTAGTCATGCAATGATAATGAATAAGGTTAAAGTCATCACATCTACTTTATTACGTTACCTTTTGTGTCTTTGATTTTCAGATCATGACCAATCTGAAATATTTTTACTGAGAAGCAAACAGGTTAAATCAGACCAGAATGGCATCTGCAGGCTGCAGGTCTACGCTTAAATTTTCACTGATTTAAACTAACGACTAATTTATATCTGTAGGTGACAGCCATGGGTAATTTTCTCATTTTCAGACATATTTTTATGTTATGTGTTTGTTTGGTTTTTTTGCTGTTCTCCTCTGGCTCAGGAAATATTTAACTTATGAAAATTTACTTTTTTATTCATATATGATTTAGAAGGAAAAACCTGAAATTTATGAGAATCAAGTCTCAAATGCACATTAAAAAACTATTTAAAACAGCACTACAAAATTATGAGGGAAAACGGTACATGTAAAAAAAAAATTTTTTTAAAAAGAGATGGTTCTTTTTATGTGATTAAACTGTAGAATTTACAGAAAATGTATATCGTGATATATATCGTGATTGTGATATAATATGACATATTGTGATATGAATTTTTTGTCATATCACACAGCCCTAGGTCAAGGTTAGCATTTCTTATGCCTTATTCCTGTACAACAAGTAAAGCTAGGGCCACCAAACCTGGTACACAGGTTCACCTTGGGAGCCTGACCTCAGACTATGGGTTTTGGGTGAAAAGGTTAACGGTCATGGTTAACATTGCCTATGCCTTATTACTGTACAATGAGTAAAGTTAGGGTCGCCAAACTTAGTACACAGGTTCACCCTGTGACCCTGAAGTATGACTAGGGTTTTGGGATTGCAAGGTCAAAGGTCAACAATAAAGAAAGCTAGGGACACCAAACCTTGTACAGTTTCACGCTGAAACCATAACCTCTGACTATAGGTTTGGGGTCAAAAGGTCAAAGGTCAAGATTGGCACTCCCTATGATCTCTTACTATACAACATGTAAATCTCTCTAGGGTCACCATACTTGCTACAGGGATTCATCTCAGGATCCTGCCCTACGACTATGGGTTGTATACTTTGTTGTCTATTCGTGAATGATGGGCTTATCGTAATTTGATTCTGCCACAGTAATTATATTGAAAAGATGAAAACTGCTCGCTGTCAGTAGATGTTGGGCTCATCAAAAATAATGGAGGCGGGGGATATTGCACTCGTGTCAGAGCGCTCTTGTTTTAAGGTGTTCTACATGCATATGCGTTGCAAACACAATTTATAATTTATGCCATTAAAAATCAAACTAATAACTGGTTTAAATTTTGCCACTCACCCCTCCAAAGTTATGACTGTGTATACCTTTTTTTTTTGTTGCTCCTTTCAATTTATGTTCTGACCATAAGTATTTCTTCATGTGCAGTGTTGCAGTTTGGATGCCCTTCATTATTCAGTTTAAAGGGCTCATTGACTGCACTTTTTCCACATTTTAACAGCTCACTCATGTCCTAATGAAGTGCTATTGACATATTTTGTTTATTTTCTTTAATTTTTTAATTATTGAATTAAATTTGTTTTTATTTTTCTTGGCTTTCATGAAACACTTTAAAAAAAACATCCTTCAGCTCTTCAACTCCACCCTCCCGCTTACATCAGTTAGCCATTAGCTAAGTAGCTTCTAGTCGGCTCCTTCTAGCTTGGATGAGCAGCGCTGGTTCACCGATTCGCACTTATTTATGCATCTCGCGTCATCCCAGCCCCCCCACCCCCCAACAACCCCACCAAGACACCACATTAAATTGGCAGCACCGCACGCTCCACTGATTGACGCAACCTGAGGCCGCTGGCCGAGCCACGGGATCTCAATGGGTAATGTCTCGCTCCGCGGTACTCCAGTCCTCTCCCACGGCATGTCGGGGGATTTCCCCAGCACGAAGCAGCTCTGCTGGCTCCGGTATTCTATAATTCTGTGCTACTTATCGAGACGTGCTACCCTACGTCTTTGTGCATGCGCTGTCAGGCCATAGTGACGTGAGGCACATTATGGACCACGGACCGGTGAACCAGGCGGTAACAGGGATGGTTATTAGGATGATTGAGATCTGAAGAAAATAACAATATAAGCCACACTTGGTTCGAGCCTTCTGTCACCAGTGTTAGCTTGGGGGCTAATAGCTCAGGGGCTGGAGAGTCTAAGTCACGCCCCCTCTACTTCTGCATATGGGACCTTAAATCGAACAAATTCTCCATTGAAATGAATGGCAAGAGCAAAATTATCTTTTGATCCCCATCGAATTTTGCCACAAGTTACACATACAGTGCATCCGGAAAGTATTCAGTGCTTCACTTTTTCCACATTTTGTTATGTTACAGCCTTATTCCAAAAGGGATTAAATTCATTTTTTCCCTGAAAATTCTACACACAATACCCTATAATGACGATGTGAAAAAAGTTTCTTTGAGATTTTTGCAAATTTATTAAAAATAAAAAAACAAAGAAATCACATGTACAAAAGTATTTACAGCCTTTGCCACGAAGCTCAGAATTGAGCTCAGGTGCGTCCTGTTTCGACTGATCATCCTTGAGATGTTTCTACAGCTTAATTGGAGTCCACCTGTGGTAAATTCAGTTGATTGGACATGATTTGGAAAGGCACACACCTGTCTATATAAGGTCCCACAGTTGACAGTGCATGTCAGAGCACAAACCAGGCATGAAGTCAAAGGAATTGTCTGTAGACCTCCGAGACAGGATTGTCTCAAGGCACTAATCTGGGGAAGGGTACAGAAAAATGTCTGCTGCTTTGAAGGTCCCAAAGAGCGCAGTGGCCTCTATCATCTGTAAATGGCAGAAATTCAGAACCACCAGGACTCTTCCTAGAGCTGGCCGGCCATCTAGACTGAGCAATCAAAGAAGGGCCTTAGTCAGGGAGGTGACCAAGAACCCGATGGTCACTCTGTCAGAGCTCCAGCATTGCTCTGTAAAGAGAGGAGAACCTTCCAGAAGGACAACCATCTCTGCAGCAATCCACCAATCAGGCCTATATGGTAGAGTGGCCAGATGGAAGCCTCTCCTTAGTAAAGGGCACATGGCAGCCCACCTGGAGTTTGCCAAAAGGCACCTGAAGGGCTCTCAGACCATGAGAAATAAAATTCTCTGGTCTGATGAGACAAAGATTGAACTCTTTGGCGTGAATGCCAGGCATCATGTTTGGAGGAAACCAGGCACCGTTCATAACCACGCCAATGGTGGTGGCAGCATCATGCTGTGGGGATGTTTTTCAGTGGCAGGAACTGGGAGACTAGTCAGGATAGAGGGAAAGATGAATGCAGCAATGTACAGAGACATCCTGGACGTAAACCTGCTCCAGAGTGCTCTTGACCTCAGACTGGGGCGACGGTTCATCTTTCAGCAGGACAGCGACCCTAAGCACACAGCCAAGATAACAAGGAAGTGGCTTCAGGACAACTCTGTGAATGTCCTTGAGTGGCCCAGCCAGAGCCCAGACTTGAATCCAACTGAACATCTCTGGAGAGATCTGAAAAGGGCTGTGCACCAACGCTTCCCACCCAACCTGATGGAGCTTGAGAGGTGCTGCAAAGAGGAATGGGCCAAACTGCCCACAGATAGGTGTGTCAAGCTTGTGGCATCATATTCAAAAAGACGTGAGGCTGTAATTGCTGCCAAAGGTGCATCAACAAAGTATTGAGCAAAGGCTGTGAATACTTATGCACATGTGATTTCTTAGTTTTTTATTTTTAATAAATTTGCAAAAATTAAAAAAAAAAACTTTTTTCACATTGTCATTATGGGGTATTGTGTGTAGAATTTTGAGGAAAAAAATGAATTTAATCCATTTTGGAATAAGGTTGTAACATAACAAAATGTGGAAAAAGTGAAGTGCTGTGAATACTTTCTGGATGCACTGCATGATGTTTGTCAATTTAAAAGATAATTTTCCATGTAAATAATGGTGTAGGTTGTTTAACTGTTAAGGTATAAGGTTATGAAAATACATAAATCAAAAAACTACAAACACAGATGGGCAGAGCGTACATCATTTTTTCAAAGCGCACCCAGGGTGAAGTAACTATCAGTCCTCTGGATCAGCTGCAGCTCTCACAATACAAAACAATTCTTTTATGTTGTTTTTCTCCTCTTTGGATCCTTTTTTTCTTCGGTCAGGAAACAGGAGGTGAGGTTTTAGTAATCGCCCCCCATGCTCGTGTTTCGTGATGTGGATGATGGGAGTTGTTGTCCACCAGTCGTTTAAACAAAAACTAAATATTACTCTATTATTATACGACAGCCGACAACTTTAATTACATTTGACAGACGGTTAAAACGTACAAGCACACCATTTTTCGACTGAAAATTTATGTTTTTGTAGGTAGGCTTGATTACATGATTATTTAAAAAAAAAAAAATCACTTAAAAAAAAAAAAAAACACAGCCGCTTATCATCTTTCACTCCAAGATGCAAAGTTGACTGCTCTGGATTTGCCGCAGAACCTCACTTACATAGTAAACCCAGCCCAGCACGTCCTTGATGCCCGCCCACTGCTCTATTATTGGTTCCCGGTCAACTCGCCCCAACGCCTGCTCGCTCCACCACCTCCTCAACCAGGACGCTCCTGAGCCAGCACACACCGCCACCTGCCCGCTCCACGCCGAACTCGCCCCACATGCTGCCCGCCCCTACTGACATCCAGGCAGCTAGTACTCAAGCACAGCCCCCCTCGTGCGTGGCCGAAGTGGGACAGTTAATAGCAGCTTTACCGGTCAAGAGTCTGGCTTGTAGCCGCCTTCCTCCCACTGGCTGGCGCACGGCAGCAGCAGCCGGGAGGAAGGTGTACAGCAACTGTTATCAGAATGTGTAAACTCCTCCTAGAAAACCTACCAATATATCGCTATTTGTGGGTGGAGAAGCTTGTCATGCATCAAAATGATCCGACCGATGTTGGTGTAAGTCAAAGTTGGCCTCAGAGTGGAGTAGTTGGTGAATAAGGAGGAAGTGCTTCATGTTCAGGTGTGTGTGTGTGTGTGTGTGTGTGTGTGTGTGTGTGTGTGTGTGTGTGTGTGTGTGTGTTTGCCCTTGGGGGGTCATCATGAGATGGTGGTCGGATCAATCTGTGCCCGACGCGTTCGCAGCAATGCACATCACTTAACTAAGCCCTGCAATGTTGACACCACAAACGCACTCCCCGTCATCACCATTTCCGTATGCCATTAGTTGCATATCAACAGTTGCACATCCTTTTATTCTGTCTCTCTCTAATCGGTTTATACACAGCTGACCAGTCACTGATTCCCATCATGCCGGTGAACTCTGTCACATCCTGTTCAGTATGGCCTGTCCAGTCCGTGGAAATATAGACCGCTGCCCTGGATGCTCTCTCCAGCATTGATTCTCCAGCCATTTTAGCAGCAGCAGCTCTGCTCTACTGCTGAATCGGAGTTCACCAGCTGCTCATTTTTGCTGTGGTCCAGGACTTTGAAGGTCTCAGCTGTAACCAGGAAATCCAGGCATAGGGGGAAGGATGAGGCCCTGGGTCCGCTCCAACAGGTCCAGATCGGTCCAGGTAAGACTTAGTTTGGTGCTTCATTTTTTTCCTGAATTAACCCTCTGCTGTATAAGTTGATAGATTCTCCGTAGCCTATCGCTCCAGACAGCCAACCATTCAAGGGTTCTTTGGTTGATATTGACAGGGGCATGGTCCCCCCTGGTCCCTGCCACTGGATAGTCTTAACACAATTTTATAACTTGTTTTTCTATGTCATATTTTACATATAGTAGATGTTTAAGAATAATTGTGTGCTGTATATTATTAACAAATATTAACAAAATACAGCAAAGTAGGACAGATCACGCTGTCAAGGTGCGTTCAGACCAAACGTGAAGGGGCGTGCAGAGTGATTACATTTTAAATTGATGTGCCACCCCAAGATTTTCAGTGGCCCCCATGTGGCCCTCCTGTGAAAAATTTCTGGAGGTGCCCCTGGATATTGACCAGGTGGGTGGTGACCAGATTAGGTGAGGGTGGGCACAAGCTTATGACATGTCTGTGGTTTGTGCGGCATCACCACACTCACAGGATCGGTTGGTCTTAAGGCCAAGGTCTAAAGGTTGTTCTGGCAACTGTTAAGGGTAGACCACTCGCGTCTTGGGAGCAGTGTCCCATTGGCAAGTTCCTCTTTGGGGTCTTGCACTGATAAGTGGAGTTCTGAGTTCTGAAAACTTGCACTGGTCTACTCAGAAAGTACTTGGGGGTAGTTCCTCTGCAGTAGCAAAAGTCTCCCTTGATTTTAGTCTGCTTGGTGCTGGGACATGGCGATGTAATGGGTACCTTGTGTCTGAAGTGTGTTTACTCTTTTTGACTTTTGGTATTGTATGGTGTCAGATCTTCGGGGGTAAAATTCACAATACTCTGCTGGTGTGTAACACACAACCAGGGCACTGCTGAAAATGGCTCCATGGATCCATTCATCTTCCACTGCCTATCCGAGAGTCCGGGTCACGGTGGCATCAGTCTAAGCAGAGAAGTCAAACTGTTACTCAGTTCACATAGCACCAGGATCCCCATGATCCCTCCTGCAGGTGGTGAGCTCACTGGAGGTCCGACCCATGTGGCTTGCTTGGGCTGAGCCTGGCCAGGTCCTATGGACACCAACCCAGTTGCCAGGTACTTGCCCTCAAGCCCCAGTAACCTGGAAATAGGTGGGCTACACTGGATCCTTGTATTAACTTCTTCATGGTGATCAACTGGACCGCTCTTGGTCTGGCCCTTCACCCAGGAACAGTTTGCCTTAGGAGGTCCCACCAGGAGTAAACTGTCCCTGACAACATAGCTCCTGGGGTCATTAGGACACGCAAACTCATCCACCTCCATGATGATCCATGGAGTGGTATTTTTACCTAATAAAATAAAGGATCTACAAGATCGTTTTACTTGTCAGTATGTATTTTTTCTTGTCAGGTTTTTTTTTGTTGTTGTTGTAAATGTGTTACTTTTGCCAGTAAATTTGTAAGTTCTTTTCTCATAATTTTGACTTTTTTCCGCATAAAATGTGCATTTTTTTCCCATTATATTTCAAGCATGTTTTCATTATATACAGTGGGGCAAAAAAGTATTTAGTCAGCCACCAATTGTGCAAGTTCTCCCACTTAAAAGATGAGAGAGGTCTCCAATTTTCATCATAGGTATACCTCAACTATGAGAGACAAAATGAGAAAAAAAAAATCCAGAAAATCACATTGAAGGATTTTTAATGAATTAATTGGTAAATTCCTTGGTAAAAATAAGTATTTGGTCACCTACAAACAAGCAAAATTTCTGGCTCTCACAGACCTGTAACTTCTTCTTTAAGAGGCTCCTCTGTCCTCCACTCGTTACCTGTATTAATGGCACCTGTTTGAACTCGTTATCAGTATAAAAGACACCTGTCCACAACCTGAAACAGTCAGACTCCAAACTCCACTATGGCCAAGACCAAAGAGCTGTCAAAGGACACCAGAAACAAAATTGTAGACCTGCACCGGGCTGGGAAGACTGAATCTGCAATAGGTAAGTAGCTTGGTGTGAAGAAATAAACTGTGGGAGCAATTATTAGAAAATGGAAGACATACAAGACCACTGATAATCTCCCTCGATCTGGGGCTCCACGCAAGATCTCACCCCGTGGGATCAAAATTATCACGAGAATGGTGAGCAAAAATCCCAGAACCACACGGGGGGACCTAGTGAATGACCTGCAGAGAGCTGGGACCAAAGTAACAAAGGCTACCATCAGTAACACACTACGCCGCCAGGTCTGGTTCTTCCTTTTCCTGTCAAAAGTCACAGGGAATGACTGGAACCACATTTTCCAGAACGTAGGACTCCCACAGAGATGTGTCCACAGGTGTAATGCTTACTGCTAATCCCTCGTATGGGAATGGCCTTTCATTTAACCCTGCTTGTTTATTATTCCATAATGAATGTTCTGATGAAGGTCTCAGACTGAAAGCTGAGCAAAGGTGAAATCTGCACTGTCTAAACGTGTGGATATCCTTGGTTGCACTTGAACTTCAGTGATTATCCAGCACCTTGGAAAGTTTGAGCTGAGGGAGCAGCACTTTACTTCTACACGCTTTACTCCACAATGGAGTCACAATATTAAACCTATTGTTATTTACAGGAATTTTTGTTTGCTTTTGTTGGAAAAAATGTGATCACAAAGGTGTCTCATTTCCACCCTGACAAGTTGTTAGATTTTTAATAATTTTGGCCATGGGTGGATATTTCATTTTACTGTTGGGGGGGCAATAAGCAGAACATTTTCTCAAGAGTAAAGAATGAGGGCGACACTATAGGTGTGATTGTAGTCAGGATCCTATGCAAGATGGTGTTTAGGGGCTCCTATATTTGTAATGGAGAAGAGTTCAATCCCTTAAAAACCAAAACAGAAAAGCTTGAGCCATTATCTAGATGACCAAAGAAAATTTAATCAATTACACAAAATAAAAATTAAACCAGCATCCATATGAATGTTGCAAATTTAGAATAATAATGCATCGGTTTTATATAGCGCTTTATCATATATACTCAAAGACGCTTTACAATTAGGTACATTATTCATTCACTCCAGACAGACAATGGTAGTGGCGAGCTACTTCTGCAGCCACAGCTGCCCTGGGGCAGGCTGACGGAAACGTGGCAGCCAATCTGCGCCAACGGCCTTTCCGGCCACCACCGAACATTTTTTTTTTTTATACATTTATACACATTCATACCCAGTGTTATGGGCACTGGAGGCAATGCGGGTGAAGTGTCTTGCCCAGGGACACAACGGCAGGATATCTGGGGAGAGCGGGATTCGAACCGCCAACCATCGGGTTATTAGACGACCTGCTCTACCTCCTGAGCCACTGCCGCCCCAAAGAAGAAAGTCTCAAGTTTACAGGAAAAAATAGCAGATTTATGATAAAACAGTAGTGAATTTGTGAAGAAAACTAGCAAATTCATGAGGAAAAAGCTAAATTTACAAGAAAAAAAGTTGCAAATTTATCAGAAAAAAGTTGCTAATTTATGAAGAAAAGCTGCAGATTTATATAAAAAAACTGCAAATTTACAAGTAAAAAACCCTCCAAATTTATGAGAAAAAAGTTTTAAATATGAAAGTTACAGATTTACAAGAAAAAAAAGAAGCAAATTTACAAGAAAACATTTGCAGATTTAAAATTGGTTTTATTCTGTTATGTAGCATAATATAAAAAGGTTTATGAGGAACTGGGGGGAACGATTTTCTTTTTTTTTTTTCAGCCTCCCCGATATATGACTATGACTTTAGTGACAAAAGTGGCTGTCAAACCAAAACTTCTGTGCATTTCAGTAGATGATAGACTAAATGACTAAGGCTCGCCTTTCGTGTTTTGTTGCAGCCTCTGTGTGTTACCACTTCAGTGAAGGTGTTTTTTTAGATTTGTATTCATTGTGAACAATTCTGACTTGGCCTTTGTTTTGTCTGTTTGCAGTTGCTTCCTTAACTTTGAGCTCTTTGAAGCACTGTAGGCCAGAAATAAAAAGAAATCAAATTAAATTTGCATAGATTATCTGCAGTTTGTTGCTCTCAGGGCATAAAACACACATTTCAGTTTATGTAAAACTGAATAATTTATAGGTGACACAGTGTTGTGCACTTGTATCCTTGAAATGCAAAATGCAGCAGTGATGAGGCATTAATGATTGAAACAACTAACTTGCTCTTTAATTCCTCCTTTAAACTGTCAGTAAGTGTAACTATAATTGTCTTTAGATAGTTCATTAATCTAATTAAAGCAGATGAGGCAGATTATTAGACATCAGTGTGTGTGTGTGGGGGGGGGGGGGTCCATACCCCCCAAAGAGAGAATTGTCCCCCATATATTGCATGACTGAATAAAATGCATTTGAAGCACCAATGTTAAGCAGAAATGCCAGATTTTTTTTCTTGTAAAGTGGCAACTTTTCTTGTAAAATGTTAACTTTGTTCTTGTGAATTTGCAACTTTTTGTCCTCATAAATGTGCAACGTTTTTCTCATAAATTTGCAACTTTTTTGTTGTAGCTTTTCACTTTCTTTCACATAAATTTGCAGCTTTTTCTCATATTTGCAACTTTTTTCCTCAAATTTTGGACATTTTTCCTCATAAATTTGCATGTTTTTTCTTGTAACTGCAACTTGTAGTGGCTGTTTAACTCATAAATTTGCAACTTTTTTCTTGTAACTTTACAACTTCTATCACAAATTTGTGGCTTTTTCCTAATAAATTTGCAACTTTTTTCCTCATAAATTTGCAACATTTTCTTGTAAATTTGCAACCTTTTCCTCATATTTGCAAGTTTTTCCTCATAAATTTGCAACTTTTTTCCTTGTTACTTTGCAGCTTCTGTCACATAAGTGTATTGCTTTTTTCTCATAAATTTGCAACTTTTTCCATCATATTTTCAACATTCTTCTCAGCAGAGCCTGGCTGTAGTGAATTGTGGAATTGAAGCATATAGCAGTGTCTTCCAAATTTAGACCAAAGATAAACAAGTTTATCCTCATTTGACAGAGGATGGAAACAGGACAGACTCACTGACCCATGATAGCGTTTAATAGTCGTTAGTTTGTTTTTGGGTCAGTCGGTCAGTAATGGCCAGCAGGATCTCACAAGTCTAAGTGTTGTGTAACGACACAGTTGTGAATTTTGCACTTTATGGAACACTGTAGCTGATGCAGGGCAGATATTCCCACGACTTTAAAGAACAATATGTACAGCAGCCATTGATTTGAACCACCAGGTGGCAGTAATGATGATGATATCGTTTTCCAGGAAATCTTTGCTCAAGAAATATTAGATTTTACCGTTTGTCAGTTGATTTTGATTATTTTAGAGGACACGTGTAGCTAGCTTGTATTTAATTTCCAGCATATTAACACACTGAGAAAAAAAAAACTTCACAAATTTGTTAAAGTAACAAATTTACAGAGAAAATAGTTGCAAAAGTACAAGAAAAAAGTTGCAGCTTTATGATAAAACAAAGCTACAAATTTACCAGAAAAAAGCCAGCAAATTTATGAGTAAAAATGGGTAAAACTCTGTGAAAAGGTTCACAAATGCATCACTAAAAGTCACAAAGTTATAAGAAGTATTAGATTTATTAGAGAAAAGTCACAAATGTGTGATGAAAAAAAATCACAAATGTTAGAAAAAAGTGTAAATCTACATGAAAAATGCCACAAGTTTATGAGAAAAATTGAAAAGTTATGAGGAGAAAAGTGTACAAGGCATCTTAAGGTAAGATTGTGGCACACATATTTGAGATGCTTAGACTGCATATGTATATTGTGGTACCAGAAGGAACAATAAGTCTGGACCTCCTGGGGATAACAGCAGGAGGTGGAGGTGCCTTTAGAAATGACTCTGAAAAGACTTCCTGACCTCCAGGGGTTAGGTGGAGGAAGAAGAGACCTGGGGGAGACGTATTGTCTATGGGGGGTTGAATGACAGTGTGATTCTGTACTTTGATGTCCCGGGTATAAAAAGGGGAGATTTGAGAAGTTGGTCCTCTTTTCTGTTTGAGAGGACATTGGAGACGTGTGACGTTCAATAAACCTGAATTGAGAAATAAATTCAGCCTCTTCATTTCATGTTCTCCACAAGATAAGCCTTTATTAGTCCCACAATGGGGAAATTCCAGGATTGCAACAGCACAGGGATAGCAACACTCAGAGCAACAATCAGAAGGCAAGAAAAAACAAGAACAGCTAGTATACATATGTACATATTGATATATACGTATATATATATATATATATATAGAGAGAGAGAGAGAGATTTAAAAAATCCCTTTATTGCACAATTCAAAAATGTAAGAGCACCAATATCATTCCACCAAGTGTCTCACATTTCAAAAGTGCAAACATAACTCATCCCCCTCTCCCACAGAACACAAAATATTCCCTACAGTCCATCTATTGGTGAATACCTCCAAATTGTCCACCATTTTAAAGTAAGAGTATTCCACCTGGAGTCTGACTTTTAACAAGGCCTTGAAAACAAACACAGGATCCATGAGAGAGAGAGAGAGAGAGAGAGAGAGAGACTTTGACTTTTGCTTTATTGTACATTTCCAAATTGCACAAAGACCAATATCAGTGTTCCAAGTGTGTCACATCTCAAAAGTGCAAACATAACTCATCCCCCTGACCCACTGAACACAAAACATTCCCTACAGCCCATCTATTGATGAACGCCTCCAGATTGTCCACCATTTGATAGTAAGAGAACTCTACCCGGAGTCTGACTGTCAACAAGACCTTGAAAGCGGACACAGGATCCACATTGCCAGCATTGCTTGCCCAATTTTTCCTCGTCAGCCAGATGGCAAGCTTAGCAGTCCCAGATAGGAAGTTCATCAAAGTGTGGGAAGCCTTCCTTGCCACTTTGTACTTCGGACCGTAAATGAACAGACCAAAAGAGAATCGTTCACCCAAAGCCCGAAACCACCCGCGCAAAATGTGAAAGAGTCCAGATAAACGCAAACAATGGACAAACAAATGGTCGAGGGTCTCAACTTGGGAACAAAACAAACATTCCCCCCCCACAGTCGGTTCAAGGTGTGCCCTGTATTTATTTGTGGCTATTGCCCCATGCACAATCCTCCACTGGAGATCTGCTGTGCGTTTCTCAATCGGTTGCTTGTACAGGCACCGCCAGCTGCCTTTTGGGGAGACCCCTGGCCCCAAACAACCCGCCCACCTCGACTCCGTGACATCCTTCAGAGAGCGCAGATTCAGAACCTTCACACAGATGTGATACACCGCCCTCGTCCCGACAAACTGGAACTTGCCCAGGCGAGGAATCCTGAAGGTCAGTAGGTGATCCTCTCCTCCCTGCCACTCCCCCACATCCGGAGTTATGGAAATTGCTGGAAAGGTGGACGCAGTGTCGTCATTCCATTGATTGGAAAGAGTGCGGTTAGTCGCAAACGCCCGAAGCGGCTGCGGCAGGGCGGTGCACACATCCTCCACCACCCTTTGCAGCAGTCTGACAGATGTAATTTTTGCACTCCGCCTCAGTGTCTCCATCGATGTGGTCGACATCCTCATAAGATGACCCAGCTTGGTACAGCGTGCCTCCCGCAAACAACTCCGCAGACTGGCAGACTGCAGCACCTCCGCTGCGATGAATCGATTGAAAAACAGTGGTTCTTCGAACAGCCACATGCCTGGCTCCTCGTCACGGAAGCGGCCCACGCTGAAGACTCGCCATGCATGCAAAACGGACGTGTAAAAAGCAGATAGTCCAGTAAGGTCCACCTCCCCAGGTGTCACGAGGAAGAGCTGCGTATCATAGCCCAAGCGACCAACTCTCCTCAGAAGCAGCTTAGCAGTGTCCATCCAGCAGGGTCCGCATCCGTAAAGGAGTCGTTGTGCAGTTCGAATCCTGAAGCTGGCGATCTTGGAATGTATGTCCACCAGGCCCTGTCCCCCCTCGGCCAAAGGCAGGTAGAGAACTGGCGCGCGGACCCAGTGGCGACCAGACCAAAAGAAGTCCACGATTGTCTTCTGAATGTCCTCCACGAGGCTCCTTGGCGGTGTCAAAGCCACCAGCCTATGCCAGAGAGCCGAGGCAACCAGATTATTCGCGACCAGAACCCTGCCCCTATATGACAGCTGTGGTAGCAACCATTTCCATTTAGCAATGCGGGCACACACCTTGTCCTTAACACCCTCCCAGTTCTTTCGTTCAAAGGCCTCCGTACCCAGAAAAAACCCCAACACTTTGAGACCAGCCGTCCCCCACTGAAGGCCGCCGGGCAGGCGAGGGATGGCTTGACGTGGCCAGTGGCCCACCAATAGACCCTCACTCTTGGCCCAATTAACCCGTGCAGAAGATGCCCTTTCATAAACTGTCAAAGTGTCCACCAGACGCTGCACATCCCCGTTGGTGGTGATGAAAACCTCAACATCATCCGCATAAGCAGACAAGACAATCGGGCGGCCACAGCTTGATGGCCCAGGCAGAACCAGACCACCCAGCCGAGCGCGCAACCTGCACAGCAAAGGCTCAATAGCCAAGCTGTACAGCTGACCCGAGAGTGGACATCCCTGGCGTATTCCCCGGTGTACAGGGATTGGCCGACTCAGTCCCGCCCCCACCTTCACCAAACACTCAGCTCCAGTGTATAGCAGATTGACCCACCTCAAGAACATATTTCCAAAACCAAACCCCCTCAGGGTAGAAAACAAATAGGAATGGTCAACCCTGTCAAAGGCCTTTTCCTGGTCCAAAGACACAATTCCAAACTGTAAGTCATGACATTTACTGAGCTGGAGAACGTCACGTATGAGGAAAACATTGTCCATAATGTTCCGGTCAGGAATACAATATGTTTGATCCCTATCCACAATCAAACCCAAGACAGTGTTCAGTCTGTTTGCCAGTGCCCTGGAAAGCACCTTGTAGTCCGTGCAAAGAAGAGCCACAGGCCTCCAGTTTTTCAGCAGGGCCAAGTCTCCCTGCTTTGGCAACAGAGACAGCACTGCACGGCGACATGAGACAGGTAACGTTCCTTCCGTGTAACATGCCATCAGAACGTTGTAGAAGTCTGGTCCAACCACATTCCAAAAATGCTTAAAAAATTCCAACGAAAGGCCATCCAGTCCAGGCGCGCGTCCCAGCGCCAGCTGATTCACAGCCACAGTCAACTCATCCAATGTCAGGGCACAGTCCAGAGCGGCCCTGTCGTCCTGGCCGAGCACCGGAAGGGCCTCGAAGAGCTGATTTTGAGATTCTTTGCAACACGTCCCCGCAGCAAACAGGGCCCCATAGTAATCCACTGCATGGCGGCGCATCTCGGACGGGTCCATAGTCAGGCGACCATCTGGGAGTGTCAAGCAAGCCATCAGCTTCTTTGTCGCAGTAGACTTTTCCAAATTGAAGAAGAAGGACGTTGGTGCATCCATGTCCTGCAGGCGAGTGAAGCGCGACCTCACTAGCGCCCCCTCCACTCTGCCCTGCAAGAATGTGCGCAGGGCCGATCTCTTCTCCTGCAGCAAAGGACCAGCGGTAGACTCCCGACCCGTAACCAAGCTGGCCTCCAGCCTCTTGACAGCGTCCTCCAGTTCACTGACCTTGGCGTTAATAATGGCAGTTGAGTACGCAGCGTACCTTTGACAAAAAAGGCGAATTTGCACTTTGCCAACGTCCCACCACTGGTCGAGGGAACCAAAACGAGCTTTCGTGGTCCTCCAGTGTTCCCAGAAGCACACAAAATACTGACAAAAGGCATTGTCCTGTAGGAGCTTGTTGTTGAAGTGCCAATATGACTTTGCCCGTTTCCCTGGTGAGTTCAGTAACACCGCAGTAGCCAGGTGATGATCCGTGAACCCGATGGGACTTATGTTACTGTGAAGGAGGCCGGGGCTACAGGTTCTAGAAACATATATCCTGTCTAATCTAGCAGCACTGACAACCCCATTTCCAAGGTCGCCATCCTCCTCCCCCGAGAGAGAGAGAGAGAGAGAGAGAGAGAGAGAGAGAGAGAGAGAGAGAGAGAGAGAGAGAGAGAGATTTGATTTTTCAACACACCTTTATTGTCACGAATTCAACAGAAAAACACAACAACTAAAACAACTAAAAGAAGCAATGGAAAAGAAAAATGTCTCACTGACAAGAAATCAAAGACACAAGTAACCAAACAAGGAAAACTAAAACAAAAAACTTGCTTCTTACATCAGGATTATACCATAGGTAATTTTCCCCTCCTTAACACAACACAGGATGTGCTTAAAGCACCACATAGCCTCAAAGGTTTCAACATTCTGCATCAGATGATAGTAATTGTAATCAATCATTATTCGAGCCTTAATCATGCCAACTAGCATGTGTTTTACATTACAATCCAGTATTTGTTCAATTTTCCTTTTCCTACTAACATAAATAGCCATTTTAGCCTGACTCAGGATGAAATTTAAAAGTTCACTCTTTTTCTTAGTTCTCTGCCTATATGGAAAACCCAAGATAAAAATCTGCAGGGAAAAGACTTCTCCAAACAGATAAAACAGTTTCCCCAAAAAAACAAACAACAAATGCAGTCTGTTACAGTCCAGAAAACAATGAAACACAGTCTCTTTCTGAGGACAAAAAGGACAAACCTCAACAACATTTGGGTTTAAAATGGAGATAAAAGCATTTACAGCCACAGCACCATGTAAAACTCGCCATTGTAGGTCTCCAACCTTCTTAGTTAATGGTGGTTTATAGAGTGCTCTCCAGGCAGGCCTCACCTCTGAACCCAAGCCCAAGTGTTTCCTCCATGGTGTATCAGCTCGACCTTTTAACTTATTTACATTTAAAACTTTCACCAAGAGTCCATACATTTTTTTACCCGGAGAGTCACAAATGTTAATGTGTTCAGAGTTTAAAAACACACCAGTGCCCTCTTTAAAATCAGGAGATAAAACACTAAAAGGAAAAGGATCATCAGAAGTTCGCACAGAGTTTTTGCAGTGTAAAACAATAGCAGAGTGTTCTTCTGCAGACAGGCAGTCTCTCCAATCTTTCAGCAAATTCACTATAGTTCTGACTGAAGAAACGCCAAGAGCAGAGCACAGGGCAACAGCATTGTCCAAGTTAGGACCACATAAATTTACCAAGTGTCCCAGCGTTGTGACCTTTGCGGAAATGAACTTTTTTAAAACAGAAGGTCCTAAAGCATTGCCCACATCAAAACGGGTCCCGAACACAAGTGGTTCCTTTAAAAGCCAGAAAGGTGACAAGGAAGCCTGGGGAGAGTTCTTTTTAAAAAGTCCCCAGATTTTAAAAGCACTTTGGTAAAACTGGGGAAGTTCTGGGAGTTTTTGGCTCCTTAAGTCCATTAAAAACAGCAACTCCTCTAGTCCAAGCCCTCCACAGCGAGCCAGGACAGCCCTGGCAATAGGTCTCCACACAAGGTCCAGGGGGCCACTCAGCAGTCGCTGAATGAACTGCAGGCGGAAGACAGCCCCCCTGCTGGCCAGATGGATGAGCCCTTGACCACCTTCTTCCCTCGGTAAAAACAGGATGCTCTGTGGAACCCAGTGAAGACGGTCCCAGAAAAAGTCCACGACTATAGACTGCACTCTGGCCAGCAAATTGGGTGGAGGGTCCAGACAAGACAGTCGATGCCACAGCATCGAAGCAATCAAATTGTTGATGATTAAAACATGACCTCTGAAGGACAAGTTTGGCAGAATCCATTTCCATTTTTTTAGTCTTCCTTCAACTTTTTCTAAAAAACACTCCCAATTTTTCCCAGTAAAAGTCTGATTCCCTAAGAACACACCAAGATATTTAAAACCACCTTGTGTCCACGAGAGGCCACCAGGTAGGGCAATTTTTTGTGGTCTCCCCCCCACCACAACAGCTTCACTCTTACCCCAATTCACTCTCGCTGAGGAGCATTCACCAAAAAGATTGACAGTTCTTAAAAGGTAGTCTACATCATTTTGATTTCTTGTAAAAACAACAACGTCATCAGCATAGGCAGACACTTTAAAAACAGAGTCAGAGTTGGGGACTTTAAAACCAGTGAGGCCTTGCCTTAGTTTACAAAGGAGGGGCTCAATGGCAAGAGAGTACAGCATACCTGAGAGGGGGCAGCCCTGTCGGACACCCCTCTCAACTTTGAAAGGGGCACTCAAACCACCATTAATCTTAAGAATACTCTCAATGTCTCTATACAAAGCCTGGATCATGGCGATGAACCCTGAGCTGAAACCAAAGGCCTCTAATGTCTGCCAAAGGTATGGATGTTCAACTCGGTCAAACGCCTTTTCTTGGTCTATTGAAATAAGACCAAGTTCTTTGACCAATGAGCTGGAGAGGTCCAAAACATCACGAATTAAAAAAATGTTGTCTGTAACCAACCTACCAGGTACACAGTAGGTCTGGTCTACATGGATGACCTGCTCCATCACCTTCCTCAGTCTGGTAGCCAACACTTTGGAGAGAATTTTGTAGTCAGTACAGAGGAGGGCCACCGGACGCCAGTTCTTAATGTCTTTCAAGTCGCCTTTTTTTGGAAGGAGGGTGAGGACTGCTCTCCTACAACTTAGGGGCAGGTGACCCTTCCGCAGACTGTCAGACAGTACTTCCAGCAAGTCCTCACAGATCTCAGACCAGAACGCCTTGTAGAACTCCGCTGGTAGGCCATCTATCCCTGGGGCTTTTCCACACTGAAGAGACTGGACAGCCACTGCCAGTTCTTGCAGAGTGATCCCGCTCTCCAGCTCTGCATTCACGCTAGCCATCACCTTTGGCAAGTCCGTCAAAAAATGACTCAGTGCATGTGGATTCTCAACAAATTCTTTCTTAAAGAGATCCTTGTAGAAAGCAACTGCAAAGCGATGGATCTCCGCAGACTCATGGATCGGCCGCCCGTCCTCGGAGCTAAGAGAGTGGATCATCCTCCTCTGACCATTCTTCCTCTCCAGACCAAAGAAAAAACGAGATGGAGCGTCCATTAGTGCGATGTTCTGGAACCTACTGCGTACCACAGTGCCCCTGGCAGCCACACCCAGTAGGTCAGTTAAAACAGACTTTTTGCCATTGAGGGCCTCAAAATGTCCTCTTTCTCCTGTGGAGCCTGCCAAAGACTGCAGCTCCACTACTTCTCTCTCCAGGTCCCTGACAGACCTGGCCAAGTCTCCAGAGACATTGCGAGTATACTGTAGGCACAGATTCTTTATTTGGCTCTTCCCTACATCCCACCACTGCTGCAAAGAACTAAAATTTGATTTTGTTAATTTAAAATTACTCCAAAAAAACATAAAAGCAGTTTTAAAACTGTTATCCGATAAAAGTGACGTGTTAAAATGCCAGTATGCACTACTGCACTTTATATTCTTGATAAAAACACAACACTGAACCAGGGAATGATCTGTGAAGCCAACAGGGACTATAAAAGCACTTTTAAAAATGCTAAAATGGTGCTTAAAACTGTAAACCCTATCCAGTCTAGCTAAGGACAGAATATTGTCCTTTCTATGGCTCCATGTGTATTGTCTAGCCTTGCCATGAAAATTTCTCCACACATCACACAGATCATGAGCTTCTATGAGACCTTTTAAAACTCTTTTGGATGCAGCATGTGGCTCTGGGTGATTCCTATCCATAAGAGGATTTTCTGTACAATTAAAATCACCCCCCACAAATAAAAAGTCATCATTACTGCAATTTTTGATCGTGTCATCTAAAATATTTAAAAAGGCCAATCTTTCTGTGCCTACGGTTGGAGCATACACATTTATAAAAACAACTTTCACATTCTCAAAAACAGCTCGAACTTTTAAAATGTGGCCTGCAATTATCTCATCAATGTCATAAGAAAGTGGAATAAAATCTCGAGAAAATAAAATACCCACCCCACCACTACTGCTGTTTTTATGACTAAGAATAATTTCACCCCGAAATTCCCTCCTCCAGTCAGCAGCATTGTCCTCAGAACTATGAGTCTCCTGAACAAACAGAACATTAATTTTCTTGCATTCTGCAAGAGTAAAAACACTCGCTCGCTTGGACATTTCTCTTGCCCCATTGATGTTGAGTGTGCCAAAATTAAAACTGCACATGCATATAAAAGGGTAAAACCAATACAAAAACAGAAAAGAAAGAATGAGCGATAAAAGACTAATCATCCTGGGCAATTTGGTTCTTAACTTTTAGCACAAGCTTTTTTAGTCTGTAGATCTCCTGATCAGTAAAACTTTCCTGCTCAAGCTCTCCCCTATTTTTCATGTAGGCCCGAGCAGAGCCAACAAAACGTTTTAGATCGGGGAAGAAATTTTCAACTTTAACCAGTCTGGATCCCTTAGTGTCCTGCAAAAACTTCTGTATTTTTGTGAAGGGGTAACCGCCTCCACTGGCCACATCATCACTGCTTTCACCATCACTCTCTATCTCAGACCCAGCATAAGAATCTGGCTGAGATAGTGAAACCTCAGAACTGTCTTTGACAACCCTTTTTACTTTGCTCCTCTGCTGTTTGGTTTCCAAGTTCTTCCGCTTGATGGAGATTTTACATAATTCTTCATCTAATTCCATGTCATCCTCGTCCTCCAACACTGACTCAGCCACCCTGGTAGCTGTCTCTTCCTGTCTTTCGCTCACCCTGTGCTGTGCTTTTATATTCATTTTTCTAGTCCCACCATCTACCTGGGCCTCATTTGGCTCATCTGTCTGATCCTCAGCGTGATCCCTCTCGGTAATCTCACCCTTGTCCACAATGTTGGTCTGTGCAGCAGCCCCGCGATGTGCTTTAACTTTCGCTGCTGTTTCATTTATGATCGACAGGCCGGCTGCGGAGGGCGGCAAAGCCGCCCCGCCGCCAGACGGCCCCGCGGCCTCGGCCAAAGCGCCCGACGGCGCAATAGCGCCGTCAGCCTCGGAGGGCAGCAAAGCCGCTCCGTCACCAGACGGCCCCGAGGCCGCACTAGCGGCCTCCCCCGAGTGATCACCCCCCACTCCCTGAGGGCATGATCGAATCAAGTGTCCCTCCATTCCGCAGCCGAAACACTTCATATTGTCGGAGGTGACGTGGATGGTGTAATCAAAGCCGTCAATCCGGTATTTAAATACGAGGTTGAGGCTTTCCTCGCTATTCTTTAAAATCATGAGCACCTGCCGCCTAAAAGACATGACATGCTTTAAACGCGGGGACTTACAACCGAGAGGGATGTGCTTAATGGGGGACAAAAGCTGCCCGTGTCTCGACAGCTCCTTCTCCAACAGCTCATTCTTTAAAAATGGTGGGACATTTGAGATGGTAATTCTCTTCGCGGGATTTACCAGAGACAGAACAGGAACCAGTGTGTCTTTAATCACAACCCCGCTCTCCACTACCTGGTTAACTTTTTCAATACTATCCAGGAAAATCACCACGGCACTATTCATTCTCGAAGCTGATCTAATGCTTTCATAACCGACCAGCTCCCCCACAGCCAGACTACATTCCTCCACCGAGCAGCTGACAGCCGGTGTCAGTTTGACAGCATGTCGGCGTGTCAGCTGCTCAAAACCGGAGCCTCGCTCCAAAACCATGCTGACCAGCAGAGGTGGCAGCAGAAACCCCCCTCCCAGAACGCCTACCCCACCCCAGCTACAGAAGACAACAAAAATTAAGATTATTTAGCAGAAAAAAAACCCTTTAACACAAAAAGACAGAGAAAAATTTGAGATAAATCACTCACGCTGTCACACGCTCTCAGCTCGCACTCACGACCACACCCACTCAGAGAGAGAGAGAGAGAGAGAGCGGAGCATTGTGGTTGGTGGATGTGCAGCAGAAAGTCTAAGCTCTCTCTCCGCGGATGCGGCGGGCCAGCTGGATGTCTTTGGGTATGATGGTGACCCTCTTGGCGTGGATGGCGCACAGGTTGGTGTCCTCGAAGAGACCCACCAGGTAGGCCTCGCTGGCCTCCTGCAGAGCCATGACGGCGGAGCTCTGGAAGCGCAGGTCGGTGTTGAAGTCCTGAGCGATCTCCCTCACCAGGCACTGGAAGGGCAGCTTACGGATGAGCAGCTCCGTGGATTTCTGGTAGCGACGGATCTCTCTCAGAGCCATGGTACCGGGCCTGTAACAGTGAGGCTTCTTCACTCCGCTGGTGGCCGGAGCGCTTTTTCCGAGCAGCCTTGGTGGCCAGCTGCCCTCTATTCTAAGGGCCTATAGGAAACAGATATCTAGGGACAATTTAGAACAGCCAATTAACCTAACATGCATGTTTTTGGCATGTGGGAGGAAACCGGAGAAATCCCGGAGTAAACCCACGCAACACGGGGAGAACATGCAAACTCCACACAGATCACTGTTGGTCGGGGGCTGGGATCGAACCCACGATCCCACGATCCCCACAATCCCCCGGCCAAGGGTAAACTGTGCTGCCGCAGTGCTAACCACTGCGCCACCGTGCAGCACCGTGTAGTACACAAACTAGGAATTTGTCTCAGTGCAATGCTGCAACATTAAACATGGAGTAGCACTAAAGATAAAAATAAAAAACTATGCATGCAATAAAATGTAGAATATGAATGAGTAATACTAATGTATGCAATTTTTAAATATATTAACAAGCAGCAGATATTGTGGAGTTCCACATAGTGAGTTGGTAGTGCAAAAGAAAACAGTGACAATTATCATGAGTCTGGTTGAGCTGCTGTACATAGTGCACGAGAGTCTAATAAGTCACTTAGTGTTCAGCAGTCTGATGGCAGAGAGGAAGAAGCTGTTCATGTAGCGGGAGGTTTTAGTCTGAATGGACCGAAGTCTTCTACCTGAGGGGAGGGGGGCAAACAGTGCGTGTCCAGGGTGTGAAGGGTCGGCTATGATCCGACCTGCACGCCTCCGGGTCCTGGAGATGTACAGGTCCTGGAGGGATGGGAGCTTGCAGCCGATCACCTTCTCAGCGGCGCGCACAACGCGCTGCAATCTTAGTCTGTCCCTGGTGGTGGCTCCTGCGTACCACACGGTGATGGAGGTGGTGAGGATGGACTTGATGATGGCCGTGTAGAACTGCACCAACATCTTGGTGGGTAGCTTGAGCTTCCTCAGCTGCCTCAGGAAGAACATCTCTGCTGGGCCTTTTTGATGAGGGAGCTGATGGTCGGCTCCCACTTGAGGTCCCGGGTGATGGTGGTGCCCAGGAAGCGGAAGGAATCCGCAGTGGTGATGGAAGAGTCTGTGAGGGTAAGGGGGGGCAGAGGGGCTGTAACTTTTCTGAAGTCCACGATCATCTCCACTGTCTTCAGAGCGTTCAGCTGCAGGTTGTTGTGGCTGCACCAGGACGCCAGCTGGGCCACCTCTCTCCTGTAGACGGACTTGTCGCCGTTGGAGATGAGCCCGATGAGGGTGGTGTCATCCGCAAACTTGATCAGCTTGACAGACTGGTGGCTGGAGGTGCAGGAGTTGGTGTACAGGGAGAAGAGCAGGGGGGAAAGTACACAGCCCTGGGGTGATCCGGTGCTGATGCTAACAGAGTCTGAGACAGTCTTTCCCAGCCGCACATGCTGCCTCCGGTCCGTCAGGAAGTCGGTGATCCACCTGCAGAGGGACTCAGGCACGTTGAGCAGGGACAGCTTGTCCTGAAGCAGAGCGGGGCGGATGGTATTGAATGCAGAGCTGAAGTCCACAAACAGGATCCTGGCGTAGGTTCCCGGGGAGTCCAGGTGCTGCAGGATGGAGTGGAGGGCCAGGTTGACTGCATCGTCCACAGACCTGTTGGCTCTGTAGGCAAACTGCAGCGGGTCCAGGAGGGGAGTGGTGATGGTCTTGAGGTGGGGCAGGACCAGGCGCTCAAAGGACTTCATGACTACAGAGGTGAGCGCTACAGGTCTGTAGTCGTTAAGTCCAGTGATCCGTGGCTTCTTGGGGACAGGGACGATGGTAGAGGTTTTGAGGCAGGCCGGCACGTGGCATGACTTCAGGGAGGTGTTAAAAATGTCTGTGAAGACAGGAGTCACCTCCTCCGCAGTGTCTCAGGGTGGAGGGAGACACGCCGTCCGGACTGGGGGCCTTGCGCGGGTTCAGTCTGGAGAACTGTCTGTGCACGTCCTGCTCACTGATGGCAAGGGCAGGGGGGGAGGAGGGGGGGCGCCTTTGATGAAGTGGGGACCATGGAGGCAGCGGCGTTGGGGGGAGGGGGGGAGTTGGACACAGCTGACGAGGTGTCAAAACGGGCATAGTGTTGGGACAGTCTTTGACAAAGGGCTTTGTCATCCTGTCCCTTAGAAGCCTGAGGCCGATAGTTGGTGATTTGCCTCAGTCCTCTCCACACAGAAGCAGAGTCGTTAGCAGTGAACTGTTGCTGGAGTCTCTCAGAATACACAGATTTAGCTCTCCTCAGCTCTCTGCTAAACCGGTATTTGACCTCCCTGTAGCAGTCCCTGTCTCCACTTTTCAACGCTGCCTCCTTCTCCTTCCTGATCTGTCTAAGCTTAGCTGTGAACCAGGGTTTGTCATTGGAGTAACTCACCCTGGTGCGCGATGGAAGAATGCTCTCCTCACAAAAGTGGATATATGAGGTCACAGTGTCCGTGTACTCATCCAGATCATGCGTGGCTCCTTTAAACATGCCCCAGTCAGTTATTTCCAAGCACGTGCTCAGCTTCTCCCCAGCTTCACTGGTCCATTTCCTCGTAGTGCTCACAACAGGTTTTGTGAGCTTCAGTCTCTGTCTGTATGTGGGAATCAGGTGGACCATCACGTATCAGATAGTCCGAGTGCAGCGCAGGGAACAGCGCGATACGCGTCCTTAACTGTAGTGTAACAGTGATCCAGCGTGTTCTCTCCTCTGGTGGGGCATTTAATAAACTGTTTGTATCGGGGGAGATCGTGGCTCAGGTTGCTCTGGTTAAAGTCGCCAACCACAATAACCAGAGAGTCCGGAAAAGTTCGCTCCGCTTGCTGAATGTGATCTGCGAGCGCGCGCTGAGCCTCGCGCATGTCTGCGTCGGGGCGGGAAGTAAACAGCGGCCAGGATGAATGAAGCAAACTCACGCAGGGAATAAAATGGCTTGCAGTTGATGAATAAATATTCCAGAGCGGGAGAACGGTGTTGGGAGATCACAGTTACATCGGAGCACCAGCTGCTGTTGATGTAGAAGCAGACTCCTCCGCCTGTGGTCTTGCCAGAGAGCCCCGAGTCTCGATCAGCACGAAACAGCTGAAATCCCTCGAGGAGGAGCGCGCTGTCCGGTGTCCTTTCCTTGAGCCAGGTCTCAGTAAAGCAGAGGGCACACGAGGTGGAGAGGTCCTTAAATCGCATCAGCAGTCTCAATTCATCTACCTTGTTATAAAGAGAATTGACATTAGACAGAAATATCCCAGGCAAAGCCGTGCGCGTGTCTCTCCTGCGAAGCCACACGAGGGCGCCCGCTCGTCTTCCTCTCTTTCGCCGTCTCACTTTTTGGGCTAAAAAGTGAACCAGATCGGCGGCAGGAGCCAAAAAAACTGGGAGTAGGCCCGTGGGAGTGAAAGTCCTGATATTTAGTAGCTCTTCACGGGTGTAAGAGCAGGCAGACACAATTGACGAACAAAAACAAACAAAGAAAAGCGCAGCGAAGCACCATGGCGACCACTGTGGGTGCCGTCTTGGATCAACCATCATTATTACATCATTATTATTATAGCATTATTACATTATTTATTATCCTCATAGCTTTTTTTGTAATGTGCATATTGGCTGTAGGTTGGTCTTTTTTTTTTTTTTTTTTTGTTACTTATTTGTACCCGTAGGTAGACTTGGTTTGCAGTCTGGTGACAAGCCACCGGCTGCTGGTCGCTGCGTGCGCAAGCGCCCTAAACCTACATGTTTTTGGTATGCTGGAGGAAACCGGAGAAATCCCGGAGTAAACCCACGCAACACGGGGAGAACATGCAAACTCCACACAGCTCACTGTTGGTCGGGGGCTGGGATTGAACCCACGACCTCATGATCCCCGCGATCCCCCGGCCAAGGGTAAAACTGTGCTGCCACAGTGCTAAACCACTGCGCCACCGTGCAGCCACCGTACAGAGACTCTTGCCTAATCTTGTCTGTCAACCTCTCCATCACCATAGTACACAAGAAGACACTCAACAAAAAGTAGAGTTATCTCATGGTATCAGTTACTCAAAATATCTTGTCTTGTAGGTGTTTCCCCAGACTTCTACACAGTAGTTAAGATATGGTAGAAACAGTGAATTGTACAATAAGAATAATGATTTATAGTCCAAGATGTCTTGTCTTCCCCAGTATCCCTATACATTTGGCCAACTTGGCCCGGATGTGACTGATGTGAGGTTTCCAGCAGATTTTATTGTCTAGCATCACCCCCAGAAACTTATTTTCCCGTACTATTTCAATTCTAGTATCATCTGTCATTACTGTTATTTCATGATTGATCATTTCCAAACAACATAATCTTTTTTTTTTTCAGATTTAGAGATAATTTATTTTTGTTGAACCGCTGCGTTAACCTTTTAATTTCTGTTGTGACCACCTCTAAAACCTGCTGAAAATTCTCACCAGTGCAAAGGATATTTGTGTCATCCGCAAACAAAATAAATTTCAGAATTTTTGATACTTGCCATATGTCATTTATATATAAGATAAAGAGTTTGGGTCCCAAAACTGACCCCTGAGGCACACCACAAATGATGTCCATGAATGGTGATTTGTGCTCACCTATTTTGAGTAACTGATACCATGAGATAACTCTACTTTTTGTTGAGTGTCTTCTTGTGTACTATGGTGATGGAGAGGTTGACAGACAAGATTAGGCAAGAGTCTCTGTACACTATGGTGTTTGCAGATGACCCTGTGATCTGTAGTGAGAGTAGGGAGCAGGTGGAAGAAAACCTGGAGAAGTGGAAGAACGTACTGGAGAGAAGAGGATTGAAAGTCACTAGAAACAAAACAGAATACATGTGTGTGAATGAGAGAGAGACAGGTGTAACACAATGATGCAAGGAGTAGAGATAGCAAAGGTGGATGAGTTTAAATAACTGGGCTCAGTCATCCAAAGCAATGAACCGTGCACAACAGAGGTGAAGAAGAGAGTGCAGGTGGGGTGGAGTGGGTGGTGACAAGTGTCAGGGTGATTTGTGACAGGAGGATAGGAGTTAGAGGGAAGGGGGAGGTTTACGTGGCTGTAGTGAGACCTGCTCTGATGTATGGTTTGGAGACAGTGGCACTGACAAAAAGACAAGAGGCAGAGCTTAGAAATGTGTATATCAGACAAAGTCAGAGAGGTGAGGCTGAGATGGTGTGAACATGTGAAGAGAAGAGATAGTGGATATATTGGACAAAGAATGTTGAAGATGGAGCTGCCAGGCAGGAGGAAGACCACAGTTTCAGATTTCAGATTCATATAGTGAAGGAAGACTTGGAGAGGGTTGGTGTACAGAAGAGGATGCGTGAGGTAGGGTGAGATGGAGGCAGATGGAATAGAACAAAAACAGGCTTTATTGTCATTGTATGGTGCATATTTAAGGCACATATATGGCATGCTTGTATGGTACGCATTCTCCCCCACATGCATCCAGTAGGCATGACGGTGCAGACCCTACAGAGCAAACGTCCAAAGGAACAATGCCCCAGCAGGGACCTCGGCTAGGAGGTGGGTGCTGGGGAAGACGGAAGTCAGAGACAATGTCCCAACGGGAGCCCCCGAGGTGGAGAAGGAGACAGAGGCGCCAGCAAGTCTCGGAGGCTATATGTGACTGTGGGTTCATGTGTTTACTGAGCTTCTGTGGGGTGAAGGTGTGAGATACTTGATGTGGGGGTTTAGTATCTCTGGTGTATAAAAGCTGTGAGGAAAGTTGGTTCTGTCTCTTTTCTGCTGAGAACTTTGATGATAGAAGATGTGACTTCCAATAAAGCTTTCCTGAGAAATAAACTCAGTCTCGTTTGTAAGGCATCTTCTACACTGGTGACCTACGACTACCTATGGCCGGTGATGGCGAGCTTTCCGCACCGGACTCTTCAGGAGCCAACCGGGTTAACGCAGCTACCATGCTACAGCTGCCCGACTTCTGGCAACATAACCCGCGCTCCTGGTTTACCACTGTGGAAGCGCAATTCCACCTTCGGGGAATCTCAGCGGATACAACGAGGTTCTACCATGTCGTCGCGAAGCTGGACAGCCTCACAGTGCAACGGGTGGAGAGCCTGACCAACCACCCGCCCCAAGACAACAAGTATGGCACACTGAAAGCTGCCCTTATCCGAGCCTTCACTCCCTCGCGGGAAGAGCGAGCAGAGAAGCTCCTGGCGCTGACAGAGGGAGAAGCAGACAGGCCAGCGGATCTGATGGCAAAGATGATGAGCCTGAGAGGCAAGGATGACGACAGTTTTATCTTCGCCCACCTCTTCCTCAGAACGCTCCCGCCAGCAGTGAGAGTCACCCTGGCCAGCTCGCAGCCGCTCGTCAACCGCGACTACCACGAGCTGGGACAGGTGGCGCAACGCCTCGTCGACTCCCGTAGACGGCGCGCGGCCACGACGGCAGCAGCAGAGATGACCGCCCCTTCGCGAGAAGGAGGGAGACCAGAGGCTGCGACACCGGATCCACTGACGGCAGCAGCGGCAGAGACCAGGAGAAGCGGAGCTGACAACGCCCTCTGCTTCTACCATCGACGTTTCACCGAGAAAGCCCACAGATGCGTCCCACCGTGCCGGTATCAGCGCCAGGGAAACGCCAAGTCCGGGAGCCGGTAGCAGCTGCGACTCTCGGCACGAAGAACAGGCTGCTTTTCGTGACGGACGCGAATTCTGGGAAAGAATTCCTGGTGGACACGGGCTCCCAGCTGAGTTTTGTCAAGCCTACCTACGCGGACACCCTGGCGCCGGCCAGCGGCCCCCTGGTGTTAGCGGCGAACGGCTCCACGATCAAAACCTATGGGGAGAAGATGCTCCGCCTGTCCCTCCACGGGCGCACCTTCGAGTGGACCTTCGTTGTTGCTGCAGTTAACAACAACATGTTAGGTGCTGACTTTTTGTGCTCAAACAGTTTGTTAGTTGACCTTACTAATAGACGTATTGTAAATGCACTGTCTTTCTACTCTATCTCCTGCACAGCTCGGGTGGCCCTGCCTTCTGCACATTCCAATGTCACAGCTGCGGGTGGTAAGTTTCATGCATTACTCAACCAGTTTCCAGCACTCACGGTCCCTACATTTTCAGTGTCAGTTGCCAAACACGGGGTCGAGCATTTCATAAGTACCTCGGGCCCCCCTGTTTTTGCAAAAGCTCGGCGGTTGGACCCAGTTAAACTGGCCATCGCGCGCGAGGAATTCGCCAACTTGGAAAAACTGGGCATAGTCCGGCGTTCAAACAGCGCCTGGTCGTCACCCCTGCACATGGTACCCAAGGCTGACGGCTCGTGGCGCCCTTGCGGCGATTTCCACAGATTAAATAATGCTTCAGCCCACGACCGCTATCCGATTCCGCACATCCAGGATTTTTCGGCGCATTTAGCGGGGGCGCGCATCTTTTCCAAAATAGATTTGGTGCGTGGTTATCACCAAGTTCCAGTAAGTGCGCAGGACATACCCAAAACGGCAGTTATAACCCCTTTCGGGCTTTTCGAATTTTTGCGCATGCCTTTCGGCCTCAAGGGCGCCGTGCAGACGTTCCAACGCATGATGGATGCAGTGCTGCGCGACCTCCCTTTCGTGTTCGCTTATTTGGATGATATTTTGGTAGCCAGCGTGTCCAAGGCCGAGCACGAAAGCCATCTCACAGCTGTTTTTCAGAGGCTCACAGAACACGGGCTGATCATTAACCCAGCGAAGTGCCAATTCGGGGTAGCGAAAATCGATTTTTTGGGACACCACGTGTCGCCAGAAGGCGCGGTCCCGCTGCCAGATAAAGTGCGCGCGATAACGGATTTCCCCCAACCGCAGACGGTTAAGGCGCTGCAGGAATTTTTGGGGATGGTCAATTTTTATAACCGTTTCCTCCCAAACGCGGCACGGCTCATGCATCCATTGTACGCGGCATTAAAGAAACAAAAACCTGCATCTAAGGTCGAGTGGTCCCCGGATCGGGAGCGCGCTTTTTCACAGGTCAAATCAGCCCTCGCGAACGCTGCGTTATTGGCACACCCGGTGCCAGCAGCTCGCATGGCGCTAACCACAGACGCCTCCGACGTGGCAGTGGGAGCGGTTGTCGAGCAACTGGTGGCAGGATGCTGGCAACCACTCGCGTTTTTCAGCAAAACGTTGCGCAATAGCGAGCGTAAATACAACGCGTTTGACAGGGAGCTTTTGGCCCTGCATTTGGCCATCCGCCACTTCCAGTTCTGGTTGGAAGGGCGCCGTTTTACCGCGTTCGTGGACCATAAACCCTTAACTTTTGCAATGGCTAAGGTTTCAGAGCCTTGGTCGGGCCGACAACAGAGGCAGCTGGCTGCAATTTCGGAGTTTACCACTGACATTCAACACGTAGCGGGTAAACACAATGTAGTGGCTGATTGCCTCTCGCGTGCAGTTGCAGCGACAGGCCCCCAGGGGGCAGATTCGGCGACTGCAGACCTAGGTCAGGCTTGCGGCGCGGAAGCGCTCACAGCCCCGGTCTGCGTCGGGTTAGATTATGCAGCCATGGCCGCTGAACAGGTTGGCAACGCGGACGTGCGCGCGCTCCAGTCTGGGCCAACAGGGCTAAGGCTGGAGCACAGGGTGCTTCAAAGAGGCATGCCCTCCCTAATCTGCGATACCTCCACGGGGCGTCCCCGTCCCGTGGTCCCGGCTGCGTGGCGTCGCCGTGTTTTTGATTTAATACATTCATTGGCACACCCGGGCGTCCGCGCGTCTATCAAAATGGTAGGAGAGAAGTTTGTTTGGCCGGGGCTGCGTAAACAAGTCAAAGAGTGGGCTGCAGCCTGCGCTGCGTGTCAAAGAGCAAAGGTACACAAACACACACGAGCCCCTCTAGAACCTTTTCACATCCCAGCCAAACGCTTTGATCATGTGCATATCGACTTAGTAGGACCTCTTCCGCTGTCCCAGGGGTTCACACACCTTTTAACCATGGTAGACCGCACCACGCGCTGGCCAGAGGCGGTCCCTCTGGCGGCAACCACAGCGGCAGATGTTGCACGTGCCTTTTTAACAACTTGGGTCGCGCGTTTTGGTATCCCGTCAGACATAACGTCTGACAGAGGACCCCAGTTTGTTTCCGAGCTCTGGTCGTCCATGGCACTCAGCCTGGGGGTGAAAATTCATCGCACGACCGCGTATAACCCCCAGGCCAACGGTTTGTGCGAGCGCTTCCACCGGTCATTGAAAGCAGCCCTCAGAGCGGCTCTCACGGACACAAATTGGGTTGATAAGCTCCCATGGGTTTTATTAGGGTTGCGTTCAGCACCTAAAGAGGATTTGCAAGCCTCTCCGGCCGAACTCGTTTTCGCCCAACCCCTCCGGTTACCGGGAGATTTCCTCCCTGAGAACCCTGCTCCGGAGCACCTCCCCGCTCAGCTGCTGCAGAGCGACGCGGGGTCACACACCCTCCTCAGTCCCGTTCATCACAGTTTTCCACGTGTTTTTGTGCCCAAAACCTTGAAGAATGCAGAATTTGTCTTTGTTAGACACGACGCACAGAGGTTAGGTTTAAGGCCACCTTACGATGGACTGTTCAGAGTGTTAGAAACCAGGGAAAAGCATTTTTTGCTCGATTTGGGAGACAGGAGGGACTTAGTCTGCATTAACAGACTCAAACCCGCTTTTGTGTTAGCTGACGACCCAGTACAGTTGGCCAGAGCCCCCCGCCGCGGCAGGCCACCCGGGAGACGCTCTGCTAAGCTTTCACGACGATGTGTTAATGATTCTACTTCACAGATGCAGCAGACAGCCACAGGCAGAGCGAGACCTGCTCACAGCAGATATGGCAGAGAATTGAAGCCCAAGCAGTGGGACATGTGATCTGTTGTGCCAAGTTTTTTTTCTCTCTTGTTCTGTGTGGGGGTGTCATGATTCTATGCATTTGAAGTGTAACTTGTCCTTATTTGAACGTTTGGGGGGGGGTTATATGGTGCATATTTAAGGCACATATATGGCATGCTTGTATGGTACGCATTCTCCCCCACATGCATCCAGTAGGCATGACGGTGCAGACCCTACAGAGCAAACGTCCAAAGGAACAATGCCCCAGCAGGGACCTCGGCTAGGAAGTGGGTGCTGGGGAAGACGGAAGTCAGAGACAATGTCCCAACGGGAGTCCCCGAGGTGGAGAAGGAGACAGAGGCGCCAGCAAGTCTCGGAGGCTATATGTGACTGTGGGTTCATGTGTTTACTGAGCTTCTGTGGGGTGAAGGTGTGAGATACTTGATGTGGGGGTTTAGTATCTCTGGTGTATAAAAGCTGTGAGGAAAGTTGGTTCTGTCTCTTTTCTGCTGAGAACTTTGATGATAGAAGATGTGACTTCCAATAAAGCTTTCCTGAGAAATAAACTCAGTCTCGTTTGTAAGGCATCTTCTACAATTGTACAGTTGTACAGCACAACAAAATTGTGGGTGCTCCACCAGGCTACTGCGCAGTAAAGTAAGAGAGAAGGACTTGATAAAACACAGTTACAGAATACACGATTAAACATACGACTGAGATAAAAATAGCCCACAGGTATATACAGTACACAGGTATGGTAGTGGCTTCACAGGTGGAACTATGTACAGTGGATATAAAAAGTCTACTCATCCCTGTTCAAATGCCAGGTTTTTGTGATGCAAAAAATAAGACCAAGATAAAACATTTCAAACCTTTTTCCACCATTAATGTGACCTATAACCTGTACAACCCAATTGAAAAACAAACTGAAATCTTTTAAGGGGAAAAATAGAAAACTTACAATAACTTGTTTACATAAATATGCACACCCTGTTATAACCGGGGATGTGGCTGTGTTCAGAATTAACCAATCACATTCAAACTCATGTTAAATGGGAATCAGCACACACCTGCCACTATTTAAAGTGCCTCTGATTAACCCCAAATAAAGTTCAGCTGGTCTAGTAGGCTTTTCCTGACATTTTTGTAATCACATCTTGCAGCACAAGCCATGGTCCGCAGAGAGCTTCCAAAGCATCAGAGGGATCTCATTGTTCAAAGGTATCAGTCAGGAGAAGGGTACAAAGGAATTTCCAAGGCATTAAATATACCATGGACTTAATAAATCTGAAGCCATGCCACTGAATACATCTGATGTTACAGGTGATTTCCCTTTCAAGTGGGCAGCTAATGGCTTTCTATATCTTGGAATAAAAGTGTCCCCAGATTTGAATGATATGTGGAAACTGAACTTCACCCCAATCTGCACACAAATTAAAAAAAGATTTAGAACAGTGGCATAAACTCCCGCTATCCACGATGGGTCCAATCAGTCTCATTAAAATGAATGTTCTCGCTTGCCTCTTGTATCCTCTACAGATGCTTTCCCTGTACATATCTAAAAAAATGTAATCGGGACTTAGAAAAGGCACTCACCGGTTTTATCTGGCATGGCAAAAAACCAAGGCAGAAGTTAAGGATACTGCAGCTCCATCCAGATACGGGTGGCCTCTCAGTACCCAATATAATTTTTTACCACTGGGCCTGCCATGCTCGTCATTTCTGGCTGTGGTTACATACATATCTCAGGAGGGAGACCTGCACTGATCCATGGGCATGTTCTCCACACTCCCTCTGGGGGCTGGTCACTTGTGATGCAACTAAAATATCACCAACAGTTAAGAAGAATCCTATTATTTACACCAGTATTAGGAGCTGGTGTGATTTAGCAAAACATATGGGAAGGAGAAATACCATATCTCTGTTGTCCCCTGCAACTCAAAATCCAGACTTTCCTGCTGGTATTGGTCCGTCTGTATTCTCTTCCTGGCGCAGTTTAGGAATACATATAATCGGTGACTTAATTAAAGATGACACTTTAATGTCCTTCCAACAACTACAAGCAATATTTAACGTCCCCCAACAATATTTCTTTGCATATTTGCAACTGAGACACTTTATATCCTCCCATGTCAGCTCTTTTTGTACCGGTCCCATTGATAATGATGTAGAGATTCCTTGGGGAGCGCAAAGATGGAAGACATCTCATAGCATCATTTTATTCACTTCTCGAATCCTCTGGTACATGTTTGTTACCAGGTAATTGCTTGGGAATGAGGAAAAAGATTTAGGCACTCAATATATTGAGGATGATTGGCAAACAGCCTTACGCCTGATTCAATCTACATTTACATGCAACAGGTTAAGGGAAACTCAGATATAACCCCTGTTACCTTACATAAAATCAATCGCTCTCTGTCCCCTCTATGCAGTAAATATAATTCAGAGAGGGGAACATATTTTCACTGTTTTTGGGAGTGCAAAAAGATTTCCAGATTTTGGACAAATATTTCATCTGTGATTAGTGGGATCTTCAAATTAAAAATTAAAAAAGATTCTTCCTTCTCAGCCTTCCCTCTAGCTGTGCACATGTCACTGGTGCTTCTGTTATCTGTTCCCCGCCTTTACATTGGGTGGCTGTCTGTGGGAGGGTGTGGGTCTGTTCTCTTGTTGATTTGTCTGTTTATATTGTTTAAATTCAATAAGAACATGTTAAAAATATACCATGGAACACAGTGAAGACAGTCATCATTAAGTGAGAAAATATGGCACAACAGTGACATCAAGAACTGGACGTCCCTCCAAAATTGATGAAAAGACGAGAAGAAAACTGGTCAGGGAGGCTGCTAAGAGGCTGACGACAACATTGAAGGAGCTGCGGGAATTTCTGGCAAATACTGGCTGTTTAGCACATGTGACAACAATCTTCCATCTAGGTGGCAAGACGGAATGTTGTGTTATAGCTTAGGCTTTTATTTGCGAGGTACGGGTGGCGGCTCCACCTTCTGGTTCCGCCACCAGCTGTGGCTATAAGAGGGCGTGCCACCTCTTCTGCCTGATGGCTGCATGTGTGATGTGTCTTGCCTCCTTAATAAACATGTGTTCAGTTCAATACCTGGCCTCGTCCTTGGCTCCATATACAGACATAACATTTGGCAACAAGGATAAAAGTAGATTAAAACAAGGTACCCCCTCATGGATCGTGACCTTATCGTGGTGGGGGGGTTTGCGTGCCCCAGTGATCCCAGGAGCTATGTTGTCCGGGGCAATTTGCCTCTGATAGGGTCTCCCAAGACAAACTGGTCCTGGGTGAAGGGCCAGACTAAGAACGATCCAACAGACTCTCATGATAAATTGTATATCAAGGATTCAGTGTACCCCGCCCGGTATGGGGTTACCGGGGCCCCACCCTGGAGCCAGGCCTGGGGGAGGGGCTCGAAGGCTAGCGTCTGGTGGCCAGGTTTCCACCCATGGGACCCGGCCGGGCTCAGCCCGAAGGAGTTACATGGGTCCGCCCTCCAGTAGGTTCACCACCTGCAGGAGGGATCATGGAAGTCCGGTGCTATGTGGATTAGGTGGCAGTCAAAGGCGGAGACCTTGGCGGACTGATCCCAAGCTTTCTAAACTGGCTTTTGGTACGTGGAATGTCACCTCTCTGGTGGGGAAGGAGCCTGAGCTGGTGTACGAGATTGAGCGATACCGGCTAGATATAGTCGGCCTCACCTCAACACACAGCTCCGGTTCCGGAACCAGTCTCCTGGAGAGGGGCTGGAGCTTGGCCTTTTCTGGAGTTGCCCCGGGCGAGAGGCGACGAGCAGGGGTAGGTATTCTTGTATCGCCCCACCTTGCTGCCTCTATATTGGAGTTTTCCCCGGTGGACGAAAGGGTTGCTTCCCTGCGCCTTCGGGTTGGGAAACGGGTCCTGACCATCATTTGTGCCTATGCACCAAATGATGTTTCAGAGTACCCACCCTTTTTGGAGTCTGTGACTGGGGTGCTGGAGGGTGCTCCTCCTGGAGACTCCATTGTCCTACTGGGGGACTTCAATGCGCACGTGGGCAACGACAGTGAAACCTGGAGGGGGGTGATTGGGAGGAACGGCCTGCCCGATCTGAACCCGAGTGGTGTTCAGTTATTGGACTTCTGTGCTAACCACAGTCTGTCCATAACGAACACCATGTTCAAGCATAAGGGTGTCCATATGTGCACCTGGCACCAGGACACCCTAGGCCGCAGGTCGATGATCGATTTTGTTATCGTATCATCAGACCTGCGACCGTATGTCTTGGACACCCGAGTAAAGAGAGGTGCAGAGCTGTCAACTGATCACCACCTGGTGGTGAGTTGGATCCGATGGCAGGGGAGGAAGCCATTCAGACCTGGTAGACCCAAACGTATAGTGAGGGTGTGCTGGGAGCGTCTGGCTGAGGCCCCTGTCCGGGAGGTCTTCAACTCCCACCTCCGGAAGAACTTCAACCACATTCCGAGGGAGTCTGGAGACATGGAGTCTGAATGGGCCATGTTCTCCACCTCTGTTGTTGAAGCGGCGGCCCAGAGCTGCGGCCGCAAGGTGGTCGGTGCATCTCGTGGTGGCAACCCCCGAACCAAGTGGTGGACACCAGTGGTGAGGGGGGCCATTAAGCTGAAGAAGGAGTCCTATCAAGCTTGGTTGGCTTGTGGGACTCCCGAAGCAGCTGAGGTGTACCGGCAGGCCAAGCGGAGTGCAGCTCGGGTGGTTGCTGAAGCAAAAACCCGGGTATGGGAGGAGTTCGGTGAGGCCATGGAACAAGACTTTCGGTCGGCTTCAAAGAGATTCTGGCAAACTGTTCGGCGGCTCAGGAGGGGAAAGCAGCTCCCCGTCCACACTGTGTATGGTGCGGATGGGACACTGTTGACTTCAACTGGGGATATCGTCGGGCGGTGGAAGGAATACTTCGAGGATCTCCTCAATCCCGCTGATACGCCTTCCACAGAGGAAGCAGGGTTTGGGGACAAGGGGGATGACTCGCCTATCACAGGGGCTGAGGTCGCCAAGGTGGTTAAAAATCTCCTTGGTGGCCGGGCCCCGGGGGTGGACGAGATTCGCCCCGAATACCTCAAGGCCCTGGATGTTGTTGGGTTGTCATGGTTGACACGCCTCTGCAACATTGCGTGGAGGTCGGGGGCAGTGCCTTTGGCATGGCAAACCGGGGTGGTGGTTCCTCTCTTCAAAAAAGGGGACCGGAGGGTGTGCTCCAACTTTAGAGGGATCACACTCCTCAGCCTCCCTGGGAAGGTCTATGCCAAGGTACTGGAGAGGAGAGTCCGGCCGTTGGTCGAACCTCGGATTCAGGAGGAGCAATGTGGTTTTCGTCCTGGCCGTGGCACATCGGACCAGCTCTTTACCCTCTCGAGAATTCTTGAGGGTTCGTGGGAGTTTGCCCAACCAGTTTACATGTGTTTTGTGGACTTGGAGAAGGCATTTGACCGCGTCCCTCGTGGATTTTTGTGGGGGGTGCTTCGGGAGTATGGGGTATCGGGCTTGTTGTTACGAGCTATTCGGTCTCTGTACGACCGTTGTGAGAGTTTAGTTCGTATTGCCAACACTCGGTCGGAGTCATTCCCAGTGAGAGTTGGACTCCGCCAGGGCTGCCCTTTGTCACCGGTCCTGTTCATAATTTTTATGGACAGGATTTCTAGGCGCAGCCAGGGAATGGAGGGTGTCATGCTTGGTAACCACAGGATCTCATCTCTGTTGTTTGCAGATGATGTTGTCCTGTTGGCTTCATCCAGCAATGACCTACAGCTCTTGCTGGGACGGTTTGCCGCTGAGTGTGAAGCGGCTGGGATGAGAATCAGCACCTCCAAGTCCGAGTCCATGGTCCTCAGCCGGAAAAAGGTGGATTGTCCTCTCCGGGTTGGGGACAGGCTCCTGCCCCAAGTGGAGGAGTTTAAGTATCTTGGGGTCTTGTTCACGAGTGAGGGGAAAATGGAGCGAGAGATCGACAGACGGATTGGAGCAGCATCTGCAGTGATGCGGACATTGTACCGGTCTGTTGTGGTGAAGAGGGAGCTTAGTTCTAAGGCAAAGCTGTCGATTTACCAGTCAATCTACGTTCCTACTCTCACCTATGGTCACGAGCTTTGGGTAATGACCGAAAGAACGAGATCGCGGATACAAGCGGCTGAAATGAGCTTTCTCCGTAGGATTGCTGGACTCACCCTCAGAGATAGGGTGAGGAGCTCAGTCATCCGGGAGAGGCTCAGAGTGGAACCGCTGCTCCTCCACATTGAAAGGAGTCAGTTGAGGTGGTATGGGCATCTGATTAGGATGCCTCCTGGACGTCTCCCACTTGAGGTGTTTCAGGCACGTCCCACTGGGAGGAGACCCCGGGGCAGACCCAGGACTCGGTGGAGAGACTATGTCTCCCAGCTAGTCTGGGAACGCCTTGGTGTCCCCTCTGAAGAGCTGGAGCAGGTGGCTGGGGAGAGGGAGGTCTGGGCTTCTCTGCTTGGGCTGCTGCCTCCGCGACCCGGACCTCCGGAAAAGCGGTAGAAGATGGATGGATGGATGGATAAAACAAGGTATGGAAGCATGTGGGTTTGAAATTCGGCTGTTTTTGGAGCCCCCCCAGCAAGCCACCGGTACCCTGTCTGAGGTGGTGCGGTGCTTTCCGGATGTACATGGTGGCACTGAATCTTGGGAAGCTGGAGAAGTTGGGGGCCAGTGAGTTGTTGGTGCACAATCTTGCAGTGGAGGAACAGCGTGTTCTGAGCACACTGAGTGACTGTGATAGTTCTGACAAAGTGGTTGAGCTAATGGCGCGCTATTTTCACGTCCTGGAAAACGTCATGGTTCGCAAGATTCAGTTTTGACAGCGCCACCAACGGGTGGGTGAGTCTATTCAGCAGTTCGAGGCAGACTTGGGACTGTTGGTCAGCAGGTGCCAGCTTGGACCGTTGGAAGAGGAGATGATTCACGACCAGTTGTGGAGCATGCCAACTGCGCTGCAATTAGGTCGAAGCTGCTTACGTTTTCAGACGAGCTGACGCTGCCCACAGCCATCGAGTTAGCTCAACTGCTGGAAGCTGTGGATAAACTGTCATGGGAGCTGAGTGAGAGCTTGTCACACCAACATCTGGGATCACCGCCGACCATGTATGCAGTGGACCTGGTCAGCGTTGGAAGCGTGGAGGACGATGTGGACAACACCAACGCTGTGAATGTGAGGTCTGCCCCAGGAAAGCCCAAATGTATGGGTTGTGGGTCCACAAAGCACCGTTTCAAGGCCAGAGATTGTTTGGCAGGAGCGAAGCGCTGCGGCAAGTGTAGCCACTTGCTTCATGTCACCAGGGTATGCCACAGATCGGCGCGAGGAGGTCCATGGCACAAAGAGGACTCTCTCGTCCCCATGGTTGTCCATGCTGTGTCCCCAAGCACCAACAGACACACGTACTGTATGGTGGAGTTGGACGGGATGGAAGTGCTTTTTTGGATCGACACGGGAGTGGTGGGCTCTGTGCTGGATTGGACGACTGTGAGATGTTTTTCCCCGTACTTCAGGATTGAGAGTGACACGGCGCCACTTTGTGGTTGTGGAGGAGGACAGCTGGCCGTGGAGGAGGAAGGCTGGCCACGGTGGGAACGTTGGAACTGATGGCTCGATGCAAATTGGCTGAGATGTGGGACCGTCCGATCCCAAGAGTGGCAGACAGCGCAGTGTGGGATGAAGAACTGCCTGGCACCCTGGAGAGTGAGCAAGACCAATATCACTCAGGGTCATCACAGGAGGGTCCCTGTGCCAGAGCTCAAGTTGCCCTGGACGAGGGTACTGGGTGGCACAGTGGGATACCTGTGATGATGGGCGATGTCGAGAGGGAGGTTCCACCTGTTCCTGGATCTCGGCTGAAGTGGGCCGGTGAACAGGGGGCCACAACGGCAATGGCAGTGGCGAAGTTAAAAGAGGTCAGAGCCGGACCATCAGGCATGGTAGAACGACATGCCAAGCAGAGACCCTGCAGGCTGAGCGGGACCCCTCTGGGGGTCGAGGACTGGATTCAGGAGGAGAGGCGACCATGGCAGGTACGGGCCAGTTGGCGGTCAGAGGAGCACCAGGGACGGTCACGTGTCGTGGCCAGACAGGAGGACGCTCATCTCCAGCTGCTAGAGGGTTCGTAGGGGCACCCGAACGAGCTACGGCGTGCTCGGGAGGGAACTGAGGGACGTGGTCCTGGATGAGTGGAGCAGCTGGTGGTGATGAAGAGGAGGCACACCGGTGCTGAAGCGACCTGCTGTGGCCCAGGAGGCTGGCTGCCTCCAGGGGTGGACTGATGACAGGGTGGTCCAGGGGGCCCACAAACTTGTGTTCTCCAGCCATTTGTATATAGGTTAACTGTTTTAATTGAATTCTTTGGAATATTTATGTTCTATATGTTTGCTGTTTAAGTTCATGGGGATTAATTTGATGTCATGTTTAGATTAGAAAAACGGCGGTATTTTGTTTAGTTGTTTTGGAGTGACTGTGTTAGGCCATCTGTGTTGTATCATTTAATTACTTTTAGTGCGTGACTCGGGTTCTAAATTGGGGTGGGTCTGAGTTGTATGTGTGTTTTTGGCTTTTGTGAAGGGGGGAAGAATGTTGTGTTATAGCTTCAGCTTTTATTTGTGAGGTAAGGGTGGCGGCTCCACCTTTTGGTTCTGCCACCATCTGCGGCTATAAGAGGGCAGCGGGCAGGAGGGGCGATCTCTTTGCCACCTCTTCTGCCTGATGGCTGCAAGTGTGCTGTGTCTTGCCTCCTTAATAAACGTGTGTTCAGTTCGACACCTGGGCTCATCCTTGGCTCCATATACAGACATAACATGGAAGCCTTATCTTATGAAGAAAAACATCCAAGCCCAGCAACATTTTGCAAACCACATTTGAAATCTCCCAAACGCATGTGGGAAAATATGTTATGGTCTGATGAAACCATGGCCTGATGATTTTTTGGGGGGGCGGTGTTGATGACCTTCTGTACAGCCTTCCTGTTTTCGGCCGTGGAGCCGGCGTACCACACATCCAGACAATAGGTGAGCACGCTCTCCACTGAGCAGCAGTAGAAGGCCAGCAGCAGCTTCTGGTCCAGGTTGTTCTTCCTCAGGACATGGAAGTGCAGTTGCTGCTGGGCTTTCTTCACCAGGGCCTTGGTGTTGACAATCCAGGAGAGGTCAGAGGAGATGTGAGTGCCCAGGAACCTGAAGGTGGGGACGGTTTCCATGCGGTTGCCATTTATGAGGTCGTCCTGTCTGTTCTTCCTGAAGTCCAGTATGAGTTGTTTGGTTTTTTGGACATTCAGTTTCAAGTTGTTTGCTTGACACCACAGCAGCAGATTCTGTATCTCCACCCTGTATGCCTTCTCATCGTCATCAGTGATGAGTCCAGCCAGGGTGGTATCCTCCGCATACTTCATGATGACAGTGGTTGGACGGGTTGGAATACAGTCAAAGGTGTACAGGGAGTACAGTAGTGGGCTTAGCATGCAGCCCTGGGGGGAGCCAGTGCTGAGAGACAGTGTGGAGGAGTGGTGGGGGCCAAGTCTGACTGTTTGTGGGCGGTTGGTGAGAATTTTTTTTTTTTTTTTTAATCCAGGAGCAGACGGGAAGGGGATGATCTGGAGGAGGTGCAGTTTATTGATTAGGATGTCCAGGATGATGGTATTGAAAGCTGAGCTGTAGTCCACAAACAGCATCCTGACATAACTCCTTGGGGTCTCCAGGTGGCTCAGCGTTCTGTGGTGGTGTTGGTGGCGATGGTGTCTTCCATAGACTGGTTCTGTAGAGCCTACAGTGTAGGCGAACTGGTGGAGGTCAAGTCGAAGGAGGGGGGAAGACGGTCCCTGATGTGCTGGGATACCAGTCGCTCAAAACACTTCATGGCTACAGACGTGAGTGCTATGGGTCTGTAGTCATTCAGGCTGTCAGCTGCAGGCTTCTTGGGAAATGGGGATGATGATGGAGGCCTTGAGGCAGGAGGGGATGGTGGCGTGCGTCGGGCAGAGTTTGAATAGCTTGGTGAGACTCCTATAGGGAGCAGCCGGAAGAAGAAACAAACGGGTTACTCCCTCATATATCAGTTCAAAACAGAAATGTAATCTCAGCCTGAGCTCAAAACATAATCAAGAAAAAAGGAGAAGTTAAGCAAAAACAACAAAAATAAATAAGGGAGAAATAGATAAATAAATAGCAATAAGGACAAGATCTTATAGTAATATTGTGGTATATATGACTCTTATATCCCATATCTACATATGTTAGAACAAGTGGAAATGTTTTGTGACAGCATATGTAAGGAGCTTCACACCTAGAAAGGACAGAGCATCCCCCGCGCCGAGGTAAAGACAATGGACCTCCCAAGACGCGGCAGTGGAGACGGACTCGACACCTTTACCCCCTGAAGCGAGAGGGGGAGTTCCCATCACCTCCCAAGACAGGGAGAGGGGATGGCAGGACAATGGGGATTAAGATAACGGGGAGATATTACCTTTTTCAATGAGTGGCTCTGACGTCAGCTGTTTCAATGAGTGGTGCTATGTGTGCTTGTATTTAACCAGCGAGCGAAGCAGAGATCTCTCTCTTGCCTTCTGCCAAGCTCTACACCTGATGAGATTTGATAGAGGAGCTATTCATTAAAAACCCTGTTTTTAATACAAAACCGCCTCGTTATTTCAGCTCCACTACACTGGTGACCCTGACGCGAGAATATGGACCGGAGGCGTTCTTCAAGCTGCTCATCCATGGTGGCTCTGGCATACGCCAGCGACGACGCAGACGAGGGAACAAGCAGACAGCTGTTCCCCACGGCAGAGGGCACTGAGAGAGCTCAACCGAGCTCCAGCACCGCCGTGAGAGCCGTAGAAACGCACTCTCACCCGGCGAACACGACAATGATGGTGTGCACGAACGCCGTCGCTGTCAAGCTGCCAGACTTCTGGAGAGAAGACCCTGCATCTTGGTTCCAGCAAGCCGAAGCCCAGTTTATACTGGCGGGTATCACAGCAGATGATACTAAATTTTATCACATCATCTCCAAGCTCGACTCCGCAACTTCGAAGTGTGTGCGGAGCTTGGTCCAGCGACCACCAGCCCGGGACAAATATGAGACACTCAAGGCTACCATCGTGGCGAATTATGTCCCGTCAGCGGAGGAGAGAGCAGAAAAGATCCTGGCGGTCTACGGCCACAGAGGGGGCAATCCAAGGACCCTCATGGAGGATTTGCTACAGCTCAAGGAGGAGGACAATGATAATTTCCTTTTCCAGTACATTTTCCTCAGCACTCTACCACCGCATTTGAGAGGGACACTAGCGAGTATGAGGTGCCAGAATCATCAGGACTTCCGCACACTGGCCAACGAGGCTTACCGGCTCGTCAACGCCTGCAGAGAGCGGGCACCCACAGCGGCATCCGCAGATCTGAGAACTGACACCCCGAGCCTTGGAGAGACTCAACCCACGGTGACAGCGGCACGGCCCAAGCACAACAAGCAGAACGACGTCTGCTATTATCACCACCGCTTCGCAGAGAGAGCCCGCAAATGTGTTCCTCCCTGCAAGTTTACGAGGTCGAGGAAACGCCAAAGCCGAGGGCCATTAACAGCAGCGGTCCTCGGCGTAAAGAATCAGCTGTTATACGTGACGGATGGATACACAGGCAAGCAGTTCCTCATCGACACGGGAGCTCAGCTGAGTTTCATCATGCCCTCCCACGCAGATCGAGCCATGGGCACCCGGGGCAACGGAGCAGTGGCAGCCAACGGCTCTGACATCGACACGTTCGGGGAAAAGAGCCTGCACATTCTCATCCACGGCCGCAACTACAAATGGACATTTGTTGTAGCAGCAGTGAGTTTTAATTTGTTAGGCGCAGATTTTCTGTGTGCACACGGGTTATTAGTGGATCTTGCAAATAGACGCCTGGTTAATGCACTATCTTTTGCTTCTATTCCATGCTCAGCTCGAGTTTCTCCACCACCTGTGCAGGCCAACGTCACCACGGCGGGAGGTAAGTTTGAGCAACTCCTCACCCAATTTCCAGCACTCATAACCCCCAAATTCTCAGCCACGGTAGCCAAACACGGAGTCAAACACTTTATTCCGACAACCGGAGCTCCTGTTTTTGCCAAAGCTCGCCGCTTAGACGCGGCCAAGCTCAACATAGCAAGGGACGAATTTGCAGCTCTTGAAAAATTAGGCATTGTCCAACGTTCAAAGAGCCCTTGGGCTTCACCACTTCATATGGTTCCGAAATCCGACGGTTCTTGGAGACCGTGCGGAGATTACCGCAGGCTAAACAACGCTACAGCGCATGACCGCTACCCCATTCCCCACATTCAGGATTTCTCATTACATTTAGCGGGTGCGTGCATTTTTTCAAAAATAGACTTAGTCCGCGGTTATCACCAAGTCCCAGTCCGAGCTGAAGATATTCCTAAAACAGCGGTTATAACCCCTTTCGGCCTTTTTGAATTCCTAAGAATGCCATTCGGCCTCAAAGGCGCGGCTCAAACTTTTCAACGGATGATGGACGCAGTCCTACGCGACCTACCCTTTGTTTTTGTCTACCTCGATGACATGCTGGTAGCCAGTTCATCAGAGGAGGAACACGAACAGCACCTCACTACCGTTTTTCAGAGGCTAGAAGAGCACGGACTTATAATCAATCCAGCCAAATGCAAATTCGCCGTATCACAAATTGATTTTTTGGGACATAGGGTCTCCCCGGCAGGAGCAATTCCGCTTCCAGATAAAGTTCGTGCGATAGAAAGTTTTCCACGGCCTCAAACGGTTAAGTCGCTACAGGAATTTTTGGGGATGGTTAATTTTTACAACCGTTTCCTCCCCCACGCAGCTCAGCTCATGCAACCCCTATATGACGCGCTCAGAAAAAAGGCGGCTTCCAACGCAGTCGAATGGACCCCGGAGCGCGAACGCGCTTTCGCGGAAGTAAAAAGCGCCCTAGCTAACGCCACAATGTTAGTCCACCCAGATCCCTCGGCCCGCATTGCTCTAACCACAGATGCTTCAGACTTGGCCGTAGGGGCAGTTGTAGAACAACTTGTCAAGGGGGTCTGGCAACCTTTAGCATTTTTTACCAAATCGCTAAACCCAACTGAACGTAAATACAGCACTTTTGACAGAGAGCTGCTGGCGCTTCATTTGTCCATCCGCCACTTCCAGTTTTGGTTAGAAGGGCGGAGTTTCACGGCTTTCGTGGACCATAAGCCGCTCACTTTTGCTATGGCTAAAATTTCAGAACCATGGTCAGGCAGACAACAAAGACAGCTAGCTGCGATCTCAGAGTTCACCACAGACATTCGACACGTAGCAGGCAAACTTAACGTAGTAGCTGACTGTCTCTCTCGCACTGTGACACCGCCAGAGCACGAGGAGACAGATTACACCGCCTCAGCAGCGGAACTCTTCGCTAACGCACACACATACGCAGCACCTATCCAGGATGGGATAGATTATGCAGCCATGGCGGAAGAACAAAGCAGTGATGCAGACGTGCGCGCGCTCCTGTCCGGACCAACAGGGTTAAGGCTGGAGAAAAAAAACTTGCGCGACGGCGTGCCTCCCCTAATATGCGACGTTTCAACCGGCCGACCTCGCCCGTTAGTACCAACTGCTTGGCGCCGCCGTATTTTCGACGCAATTCACTCCCTCGCGCACCCAGGTGTGCGCGCCTCGGTCAAAATGGTTGCTGAAAAGTTTGTGTGGTCAGGCCTGCGCAAAAACGTAAGAGAATGGGCAAAAACTTGCATTCCTTGTCAACACGCCAAAATACACAGACACACAAAGGCCCCTCTGGAGCCTTTTCCAATTCCTGCTAGAAGATTCGACCACATTCACGTCAACCTCGTGGGGCCGCTACCTTCCTCCCAAGGTTTCACACACCTGCTAACTATGATAGACCGCACCATGCGCTGGCCAGAGGCAGTCCCTTTAGCGTCAACCACAGCGGAGGAAGTCGCTCACGTTTTTCTAGCAAACTGGGTGGCACGTTTCGGTGTTCCATCGGACATCACGTCAGACAGAGGGCCTCAGTTTATCTCAGAGCTCTGGTCAGCCATGTCTAACAGTTTAGGGACAACAATTCATCGCACCACCGCTTATCACCCTCAGGCCAATGGGTTATGCGAGCGTTTTCACAGGTCCTTAAAGGCTGCCCTCAGGGCCTCACTAACGGACACAAATTGGGTTAATAAACTTCCCTGGGTTTTATTGGGGTTGCGTGCAGCACCTAAAGAGGATTTAGACGCTTCTCCTGCAGAATTAGTTTTTGCCCAGCCTATCAGACTCCCAGGAGAATTTTTACCAGAGAACCCAGAACCAGGACACTTCCCCATCCCAAGGTTTTTAGGCAGCAGTGGACCGGTTTCCCTCCACGGTCCAGCGCATCACTCTTTTCCACGAGTTTTTCTTCCTCAAACTTTGAAAAGCGCTGAGTTCGTTTTTGTTAAGCATGAAGCTATTAAACCAACGTTACGCCCAGTTTATGATGGCCCGTTCTGAGTGCTGGAAAATGGTGACAAACACTTTGTGCTTGATTATGGGGACAGAAAGGAAGTGGTCAGTGTTGACAGACTCAAACCTGCCTTCTTGCTGAGAGACGAGCCTACACGGTGGCAAGAGCGCCTCGGCGTGGTAGACCCCCCAGAGGAAAAGTCTCAGCCCCCAGGCAGGGAACAAATAATCTCTTTCCTTCCCACAATGCAGATTCACCATGAGAAGGTCCCAGCGGGACACCTAAGCCAACCTACAGCAGTTTTGGGAGAAGGATTAAGCCCAGACAGCACAAGGACTGATACCAATCACCCCGCAATTATCCACTAATTGTGCTACAACAGTTTAAGGCTACTTATGATTTCACTATGCTGTTATGTTTACCACTGAACTTTCTTAGGAGCATGGATGCTAGAAAATTTCTCCGGTAGCAACAGTTGTAACACGTAGTATTTCATAGCTGTTATCTTAGACTGTAATTCTTTCTATGTCCTTTCCTAGTGTTTGGGGGGCCTGTGGTATATATGACTCATATATTCCATATCTACATATGTTAGAACAAGTGGAAATGTTTTGTGACAGCATATGTAAGGAGCTTCACACCTAGAAAGGACAGAGCATCCCCGGGTAAAGACAATGGACCTCCCAAGACGCGGCAGTGGAGACGGACTCGACACCTTTACCCCCTGAAGCGAGAGGGGGAGTTCCCATCACCTCCCAAGACAGGGAGAGGGGATGGCAGGACAATGGGGATTAAGATAACGGGGAGATGTTACCTTTTTCAATGAGTGGCTCTGACGTCAGCTGTTTCAATGAGTGGTGCTATGTGTGCTTGTATTTAACCAGCGAGCGAAGCAGAGATCTCTCTCTTGCCTTCTGCCAAGCTCTACACCTGATGAGATTTGATAGAGGAGCTATTCATTCAAAACCCTGTTTTTAATACAAAACCGCCTCGTTATTTCAGCTCCACTATAATATAAGCTTTTCTAACAATTAAATAATTTGAAACCTTTTTTGTTTTACAACTTTCAATTCATTTCTGGCTATTTTACACAATCTCGGATTTAGTTTTTCAGGCTTTGAGGATTTTTTTTTAGTTGAGCGCACGTGAAGGCAGCACGAGCCAACAGCAGAAAGGCGCTCGTGCACGTGTGCGCACGCGGCAGCCCAGCCTACCGTTGACGTCCCCTTCTCTTTCTCCTCCTCTGTCTCTGCTCATAGAGGATTTTTGGGGGCTCTGTCCGTCTAAAACGGTAAACTAACGCCATGTTTCTGATGCAGAGCAGCCGGGTTTTGTCTCTGAGCGGCGGCATTTTGAACTGAAGCCCGGGGAGAGGCGCTTTCTTTCTCGCTGTCTCTCCTTAAAGGGCGGACTGGGACACGGAGGAGCCGGCGAGAGACCGACTGGGGACATCCGCCGCTTTCTTCTTCTTTTTTTAAACCCTTCTACATCACCGGAAATCTTCAGGAAATGTATATGCTGCCTCAGCCGGTACCCGGTTCCCTTTAAATGAGCCTTTTCTTCCTCTTCTATTTTTTCCCCCAGTATCATCATCACATTAGCAGCTAGCTTAACCGGCGGTCAAAAGGAAAACAAACTCTCCCATTTCTCCTGAGGGTCATACCCCCTTTACCTCATATCCACATTTTTTTCCCCCCTAAATCCATCCGCCACCCAAGGACGATGAAGGTAAACCGGTGACCCACCCCGGGATTGTTTGGCTGAACGATCCGAAATGATCCGGTAGTGCCTGGAAGGAGGAAGAGGAGAAGGAGGAAGGGGTGAGAAAAAGTGACCCGCTGGATGTCTGAAGGAGGCTCGGCCAACAGATCCCCCACGGAAACATGAAGAAGTGCATGTAGCACACCGGTTTATTTTGGTTTGGTTTTCCTTCTCCTCTCCACTCATCCGTCTAAGCTGCATCACCGTGTTGGTGATCCATTGTGTGACAATGGGGATTTTATAAGAGGAGAAGACAGTGTCTGAAGCCAGTGTGAAAGCAGAACAAACCGAAGACTTTTTTTTTTCCTTATTATTATTTTTCCTGGACAGTGAAAGGCACTCAGGGACGAACCATGTCTTTACGCACAGCACTGCCTGGAAACGAGCGGAACCCGGACCATGTAAGTAGATCATTTTAGAAACGCAAACAAGGCGTCTGTGTGTGTCACCTTTAGGCAGGCTGCAATTAGGTTTTGATTATACTTTTGAAGAACCCCGATCGTAATGACCCCCTCCAAACCCGCTGGCCCTGAGATTAGTCTTCCGTGTGAGCCAGCAGCTGCAGACGCGATAATCTCCCACAGCTCGTTTAAGACGGGCTGGACACACACACACGCACGCACACACACGCACGCAGGGTCTCTTCAGGATATTGATGGGAGGGTTGGATTCATCATGCCAGACTTTCACCCCACCGGTGACTCCAGTGCGCATGATTGCCTTCTCCACCCCCCCACCCCCCAGCTGATCAATAATTAAAGCGTCTGATGCAAGGCCACCCAGCTCCGTCCACGCCCCTGGTCCTTGCCTGCCTATATCCATACCCCCGACCTCGTCTCCATCACCTTACTTCTTCACCTCCTCTTCCTTTTCTGGTTTGCACCGTTTCCGCTCTAATGCAACCATGACAGACGGCTCAGTTGGGCTGCACAGCATTGCAAAATCTGCTGTGTCAGGCTAGCCAGGCTTGTCCTGCTGGTGCTCCTGTCTGATGATTTCTGCCCCACAGTAAGAATGTGAATCTACCGAACATCCAACACCTTTATCTCAAGGGTCTGTAAGCCTGAGATATCACTCACTCATTGTCATATTTGAAGGTCTAACAAAGAGCTACTTCCCCTTTGAGGAACCTGGCGGCAGCTATCAAAACACAGAGCACTTCCCCTCCTGTTTTAAAAGGTGATTCAAAGGGTTTGCTGTCACTGCCTCAGTCCCTTCATGTCTGCTGGTTGTATCTCATAGGGACTGTCATTGTTGAATATGGTGACTGGTTTCTTTGGCATTCATCTTGGCCTTTTGCCACAGTGACCCCAGTTTCATGGTCACAATAAACCAATTACTGGCAATGAACTGATAATGCCAATAATCAGTTTTCTTGTGTTTACATGCACTGAATAAACGGATTATTAGAAGGTAAACCATTTAAGTTAATGACCCCGGTTACATGGGCTTTATTGGATTATCTTGTTTACATGGCCACTTTAATAATCAGATAACTCCAGAAATCCAGTCATAACCAGTTTATTTGTGTGCATGTAAACATGGTCATTGACGGTGAGGGATTCAGTATTTTTTGAGTCCTGGAATAGAGCTGTTGTGTAGATTCTGTAAACCACTCATTTCCTTCATACGTGTTTTGCTTTTGTAATAGAAAAAAAAAAAAGTAGTGACTCACTCTGGACGGTTGCAGTTGGGTGTTTATTACCTGCTGCCTGTGCCAAGGACCCAGAAGCACATTTAGAGGTGACAAAATCCTCGAAGGGCTCTTATTGCATCTTGGTTTGGACGTTTAGGTCCAAATGTGTAACTCCAAAGTGAGATATTACATTTAGTTTTTGTGTTTTATTTGTAACAAAGATGGACAACACCCTTGGGTGGCATTTTAAGCCGCTGCATTAATTTTTTTTTGACTGCCTCCAGTAATCAGTAACGTGCAGCCTGAAGGGATAATTTTGGCAGAGAATTATTAAGACTACCAAATTTGGTTAGAAAACCGCACCTGTGGGGACCATACCCAGTCGAATTTTTACTAACCAAAAAATTAAGCTCAGAGTTTTTGATGGTCGGTACTTGTTTCCTTAAAAATAATTTATTTAAAAAGTTTTTTTTTTTTTTTTTTCCAGTTTGGTTATGATCACGATTCCCAGTTTGCCAAACCTGGTATTCGAAGTATGAATGCATGGGACTTTTTAAGCCTTTGCAGAATCCAAAGGGTTACAGTTATTTGTCACAGTGGACAAAAGCAGTTTAGTTCAGTGGCAGGCTTAATATATTTTTCCACTGTTGTAATTTGCAATTAAACAAGCAAATCTCTGGAAATTAACTGTTTTTTGGAGCAAGCAGAGCCATTTTCAACTATAGAGTTCGCAAATGCTACGCCATGTAGATTTTTAGTTGTTTTTGTCCCAACTGTAAGATTCCAAACGAAAAGCATGTACCTGCCACTGGTGGTTACGTTTCTTGTTTATTAACTTCAACAGTGATAAAACAGTTCCTCCTGAAGCTGAGGCCTATAATGAGGCCTATTAAGTGCTTTTGGCAGTAAGTTACTCATAGTTAAGTGGTGCTGCTGCATATGACAGAAGACTTGTGGAATTATCAGCAATCATGCAAACACATGTTGAAAGATACTCATCTGGTTGCTTCAGCGCTATTACTGCAGTTTCACTGTAATAAGTTACTATCACACAATAGTAGAGAACTCCTTGTGCAACACACTGATGCCTTCTTGTTAGTTGTTTCACTATGGCGACAGCAGGGGGTCCTTGATACCCCTCTAGAGAGTTTATAACAAGAATTAAGTTGGTGTACAAAAGTAGAAACGGATACTGATCCGACTGCCTGTGTTAATTTTAAAAGCAAGTCACTGAAATGTTACCGACAGTAATTTACAACATTGATATATTTTGAAAGTTGTTTTGTTGTTATGGGTAAAATTCTTTAAAACAACAAAAAAAAAACTTTGACATTGATCCTGCATAGTTTGTCATAGATGAATGTTTCAGTGTGGCAAAGGTCATAAAGATAAAATGAAAGCGTTAAAGACCAAAGAAAGTTTTAAAGATCAAAAAATTGTCCCTGTGTTGTATCACTCATTAAAAATGGCTCCTGTGTCATTGACATTCATGTGGTTTTTATCTGATTGGCCATGTTTTTTTTAACAGGTGAAGCATTTTAGAAGGTAAAGGCCATGTTATCATTACTATTATCCTTTCCATTATTCAGTTGACAGCTGAATTGGTTTGGCTTCATATGTCTGATCTAACGGGCGAAGTTTCCTGCTATATCAGAATGACCAAGATATTTTTCTGAGACTCAAGACTGAACCATGCAGCTACAGTCATGTGAAAAAATTTGGATACCCCTTTAAATATTCAGTTCTTTATTAAGAAATGTTCACATATCTACGTCTAACCTTGTTTTTGTTTTTATTTGCATTTTTTAACATTTATTTTAGCCATTTTAAGTGGGAATGAATGTGGGGGTGTCCTTAAAAAGATGGGGATGCCCAAATTTATTCCTCACTATTTTTTAGAATTATTTTTACAGAAAATTTGAAAAAAGTCTTTAATTCATTTTTAATTGTTTAGTTGTATTACATAAATCTCCCAGTATTTTTAACATTGATATTAAATATCCATATGCCCAAATATGCTTAAAAAACCCACACAGGCTTATACAGGGTATCCTAATTTTTTCACATGACTGTATATAGTATATGGTCAAGATTTTGGTGTCTAACTTGCAAACACTTAAACAGTCTCGGATGAAATGCTGTTAACAGATACAACATAATTCATGTGCAATTTGTGTTCATTTAGCTGCATAACAGTCTAGTATGTGATGGAAGAACTGCTCACCTTTCCATCTGGCAACAAAAATATTGACCACGTTAACATATTTTTCTTTGACGGATGCATAGGTATTACAGGTGCACAGTCAGCTTTGTCATCACTGCATCAGTATGTTTGAACAAATCCACAAGGAATATTGCATGCAATAAATGTCACAGTGGCAACATCTAATGAGTCAGTTAAGGCAGTAATGCTCCATATTACCCATCTGAAATGGAGCTAGAAATTGAAGTATTTGTGTTTACACTGTACATACTGTACTGCTGCATGGAATCTTATTTTTTTTGTGTGCGATACAGCATGTGAGAATAGTGCTTCATTATAGCCTTCAGTGAGAGGAAAGCTTGATAAATGCGGCGCCGTGCAGCTCGACCTGTGATATCATTCCGCTGCTACGTTGCTTCTTTGGAGATCATTATCACCATGTTGAGTTATCGTTCAATCACATCATTCGTGACATGCTAGACAGAGCTTTCACAGCAGGCTTTGTGATTTGCATACTTGTACTCTCCGTTCCCTCCACTGCCTCCCTTATGTTGTTCAGCCTTTTTTCCTCTTTCATTTCAGATCTCTTCTTTGGATTTGTGACTCAAAAAAATATATATAATAACAGAAAAAAATAGTCCCTGATGTCTTTTTCACAGTCCTGACATGACCTCGGTCCTCTTCCTCTTTCATGCCCCACAGCAAAAAATGTCCCAGTCGGTCTTTGTAATACTTAATCATCACTTTAATGCTTGGTAATTACTCTTTCGTGCAATTACTGTATCTTCTCATGCTCTGTTATACTTTTTTTTTTTTTCTTAACACAGTGCAAATTATCTTGGCTATCCAGATGACACAAAGCACTAAATTGCTGGTTGTAGAAGATGTCAAGCTTGTACAGTGCAGACATGATTATTGCTAGAAACTCCAGCATAGGTGCTGCTGGGGTTTGATTTAGCTCTTAACACCTGGATTACACACTTCTCTGTAAGGCAAAGAAAACTGGGTGTCCGTGGATCCTTAGTCCTACATTTGTTTATACAAAATTAAGGCCTTAAATACGCTGAAAAATGGCAATCCTTAAATCTGACTTTCAAAGGTCTTAAAAATACCGTATATATGATAAATACCGTAGTTATGTTTCGTTGTACTGTGGGGTGAAATCTTTGTTTTTTACGTGGTGTTGTTTTTTTTTTTGTTTTTTGTTTTTTGTTTTTTTTTAGATTTTGTAGTCACTGGTTTTGCCTTGTAATGTCAATGGAAAGTGAAATGAGCACAGATCATTTTTTTGTAACTTTTTCTCATAAATCTTCATTTTATTACCTCTGCCAAGGGAGGAGGGAACGTTTTTGCTGGCATTGGTTTGTTTGTCTGCTAGCAACATTACTTAAAAAGTTATGAACAGATGAAATTTCCAGGAAAGGTGTGCAATGCCACGGGGAACAGATGATTAGATTTTGGTGATGATCCGAGAGTGCATACCTCCACCAAGGGCTTTGTGTGTATTTGTGTGGCAGGATTACACAAAAACTACTGGATGGATTTGGATGACATTTTCACCAGAGGTGGTCCGTGGGCTAGAGAGGAACCCATTACATTTTGGTGATGATCTGAGAATCATACCTCCGCCAAGACTCTTATCTTCTCACAGAGCGTTAGCAACAATACTTTATACTGCGGACTTCTCACACAACACAACACACTGCCATCTACAGAAGTTCTCTGATGACTCTGCGATCGTCGGCCTCATCTCCAACGGAGATGAAGCTGAGTACAGAGGACTTATCCAGGACTCCGTGGACTGGTGCCATCGGAACTGCCTCCAGATCAATGTGAGGAAAACTAAGGAGCTGGTGGTGGACTGCCACAGGCGAGGACAACCCCTCACAGCACCAGTAAACATCCAGGGAACAGACATTGAGATGATGACATCCTACAAGTACCTGGGTGTTCATCTGAACAATAAACTAGACTGGTCACACAATACCGATGCACTCTACAAGAAGGGACAGCACAGGCTGTTCCTACTGAGGAGGCTCAGGTCTTTTGGTGTACAAGGGGTGCTCTTGAAGACATTCTACGACACGGTGGTGGCATCAGCCATCACTATTGGAGTGATCTGCTGGGACAGCGGCATTAAAGCAGCTGATAGGAAGAGACTGAACAAACTAATCAAGAAAGCTAGCTCTGTCCTGGGGCAATGCCCTGACCCAGTGGAGGAGATGGGAGAGAGAAGAATGGTGGCTAAACTGTCATCTCTGCTGGAGTCCGAGTCCCACCCTATGCAGGACATACTGAACACACTGAGGAGCTCATTTAGCAGTAGACTACATCATCCTAGATGCGTGACCAAGAGGTTTCGCAGGTCCTTCCTACCTACGGCTGTCAGACTGTATAACCTAAGCAGGGCTGCTCGCAGAGATAGCAAAAAAATGTGACGACCTAATAGTATTGAATGCAAAAGATGCAACAGGCTTACACAAATGGTCCCCTCCAGTATACAACTAGGACAATGTCAGTTGCTATGGAGGGTGATAATATGTATGGGTACATATTCATACCATGTAGGGTAACTAAATAGACGGTTATGCTGTTTAGTCCATCTAGCTACAATGCTCCGCACTGTGTATATAGTATATTTATATATTTATGTGTAAATATGTATATTCACTGCTCTTATTTTTCTTCTCTTCTAAATTATTGCTCTGAGTGTTGCTATCCCTGTGCTGTTGCAATCTTGGAATTTCCCCATTGTGGCACTAATAAAGGCTTATCTTATCTTATCTTACTCTAAAACTACTCGATGGATTTGGATAAAATTTTCACCAGAGGTGGTTCTTGGGCTAGAGACGAACCCATTACATTTTGGAGGTTATCCATCAGGGACAGAAGGAGCTTGGTGGAGGTATGTGCTCTCTGAGTATTTTTCTAGTTGTAAGTTTGCTACCTTTTCTTGTCCCTACCCAGATGAGCGGGAGGCCCAAGGCATTTACTTCAGAGCTAGCCAATAAGGAGTTACCTTACCAAGAGTGGTTAATATTGTTACTTTCTTTACATTTCAGTCACCCTAGACATCCATGTTTCCACTGGTTCACTCGAGTCATTCTGGGTTATTTTTATTTATTTTTGCATTGGTGATACATTGAACCATTAGCATTAGCTTGGCTAGGCAGTCGGAGTCAGTCGGTCTAGCTACATTAGAGCTTGCCTCATCAGGGAGAGGCTGACAGACAAGCTGCCTGGCATTAGCTTAATTGTTGATCTGGACAGTTTTGATTGCTGTGTTCTATAAATTCTTTTCACCCCTTCTGGAATCCTTGTTCATCGACCAACACCTGACCAGATATGGCATTCTTTTAGCTTAGTTTACTGTAGTGTTTTTTTTTCTCCAACAAAGAACCAAGGTGGCTAGCTGACACTAGCAGTTTAGCCTTTCACTCCTTAACGAATGTTTCTGTCTAGGGCTGGGAAATTTGACCATAAATCAGTGTTACTGTAGAAGATGCCTTACAAACGAGACTGAGTGTATTTTCTCAGGAAAGCTTTATTGGAAGTCACATCTTCTAACATCAAAGTTCTCAGCAGAAAAAGAGACAGATCCCACTTTCCTCACAGCTTTTATATCCCAGAGATACAAAACCCCCACTTCACGTATCTCACACCTTCACCCCACCTAAGTTTGGTAAACACATGAACCACAGTCCCGAGACTTGCTGGCGCTTCTGTTCTCCTCTCCACCTCGGGGCTCCTGCTGGGACATTGTCTTCCACCTCCGTCTTCCTCCAGCACCCACCTCCTAGCCGAGGTCCCTGCTGGGGCATTGTTCTTATGGACTTTGATCTGCAGGGTCTGCACCGTCATGCCTACTGGAAGCATGTGGGGGGAGAGAGCGTACCATACAAGCATGCCATATATGTGCCTTAAATATGCACCATATTACAGTTAATTGACCCTTTCATTTATTTATTTTTTTTGGGGGGGGGGTCCCTCCCTTCTTCTTTCTGATAAAACTCATAATTAGGGGTGGGCAATATGGCCCAAAAATGATATCACAATATAAAGATAAGATAAGATAAGCCTTTATTAGTCCCACAATGGGGAAATTCCAGGATTGCAACAGCATAGGGATAGCAACACTCAGAGCAATAATCAGAAGGCAAGAAAAAACAACATCTAGTAAACATATGTCCATATTACTATAAATATATATATATATATAGACACACAGTGCAGAGCATTATGGTTGGTTGGTGAATGTGCAGCAGAAAGTCTAAGCTCTCTCTCCGCGGATGCGGCGGGCCAGCTGGAAGTCTTTGGGCACGATGGTGACCCCCTTAGCGAAGAAGAGACCCACCAGGTGGGCCTCGCTGGTCTCCTGCAGAGCCATGACGGCGAAGCTCAGGAAGCGCAGGACGGTCTTGAAGTCCTGAGCGATCTCCCTCACCAGGCGCTGGACGGGCAGCTTACGGATGAGCAGCTCCGTGGATTTTTGGCAGCGACGGATCTCTCTCAGAGCCACGGGCCTGTGACGGCGAGGCCTCTTCACTCTGCCGGTGGCCGGAGCGCCTCTCCGAGCAGCCCTGGTGGCTAGCTGTCTCCTGGGGGGCTTCTTCCTCCAGTAGATTTTACGGGCGGTCTGCTTGGTTCTTGCCATCGCTCTTTATTATTCTGTCTTATATTTCTTGCACGCCGCCTAAACTCCAGCCCGGCACCCGCGTCGTTTTCGCTACAGCTCCCGGTATGTCGAGTTTCCCATTAGCACCGGGCGGCGGCCAAGTGCTAGCTAGCACTAGCTCCTCCCCGCTGTAGCGTCTCCCGCTGCAAACCGTGGCTCCGTCCGCCGACCCGGGAGACCCCCGGGGCGATCTGTGCGTCCGTGATATATATACAGAGTGAAAGGTGTAGAAAGAAGAAGGAAGATTTAAAAAAAAAAAAAAAAAAAAAAAAAAGGCTGTTGCAACGGGCAGCCTACTCGTGTGGCGCCACTGGTCCGGCGGAACCGGAACCGGAAAAAAAAATAAATATTTTGGTTAATTTTCACGATAACGATATTTTTCACGATTTTGCAGCATACAGGTTTTTTTTTTCTTTTAAACATATGCAAAAAGGACAGTTTCACAGGCCAGCATTATTTACTTTCAACATATTGAGGAAAAGCAAAACAAAAACTTATTTCTCCAGTTTATAAACAGTAGCTCAGATTTAGTTTAAATTTTTTTTTTTTTTTAGTTCTGTATCAAATATTGCAAGAAAATTATATAAACTGTTACATCTTAACCGCACACAGATGTGGGGTTTTATGCTGAATCATTTACCTGCGTTACTCTTGTTCCACAGACCTATCCTGGGGCTTTTTGGTTCTTGTTGCACTTGAGCAGATGTTTTTTTTTTTTTCCCTTCTCTCTTTGGGTGGTTGAATAAAATCAACAAGAAGCAGCCAAGACAGATACAACTACAGCCACTTCGAGTGTAACATTGTCCGACGTTCATACTTCCCCAGCGATGTTGTTGACGTATTGGGGGGGGGGGAATGCAGGCAGATTATCCACACTGCTGTACCATGTTATTTATTTTTTTTTTTTTTAATATGACAGTGATCTGAAACAGAAAGTGAAACTTAAGTATTTCCACTCAGCTGGATGTAGACGGTCTGACTTTGGCACTGCAGTTTCCCCTGCTACGTTTGTTTTGCCGTTTCTATGCTGACGCATAACTTTTATTGGCAGCGTTCAGGTTCAGGTTACTTTACCCGTAGGTAGATTTGTTTTGCAGTCAGGTGACATCCATATTTACAAACCACAGTTACATTCAACATGAACACAAACACAGGCACACATGAAGCTGACTATAAACATGATAAAAGTGCTCAAGGCTCCACCAATCAGGACATATGACAGAGATGAGAGAAAAAACAAAGAGATAAGAGAGAAGGGTCATATTAAAAAGTTAAAGACTAGTCAAAGAGGTTAAAAACTCAAAAGTCTAAAACTCAATAAAAGATTTGGAACCCAAATAAAAAACCCTACAAAAATAAGTAAATATAAAATAAAATTAATAAATGGGTAACTAAATTATGTGCAATATATTGTTACATCTTGTTCAATTCTTTAACAGCAGCAGGAACAAAGCTGCTTTTGTAGCGCTGGGTTTTACTTTTTGGTAACAGTGTGATGCCATCACGAAGCACACCCCAAATATCGCAATATTTATTTTTACACTGGTATGAAAATTTATACCGATATTATCATGAACAACACGATATGGCACACCCCTACTCATAATTAAGCAGTATTGCACAAGAGTGTGGTATTGTATCAGTGTTGTGCGGTAGTAAATGAGCATAACATAATAAAGAATAGACCTGTTGTCTTTTCACTTGCAAATTAAACACTGTCCAGTGTGTACAGCACATACTTCTTGAGAATTTGTGGGTCACATGCACAGTGGCTGTTTAGCTTGTTAGCTTCGTTGGGGGAATCCTTTATGGATCCATGATTGTTTTACCACAGCATAGTGATTATGAGTCTCTTATTGGGCTCTTCAGTACACCCTTAACTTATTCATTCCCTCTGTGAAATGGCTGAAATGACACGGATAGCCATCAGAGGCTAACAGTGACTTGGCTTCTTCTCCATTTAGTGTTTGTATCCGCACACTTAACTTGCATTTTCTTGGCATCTTCAGATGAAATTAAGAGTCAGTCATCACATACGATATAGATGGAGATCACGTTTTTGTTACGTCTTTAATTGTTCCGCCAGTGTTCTGCTGAATCTCAACTGTGCTGCTTCTGGAGTTACATTCCAACACCTGTAACTCCATGGGCACGTCTTAAAGGGGCAGTGCATGAAAAGATATCACAATACACACACACAACAGGAAGAGGGGGAAAAACATCTGACGTGAGCAAGATTATGTTCATTTTACACTGAACGTAGGTTCCGGTTTTATTTCAGTTAACTGCCCAGCCCAATTTCTGTGCTTATTCTACTCCACGCCATATCAACCACTGAAGCCACACACCCCTGTCCACCAGTGATGGATTATTTCATTCATTCTTTAAGACAAATTTATGTTGGTTGGCTCAGGCTCGCTGTTTGAGCTAGATGCTAGCCAATTAAGATGAGCAATAGGGATGAAAGAGGGAGGGTGGCATTAACTGTTGCTTTTGGGCATTTAAGGAGACATGCACTGAAATGAGCCATTCTGAGGAAGGCTGCAAAGGGTGATTCACAGTGATGCTGCAATAATGTATTAAATGTATTAAACATTCTTAAATTTAAAATCCATATAGCTGCAGAACCCTGGAAACTAATATCTGTCAGGTTGTAGAATTATAGATTTGTTTATTTGTCTGTTGGTTATGTTTTTGAGTACCAACAGTAGCAAGAACCCTGTTTGTATATGTAGCATATTCTTTATTCTGTTTTGCTTCTGGCAGCATTTTATTGCTTTGATTTGTGTGTTTTGATCTTGCACATTATTGCCGATCTGTCTTGCCAGTTTGCCCAACCGACTAAATCTGCATTAATTATAGGGCACGAACTATTTGCATTTAAACCTCTGTTGTTCTTTTTTTCTCCTCCCCTTAACAGGTTGTTTTTGTTTTATTTTCTGCTTGAGTATTTAAAGGTTCTTTAATGTTAGATCTTAAGTTTGTAGTGTTGTGTTGTATTAGCACTTAAACTGAAGGTTATAACGAGGTACAGGCCATTATATTGAAGAGACCTGTGTGCATGTCTGTGTTTTTTGTTGCTGAACTGTGAGAATGGACAAGCTTCTTATTTTGCTTGGGGCGGGGTAGTCGTGAGGTTTTTATGCGTGAGAGGGAGAAGGAAGTCATATAGTGGGTGTGGGTGCATGCTTGTGCACACATGTACAGCTGTGTGTTATAACGAAAAAGGCCAACATGTCTTTGTGTGCACCACTTCACGGTAGAGCAGGACTTTTGTGTTTAACGAACTTGCTGTCCTGACATGTTACTCAAAAGCTGCTGCCCTCCTCTGATGCCCCGTCAGCATTCGTTTTACCTAGAAACACACGAGCCACAAACAACCTCAGGCTTTTAATCATCTGGTCTGCTTAGGCCAACTGAACCATGCTTAATTGGTATGAATTTTTATGGGCTGCTATTATTATTATTATTATTATTATTATTATTATTACCTATACTGCTCATGTGTAGTATCTGTGCATTTGCCAGCTCAATCCAACTGAAATACGTGTTGAGTTACAGGTGCAACAGTAGTCCAAAGGATAGAAAAATGGTCCAATTACAGGAAAATTTCCTCCTCAAATCCCTGGAGAGGCGATAGACGTGCCATCTGTTCAGTCTTAACACCTACTACCAATGTGCCCATGAGCTAGTCACAGAGCAGCCCGTTTCTTTTATCAGTGGGCAGTGGTGTCTAACGGTGGTAAGTTGTGAGCAGGTTCTGCTGTGAAAGTATGAAAGTGTGAGTCTAAAGCTTGGGCATCGTTGGGAAAAGAGCTTAAGAGCTTACTAGTGCTTCCTGTAAATGGCTTGCTGTGTTGTGTCAGTTGCAGATTTTTTTGGGAATATTTTAGGATTTACTTTTCCCACACAGCTTAGTATTACTTACTTGAAGTACCTTACCACCCTCTGTCTATTGTTTTGAATTGGACTTTCAAAACTGCCTTCCTGCCACTAAGTGTGGAGTCCTCTTCCCATAAACGAAATTTGAGTAATTCCTCCTTTTGATCATTTGAGATTTTTTTTTTTTTAAGAAGTGACTGCAGTGAAGTGGATCCATAAAATTCAACACTCCTAACCTTAAAAATCAGAAACGCTTCTTGGTTTCTGCAGATTTGGGCAGTCTCCCACTCAAGTGTTGCAGTGCACATACAGCCTTGCATTTGTTTACTTCCTATACATCTCCTTCTGATGACTTGGAACCAAATCCTATTGTCAACAGATAAAGGCAAGTTTCAACAAGCAAAAGGAAGATTGTGTTCGTGTGATGACAGAAAAGATTGACTGTTTGATTATTGACTTTATCGAAGTGCTGTGTCTTGGACAGTAAATTACATCAGGCCAGCCAGGGATAATCTGCCATTTAAAAACACAATCGGTTCATTAAATGGCAGTCGGCTTGCTCTTATTTTGAAAGTTCAGTCAGCATTCCAGTGAAGGTGACGTTAATGCCATGATGCTGCATCGGTCCACATTCCGCCAGAATCACTCCTTCTCCGAGGCAATTGCCCCAGTGCTCATCAAACTTGCTCACAATGATCCTTAGGTCGGTCTGCATCAAGGTTCTGCTCAAGGTCAAGGTATACATCAATGTTCATACGCTATGAGTACATGTCATTTCAACTGTTATACCCCCCTTTACACAGGGATAGAGGTCATTGAAAGATCTGGCAAATGTCTGATCTATAAATGATCTTAAGTGATCTCCACAGTCGACATGGTCTCCTCAAAGTTTTGACTCAGTCCAAAACTGACAAGGCTCTCTCAAATGATCCCGAAGATCAAAAATTGCCCCAATCTCTCAATGATCTTTGCGCTGTGTAAAGGGGCCCTTAGTAAGGAAAGGATATGTGTGTGTGTGAGAAAAAGTGTTTGCCCCCTTCGTGATTTCTCATTTTTTGTATGTTTGTCACACTTAAATGTTTCAGATCATCAAACAAATTTAAATATTAGACAAAGATAACACAGGCAACGCGGTGGTGGAGTGGTTAGCGCTGCAGCAGCACAGCAACTCACCCTTGGCCGGGGGATCCTGGGTTCGATCCCAGCCTCCGACCAACAGTGGTCTGTGTGGAGTTTGTATGTTCTCCCCGTGTCTGCGTGGATTTACTCCAGGATTTCTCTGGTTTCCTCCCACATGTCAAAAACATGCAAGTTAAGTTAATTGGCATCAACTGGGGATTCTAAATTGTCCTTAGGTATGACTGTGAGAGTGAATGGTTATCTATCTCTCTGTGTTGGCCCTGCGATGGACTGGCAAACTGTCCAGGGTGTACCCTGCCTCTCACCCAAAGATGCAGGGTAGGCTCCAGCCCCCCCACCCCCACAACCCAAAAAAAGGATTAAGTAGAAGAAGATGGATGGACAAAGATAACACATGTAAACACAAAATGCAGTTAAGGGTAAAAAGGGATGCTGTGGCATGATCTTAAAAAGGTGGTTTATGCTTGAAAACCCTCCAATGTGGCTGAATTACAGCAATTCTGCAAAGATGAGTGGGCCAAAATTCCTCCACAGCGCTGTAAAAGACTCAGTGACAATTATCATAAACGCTTGATTGCAGTCGTTGCCGCTAAGGGTGGCCCAACCAGTTATTAGGTTTAAGGGACAATCACTTTTTCATACAGGGCCATGTAGGTTTGGATTTTTTTCCCCCTTAATAATAAACACCTTCATTTAAAAACTGCATTTTATGTTTACTTGTGTTATCTTTGTCTAATATTTAAATTTGTTTGATCTGAAACATTTAAGTGTGACAAACACACAAAAAAAAGAGAAATCAGGAAGGGGGCAAACACTTTTTCACACCTGTGTGTGTGTGTGTGTGTGTGTGTGTGTGTGTGTGTGTGTGTGTGTGTGTGTGTGTGTGTGTGTAAACATTTGTATGTATGGTTGGATAAACAGAAGGTCTTCACACCCTCAAAGTGGTTCCATCAGGCCGGCATGAGCTTGCCCATCATAGTCCATCTATATCTTTGCCTCTTATGATTATTATTATGTAGTCATATAATGTAGTCATATTGTTTTTCCTGTCATTTCTCTGTCTGATAATAATAATAATGGATTGCATTTATATAGCGCTTTTTATTCAGATTTTCAGGACAGGTGTGTAATGGCACACTGAACACACGATTAGATTTTGATGATGATCTCAAAATGCATACCAAGGCTCTTATCTTCTCACAGAGTGTTAGCAACAATTCTCCAAAACTACTGAATGGATTTGGATGAAATTTTCACCAGAGGTGGCCCTTGGCCCAAAGATGAACTCATTAGATGTTGGGGGTGATCAGTGAGTGCATACCTCCGCCAAGGCCTTAGCTCACAATGTACAGATGGATGGCGATGTGGATGGACAAAGGGACGGGAGGGAGGGATGGAGCCTTGGCAGTGGTATGTGCTCTCTGAGTGCCCTCTAGTTTTTTATAACTTCAATTTGATTTTTAAGTCTCCAAAGAATTTAGATACTTAAATTTATATTTGTGCTGTTTTTTTTTTCCACAATATCTTTATTGAACCTTTTTTTTTTTTTTAACAAACATGATACAAACAAACACTAACGCTAAAGTACTACAAAAAAAAAAAATGCACTAAAAACACCAACAACCACCAACAAAATCAAGTCTTCAACAATGCTCCTCTGTTTAGTCTAGACAATCCAATACATAAGTATACATATTATGTTCACCAGTTTGGAATTTACAAGGTCCACACACATCATTCACCTTCTTCTTCAAGAGTTATGTTTAAATTTTTTACATAATCAATAAAAGGTCTCCATATATTCTCAAACACAATTTCCTTTGATTTCAGTATATATGTTATTCTTTCTAATGGAAGGTTTGTTAACATCTGTCTTAACCACTGAGTCACATCTGGTCTATGAGTCTTTTTCCATAATAGTGCAATACATTTTTTGGCATTAAGCAAACTGAGGTCTATGAATGTTCTTTCACTTTTATTAAAATTATGCTTTTCTGGGTACAGACCCAACAAAAACAGTTTAGGATTCAGTATGATTTGTTTTGAGATTATTTTTTCAATTGTTACCCTCACCTCTTCCCAAAACATTCTTATTAATCTACATTCCCATAAACAATGAAATAGGGTTCCTTTACTTTCCATGCATTTTGTGCATGTATCTGGTATATTTTTGTTATATCTATTTAACTCCTCCGGTGTAACATACATCCGCATTAACCATTTGAAATGTATCAATTTAAGGCGTGCATTTATTGATTTGGTTTGAGCTTCTGTACAAGCCAATTCCCATTGTTCCTCCGAAATTTCAATTTGCAGATCTTCTTTCCAGTAGTTTAATCTTTTCAGTGAATTTTCACTTGAAGATAGTGTCAATGAGTTATAAAACTCTGAAATAATACCCTTTCTTTTACTATCTTTCATCATCATTTTTTCCAAGGATGAATAAATAGGTCGAGTGAGAGCTTTATTTTGATTTGATCGAATAAAGTTTCTAAGTTGATGATATTTAAAAAAATGTGTTCTATTGAGATTAAATTTGATCCTCAGCTCTTCAAAAGACATTATGTTGTCTGCACCTGGCAAATATAAATCCTGAATCTTTTGTATCCCTTTTAAATTCCATACTTTAAATACAGCGTCCGCTCTCCCTGGTTTAAAATATTGATTACCCCATATTGGACTAAATTGTGACAATAACTGTGGTTCTTTTAAATAGTTTTTAGCTTCACACCATATTTTGATCATATGCTTTACAAATGGATTTTTAACTTGTTTTTGTAATTTTTTTGCCGAATCTGAGTATATGAATATGGGAAGAGGTAAAGGTAAATTGTATGATTCCATTTCAGTCCAGTGAGGGAGATCATTTGATGAAAAATAATATGTCATAGACCTCAGTTGTGCCGACCAATAATACAACATAAAATTTGGACATTTCAGACCTCCACGATCAAATGGTAAATATAATAAAGACAGACGTAATCTAGCCCTCCTGTTGTTCCATATAAATTCCACTAACTTTTTTTTTATTCTTGAGAATAGATCTAAAGGTGGTGATAAGGGAATGTATTGAAATAAATAAAGTATTTTAGGTAAAATATTACTTTTAAGTATATTGATTCTCCCGATCATCGACATTGGTAGTGACCTCCATCTCTGAGTTAACTCATTGATATCTGACATTAAGGCTTCATAGTTGACGCTGGCGACTGATTCTAGCTTAGGCATAATTTGGATTCCTAAATATTTAAACTGATTTACAACATTGAATTGATTTGCCTCAGGGGCTGGGTAATTTCTCTGGGTCTCATTTAGCATTAATATTGAAGATTTAGTTTTATTTATTTTATATCCTGATATTTCCCCAAAATTCTTTATTAAATTCAACAAGGTTGGAATTGATTTTTTTAGATTCGACATAAACAAAATTATATCATCGGCGTACAGGGAGATTTTATGTTCTGTTGGTCCAACTTTAATTCCATATATTTGTGAATGTAAACGTATCGCTATCGCTAAAGGTTCAATTGCCATAGTAAACAGTAAAGGTGAAAGTGGACAGCCTTGTCGACATCCTCTATTGATTTTTATTGGTTTTGAAATATTGTTATTTGTTAGGATTTCTGCTGTAGCATTATTGTATATTATTTGAACCCATTTTATGAAATTATTTCCAAGTCCAAACCTTTGTAGGACTTCAAAAAGAAAGGGCCATTCAACTCTATCAAAGGCCTTTTCGGCGTCCAATGATAGGAGAGCTGTATCCGGTGCTTCTTTATTAAAATAAATAATATTAAATAGTCTTCTTACATTATGGAAGCCTTGTCTACCCTTTATAAAGCCATTCTGATCTCGATTAATAATATTTGGTAAAATTTCTTGTATTCGTCTTGCTAAAATTTTACAGATTATCTTAAGGTCGGCGTTTAATAGGCTTATTGGTCTCATATTTTCACATTTATTAGAGGGCTTACCTGGTTTTGGCAGCAGTATAATTAAGGCATTATTTATGTATGATGGTAAATTATTATTTTGAAATGCTTCTAAAACCATTTCCAAAAAAGGTTTTATTAATTTATTCTTAAATTTTTTATAAAGGTCAACTGGAAGACCATCTGGTCCTGCACTTTTTCCTGATTTCATATTATCAATGGCTAGCCCAACTTCTTCTTGACTAATTTTAGACTCCAATATCTCCCTGTTTTCATTTGGTATACACGGTATAGATAGTTCGTTCAAAAACCCATTTAGTTTTGTTAAATCAGGTTCATTTTTGGTATCATATAATTTTTCATAGTAATCTCTAAAGGCTCTATTAATTTCTAAAGGATCTATAACTACCTGTCCGTTACTTATAATACTGGTAATTGGTGTTTTAATTTCCAATTGTTTAATCTGCCATGCTAATAATTTTCCTGATTTTTCACCTTGTTCATAAAAAGATTGTTTCAATCTTAGAAGACTCGAGGCAGCTCTATTCGCTGATTTTTTGTCGTATTCAGCTCTCAAAATCAGTAATTCATTCTCCAACCTTGGGTCACTTCCTGCATACACTTTTTCCTGAAGACTTTTTATTTTATGTTCCAATTTAGCTCTCTCCTCTCGAGTCTTCTTAGATTTTGATCCTGTATAACTAATAATATGTCCCCTAATAAAAGCTTTGAAAGCCTCCCACTTTACACATGCTGATGTTTGTGTAGTATTGATGTCAAAGAACTCGTCTATCTGTTTTTCTATATACTTGACAAATTCCTCATCCTGAAGCCATTTATGCTGAAATTGCCATCTACCTGATTCCTTTGTCAATTTTTTATCTGCATATATTAGACAACAGGGTGCATGATCAGAGATCACGATGTTATCATAAAAGCAGTTTTGAATCTTGGACCTTAATTCTGTGGAAATCAAAAAATAATCAATACGTGAGAATGTCTTGTAGGTACTGGAATAACAAGAATAGGCTTTAACTTGTGGTTTCATTTCTCTCCATATGTCTAACAATCTCAATTCTTTCATAAAATGATTAATAGTCATCCTACATCCAATGTGCGTACAATCCAGTCCTGTTGATCTATCCACACCTGGATTCAATGTACAATTAAAATCCCCTGCTATTATATGTTGCCCTGTAAGTGATGATAAGATGAGAAATAAATTAGCAAAGAACTTCTGATCATCTATATTGGGACCATATAAGTTCACAAGATTTATATTTTCTAATAGCAAAGAACCTTGAATGATTACATATCTTCCAAATTTGTCTCCAATTACATTTTTCACTTGAAAAGGAACTGATTTATGTATGAGAGTCATAACTCCCCTGGCTCGGGATGAAAATGAAGAGGTGAATACACTTCCCTGCCATCTACTCCTAATTCTTTTAACATCCTCCTCTATCAGATGAGTTTCTTGTAAAAACACAATTCTTGAACCCATGTCCTTTATTTTATTCATAACTTGTTTAAGTTTTTTTTAAATTTTGTAGACCTCTGCAATTCCATGAAGTTAAATTAAGATTAACACTTTGGTCCATGATCAATAGAGAGTTTGGGATCACCTTGCAGTGTAAACATGCTCATACAGAGAAGCAAAAACATGAGTGGTTGAACATTCATCCTACAAACTACACACAAACAAATTTCCCCTTCCCACACTTGTGGCAAACCCCCCAAAATCAAAAGAAAAATTCTGTCTCCCGATATAGCCATCGACCGTTCCACACCCACGGGGAACAGCCTAAGCCACTCCTTCTTCATCCTCCCAATCACCCTAACTCTACTGCTTTTAATGACGTAACATTAACTCTCCTCTGTAGTTTTCCAACTTAACTCCAAAATTTTTAACAACTTTGTACATCATAGTTTTTTTTTTGTTTGTTTGTTTTGTTTTTGTTTTGTTTTTTTAATATATAATACAATCTATATTTTGTAAACTTACTATTTACTTCAAGTCAGTCAGATGCCTGTGCAAATGCTTAATTATTCTACCTTATATTTTGTTCATGCTTAGCTCCCACCAGTCTCTTCTTCTTCTTTGATCTTCTTGATGAACTCCTGCGCCTCCTCTGGGGTCTTGAAGATGTGGGTTCTGCCCTCATACGTGGTCAGCAGTCTCGCAGGATAGATTACACCATGACGAATCCCAAGGTTGCGCAGCTCCTTACGTACGGGATCAAACTGCTTCCTCAATTGCTGGATTCCTGTGGCCAAATCTGGGTAGAACCGCACCTGCTGGTCCTGGTGTTTAATCTCTCCTTTTTTAGCTCGTGCAGCGTTGAAGATCTTCATCCTGTCTCTGTTGCTAAGAAACTTCATAATTAAGGTCCTCGGCGGTCCCTCATCTCTCCGTGGGCCAATACGATGTGCTTTTTCCAGAACCACTGCTGATTGCAACTCCTCGCTGCCCAGCACCTCCGGAATCCACTTTTCCAGAAAGGAACATACGTCCCGACCTTCTGATTCCTCTGGAAGACCCACCAGCCTCAAATTATTCTGTCTCGACCGAGATTCCAAATCCAAAATATTATCTTCCAGAGATTTATTTTTTTTTTCCAAAGTGCGCACCTTTAATTGAAGACGGGTGACGTCATCTTCAGCACTAGCGAGACGGAGCTCCATCTGCGCCGTTCGTTCTACACAGTCACCCAATTCCTTTCTTATTCCTTCCAACGCTGTCATAATCCCATCAAATCTAGAGGAAAAGTCCGCTCTCATTGAACTCATGGCAGCCATCAGCGCATCTGCGCCATTCCCCGCAGAAATCGCAGCGTTGCCAGCCTCCTCCGCCATATATGGAGTTTTGTTTACTGCGTCACAGACCTGAAAGTCCGTTAATTTGGACTGTTTCGGCGGCTCGCTTTTTCCTTTTCCTGGTTTTCCAGCCTTAGGCTTCGCCGACATATCTTCGCCCAAATGCTGGGATACGTTCTGTCCCAAATGAGAGAGTTATTTGCCGATTTTTTTTTTTTCCAGGAGCAGAGCAGGGCGAGACACGTCCGTCCTACGTGGCAGCCATAACCGGAAGTCATTTGTGCTGTTTTAAAATTAATGTTACTTATCTTATGCATCAATTGCATTCATTTCTTATTGAATTTGTTCATTGCATTAAGTTACTGTATAGGTAACTGTACATTAACTGCATGCAGTCAGGTAGCACTACTATTTAAATGGATGTTCAAAGTATTTGTGATAAAAATTTACTTTTGTTTTGTAATGAGTAGTCTATATTTCTAGAATGCTGGAGGGTGACCAAATCTACACCCTGTGTAAAAGCTGTTAGAAACTGTGATATGCTGAAAAGGAAAATTTATTTCACTTGTGTACAGTTTCATTTTTGAAACACACAAGTTTTCAAGAAATAAAAAAGCAGTTTCTAAGCTAAGCCTACTTCGTTCATTTAACAGTATTTTATTGCAAATCAGTTGATGTAATTTTTAAAAATATAACCCCCCAAAACATCAACGCACTGTACTCTGCTTTCAGGCATACCTCAGCATTTTTTGCAGTGTATTGGACTTTTTTCCCCCCTGAGATTAGTGGGGTTTTGTACTGAGCTGAGAGCCATATGTGACTCGAATCGAAAATCGATTCTGAATCAAATCACGACCCCAAAAATTGGAATCGAATTGAATCGTGTGACTTCTAAAGATTCACAGCCCTATTAATTACCTCCGCCAAGGAGGTTATGTAATCGGGGTGGTTTGTCTGTTTGCCTGTTAACAGGATTATGCAAAAGCTACTGGATGGATTTTGATGAAATTTTCACCAGAGGTAGCCCTTGGGCCAAGGATGAACCCATTAAATTTTGGTGATGATCTGAGAGGGCATACCTCCACCAAGAAGAATAGAATAGGGTTTATTGTCATTACCTCCGCCAGGCCGAAAAGGCCAGGAGGAGGTTATGTTTTTGCCGGAGTTTGTGTGTTTGTCTGTCTGTCTGTCTGTCTGTCTGTTTGTCTGTTGGTTAGCAAGATAACTCAAAAAGTCTTGGACGGATTTCCGTGAAACTTTCAGGCGTTGTTGGAAATGGTACAAGGAAGAACTGATTAAATTTTGGGGGTGATCCGGTTCACCGTCTGGATACAGGAATTTTTTAAAGCATTTTTCAACACTGTGACATACAGCCATTTTCAACATGTGCGCAGGCGCAATAGAGGGCGCTGGTCGACGTGTCTGATGAACACAAACTCCGCCTTCTTCAAAGTTTCAGGCACAAAAGCACACAGAAAACAGGGCTCGCCAGAGTGCCTGTGTTTGCACTACGCTGCAAAAGCTGACACGGGCAGCTGTCCGGCGTCGGATTATTTGGCAGAAATTCCCCGGCCAGCCATAGGGGCTGCGCAAAAACCAGCTCTCTGCCGGGGGAGGCTTCCAAATCCTCTTTTTTCCGCGGACCGCAAACCCAGTAAAACCCACGGCAACCATTATCGCACCTTCTTTTGTCCAGCGGCTCCGGAACAGAGAGGAATCCCGGCGCCAGTAATGCTGCGCCTGATATGTCTCACTCTAATGCTAAAAGTGACTGCATCGGGGATTTACCACCTTGAATGAATGAATGAATGAATGAATGAATGAATGGCCTGGGCCCGCCGCAAAACCTCACACGGGCAACTGTCCGCCGACGGATTGTTTGGCAGAAATTCCCCGGCCAGCCATAGGAGCTGCGCATTTGCCACAAATTCACCGGCCAGCCATAGGCGCTGCGCAAAAACGAGCTCTCTGCCGGCGAAGCCTCTAAATTCTCGTTTGCCGTGGAGCGCAACCCCCCAAAAAATAATATTGTAGCGAACTCAATATGAGCACCCTACTTGGCTTGCCAAGTGGCTTGACCCTATTGGCGACACAGGTACAGTGCGGGACTCCGGAGCGTGACTTCGAACCTCCCGGTGGGACGTCGCCATGTCGAGCAGCACGTTACAATATAATATAAAACCCACAGCAACCTGTCTACCCAATTTGCATCTGTCAGTGGAGGAGATGGACACAACAGCAACACTTCAGTTTATTACCTCCGCCAAGGAGGTAATGCTTTTACTACTGAACCACTAATCCTATCACTATCAGATTGATTGTCATTGATTAATTGTGTGTTTATTGCACTGTCCCTGTCAAATAAACAAATAATCATTGTGAATCCAATTGCTACTCATATGTTTACATGCTCAAGGAATCTGAAAACGTACACACAAACACTGTATGGGGGGAATTGTGGCGCTTGGCGGAGGTCTGCGCTCTCCGAGTGCTTTTCTAGTTGTACAGTAGATGATGAGAGATGAGATTCAACTTTATTGTCATTACACGTGTATGAATACAAGGTAACGAAACGTGACTTGGCATTTGGGCACGCTCTGCAGTGCGCATCCAAGGCCGGACCACTTTGGTCCGCGTGCGCTTTGGACGAACCTGGTGCGCACGTGGCATTGTACATGCTCACTTTTTTCATCTCCAAAGCCAAGCAGTTGATGCATGCGCACAGCTGTTATTTGTAGTTTCGCCCCAGCCCTATGGGTAGCGTAAATGCATTAACACGCCAGTTTGTTCACTGGCTATAAACACATGAGTGACGCACATTTTTTTTTGTAGCAACAACAATGGCATCATTTCAAGGAAAAGGAGGAATTACCATTTTCCAGTCCTTTTCTCCGCTCAAGCTGCTGCTGCTGCAAAAGGATTCCTGTATGTTTGTTCTCATCTTCCACCTCCTCATTATGTTCCTCGTCTACTTTGTCTTTGGAGGCTGTGTTGATAGCGCCATCTCGTGAATGGAACGTTCAGTCTTGTGCATGCTCTGTCAATGGGTTCAGATCGTGGATAGGCTATACGGTCACAAAATTTGGGCTGCACGCGGTTGTCTGCAGTAGAGTCCTGCATACACGTGCAGAGTGGAGACGATGACATAAATTTTGTCACATGAGGTTTCCGGTTGCACATACGTGGACAGTGAAGGTGCAGCATGAATCCAGCTTTACAGAACACACGATTAAACACACAACTGAAATAAAGATAAAATAAAAATGGCCCAGGATTATGGAAATATACATAGGTCTAGTAGTGGCTGCGTGGGTGGAACCATGTACATAAGAGTGCAGAGTGCAGACACACAATTGAGTAAAATGGCCCAAGGATTATGGAAAATATACACAGTAGTGGTTTCACAGATGGGTCAATGAACATGAAAGTGCGGCATGTAAAGACAGGTGAGTTATTGTGATAAATAAAGGTCCTCAGTTCTAAGCATGTGAGTGTTTGGAGGGAGGGAGGTGGAGCCTCTGACTTTTTGCAGTTCAGATGGCCCCGGGGAAGAAACTGTTTGTCAGTCTGGAGGTGTGGGACCTGATTGATCTGAACTGTCGTCCAGAGGGAAACAGGTCGAACAGGTGGTGAGCGGGATGTAAGGGGTCTCCTGTGATGGCCTTGGTCCTTCTGAGACAGGAGGCTGTGGAGATGTCTTCCAGGGAGGGCAGAGGGCCGCCAATATTTTTTTGGGCGGTGTTGATGACCGTCTGCACAGCCTTTACGTTCTCGGCTGTGGAACTGGTGTACCGCACACCCAGACAGTACGTGAGCACGCGCTCCACTGAGCAGCGATAGAAGGTCAGCAGCAGCTTCTGGTCCAAGTTGTTCTTCCTCAGGACATGGAGGAAGTACAGCTGCTGCTGGGCTTTCTTCACTAGGGCTTTTGTGTTGACAGTCCAGGAGAGGTCAGAGGAGATGTGGGTGCCCAGGAACCTGAAGGCGGGGACGTTCTCCACGCGGTCATCATTTATGATGGGGGTGTGGGGGTCGTCCTGTCTGTTCTTTCTGAAGTCCAGTATGAGTTCTTTGGTTTTTTGGACATTCAGTTTCAGGTTGTTTGCTTGGCACCACAGCAGCAGATTCTCTACCCCCGCCCTGTATGCCTTCTCATCATCATCAGTGATGAGCCCAACCAAGGTGGTGTCATCTGTGTATTTCACAGTGACAGTGGTTGGGTGGGTTGGAATACAGTCAAAGGTGTACAGGGAGTACAGTAGAGAGCTTAGCACACAGCCCTGAGGGGAGCCAGTGCTGAGAGACAGTGTGGAGGAGTGGTGGGGGGCCATGTCTTTCCGGTTCCGCCGGACCGGTGGCGCCACACGAGTAGGCTGCCCGTTGCAACAGCCTTTTTTTTAATCTTCCTTCTTCTTTCTACACCTTTCACTCTGTATATATATCACGGACGCACAGATCGCCCCGGGGGTCTCCTGGGTCGGCGGACGGAGCCACGGTTTGCAGCGGGAGACGTTACAGCGGGGAGGAGCTAGTGCTAGCTAGCACTTGGCCGCCGCCCGGTGCTAATGGGAAACTCGACATACCGGGAGCTGTAGCGAAAACGACGCGGGTGCCGGGCTGGAGTTTAGGCGGCGTGCAAGAAATATAAGACAGAATAATAAAGAGCGATGGCAAGAACCAAGCAGACCGCCCGTAACATGTACTGGAGGAAGAAGCCCCCCAGGAGACAGCTAGCCACCAGGGCTGCTCGGAGAGGCGCTCCGGCCACCGGCAGAGTGAAGATGCCTCGCCGTCATAGGCCCGTGGCTCTGAGAGAGATCCGTCGCTACCAGAAATCCACGGAGCTGCTCATCCGTAAGCTGCCCGTCCAGCGCCTGGTGAGGGAGATCGCTCAGGACTTCAAGACCGTCCTGCGTTTCCTGAGCTTCGCCGTCATGGCTCTGCAGGAGACCAGCGAGGCCCACCTGGTGGTCTGTTCTTCGCTAAGGGGGTCACCATCATGCCCAAAGACGTCCAGCTGGCTCGCCGCATCCGCGGAGAGAGAGCTTAGACTTTCTGCTGCATATTCACCAACCAACCATAATGCTTTGCACTGTGTGTCTATATATATACATTTATAGTAATATGGACATATGTTTACTAGATGTTGTTTTTTCTTGCCTTCTGATTATTGCTCTGAGTGTTGCTATCCCTGTGCTGTTGCAATCCTGGAATTTCCCCATTGTGGGACTAATAAAGGCTTATCTTATCTTATTTTATCTTATCTTATGTCTGACTGTTTGTGGGCAGTTGGTGAGAAGGTTTTTTTTTTTTTTTATCCAGGATCAGGTGGTGGTGGGGAATCTGGAGGAGGTGCAGTTTGTTGATCAGGATGTCCAGGATGATGGTGTTGAAAGCTAAGCTGTAGTCCACAAAGAGCATCCTTGTGTAGCTCCTTGGGTTCTCCAGGTGGCTCAGCGCTGTGTGGAGAGTGGTGGCGATGGCGTCTTCTGTAGACTGGTTCTCCCTGTAGATGAACTGGTGGGGGTCGAAGGAGGGGGGAAGACAGCCCCTGATGTGCTGGGACACCAGTCGCTCAAAACACTTCATGACTACAGACGTGAGTGCTATGGGTCTGTAGTTGTTCAGGCTGTCAACTGTGGATTTTCTGGGGATAGGGATGATAGTGTAGGCCTTGAGGCAGGAGGGGACGGTGGTGTGGATCAGGGAGAGGTTGAACAGCTTGGCGAGGATCCCTGCGAGCTGGTCTGCACATGCTTTGACCACCACTCCTGGGATGCCGTCTGGACCAGCAGCTCTGTGGGGGTTCACTGCTCTCAGTTGCCTCCTCACCTTGTGTACCTGTAGAGAGAGAGGAGGGAGGGGAGGGGAGAGAGGGGAGGAGGGGGGGAGTTTGCCTCAAACCGGGCAAAGAAGCTGTTAAGCTCCTCTGCCAGAGTGAGACTGCTGTCTGATGTTGGGGGGGCCTTGGCCTCTGTAGTTGGTGAAGACCTGGATGCCTCTCCATATCTGTCGGGGGTTGTTGTCTGTGAGGAAGCCCTCCACCTTCCTCCTATCGGCGTTCTTGGCTAGTTTTATGCCTGTCCTCAGGTTGGCTCTTGCAGCGCTGTACAGACAGCTGTCCCCCTGTCTGAAGGCTGAGTTGCCGGTTCTGATCAGAGCCTGGACTTCACTGGTCATCCAGGGTTTGTGGTTTGGAAAGACCCAGATGTGCTTGGTGACTGTCGCATTTTGTACACAGCATTTAATGTAGAAAAGGACAGACGCAGTGTAGGAGACCAGGTCCAAGGACCTTGTTTGTATTTGTGCAGCAGGATTACACAAAAACTACTGCCAGGATTTGGATGAAATTTTCACCAGAGGTGGTCTTTGGGCTAGAGAGGAACCCAGAACACTTTGGTGATGATCCCAGAATGCATACCCCCACCAAGGCTCTTGTCTTCTTACACTGTGTTAGCAAGAATACTCCAAAACTACTTGATGGATTTGGATGAAATTTTTACCAGAGGTGGCCCTTGGGCTAGAGAGGAACCCATAACATTTTGGTGATGATCCAAGAATGCAAATCTTCTCACACTGTGTTAGCAAAAATCCTCCAAAACAAACCCATTACATTTTGGAGGTGATCCATGAGGGACGGAAGGAGCCTTGGCGGAGGTATGCACTCTCAGTGCTTTTCTACTTTAAGAAAATTTAAGTGTGCCTTCTTTAGCTTGCAACGCCAAGTTTAGTTGGCCACCTAAATAAATGTATTTTCACACTGACTGGAAAACACTGGTGCACATGTATCATGTTCAGTATAGCTTCTCGCCTTATGAAAATCATGTTTTTATTTCAGAAAACGGAAGCAAGCTGGTTGCATTCATTACCTTACATTCATTCAGGCTATACAACCAAAAGCTGTTTTAGCTTCAAGTCCATGGGGAAGTCACAGTTATGGACGAGCATTTAGTCAGAAGACATTTAGGGGCTTTCACACCTAACTTGTTCTGCACCAAAGAGCCGAAATTCAGGTGTGAAAACGGCCTAAAGAGAATGACCTAAAAATGCGTGGGCTAGAGGTGCACCAAGGCATGTTCTTGCATTAGCATTAGATTTGTCCATATTCAAGTTGGTTATAGTATTTGTTTTTATTGCACTATTCATATTGATTACCTCCGCCATGGAGGTAATGTAATTGGGGTGCTTTGTCTGACTGTTAGCCAGATTACGCAAAAACTACCGGATGGATTTTGATGAAATTTTCACCACAGGTAGCCCTTGGGCCAAGGATGAGCCCATTAAATTTTGGTGATGATCTGAGAGTGCATACCTCCACCAAGGGCTTTGTTTGTATTTGTGCAGCAGGATTACACAAAAACTACTGGATGGATTTGGATGAACTTTTCACCAGAGGTGGTACTTGGGCTAGAGAGGAACCCATTACATTTTAGTGATAATCCGAGAATGCATACCTCCGCCAAGAATACTCCAAATCTACTGGATAGACCTTGATGCAATTTTCACCAGAATTGGCTCGTGGCCTACACATGAATCCATTGCATTTTGAGGTCATCCATGAGAGACAGAAGAGCCTTGGAAGAGCTATGTGCTCTCTGAATGCTTTTCTAGTTTATTCTTGTTCTTTAACCAGTACTGAATAGCAAACATGATGATCGTGCATAATGTCTTTATATCTTAAGCATGCTTCTTTTGACATGTTTAAAATATGTTATGTGGGCATAAAGTCCTTTTGAGTTTCAGTGTGTAATGCCCAAAAAGTATGACAAGGATCATCTTTATGACCATTCAGAAGTTTTAATCTAAAAATATTTAAACAATATTTGCTCTACATTTACACAAATGCCAAAAATAACTACCTTGTCTTTTTGTCAGCACATATTCTTTTCCTGCAAGCTATTATGCTATCCTGGTTAAGAGTTTAGTATATACCTGCTGAACAGGTGGTGTTTTCTGGAGATCAGGCTACCGTAGGAAGAAAGATTTTGTTCACAGAGGCAATGTTAGCCGCCAAACACACACACGACAAAAACCCTGCAGACAAACGTGCACACAATTACAAAAACGAACCATCAGATGAGCATAAAAGACTCTCAGACGTTCGTTGCTCCAGCGTACAGTCAGTCTGTTGTTTTCATTGTGTAAGGGGTCTTTTCTGCTGTCGAGCTCTCAGGTGTTGGCTTACCATCCTCAGAGTCTCTCATCATACCCAAACTGCTGCTTTTAAACTGAAAACCTTTTAGGCAAGTTCTGTCACTTGGCAGCCATTGCACTTAGGCCCCCCATGTATTGTTTCTACTTGAACTGAAAGAGTGAAATAACTGCAGTTTTAAACATTTCTGCATTGAAGAAAATATTAAAACGGATAATAAAACCTATGACAAAATAAAAACACCAATGGTAGATAAAGAGTTTCATTGGTGAACCTGACTAAACCTTATGAATGTGGCCAACGGTAGAGATTTTGATTATACCAGCCAACCATGATGGTGCTCATTGTTCATTTACTGTAGATCGGTATATGGAATTGTATCAGTCTGTTCTTTAAAATGGTCTACAATTTGACATTTATGGTTATAATTTTGATTTGCTACAGCTACTCCTCCCCACAGATGTTATTTATTGAGTGGAAATGATCGTTAAGAAATAAACTGCTCTTTTCAAAGCTATCAGACTACTTAAAATAGCCTTTTTTAAACTTCACAAACAAACTGGAGTTTTGTAGCACAATTTTGTGACTTTTTAATATTAAGGACTTGGCCAACGGCTGTCAGTTGTCTGTCAGCAGATAAAGTGATGAAAATGTTTTGAATATAGCATACAGTTAAACCCATGTAGCTTTTTAGAGGCTAAAATTTTGCAAATATTAATATTAACTTTCTATAGCAGTGTGTTTTCTGTTGTCTGAAGTGCGCCATCATAATACATGCAAGGCTGAAGCACCAAATTTTGGAACTCATTGACAGTAGCGAATTTGCCCCCCCCGATACTCCTGCCTCCACAAAAAAGAGAGCAAAAAAATAAAATGATGTAAAAAAATACATTTTTATATTACTCGTTTTACAAGCCACCCTCTCCATTGAGTGCTCTGCTATTTTTATCCTTTATTTTATCAGAAGTCCCATTGAGATGGGAGTATGTTACCCATTCAGAAATTCGTTATATTAAAATTTATATACATATCAGTATATCATAACATTAGTGCTGCTGGGAATTGATTAAAAAAAATTAAACTCACTTCCGGTTATGGCTGCCACGTAGGACGGACGTGTCTCGCTCTGCTCTGCTCCTGGAGAAAAAAAATCGGCAAATAACTCTCTCATTTGGGACAGAACGTATCCCAGCATTTGGGCGAGGATATGTCGGCGAAGCCTAAGGCTGGAAAACCAGGAAAAGGAAAAAGCGAGCCGCCGAAACAGTCCAAATTAACGGACTTTCAGGTCTGTGACGCAGCAAACAAAACTCCATATATGGCGGAGGAGGCTGGCAATGGTGCGATATCTGCGGGGAATGGCGCAGATGCGCTGATGGCTGCCATGAGTTCAATGAGAGCGGACTTTTCCTCTAGATTTGATGGGATTATGACAGCGTTGGAAGGAATAAGAAAGGGATTGGGTGACTGTGTAGAACGAACGGCGCAGATGGAGCTCCGTCTCGCTAGTGCTGAAGATGACGTCACCCGTCTTCAATTAAAGGTGCGCACTTTGGAAAAAAAAAAATAAATCTCTGGAAGATAATATTTTGGATTTGGAATCTCGGTCGAGACAGAATAATTTGAGGCTGGTGGGTCTTCCAGAGGAATCAGAAGGTCGGGACGTATGTTCCTTTCTGGAAAAGTGGATTCCGGAGGTGCTGGGCAGCGAGGAGTTGCAATCAGCAGTGGTTCTGGAAAAAGCACATCGTATTGGCCCACGGAGAGATAAGGGACCGCCGAGGACCTTAATTATGAAGTTTCTTAGCAACAGAGACAGGATGAAGATCTTCAACGCTGCACGTGCTAAAGGAGAGATTAAACACCAGGACCAGCAGGTGCGGTTCTACCCAGATTTGGCCACAGGAATCCAGCAATTGAGGAAGCAGTTTGATCCCGTACGTAAGGAGCTGCGCAACCTTGGGATTCGTCATGGTGTAATCTATCCTGCGAGACTGCTGACCACGTATGAGGGCAGAACCCACATCTTCAAGACCCCAGAGGAGGCGCAGGAGTTCATCAAGAAGATCAAAGAAGAAGAAGAGACTGGTGGGAGCTAAGCATGAACAAAATATAAGGTAGAATAATTAAGCATTTGCACAGGCATCTGACTGACTTGAAGTAAATAGTAAGTTTACAAAATATAGATTGTATTATATATTAAAAAAACAAAACAAAAACAAAACAAAAAAAAACAAAACAACTATGATGTACAAAGTTGTTAAAAATTTTGGAGTTAAGTTGGAAAACTACAGAGGAGAGTTAATGTTACGTCATTAAAAGCAGTAGAGTTAGGGTGATTGGGAGGATGAAGAAGGAGTGGCTTAGGCTGTTCCCCGTGGGTGTGGAACGGTCGATGGCTATATCGGGAGACAGAATTTTTCTTTTGATTTTGGGGTGTTTGCCACAAGTGTGGGAAGGGGAAATTTGTTTGTGTGTAGTTTGTAGGATGAATGTTCAACCACTCATGTTTTTGCTTCTCTGTATGAGCATGTTTACACTGCAAGGTAATCCCAAACTCTCTATTGATCATGGACCAAAGTGTTAATCTTAATTTAACTTCATGGAATTGCAGAGGTCTACAAAATTTAAAAAAACTTAAACAAGTTATGAATAAAATAAAGGACATGGGTTCAAGAATTGTGTTTTTACAAGAAACTCATCTGATAGAGGAGGATGTTAAAAGAATTAGGAGTAGATGGCAGGGAAGTGTATTCACCTCTTCATTTTCATCCCGAGCCAGGGGAGTTATGACTCTCATACATAAATCAGTTCCTTTTCAAGTGAAAAATGTAATTGGAGACAAATTTGGAAGATATGTAATCATTCAAGGTTCTTTGCTATTAGAAAATATAAATCTTGTGAACTTATATGGTCCCAATATAGATGATCAGAAGTTCTTTGCTAATTTATTTCTCATCTTATCATCACTTACAGGGCAACATATAATAGCAGGGGATTTTAATTGTACATTGAATCCAGGTGTGGATAGATCAACAGGACTGGATTGTACGCACATTGGATGTAGGATGACTATTAATCATTTTATGAAAGAATTGAGATTGTTAGATATATGGAGAGAAATGAAACCACAAGTTAAAGCCTATTCTTGTTATTCCAGTACCTACAAGACATTCTCACGTATTGATTATTTTTTGATTTCCACAGAATTAAGGTCCAAGATTCAAAACTGCTTTTATGATAACATCGTGATCTCTGATCATGCACCCTGTTGTCTAATATATGTAGATAAAAAATTGACAAAGGAATCAGGTAGATGGCAATTTCAGCATAAATGGCTTCAGGATGAGGAATTTGTCAAGTATATAGAAAAACAGATAGACGAGTTCTTTGATATCAATACTACACAAACATCAGCATGTGTAAAGTGGGAGGCTTTCAAAGCTTTTATTAGGGGACATATTATTAGTTATACAGGATCAAAATCTAAGAAGACTCGAGAGGAGAGAGCTAAATTGGAACATAAAATAAAAAGTCTTCAGGAAAAAGTGTATGCAGGAAGTGACCCAAGGTTGGAGAATGAATTACTGATTTTGAGAGCTGAATACGACAAAAAATCAGCGAATAGAGCTGCCTCGAGTCTTCTAAGATTGAAACAATCTTTTTATGAACAAGGTGAAAAATCAGGAAAATTATTAGCATGGCAGATTAAACAATTGGAAATTAAAACACCAATTACCAGTATTATAAGTAACGGACAGGTAGTTATAGATCCTTTAGAAATTAATAGAGCCTTTAGAGATTACTATGAAAAATTATATGATACCAAAAATGAACCTGATTTAACAAAACTAAATGGGTTTTTGAATGAACTATCTATACCGTGTATTCCAAATGAAAACAGGGAGATATTGGAGTCTAAAATTAGTCAAGAAGAAGTTGGGCTAGCCATTGATAATATGAAATCAGGAAAAAGTGCAGGACCAGATGGTCTTCCAGTTGACCTTTATAAAAAATTTAAGAATAAATTAATAAAACCTTTTTTGGAAATGGTTTTAGAAGCATTTCAAAATAATAATTTACCATCATACATAAATAATGCCTTAATTATACTGCTGCCAAAACCAGGTAAGCCCTCTAATAAATGTGAAAATATGAGACCAATAAGCCTATTAAACGCCGACCTTAAGATAATCTGTAAAATTTTAGCAAGACGAATACAAGAAATTTTACCAAATATTATTAATCGAGATCAGAATGGCTTTATAAAGGGTAGACAAGGCTTCCATAATGTAAGAAGACTATTTAATATTATTTATTTTAATAAAGAAGCACCAGATACAGCTCTCCTATCATTGGACGCCGAAAAGGCCTTTGATAGAGTTGAATGGCCCTTTCTTTTTGAAGTCCTACAAAGGTTTGGACTTGGAAATAATTTCATAAAATGGGTTCAAATAATATACAATAATGCTACAGCAGAAATCCTAACAAATAACAATATTTCAAAACCAATAAAAATCAATAGAGGATGTCGACAAGGCTGTCCACTTTCACCTTTACTGTTTACTATGGCAATTGAACCTTTAGCGATAGCGATACGTTTACATTCACAAATATATGGAATTAAAGTTGGACCAACAGAACATAAAATCTCCCTGTACGCCGATGATATAATTTTGTTTATGTCGAATCTAAAAAAATCAATTCCAACCTTGTTGAATTTAATAAAGAATTTTGGGGAAATATCAGGATATAAAATAAATAAAACTAAATCTTCAATATTAATGCTAAATGAGACCCAGAGAAATTACCCAGCCCCTGAGGTAAATCAATTCAATGTTGTAAATCAGTTTAAATATTTAGGAATCCAAATTATGCCTAAGCTAGAATCAGTCGCCAGTGTCAACTATGAAGCCTTAATGTCAGATATCAATGAGTTAACTCAGAGATGGATGTCACTACCAATGTCGATGATCAGGAGAATCAATATACTTAAAAGTAATATTTTACCTAAAATACTTTATTTATTTCAATACATTCCCTTATCACCACCTTTAGATCTATTCTCAAGAATAAAAAAAAGTTAGTGGAATTTATATGGAACAACAGGAGGGCTAGATTACGTTTGTCTTTATTATATTTACCATTTGATCGTGGAGGTCTGAAATGTCCAAATTTTATGTTGTATTATTGGTCGGCACAACTGAGGTCTATGACATATTATTTTTCATCAAATGATCTCCCTCACTGGACTGAAATGGAATCATACAATTTACCTTTACCTCTTCCCATATTCATATACTCAGACTCGGCAAAAAAATTACAAAAACAAGTTAAAAATCCATTTGTAAAGCATATGATCAAAATATGGTGTGAAGCTAAAAACTATTTAAAAGAACCACAGTTATTGTCACAATTTAGTCCAATATGGGGTAATCAATATTTTAAACCAGGGAGAGCGGACGCTGTATTTAAAGTATGGAATTTAAAAGGGATACAAAAGATTCAGGATTTATATTTGCCATGTGCAGACAACATAATGTCTTTTGAAGAGCTGAGGATCAAATTTAATCTCAATAGAACACATTTTTTTAAATATCTTCAACTTAGAATCTTTATTCGATCAAATCAAAATAAAGCTCTCACTCGACCTATTTATTCATCCTTGGAAAAAATGATGATGAAAGATAGTAAAAGAAAGGGTATTATTTCAGAGTTTTATAACTCATTGACACTATCTTCAAGTGAAAATTCACTGAAAAGATTAAACTACTGGAAAGAAGATCTGCAAATTGAAATTTCAGAGGAACAATGGGAATTGGCTTGTACAGAAGCTCAAACCAAATCAATAAATGTACGCCTTAAATTGATACATTTCAAATGGTTAATGCGGATGTATGTTACACCGGAGGAGTTAAATAGATATAACAAAAATATACCAGATACATGCACAAAATGCATGGAAAGTAAAGGAACCCTATTTCATTGTTTATGGGAATGTAGATTAATAAGAATGTTTTGGGAAGAGGTGAGGGTAACAATTGAAAAAATAATCTCAAAACAAATCATATTGAATCCTAAACTGTTTTTGTTGGGTCTGTACCCAGAAAAGCATAATTTTAATAAAAGTGAAAGAACATTCATAGACCTCAGTTTGCTTAATGCCAAAAAATGTATTGCACTATTATGGAAAAAGACTCATAGACCAGATGTGACTCAGTGGTTAAGACAGATGTTAACAAACCTTCCATTAGAAAGAATAACATATATACTGAAATCAAAGGAAATTGTGTTTGAGAATATATGGAGACCTTTTATTGATTATGTAAAAAATTTAAACATAACTCTTGAAGAAGAAGGTGAATGATGTGTGTGGACCTTGTAAATTCCAAACTGGTGAACATAATATGTATACTTATGTATTGGATTGTCTAGACTAAACAGAGGAGCATTGTTGAAGACTTGATTTTGTTGGTGGTTGTTGGTGTTTTTAGTGCATTTTTTTTTTTTTTTTGTAGTACTTTAGTGTTAGTGTTTGATTGTTTGTATCATGTTTGTTAAAAAAAAAAAAAGGTTCAATAAAGATATTGTGGAGAGAAAAAAATTAAACTAATTAATCACACATTTTTTAAAATTAATTGCAACATCACAATTACATTTTCTCAAATTAACTCATGGAATGGGGAGCTGGGGGGTAAGGGTGGAGTGAGCGTGCATATGCACAATACATGGGATGCAGGATAGTAGAATTTTTGCCGATAGTTTAAAATTAGTTTTTGCCAATAGAGATATATACACATTTTTTTCCTACCCATTTACATCTCCTTTCTTTTACAGTGATGATTAACTGGCATATAGAGACACATTCCCTAAGGAAAATAAGAGAACTACCTCAACTTTATATGAAAATAAATACATGTTGCATATTTTCAGACAAATGTACAAGGGGAGGGAGGCTCTGTATCCCTTTATAATATTAGAATATACACAGTCCAGTGTGTTATCTTCTCATGTTGCACACTTAATATGTTGGTCAAAACTGGGTCTGCTGCTTGTCAGTATCTGCTAGCACATAGTTGAATGCTAAATTAGCATTAGCATCTGGACCGCTATTACCATGGCAGCAAAAAACTCCTGTGGCAGACAGAAACTTTCAGCAGCTCCTGGTCCGGTGAGCAGTACTTATCGATGACCACAGAGTTTGTAAACAAGCCCTTATTCACATATATGCAAATTCCACTTCCACACCTCTTACCAGATTCCTCTGTTCTATTGCTTCGGTGTAGTTAGCAGCCCACTAGTTCAACTGCAGTGTCTATGATCTTGTGGTGCAGCCAGCTTTGAATGATGATTATCCCAGAGCTGTCTCCCATGGTTGTCAGAGTTATATATCCAGTTTGAGTTTGTCACTCTTGTTTCCAAGGGACAGGGCATTTGTGACAAAAAGGCTAGGCAGTGTCGGTCTGTTCGAAGCCCCTTTAGCTAAGGCAAGTAACCAGACTGGCTACCCTGCTTCTGTTTATGCATTGGTGGCCTAATGGTTAGGGCTGTGGTGGTGGTGAGAAGAAGGTCACCGGTTCAATCCCTGGACCGGCAGAATCAAATCTGGGTGGGACAGATCACATTGCAGTGTTCTCCACCCTTCTTAACCCCACCGTGGTGCCCTTGAGCAAGGGTCTTAATCTCAACTGCTCCAGTAGAGCTACTTAGTGGCCACAGCTTAGTCTGTGGTTGAAATGGGGAGCTTCCAGCTGTGAATGCATAACTGTGTGAGCGTGAACAGGGCGTCCTTGAAAAAGAGAAGTTGCCTCTCAATAGAACTCCGCTGTGTATATGGGGGTGGCTGTGTGCAGGTGTAGTGTGGCCGACTACTGATTGGAGGGTTAGGGGTTCAATTCCTTCTCTGTCTGCAGTCTGCATGTTGACGTGTCCTTGAGCAAGACACTGAGCCCCCAGTTGCTCCTGGTGGGTCAGGCCTGTGCATGGCAGCTCTGCCTCAATCAGTGTGTGAATGTATGTGTGAATGGGTGGAGAGCAGGATCTGTAAAGTGCTTTGGTCATCTAGAGATGAGAAAAAGCACTATATAAGTGAACACAATTTACCATTTATAAATAAAGGTTAAATAAAATTAAAATGCTGTTGTACATGAATGCTGGTGATGTTACGGGAACTTGGAATATTCTCCGGATGTGCAGTAATTCCTCTAATACCTCTCTGAGCTGCTCCATCCTTATAGTTCTGCTCAGTCTCTCAGGTCAGCTGATCAGCTGCTCCTAGAGGTACCAAAATCTAAGCGGAAGCTCAGAGGGACAGAGCTTTTTCTGTTGCTGCTCCCACCAAACTGTGGAACAGTCTCCCTTTGCCCATTAGACAGGCCCCTGCATAAGACACTGATGTTACTTGTTTTATTGTTTTTATTGTGTGATTTTCATTTTTACCCGTCTTGTTTTATACTTTCTTAGCTGTATTTTATTGTCTCTTATTGTTTTTATGTTTTAAGGTTCTTTCATATTTTATTTATCCCTGATGTACAGCACTTTGTGTCATCTGTAGTTGTTTTTAAAGTGCTTTAAAAATAAAGTTGGATTGGATTGTTTGAGAACAGGCAAACTCCACACAGATCACTGTTGGTCGGGGGCTGGGATCGAACCCAGGATCCCCCGGCCAAGGGTGAGTTACTGTGCTGCCGCAGTGCTAACCACTCCGCCACCGCGCTGCGTGGGTTTACTCCGGGATTTCTCCAGTTTCCTCCCACATGCCAAAAACATGCAAGTTAGGTTAATTGGTATCAAATTGGGGATTCTAATTTGTCTTTAGGTATGACTGTAAGTGTGACTGGTTGTCTGTCTCTCTGTGTTGGCCCTGCGATGGATTGGCAATCTATCCAGGGTGTACCCTGCCTCTCGCCCAAAGATGCTGGGATAGGCTCTAGCCCTCCCACGACCCGAAAAGGATTAAGCGGAAGAAGATGGATGGATGGATGGATTGTTTGAGAGAGAACATACACTGGGGCAGCCAACACTGGTGAGCTTGCCGCCTGTATGCTAGACCGTAAAGATTGGACACAACCTACAAACCAGAAGTAACAAAGGACACTGTCAAAATAAAAATCAACATGAAAGCCAGATTAAAACAATGACAGGAATAATACGTAACCATGACAAATGATAAGAACTAAGAGCGAGGCAAGGGACCAAATAAAACAGAACATAGAAATCATGACGCTAATAATAATAAATACAAAGAATCACACAAAATAAACTGAAAGTGTAGGCATGGTCTGGGAACCATGCCCAGACCATGACAATCTTTTATTCATTTATAATAATCTTTAATATAAATAATCTTTTATTATTTAATCTTTATTACTATAATCTTTTATTTATTAATGTTGCCTAAATTTACTAATCCTGTAGGCTAGGCCAGATTAAGGAGATTGTGGGCCCCTGGGCCAGAGCAATTTTTGGGACCCTCCCACATCACTCTATCACTCTATAAATGCAAGAAATCTCTGTCCGTGTCTTTGAACTCAGGCATCATAGGACACATAGACAAATGTGTCTTTATGATGTTATATACATCAAGCCTGCCTTCATGTCTTTATGATGTCATATACAGTGAGTCCATGCCGGAAAGCCTCTTTTTGCTCAGATCTATTTTCATGATCCTGTCCATGAACTGAAATGACGACGCACCTATCCCTCAACCAGTGGTCTCAACAAAGAAGAAGACCCACCAGATGGAGAGCAATAGAATGACGACAACTACTGCAAGTCAGAAAAGATGCCATGAAGATGAAACACCTGAGGTTCCAGCAGTACATCGCACCCGTCTGAGACAGGAGGACACCCTTCACCAGCATAGGATACAGCAGACTTGAAAGCACGTTTCTAGGACATCATAGGATGGCCTATGATCTCTGCCTCATCATCATAGCGCGTCCTATGAACTCAGGCATCATAGGATGACTCGCCATGCCTACATGATGGCAAATGTGTCACCTTGACGAATGGCAGTCTACACTACAAATGTGTAAAATGCCAAGCAAAGCGCTGATTTTCTCCGGGTGCTCCAGTTTCGTGGTTTCTACGGGCATGCACGGGCCTTCCTGAATAGGGTCGAAAGCCACTTTTTCTGCATCGTGCCCAAGAACTGGAATTACGACGCAGCTATCCCTCAACCAGTGGTCTGATCGAAGAAGGAGAGCCACCAGATGGAGAGCAATAGAATGAGGAGAACTGCTGCATGTCAGAAAGGATGCCGTGAACAGGAAACACCTGAGGTTCCACCAGTACGCTGCAGGCATGACTGTGAACAACACAGCCATCTGAGACAGAAGGAGACCCTTCAGTGGAGTGAAGACCCACCAGATGATGTCTATATGACGGCACATAGACACAGCACATGACTCCCTACAAGACATGTACAGTATACAGTATATAGACACAGGTAAGCAACATAACACAGAACAGTGACAGGCAGGAGAAGAAGTAACAAGCAGGGGCAAACGGTCCCAAATGGCAGGGCATGTTTTGTGTGATTTTTTTTTTTTTTTTTAATGTTTTGATACATACAAAAGCCATCACATGTGATTGCCACTTAGTGCTGTGTTGCTATACCATCTGTCCTGTAACTGGCAAGAATTCTGTTCCAATGCATCCCCTCTATGGGCATGCACGGGTTTCTGCAGGCATGCATGGGTATGCACTAGTATTTATGGAAATATGATATGCAAAATGGCCATGTTTACATGCACGGTAATAAACTGTTTATAATTGGATTTCTGGAGTTATCTGATTATTAAAGTGGTCATGTAAAAACTATTCAGATAAAAGGAAATTACTGTGTTACATAAAGTGAAATTACATTAACACATAGTTTTCATTCATTCATTCATTCATTCATCTTCTTCCGCTTAATCCTTTTCGGGCCGCGGGGAGGCTGGAGCCTATCCCAGCATCTTTGGGCGAAAGGCAGGGTACACCCTGGACAGATCGCCAGTCCATCGCAGAGCCAACACAGAGAGACAGACAACCATTCACTCTCACAGTCATACCTAAGGACAATTTAGAATCCCCAGTTTGATGCCAGTTAACCTAACTTGCATATTTTTGGCATGTGGGAGGAAACTGGAGAAATCCCGGAGTAAACCCACGCAGACACGGGGAGAACAATGCAAACTCCACACAGATCACTGTTGGTCGGGGACTGGGATCGAACCCAGGATCCCCCGGCCAAGGGTGAGTTGCTGTGCTGCCGCAGTGCTAACCACTTCACCACCGCGCCGCCCCACACACAATAATCCATTCAGTGCATGTAAGCATGTCAAATCTGATTACCATTATCTGATTATTCATAGTTATTGGATTATTGTGGCCATATAGCTGGGGTCATTGATGGATCAGCTTGACCTTCAAGGTCCTAAATTACTAGGGCAGTGGCTATGGCTACGGAACCGTATCAATAGAATTCTTGTTACAGATACGGCTCGAATCTGATTGGACAGTACGTTGTATTAATGCGTATCTTAAAAGCAGCAGGCTACAGGTACGGAAATCTGAGGCATTTATTTGTTTCAAATTTTTAATTAATATTCAAGATTCAAGATTCAAAGATTTTATTGTCAATACTACTACACGTGCAGGACATACAGGAGAATTGAAATGGCATTTCTCTCTCTCTACATTGGTGTGCATTTTATAAAAAGAGGAATTAGGCTGGATTAAAAAAGAAAACAAGAACAAACAGCGACAGCAGCAGTCTATGTACAGTCTATAGACAGTGATGCAACCCGTGGTGTCAATGGCAGCCAGAAGGACACTGACCTCCATAGAGGTAAACGATTAGTGGTAATAACTCAGCAATCCTATATTCAGACAGCTAGAGATGAATATCCTTAGTGCATTTCAATGCGGTAGTGTAGGTGCAGATAGTGACAGATATGATTGTACATGATCAGTATTGCAGTGATATACAGACAGCAGCAGATATGGCATTTGTGCAAATGGTTGTAGTTAATGTGCAGAGGCATATAGTGGCAAAAATACAACAGAACAACAGTATTATTGTTGGTGTGCCAGTCTTTCTGTGCCAACATCTGAGGTAGTTTTTGTGCAGGGGTTACCGTTTTGTTTTTTTTTTTGGGGGGGGTGAACAGAGTTCAGGGTTCTGATGGCCTCATGAGCGAAGCTGTTCAGCAGTCTTGTGGAGCGGGCCCAGAGGCTATGGTACCTTTTCCCCAAGGGCAGGGGCTGAAGAGGGAGTGTAGGGGATGGGAGGTGTCGCCTGTGATATTGATGGCTCTGCGGGTGAGGTGGGTGGGGCAGATGTCTGAGAGGGGGGGGGGCAAGGGAGCACTGATGATCTTGCTGGCTGCATCCACTATGCGTGGTAGTGTCTTCCAGCAGGCGGCAGTGCAGCTTCCATACCACACTGTGATGCAGTTGGTGAGGATGCTCTTCACTGGTGCCCCGGTAGAAAGACTGCATGATGTGAAGTAGGATTCGTGCTCTCCTCATTCTGCGGGGAAATGGAGGTGAGTTTGGGCCTTCTTGGCCAGTGATGTGGTGTTGTTGGTCCAGGTGAGGTCCTCGGAGATGTGCACCCCCAGGAACTTGGTGCTGTTCACCCTCTCCACAGCTGCACCGTCAATGATCAGTGGGGGGTGCTGTGTGTGACCCCTCCTGAAGTCGATCACAGTCTCCTTGGTTTTTCCCACGTTCAGGAAGAGGTTATTGTCTTTACACCACTGGACCAGTTGGCTCACATCATTTCTGTAGTTGGTCTCGTTGTTGTTGGTGATGAGGCCCATGACCGTCATGTCATCCGCAAACTTGATGATTGGTGTGGTTGGTGTTGTAGGCTGGCATGCAGTCATGGGTCAGCAGGGTGAAGAGCAGCGGGCTGAGCACGCACCCTTGTGGGGCCCCTATGCACAGTGTGATGATCTGGGAGGTGTTGCTGCCAGCCCGCACATTCTGTGGCCTCCCTGTGAGAAAGTCCAGCACCCAGTTACAGAGAGAGGTTTTGAGTCCTAAGTGTCTGAGTTTTTGGATTAGGTGCTGGGGGATGATTGTGTTGAATGCTGAGCTGAAGTCCCAAGAATAGCATGCGCATGTATGAGTTTTTTGAATCCAGGTGGGTGAGGGCAGGATGGAGAGCAGCAGCGATGGCATCTTCTGTGACTCTATTCAACCTGTATGCAAACTGGAGTGGATCATGAGAGGGAGGCAGGGTGGACTTCATGTGCTAAGAAATAAGTGGCACAAAACATGAAAAACAGAGAGAAAACCTGAAGAGAGGACAGAGAGAGGCTGCTGCGTGTTCACGCGCCACCTAATGCTTGTATTAAGATGTACTAGATGTACTAGTAATATCTAGTATTGATTACATTTTTAACCTTATCCACTCCCACATTCAAAGGCTAACCTCTAAATTTTAAGTCTAAATTTCATCTCAGAGTAAAATGGTTTGGACAAGGTGCCGATAGCAAGACGCAAACCAGCAACCTTCTGATCACAGGCCCAGCGTAGTATCTACCTAAGCCACAGCAGCAGCTGGCTTGGAGCTGATCTGAAAAGGATTTGTCAGATTGTCAACTCTTCCGTACCGGTAGACATTTCATATATGGATACAGCTTCTGTATCCATAGCCACTGCCAATTACTAAATAAAGTGAATTACCACAAAGTTCTCGGTTTAGCTTGAATAGCAGAAAAATATAGAACCATCAGGACTAACAACCAACAGATATCTTATATCAACCCACAACTTTAATTATGACAATGAAAAAACGCACTTAGCAAGTGTTTTCTGTTCAAGGGTTAAATATTAACTGTTTGAAGCCAGAACAGGGTTTTTCACTCCACAGGGGGAAAAAAACGTTGCCAGACCAGTCTGCCCTACTGGGAAATCAGCTGGTCTTCTCCACGACCAAGGAGAAGAGCAGGTTATGTGTGCACAAACCCCATATTCATTATCTAATGATGAGTTTTTACAATGTTAACCTCAGTCACTGTCATTCTTTTAAAAGAATGATTCAAAATGAAAATATCCCGACAGATGTTTTGAATTAAATCTACAATTTTGCATTCACTAGAGCAGATTAATATAACTCTGGCCGAGATGAACGATAATATAACTGAAGGAAATTTTACAACTATTGGACAAAGAGAAAAACTGGCATCATCTCTGATTTGTAGCGGACAGCTCTCATCCATGGCCAAGCAAGGCTGTGCAGTTAAAAAGCTCCTTTAAAGTTCGTAAAAGTTGGTGTGTGCTGGATTAAAAAAAAAATACTCACGAATGTAATTTCACGACATTTGGACTAATTTCTCTGATTTTTCAAAACGTCTGTAAAAGTCGATCCAAATACTATAGTGTGAACCCAGCTTAGTGGGGAAAAAAATTGCTGAATATGCTGCAGGTCAAACAATACAAACAGCCGTGGAAGGAGAATATCGAAGCCATTGTCTTGAAATGTACTCGCCATTTGGAAGTTTGCGATTGAAATAGCACTTGGAGAAAAACACGTTTCTGCCTTTTGCCTTAGTTTGTAGTTCAGATGCTTTGATATCGGTGTCCTTATTCTGGCAGCCCATGTCCAACCTTAATCAGGTCAAATGTCAAATCTTAACAAAGTAAGCAGGTGGGACAGACGTACACTTGAACAAATAAAAAGTTGATAGCCAAAACAAACTCTCCAATAAACATTGGGCATGGCAGAATTAGTCAAAAAAGTGTTTCTTTCAGAGCCCCAAACAAGCCAGGGCCCCGGGGCTCCTACCCCAGTAAACCCTCTTGATAATCCGGGCAGCCTGTGGGAAATATTAAAAAAACAAAAAAACAAAAACATAATAAGCTACTCATGTCCAATGTGCTAATGATGTAAAATTGTAAACTTTAAGCATCTTGCCTTTTAAAAGTAGCTTAGAAGCGATCCATTCCTCTGTAACTCTATGGTGATGCTAGCACTTGTGCTAAATTCCAGCAAGTATTTTGCCTCCATGATACCCGTTTGATGTGTTAAAAAAAAAAAAAAAAAAGTGGTCCACTGGAGTGAACTGAGTTGACATCAGTTTGTCTATATCGAGCATTTTATCCATGCCCACAGGCAGTCTAAAAAGTGAACAGTAGCCAACAGAAAAAAGCGAACAGCTGGTCTGAGTGTGGCTAGCCACATGCTAACTTCCTGTTAGCAGCCCTCTCATTGAAGTTTCAGTCTTCACTCTCGCTCATTTTAATGTCTAATTAAATGTAATCCACAGTCCAAATGTCCACATAGTACGATGATACTACAGCATATTGAACACCCACAGTTAAATAAAATGAGACGTTTGTTATGTGTTTTGTGCTTCAAATTCAGCTATAGCAGGAAGGGCTGTGGGGGCGTTATTTTGCATTGATTTTTTTTTTTTTTAAATCTGTTAATTGGACTACCGTAATTGCATTAATGTATTAATATGCCCAGCACTACACAATGTATACCGTTGACATCTTAATTAAATTTATATCGCAATACAAATTTTAGGCCATACCGCCCAGCCTTGCTTCTGCTGCATATGTTTTTATTTGGAGCACAGTTTGTATTGGTGTAACTAATACTGTATGTGTAACATTAGAATAAGTTACATAGCAGTAAGTTATTGGTTTGACAGTATGTTATGTAATAATACAATAATTAGTGTGTTAGTTTGGTAAAAGCTGTACGGAATAATGAAGTTTTTTCCAGCCTTGTTGAAGTGTTTATTCCTGAGATTTTCTCAAAACAACAAAGCAAGATTGTCTTTTTGTGCACATCTTCCTTCAAACTGTGTTGTCAATCATGTTCTTCAACTTGAAAAGTTGCATGTTGTTTACTCTGAGGTTGACAGTATGTGTTAAAGATGGTGGCATGTGATTTATGTGTGGAAATGTTGTTGTTAACGTAAAGAAATGCTGCAGCAATCCATTAGCTGCTGCAGACCTGAGCTCCTCACCTTAATAACGTGCATTAATTGTGACCAGCAGAGATGAAGCCTGCTTTGATGTTGTAATTTTTTTTCCCCACCAGGTTTTCCTCTCCAGTATTTGTTTAACAGAGTTGTGGGACATGTTTGTGTAAGTGACTGTAAGCATAGAATGAAGCAATATATTTTAGCTGCTGTGTCATGACTTCCCCTTAACAGCAAGGCCATAATGGTTTCCTCTTACCTTAATGAAACACATTGGCGAAACCTTCTCAGACAGCAGTGCTGATTAACGTCTTCCTTTTTTTTTTTTTTTTTTTTTTTTTTTTAATTTAAGTTTTTGTAAAGGGTATACAGGTCGTTACAGCAATGCAGTGTTTACATTTTCATCACATGTTCCCTTATTTTCTGATATCTGACAACATTGGAAGATTAATTCTTACAACACCCCTTTTTTTTTTTTTTAAAGTGAAAGAAAAAGTGAAATTAAAGAGAAAAAAAAACAAAAAACAAATAACAAAAAAAACAAACAAACCAGTAAAAAACAAACAAAAAGAAAAAGTAAGTAAATAAAGATAAAAGAGCATCTGAGTAGTGTTGGAACAAAGAGCGGAACCATTATTGAAATGGTATTTGTCAAAGATTAGATCTAATGGAAGACACATATGCGGTCCAGGGTTGCCAAAAGTTCATGAACACATCCATGTCCTGTCTCAGTGCGAATGTCAACTTTTCCATCGAGTAAATGTCTTGGATCACGTTAGTCCAATCTTCAGGTGTAGGACAGTCCTTCAACATCCATTTTTTAGTTAGAGCTTTTTTGCTTGCCAATATTAAAACATTGAATAAGTATTTTTCTCCTCGTCTTTCCAGTGAGTCCGGTAGTAAACCCAAATACAAAGTTACAAAAGAAAAGGGAACTGTAATTTTGAATATTTTCCCCAATATTGTCTGTACCTTGGTCCAATATTGGTGGATAACTGGGCATGACCAAAACACATGAAAATGATTTGCAGTCTTTTCACCACACAAGCACCAACAGTTCAATCCCTTATGGGTAAATTTGTTTTGTGCAGGTGTTCTGAAAAATCTTGCCAAGTTTTTCCATCCAAATTCTCTCCACTGCAGGGATGAGGTACTTTTCCATTGCTGTTTATTTAGCTTTTCCCATATTTCCAGTTGTAAAGTGAAATTCCCCTCTTTTTCCCATCTCTCTTTTATATAAGATGTGTTGTCTCCTTTTAAGTCTTGAAGACCTTGGTATATTTTAGAAATGTATCTGATCCCTGGGATCCCTTTATATGCCATTAAGAAGACCTTCAGAACACCTGACTGGGCCCTTTCCAAAACCTCCTTTTTAAGTATATTGTTTATGTGGTGTCTAAGCTGGAAGAACCTGTAAAGGTCTTGATTTATTAGGCCTTGTTTTTTCAAATCTTCAAAACTTCTTAAGATTTGCCCTTTAAAAAAATCGTAATATTTTATCAGCCCTTTCTCCTTCCACTTTTTAAATCTGGTGTCTGTTTTATTAGGAGTAAAGTCCTGATCATAGGCGATCCATTGCAGAAGTCGATAGGGCTCTTTAGTTTGATTCTCTCTGACTATCTTAAACCAAATTTTTAGCGGGGTCTCTATCCACGGGTTAGTGTTATTCAAAAGCTTAGGTAAGACATTGTTCCCTATTATCGCCTGTAGGGGGATGTCACTTGTTATTTGGCATTCGATCTCCTTCCATTGTGCAGTGTAGACTGGGTTACATATCTCTACTAAAGTTTTAATTTGTGCGGCTTTAAAGTAGTCCCTGATATTTGGCAGCGCGAGCCCACCTTTGTCTTTGTTTAGCTGTAGGGTTCTATATCTGATTCTAGGTCTCTTGCCCTGCCATATGAATCTTGAGATCCTTCTGTCCAGCTCCTGCCATGTTTTTTTGGGAGGTTCTACCGGTATTGTTTGGAAAAGGTATAGAAGACGTGGAAGTATATTCATTTTGACTGCTTCAATTCTTTGTGCAGTACCCAAGAATGGTATCATATTCCATCTTGCTAGGTCAGATTTTATTTTTGTCACCAGTGGATCATAGTTTAGTGATATAATTTTGTTGAGTTGTTTCGGGATATTGACCCCCAGATATTTCATAGATTCCGACTCCCAGTTAGTTTTGAGTTTGCTTAGTGAATAATGATTTGGGTCATAGTTGAATGTTAAAACTTGGGTTTTATGCATATTTAATTTGTACCCCGATAAATCTCCATACTCTGAAAAAACTGAGGTTAGTTCTGGTAAAGAAGTGTCCGGCTGCCCTAGGTATATTAAAATGTCATCAGCAAAGAGTGCTATTTTATGTTCCTTCTGACCAAGTGTAATACCTTGAATTTTTTGGTTTTGTCTTATCCATTGGCTCAGAGGTTCTATGAAGATTGCAAAGAGCAGTGGAGACAGGGGGCAGCCCTGACGACATCCTCTTTCCAGTTCAAAAGATGATGATAAATTACCGTTAATCCTTATTTTAGCTGTTGGTTTTTTATATAATGCCTGTATAGTTCTAATGAAGTTGTTATGAAAATTGAAACTGGATAAGATTCTATATAGAAAAGACCAGTCAACCGAATCGAATGCTTTTTCAGCATCTAATCCCAATATGACTGCATTTAAGTTATATTTTTTTATATGATGAATTATGTGTAAAGTGCGTCGAATGTTGTCTTGTGTCTGTCTTTGTCTTATAAAACCTGTTTGGTCTAAATGAATTAGGTCTGTCAGTATATTTTCTAACCTTTTGGCAAGGATAATGGTAAAAAGCTTATAGTCCTGATTTAGTACACTGATTGGTCTGTAGTTGGAGCACTCTAGTTTATCCTTTTCAGGTTTAGGTATAACTGCAATGACCCCTTCTCTCCAGGAGGGGGGGATTTCCCCTGTGTGGAGGACATAATTAAATGTTTTCAGGAGGAGAGGAGATAGTTGCTGTTTAAAGGTTTTGTACCACTCTGCTGTATAGCCATCAGCTCCTGGGGATTTGTTAGCTTTAAGTTTCATAATTGCTTTTTCCAATTCTTTAGGATGTATTTCTGACAGTAGTGTTTTATTTTGTGACTCCGTAAGTTGGGGAAGGTTTAATGTGTTTAGGAATGCCTCGGATGCGTTTTTATGTTTTTTGTGGGAGTATAAGTTCTTATAGTAATTCTCAAAGTTTTTAAGAATATCCTGAATTCTGAATTTTATTTCCTTTGATACTGGGTCTCTGATTTTGTAGATTGCTCTTTCTGTTTGATGTTTCCTCAATTTATAGGCTAGCAATTTTGCCGATTTACTGCCTGCTTCATAGTATTTTTGTTTCAGAAATCTAAGTTTCTTCTGGATTTCTATTGTGTAGATCTCATTTATTTGGTTTTTAATTTCCTTAATCTTGAGCGAGTCAGTAGAATGAGTGTTGCCTTTGTGTTCTTTTTCTAGGTTCCTAAGTTCTGACTCTAATGTGGATAGTTTTTCTTGTCTTAGTTTCTTTTGGGTTGCCAGTTTTGCAATAATCTTTCCTCTTATTACAGCTTTACATGCATCCCACAGTATTAAAGGGGATACTTCTCCATTATCGTTATCTTCCAAATATCTGAGAATATCTGATTCCAATTCATCTTTCAATGGTCCTTTCAGGACATTTGAATTTAACCTCCAAGAAAATGTATTATTTGTGTATTTTTGGATATTTAAGTCCATGTAGATCGGACTGTGGTCGGAGAGATCCATCAGTCCTATTTTACTTGTTTTTACTCTTCCAATGTCTCTATTAAACATAAAAAAATAGTCAATCCTTGAGTAAGATGAATGTGGAGTTGAGTAAAATGTATAGTCTTTTACACTGGGGTTGAGTTCCCTCCACACGTCACAGATTCCCAATTCTTTTAGTAGCATCCGAGTCTTCCTGTTTTGGGTGTTATTTTGATGTGGGGAATTACCAGAAGCATCCCAGTATGGATTCAGTCTAAGATTGAAGTCCCCACCACATATCACTAAACCTTGAGCTTTAGTTATCATTAGGTCGAATACATTTTTATAAAATTTCCAGTTAGCCCCTGGGGGAGCATACACATTCAGCAGGGTGATATCTTCTCCCTCTAGCCGCCCAGTTACCAAACTGTATCTCCCTTCTTTATCTTTGTGTTCTGATTTTTTTTCAAATGTAATTTTGGTTGATATCAATGTCGCTACTCCCCTCCTCCTCCCTGACTTATATGAAGATGAAGAGATCATTTTAAACCCTTGTCTACTGAGTTTATTGTGTTCCACGTCTGTTAGGTGGGTTTCTTGTAAAAGTATTATTCCTGCTTTGTCTTTTTTCATTTTGCCTAGAATCTTGGATCTTTTAACTGGATTCAGGATTCCTTTTACATTATATGAAATTATTTTGGTTACACCCTGTTTCTCCATTGTGTTGTTTTGTTTAGTATAACTGTGTGGTGGCCCTCTTTTGTGCTACTCAGAAACTGAAAGAACATTAAAAACAAGAAAAACATTAAGAACATAGTGTAAAAAACTTTAAAACAAAAAGCTGTCATAAGAACTTCCTGAGCTGAGGTCTTTTTAAAGACCCTGTAAGAGCCTTGATGGAGTGAAGGCTCTGAGGGAAATTCCTCAAACTCTGTTACGTGTTGAGGGCCCTCTCTTACCACTGAAAGTAGTCCCATGCTTTTAACGTGAGTTTCAGAACCCAATCCAAACTTGTAATGATTTTTTTTTTTTTTTCCTTTTATGCCTAAACCCTGTGAAATTGTGTGCACCCTCCCACCCCCATCACATCAAACATTCACGCAAAAACAGTATTTGTTAGTATGAGGAGAACATGTGGATTATTGTCACATTTCTATTTTAACAAGTTTTTTTTTTTTTTTTTTTTTTTTTAATTACAAAGACTTATTTGTTTCAAATAATGTGATTGTTCCATGAAATGTTTTACCACATGCTGAATATGCATCTCCTTTAATGTTTGTTACCTTGTATGAGGGGGGTTGGATGTGCGGATTGATTCAAGAGAAAAGAAAAAAAAAAAAAAAAAAAAAGGTCGCTATTCCAACCTGAAAACGGATAGTTTATCCGCAACGCTCTGGTGCTGGGTTTCCCGCTGCTGGTCCGTGGATTTTGAAGGTCTTTGTGTTGTCCATGTTTGCGCTTTGATCTTCTCACTCGGGTCTGCTGCGGGTTTAAATACCGTTACCGGGAGGCCTCTTTTCGCCATGTCAGCTGTTGCTTCTTCCGCCGAATTATAGAGACACGTTTCATCGCCGTAGAAGACCCTTAACTTCGCAGGAAATGGTGTCTGAAAGCGCAATTTCTTCTCTCTTAACACCTTTTTCGCGTCATTGTATTCCCTGCGCTTTTTAAGGACCTCCGGGGCGTAATCGTGTTCCACGTAGACTTTTCTCTCCTGGTGCATAAATCCTTTTTTCTGCCAGGCCAGTCTTACAACCTCTTGTTTTATTTTGAAATTGGAAAATCTTACCAACACCGAACGTGGGGGCGCTTCCGCCGCCGGCCTAGCGGCTAATGAACGATGTGCCTTTTCTATCTTCAAGTCGGTGGTTTGTGGAATATCCAATTTCTCTCTTAGTAAGGATTCCACGCATTCTGCCATTGAGTTAAAACCATTTTCGGTTCCTTCTATCAGACCATGAATTCTTATGTTGTCTCTTCTTTGTTTTCCTTCTTGGTCGGTTAGCTTAGCCTCTATAGCTGCTTGTCTTTTGCGTAGGTCTAGCACAGAATCTTCGAGCACTTTTATTCGATCCTCTGTTTCCAAGATTCGGTTCTCGGCCTGGTCCACTCTGCTGTTTGTCCTTTTCAATTCTTCTCTGAATTCCCGAAATTCGGCCGTAACATCTCGGCGAAATCGTCGTAGCTCCTCAAATAGTGATTTCAGGCTAACCCTTTTGTTAGCTATCACCAGTTCCTCGTCTTCTGAACGGAGATCTTCCAGTTCGGATTCTCCGGCCGATACGTGTCCTGGCCTGGAGAATTTCAGTTTCTTCTGTTTTCCTTTAGACATGATGATTTTGTCTTTTGATTTTCACTCCTCCAAAAATCCGTTAAGTTTGATTTTCAAGGTGTTATCCTGGATTGGGTCTGAGAACTTCAGTGTTAAGCTGCAGTCGCCATGGCGTCCAGACCGGAAGTCCCGTCTTCCTTTTTTTTAAAGCCTTTCTTATGTTAACCAATTAATTAGAAGAGACACTTTCAAACTCTGGACTTGACATGAAATATCAACCTTTATCCTTAAGTTCGAAGCTGCATTTACATTTGGTAAATATTATCAGGAAGGTCATATCTCTAAGCTGCCAAAATGATGCGTGATTTGACTTTTCAGAGAAATTGCCGTATGCACAAGGAAGAAACGTAATTGTTCCAAGTTGTGTAGCCCTTGTGTTTTGGATTAGACTGCAGACGGGGCAGAAAGAAAAGACTGAGCAGCGGGAATGAGTGGGTAGAAGGTGCTGGGCATAAATTATGAAGTCAGATGGGAAATAAATTGGATGGCGTGACTCACCATTTATCCACCCACAAGGTAGATGATTATTAATTTGAAGCTATGCAATAAATGCATGGAGCAGCACCTTTCTCAAGATTACCCAACACAAGCACATGTGCAAATGACTGATTTCGTTGAGACATGCATTAGTGGCACTCTCATTTTGTTATGTATTGACTACTTCTCTTAAATATGGCCAAATTTAGAAATAAGTTGAGCATGTTTATAAGGAATATTAGGATTAGGATTCAGACTGCTCTAAACAATTTTTTTAGAGTCCCTTCTCACTTAAGCGTGTTTCAGACAGAAAATGAGCTGAAGGGCCTGTACCAAGACCAAGTTTAAGATAATGAGGTTTATTCTGCATATCACCAAAGGCATTATCGTTGTGGCAAATAAGAGATCTTGTGATGCCCCATTGGATGCTTTTTAGAATAGTGCAGCTATAAGTGTTTTGCTTTTACCACTAGTGAGATGCTTCATATACACTCTATGCAAGCAGAGGTCTGGCCTAAATCTTTCTACTTTAGAGAAAGGACAACTTTGGACAAGTTAGTATATTGTCCAAAGATGTGAAAACAACTTTAGAGTTCAAATTCTATCTTGATAGTTTTGCTGTCAATGGTGGGAAGTTATTGAAATTGAGATTGACAGGCCAAAGAGCAGTTGTAAGATTGATTTAAAGCTACACTATAGAAGAATTGCTCTAAGGGTCCCTTTGCAGTTGTAAAACATAATTGTCTGTTAGCACTGTCGTAAATATGAGGGGAGACTGAAAAGCTCATAGTGGTTAAATCTGACCATATGTGGTTTATTTTTCAACCGCAGGGATCCAAGAGCTGCAACACCGATGGAAGAAGTGTGTGGACTGAAGGTGAGACTGTGTTGAAAAATAAACCATATTTGGTCAAATTTGACCACTATGAACTTTTCAGCCCCCCCCCCCCCCCACACACACACACACACTTGCGAAAACCATATACATTTGTTTACAAGCTGACGGAAACAGATCCGCCAATCTCAGAAGCACTTGACACATTGGAAACTAGAAAAGCACTCATAGAGCGCATACCTCTGCCAAGGCTCCTTCTGTTTCTCATGGATCACCTCCAAAATGTAATGGGCTTGTGTGTAGGCCTATCGCCACTTGTGGTGAAAATTGCATCCAAGTCTGTCCATTAGTTTTGGAGTTTTGTGGCTGACACACTGTGAGAAGAGCCTTGGCTGAGGTATGCATTCCCAGATCATCCCCAAAATGTAATGGGTTCCTCTCTAGGCCAAAAACTAACTAACTAACTAACTAACTAACTAACTAACTAACCTGCACTTATATAGCGCTTTTCTAGTCACAAAGACCACTCAAAGCGCTTTCACTAGTACTAACCCTCTATTCTAAGGGCTTATAGGAAACAGATATCTAGGGACAATTTAGAACAACCAATTAACCTAACATGCATGTCTTTGGATTGTGGGAGGAAACCGGAGCCCCCGGAGTAAACCCACGCAGCACAGGGAGAACATGCAAACTCCATACAGAAAGGTTCCAACCCCTGCCAGCCTGGGGATTCGAACCAGGAACCTTCTAGCTGTAAGGCAACAGTGCTAACCACTGCACCACCGTGCTGCCCACGGTGAAAAACCACCTCTGGTGAAACAGACAGACAAACAGAGAAATGCCAGTAAAAGTATTACCTCCTTGGCGGAGGTAATAAACTCAAGTGTTGCTGTTGTGTCCATCTCCTCCATCTCCAAACTCCCAGGCTGCGGGCATTGCAATTCATCGCACAACCGCGTACAGCCCACAGGCCAATAGGTTATGCGAGCGTTTTCATAGATCACTGAAAGCAGCACTCAGGGGTTCACTGACGGATGCAAATTGGGTAGACAGGTTGGCGTGGGTTTTATTGGGGTTGCGCTCGGCGCCAAAAGAGGATTTGGAAGCGTCCCCGGCAGAGAGCTCGTTTTTGCGCAGCCCCTATGGCTGCCCGGGGAATTTCTGCCAAATAATCCCGCGCCGGTCAGCTGCCCGTCTCAGCTTTTGCAGCGTAGTGGAAACACAGGCACGCTGCCGGGCCCGGCCCACCACTGTTTTCCGCGTGCTTTTGTGCCTAAAACTTTGAAGAACGCGGAGTTCGTGTTCGTCAGACACGACGACCGGCGCCCTCCATTGCGCCTGCACACATGTTGAAAATGGCCCTATCTCACAATGTTAAAGAATCCTTTAAAAAATTCCTGGATCCAGACGGTGATCCGGATCATCCCCAAAATTTAATCAGTTCTTCCTTGTACCATTTCCAACAACACCTGAAAGATTCATCGAAATCCGTCCAACACTTTTTGAGTTATCTTGCTAACCGACAGACAGACAAACAGACAGACAAACCCCGGCAAAAACATTACCTCCTGCGGCCTGGCGGAGGTAACAATCATGCCAACAGACAATGTAAAATTCTTGGCACAAATATGATTACATAATTATTATTATTTCGACATCAAAAATTAGATGCAGTTGAAAAATAAGATAAGCCTTTATTAGTCCCACAGTGGGGAAATTCCAGGATTGCAACAGCACAGGGATAGCAACACTCAGAGCAATAATTTAGAAGATAAGAAAATAAGAGCAGTGAATATACATATGTACATATAAATATATATACACAGTGCGGGCATTGTAGCTAGATGGAATAAACAGCATAACTGTTTATTTAGTTACCCCACATAGTATGAATATATACCCGTACATATTGTCACCCTCCGTAGCGATTGATATTGTCCCAGTTGTATACTGGAGGGGGACCATTTTGCGTAAGTTTGTTGCATCTTTTGCATTCAATACTATTAGGTCGTAACGTTTTTTTTACTATCTCTGCGAGCAGCCCTGCTTAGGTTATAAAATCTGACAGCTGTAAATGGTAAATGGCATTCACTTATATACTAACTAACTAAAATGTAATGGGTTCCTCTCTAGGCCAAAAACTAACTAACTAACTAACTAACCTGCACTTATATAGCGCTTTTCTAGTCACAAAGACCACTCAAAGCGCTTTCATTAATACTAACCCTCTATTCTAAGGGCCTATAGGAAACAGATATCGAGGGACAATTTAGAACAGCCAATTAACCTAACATGCATGTTTTTGGCATGTGGGAGGAAACCGGAGAAATCCCGGAGTAAACCCACGCAACACGGGGAGAACATGCAAACTCCACACAGATCACTGTTGGTCGGGGGCTGGGATCGAACCCACGATCCCACGATCCCCACAATCCCCCGGCCAAGGGTAAACTGTGCTGCCGCAGTGCTAACCACTGCGCATAGCGCTTTTATTCTCATCTCTTGATGACCAAAGCACTTTACAGATCCTGCTATCCACTCATTCACACACACATTCACACACTGATGGCGGCATGCTACCTAACATGGCGCTTCCAGACCCACCAGGAGCAATTGGGGGTGAAGTGTCTTGCCCAGGGACACAACGGCAGGATATCTGGGGAGAGCGTGATTCAAACCGCCAACCATGCGGTTATTGGACGACCTACTCTACCTCCTGAGCCACTGCCGCTGTAGGTAGGAAGGACCTGCGAAACCTCTCGGTCGCGCACCTAGGATGATGTAGCCTACTGCTAAATGAGCTCCTCAGTGCATTCAGTATGTCCTGCATAGGGTGGGACTCGGACTCCAGCAGAGATGACAGCTTAGCCACCATCCTTCTCTTTCCTATCTCCTCCACTGGGTCAAGGTGCTGCCCCAGGACAGAGCTGGCTTTCTTGATCAGTTTGTTCAGTCTCTTCCTATCGGCTGCTGTGATGCCACTGCCCCAGCAGATCACTCCAAAAGTGATGGCTGATGCCACCACCGAATCGTAGAAGGTCTTCAGGAGCACCCCTTGTATACCAAAAGACCTGAGCCTCCTCAGTAGGAGCAGCCTGCGCTGTCCCTTCTTGTAGAGTGCGTCGGTATTGTGTGACCAGTCTAGTTTATTGTTCAAATGAACACCCAGGTACTTGTAGGATGTCACCATCTCAATGTCTGTTCCCTGGATGTTTACTGGTGCTGTGAGGGGTTGTCCTTGCCTGCGGCAGTCCACCACCAGTTTCTTAGTTTTCCTCACGTTGATCTGGAGGCAGTTCTGATTCACCAGTTCACGAAGTCCTGGATAAGTCCTCTGTACTCAGCTTCATCTCCTTTGGAGATGAGGCCGACGATCACAGAATCATCAGAGACCTTCTGTAGATGGCAGTGTGTTGTGTTGTGTTGTGTAAGAAGTCCGCAGTATAAAGGGTGAACAGGAAGGGAGCCAAAACCGTTCCCTGGGGGGCCCCCATGCTGCCGATGATCGTGTCGGACACACAATCCCGGGTTCTCACAAACTATGGCCAATTTGTGAGGTAGTCCAGGATCGACGATGACAGGTGCTGGTCCACCCCTGCGCACAGCAGCTTGTCCCTCAGGATCACCGGTTGGATGGTGTTGAAAGCACTGGAGAAGTCAAAGAACATGATCCTCACCGTGTTCCCAGGCTTCTCCAGGTGGAACAGGGAACGATGAAGGAGGAAGATCACTGCATTCTCCACCCCAATGCCATGCTGGTAGGCAAACTGGAGTGGATCTATCGCTGATCCCACCAGGGGGCGGAGGTGAGCAAGGAGCAGTCTCTCCAGGGTCTTCATCAAGTGAGACGTCAGGGCCACTGGTCTGTAGCTGTTCAGGTACTCTGGGGTGGGAAGTCTTTGGTACGGGTACCACACAAGATGTTTTCCACAACTGTGGTACCCTCCCCAGCTTCAGGCTCAGGTTGAAGATGTGCTCCACAATCCCACACAGCTGTTCTGCACAGGACTTGAGGAGCTTCACGCTGATGCAGTCCGGACCCGAGGCCTTCCTCGCCTTGAGCTTCCTCAGCTCCGCCCTCACCTGGGTCTTAGTGAGGGTCAGGTTGGGGCTGGGGGGCTGTGTGCTGGGAGTGGGGGGGTGTTGGGGGGGCTGGACAGCAGGTCTCGATGATGGTAGAGGCAGCAGTGGTTGTTGTGCAGGCGGAGGGGAGGGCGGTTGGTCAAATCTATTAAAAACGGGTTCAAATTGTTCACCCACTCCCTGCACCCCCCCCCCCCCCCCCCCGTGGCCTGGGAGGAGGTACTCTGGAGCCCAGAGATGGTTTTGAGGTTTCTCCAGACCCCACCAATGTCGCTCTGTTGCAGCTTGTCCTCCATCTTCTTCCTGAAGCTGTCCTTGCCTTCTCTGATCTTCCTCCTTAGCTCCCTCTGTATGGACTTCAGCATCTCCCTGTTCCCCAACCTGAAGATCCTTTTCTTCTCTCTCAGTAGTGATTTTATCTCGGGGTTGATCCAGGGTTTGTTGTTCGAGCAACACCGTATGATCTTGGTGGGTACGGTGTTGTCCACACAGAAGTTGATGTAGTCCGTGATGGTGTGAGTGAGGCCGTTGATGTCCTCACCATATGGATTGCAGAGCTGTTCTCAGGCAGTGATTTCATAACAGTCCTGTAGAGCGTCCATTGCCTCCTCAGACCATAACTTCACTGTGCACGTAACCGGAGGTTGTCTGTGTACTAGGGTTTTTGTACACCGGCAGGAGATGAACCAAGTTGTGAGCCGATCTCCCGAGTGGGGGGAGTGGCCTCCTTAGTATTCATATAGAATAAATCCAGTGTTTTATTGTCTCTGGTTTGGCGTGTGACATACTGGGTGAACGTGGGCAGAATGGGGGACAGTGAGATATGGTTAAAATCACCCAAGATGAGGAGGAGAGCATCTGGGTGTTCTGTCAGAAGCCTGCCAGTGACTGAGTGGATGGTGTCACGTGCTGCCCCAGCGTTCACCGTTGGATTTGCATAAATAACAATGCAGATCACGTGTGAGTATTCCCTCGGGAGATAAACAGGCCGCATGCTAACAGCTAGCAACTCAATGTCATTGCTGCAGTGTTGCTCTTTAACCGTAATGTGTCCCGGTTTACACCAGCTGTTATTGACATACATTATCACTCCTCCGCCCCTTGCCTTCCCACTGTCTGGTGTCCGGTCTACCCGTATTGCGTGGAAACCCTCCAGTTCGATGTTAGCATCTGTTGCTAGTTCTGTTAGCCACGTCTCAGTAAACAACATCATGCTAATCTCTCTGAAGACGCTCTCGTAGCAGGACATGGCTGCTAGCTCGTCTGTCTTAATAAAAACCTCTGCCAAAGTGATCAGATTTCCCCCATATGTAAAAATTGGTCAGACTCTCACAGGACACTTCATCTACAAGTTTCCAAAATGTAATTGTAAGGGTAAACAAAAAAAGAAGACTTGCTAGTCCAATGGCTACACCCATAATTTCTTTTAGCGCTCTCCAACAAGTGCTACATGACGACGACGACGGTGCTGTGCCTCATCACCAACGATGAGGAGCCAACTACAGAAATGAGGTGAGCCGGCTGGTCCAGTGGTGTAAAGACAATAATCTCTTCCAGAACTTGGGAAAAGCCAAGGAGATTGTGGTCAACTTCAGGAGGGGATGCACAGCGTCCCCTTCTGATCATCGATGGAGCAGGTGTGGAGAGGGTGAGCACCACCAAGTTCCTGGGGGTGCACATCTCTGAGAACCTCTCCTGGTCTAACAACACCACATCACTGGCCAAGAAGGCTCAAATTCACCTCTATTTCCTCCACAAACTGAGGAGAGCACAAGTCCCCCCCCCCCCCAATCATGTGCTCATTCTACTGGGGCACCATTGAGAGCATCCTCACCAACTGCATCACGGTGTGGTATGGAGGCTGCACCGCCTCCTGCCAGAAGACACCACAACGCACAGTGAAAGCTGCCAGCAAGATCATCGGTGCCCCTCTGCCCCCCCTCTTAGACACCTACGTCACCCACAGAGCCATCAACATTGCAGGCAATACCTCCCACCCCTCACACTCCCTCTTCAGCTCCCTGCCCTCGGGGAAAGGGTACCGGAGCCTCCAGGCCCACTCCACAAGACTGCTAAACAGCTTTGTTCACCAGACCATCAGGACCCTAAACTCTGCCCAATTACCCCCCCTCCCTGATCCTTGGACCGTAATGCACTCACCCGCACAAGAACTACCTCAGCTGTTGGCACAGAAAGACTGGCACACCAACAGTAATACATCTGCTGCTGTATATCTCTGCACCTTACTGCAACCATTTGCACAAATGCCATGTCTACTGCTGTCTGTTATTGCAATATTGGTCATGTGCAGCCCAGCCTGCCATTGTCTTTACCTACACGACTGCATTGAACTTGCAACTACGAGTATTACTGCTCTACCTTTTTCTGTATAGAGGATTGCTGGGTTTTATCGTTTATCTTTATTTCCACTATGGGATAATAATAAATAATGCATCAGATTTATATAGCGCTTTATCATAGATACTCAAAGACGCTTTTACAAATAGATACATTATTCATTCACTCCAGACAGACAATGGTAGTGGCAAGCTACTACTGTAGGCACAGCTGCCCTGGGGCAGGCTGACGGAAATGTGGCTGCCAATCCACGCCAATGGCCTCTCCGGCCACTACCGAACATTTATACACATTCATACCCAGTGTTATGGACACTGGAGGCAAGGTGGGTAAAGTGTCTTACCCAAGGACACAACGGCAGGATGTCTCGGGAAAGTGGGATTCGAACCGCCAACCATCCGGTTATTGGATGACCTACTCTACCTCCTGAACCACTGCCGCCCATGTCTGGCTTTTATCTTTTACCCTTATTTGCACTACGAGTAGCATTACTGTACATAGACTGCTGTTGTTTTTCCAGCCTTATTCCTTTTTTTATATTGCGCACACCACTGAAGAGAGAGAAACAGCATTTCAATTCTCCTGTACTAGAGCATTGCCCGTAGAACGCAAGTACAGTATTCCTGTCTGAAACAGGAATCCCAACCAGGCTTTACAGGCCCAAATGTAGGCTGTTTTTGAAAGTGGAATATAAAGAGGTGTAACCTGTATGTAGGCAATCACATGTTAGACTTTGACAAATGTAAAAGGGAGTAAATGGCACCAAGATTTATTTGATTGTGTGAATATTAATTTCAGAATCCCTAAATATTGAAAATGAATGGGACATCCAATATTAGTGACTGTTTCAGATCCTTTGTTTATTTGTTTGTCAGATCACTTGTTTGTGTGATCCTTTATCACTTAGATACACTATTATCTTGAATATTTCACTTTGGGAAATGGGAATTGTTCAGTCATCATTAGTTTATATCACTGTTCAGTGATGGAGTTCAGTGTAATATTGAATTTCTTTTGTGTATCGCAGTGTTTCCTCAGGCTTAAAGACCTTGGCGTGGTGGCAACATATTTTTCCACACATGTATATTGTTGTAACTGGAATACGTTAATTTTATATTATTTATTTCTTTTTTTTAAATTGTGCACAGTAACTTTGCATATGGAACTTACCATTTGAAGTATTGTACAACTGAGGCTTGAATGTGGGAATATTGGCCCACTTGGGGTCCCACCCAGAAGTCCTGTGTTTGGACTTTTTACTGGTGTTATCCTTCCTCTGCTCTCACCTCTCCTGGACCCTCTGCTTGAACACTTTCGTCTCCTAGGCTCCTCTCTTCTGTCTAATATTGCCCTCTCTGAGCCCTGTCTAATTCAGGTTCTCTCTCTGTCTATGGTGGTATACAAACAGGTTAGAAAATATCAAGTGTCATGTAAATTAAAAGTAGACAACCAAAAATTTCTAGTTAAGAGTACAAAGAACACCCACTTAAAAACTTGAATAATGACTTGAAGGTTTGAGGTTTTTCTCCAAAATTTATAACCATTTTCTTATAGTTTTCTACTTTTCTCTGTAAATTTATCTAAATTTGAAAGCATTTTCCACAAATTTGTAATTTCCTCTTGTAAAATTGACTTTTCTTGTACATTTGAGACTTTATTATAAATTTGTGGATTATTTTATGGCTCTGCCGCCATCAGTGTGTGAATGTGTGCGTGAATGGGTGGATAGCAGGATCTGTAAAGCGCTTTGGTCATCCAGAGATGAGAAAAAGCGCTGTATAAGTGAACGCCTTTTGTTTTGTTTTTTTACTTTTTCCTTACAACAATTTACATTTTAGACCATAATTTTGTAGAGCCAGAATAGAACAATAATTTAACTCTGATTTCAAAGAAAAAAATAATAATAAAATTGTATTTAATGAAATAAATTAACTTAAATGACCAAAGATGCAGTTATTTCTGTTATAATATTACTATATATTTATAGTTTTTTTTTTTTTTTTTTTTTTTTTAGAAATCTTCTCACCACCCAGACAGCAGGAAAAACCTCCCTTATTTTGAAATCCAAATGTTGGCACGTTTAGGTTGTCTGAAGACTGCTGACGGACTAAAGTCATTGACTTCATGAATTTCGGTCGTCTTAACTTGCCAGGTACATAATAATGAACATAAATTAGTTAATTAACATTAACTAAGGTAATGGTAAAAACATCTCCTTTTTATTCTTGTCTGAAATAAGAAAAACAAAAAACTAACCACACGTGTTGGCTGAGTGACTCTTCCATTATTGGTCCCGTTAACCAGCGGGTTAAAACCATGATAAATGCCTTCACTGCTTACATACCTCTTCTGAGTTTTTTCTGCCTTTAAAGTACTTTAATTAGCTTGTGTTTCTCTTGGACAACGACGCTCGTAGCGAGACACTGTGGTTGTTGACCGGAACACACGAGTGGGGCACTTCTGAACTCCACGTGGATGATGGTCATGCACGTTGTTCATGTGGATGCTTGCGGACCGTCATTGCTTCATATATTTTTCTTAAATTTATATTTCCTGATAGAATGGTTGAACATTTTCAGGCGTGGCGGGCCGCCACCCAGAAATGTTACCAGAGGAAACCCTGATTGTCAATAAACTCATGCAGTACTATAGCAGGACACGTTTAATAATATTTGAGAGCCATTTTAGTGCATCATTTTATGTTTTAGCAATATTTTGTTATTAAAAGATTTTTAAAACTTTAATGCTAAGATTGAGGCGGTGCTTGTATCGTCACACTGGGGCGAAACTGAGGCCAAATAATGATCTGAACCTTGAGGGTGTGACTGGCAAAGACTAACAATGTGAGCGCTGTGGCTCTATTGTAAGCGGTTTGTTTTTTATTGATGTGAGATTATTTATTATTATTATTATTCTGCCTAAACTATTGCATTTTTGACCCTCTAAACATTAACCAAAATGCAATTTTTTTTTCCCGCACACATCTCAGACCCAGTGAAAAATTTTATAAACTGGAAAAATTTAAGCCTCATGCTGAAAATCTTCCAACGTATCCAGCGTATGGTGATACGTCCCGCATTCGTCGAGCAAAGGTTGTAGGGCATTCCCCCATGTTTTTTGGGTTTTTTTTACCTTTCCAGTCTGTACCATCAGCTGTCCAGTGCTGTTCTGATAGATATGCCAAAATGTCAGAACACCGGAGGAGGTGGATCCAATCAGCTGATCGCTCCAACCACAGAGCTCAACTGTTTTCCAATGATAAATCAGCCTCAGGGCAAAAGCACACTCCATGCATTATCTTTTTTTCACTTTATTGAAAATAACTTTTTTTTTTTTTTTTTAATCACCATCAGTTAGCGTGTCTTTGAGCCAGGTCGTGTCAGGCTGCTGCTTCTTCCGGCATTTTCTGTGTTGATTTGTCTGACACGGTCCCCGCTAATGCTCCACCCAGTCTGCTCACGCTCTCCACATTTGGCAAATTATCCTTTAGACCTATGCAATCATGGCAACTTAATGGTATAATTTTTTTTATAGTATTAAATCTTCAGTATTATCTTTTTCTAGTCAAATTTGTCATTTTTCACGTCCTTGTTTTGTCCAGGGAACACTGGTGACTGACAGGTTGTGATGCCGTGTGTCATCCACTCATCATGGTCGTGATGCCGCGTGTCATCCAGTCAGCATGGTTGTGATGCCGCGTATTATCCAATCAGTATGGTCGTGATGCCGTGTATTATCCAGTCAGCATGGCCGTGATGGTGCGTATTATCCAGTCAGCACAGAGTCGATCCGAAACCCCGTCCACACTTCTTGAAGCCAGAGCATGAAGAGGCACCGAGCAGTGGCTCAACTTTTATTGATAAAAATTACATATTTTGACTGAGCAACTCCATACTCGGGGATGCACACCCTCGTAACCTCAGCAAAATACGTATAAAACCTTAGGTCAGTGTGTGATGAACGGTTCAAGAGATATGCATGGAAAAAATGCACAGACACACAGACAGAGAAATGCTGCATTTATAGATAGATGTCCTGTACGTATAGAAGTATTGACAAATAAAATCTTTGAATTTGAATCTAATTGGTCCAAGATTCATTCTTATCTGGGCTCTTGCTTGGTCTGTCTCTTGCTTTCTTTTGTTTCCTCCAGTAAGATCCTGTTTTGTTTCTTCGCTGGCTATGCCACAATGAAAATACCACAGTTGATGACTTCATCTTATAGTTGGCACAGAGTAACACCTCACCCTGCGATTGGTTATTGGGATCCAGGCTGTAAAATGTACCAGTTGTAGTCTTTTCAGAAAGATGCATAGTGTTGTTGCAGGCGATGCGGCCCACTCGGGCTATGGTGGAACTGACATTTGCGCAGTTAATGGCTGATGTACCATGAGAATTTTGGAAACATTAGTTCAAGGTAAAAATCTTCATAGTGTTGCTTTAAAACAGGATTAATTTGATTAGAAAGAAATGGCTTTTATCGCTGTGCAGTATAATTTATCTTGTAGATTAACAGTTAGCTCAGCAATGCATCAACAATTCCTCCTAAGGCCCACAGGAGGAATAACCTACCTTTGCACTGCTGATTTATTGTCAATATTGTTTGGTTTTACATTCAGTTTAGCCTTAGTAGACTGTCAGATCTCTTGCATGTGTATCACCTTATTCTTTGATGTAGTCATAGTCATTCTCTAGTGGGCATAAAGTTAAAACCAGTATGATGAGAATGCGCCTCTTCTATGCAGTTGTGAAGACATTTGCATCAGAAGACAAATGCATCATAGAGTACACAGTGATATAGGATTTGGGGAGTGGATCATTACAGAGAGAAGGGACCGCCTGCATAGAGAGTGAGAGTGAGCACGAGGTCTAGCCAAGGAGAGACTCAGCGCTTTAATCCGCTGCTGTTGATCCAAACAGAACGGAATAAATCTGACCCTTACTCAGCCTGTACTGATGATTACAGCCCCGTGGTGAATGATATGCAGAGCAATGTGGCACATCTCCAGAGGCTAACTGGAGGAATCTGTGTCTATTTGCCCTTTTGCAGCATCCAAACTGAGCAATCCACTTCCACTTTGCATACTAGTAACTGATGATGTCAAACTGGTTTTTGAGTTTTCTAAAAATCCAATCCAAGGTTTAAATGGACTCAATGTGTGCTAAAAAACAGGGAACAATTCTGTATTTATATGTGACACTGCATTAGGTTATGTTGGGAATTTACTTCAAATGCATGAATCATTGATTTCACAGGCTTGAGCTGAAGGCCTTAAATTTTTGTGGCCAGGTGGCTGAATAAACCCATTTTAAAACTCTAAATTAAAAATTACAGTACTGTCCAAAAGTCGGGTGCCAACATGCTGTTGGCAATAAAAATACACAACAGTTTATTTAATAATCAATAGGGGCACATAAGTGAATAACAAGATTTAGCCACACACACAAAGAAAAGTGAACACTGTGTGTACAGATCCTCGTAATATGTGATGGCAATGGTCTTGACTGCTGGTGAAGTTTACAGTTTTATTTTCTTATTTTATCACAGTACACATTCAGTAAAACACAAACTACAACCACTGTAAGAGCTTGCACCTCTTTACAGGTCCATAAACCGATTAATGTTAGCGTTCATAGCTCGACTGTCTCTGCTAAGAGCTGTAGCCTTACTGACAATTCCACAGGCACAGGAAGCGAAAACAAAACCACCATTATCAAAGTAAAAGCCTGCTTTTTTTTTTTTTTACTTCAGTGCATAAAATAACTAGAAAAGCACTCGGAGAACGCAGACCTCCATCAAGCGCCACAGTTCCCCCCATACAGTGTTTGTGTGTACGTTTTCAGATTCCTTGACCATGAAAACATATGACTAGCAATTGGATTGACAATGATAGGATTAGTGGTTCAGTAGTTATTGACGAAAATGGCATTTTCCGTAATGGCGGTTTTCTTCTGGACGGTGATCCGGATCACCACCAAAATGTAATCATCTGTAGGATACCCCATTTCTGACAATCTGAAAATTTCATGAAAATCCGTCCATAACTTTTTGAGTTATCTTGCTAACAAACAAACAAACAAACAAACAAACAAACAGACAAACCAACGCCGATGAAAACATAACCTCCTTGGCGGAGGTAATAAACCTTTCAGGGGGTTATACACCGCGGTTGTTGCGGTTGCTCATTATCCTCCATGGTAGGCTTGTCCATAGCGTGGTACTACATAATTACGGTTATCGCGACAGCCCTAGCTCAACTGCTCCAAAATCAGTCAAGAAATGTGATCATTTCCTGTGACCAACAACCAAACATGACTGGTGGTAACATGAGTAAATGTGTTTGTTCCAGGGTCAGTGCTGTCATTATTTTATTGATATTTTTAATTGACCAGAAATCAATAGTAAAATAATGAAAGCCATGAGACTTTTGAGCTAAAGATTGAAATGAAAATGGGGGATATTTCAGAAAGCAGGATTAACATAGCCTGAAATATACTCTGAACTGTTAGCCTACTCCAATTTTTTGGTCCCAGAACTCCAGTTATGAATCTATTTGATCAACTCAGTTGATTGTCCTAGAAACGTACGTGTTCACGGCAAACCTATTAAGACAGCATGTGTTGAGCGCAGAAACCATGAGCAATAGGGGCAAAGAGAGAATTATTTCTCTGAGCGGGAGTTACAAGCACTTTTGGAGGCATATGTAGATGAGGAGTGGGAAAAGAAAAACCTAATCAAGAAGAAAAAACTGCAACATCAGCCAACGATACTAGGAGTTCACCTGTAAAGAACTGCTGACTGCAAGAAGTTAGTTTTTTGGATTCTTCAGCAGTGGACAATCTATATGTAATGAAGTCAATAAAACATTCCTACTTGGCTTGCCAAGTGGGTCAAACCTCTTAGTGACACAAGTGAAGTGCTGGACTCCCATGTAGGAGGTTGTGAGTTTGGATGAAACCAAATGTGCTTCACTGACTGTCCCTTTGGTCACATTTATGTTACATAAATTTGAGTGCTTCGTAAGGCAGTATTTTACAACCTTTATCATTGCATTCAGATGTAATGACTTTTCCTATAAAGATTTTTTTAATGCAAATTTGTACCTTTTTTCAGAAATTTGCAGCTTTTCATGTAAATTTGAGAACCTTTTTTCTTGTAATTTTGGTGTTTTTCTTATAGTAAATATGCAGTTTTTCCATGTAATTTGAAATAATTTTCTCAATTTTTTTGCAGATTTCTTTGTAAATGTAAATTTTTTTTGTTCATAAATTTACAATTTTTGTCACATGAATTTGAAGTTTTTTCTTTATATATTTCTAAATTTATTTATGTAATTTTGTGACCTTTTTTAAATGTAGTAAATCAGAAGTTGCATAGATAAAATTGTGCAGTTGTGGTGAAGGGGCAAATATTCAAATACCAAATCTAAAAAAATGAATACCACTGTCATGAACAGATATCCAGATAAGCAAATATTTGTGTACTGCCCTGGTAAAATGTAATAAAGTCTGATGATTCCATCCTTCATTGTTTATTTTGTGAAGCTCTGTTAAGGCTTTTTAACTTTCCCCACATACCTAGATAATCAGATTATACAGTGTAGCTTTTTATTTTTTTTCCCTATATTGCAGTTACAGTGAGGCTTGTAATGTTAATTTATACAAACTTTATAAAGGATTTTTTTCTCTTCAACCCATTTTCCTCGCAAGCTCATTTTTTTTATTGAATGAATTTGGACTTTTTAATTTGAACGTTTTTACGATTTTATCACCTTCACAGTCTAAGATGGTGTCCTAGTCTTGTAATCTAAACACCCCCCCCCTCCCGACAAACTATCCGTCATTAGGCCAGAGGCCATAAGATTAATACATTTAAAAGGCTGAAGAGGAGACTGCATCAGCTGTGACAGAAGTGGGCGTGGAGGGTCCACTAAGCTATATGGACAATATGTGCCAAGCATTCAGTATGTGACTGTGGTGTTAGAAGACTGGAAGATTTGCAGCAGAACTTATCTTTGTTCCATTAGAGACTGAACAGTGTAATGTAGTGAAGCCTCCTCCAAAATTTATGCAGCATTTTGACAATTTAAGAAATGGATTTTGTTAATCTTAATGCGAGACATAGATCTTAATAGAAGATTAAGATTAAAGAGAATAGAACTTAATATTTTACCTTTGAGATCACTAAATTTAAGAATTTCATTGTAGCTGCCAGCAAAGGATCTGCACATAATCTATCTCAATAGGAAAAAAAAATCAGAAAATAGATTTGGAGAGGAAATAATATGTAAAGACAGAGGAGAAATGTTTGTTCAGGATAAAAAGAAGGGACATTAAAAACAATTTCGTGATAGTGTGTTTTATTAAAAGTGATTTTGAGTGATTAGTTTTGATTCTCTGCCATCACATTTCTGTTTGTAGATGTGGTTCCTCTTAAGTTTAAATACTCTAAACACACTTCCAACATAACCTGAACATAACTTAGTCAGGAGCAGCATATGTTCACAACCTTTGTATCCATGCTTACAAACGTACTGTGACTTTTTGGAACCGAAAACTCAGTGTTACCACAAACTAACCACAAATTAAGTTACCCAGGTAAGCCACTAAACCTGCTTTCTGGAACAGGGCCCTGATTCGAGTAAAATTATTTGTTGTTGTTAATTTTTGATCAGTTCATGAATTTAGTTATCATGTGAGTGGTAATTTTTTTTTCTCATTATTTTTATCAAAAAAATGAAAATCAGCTCAGTAAATAGTTTGGAAAAATGTCAACTCCAGAGATTCTTTCAGATTGTTATCATTTTCTTGACAATATTTATGATACTTTTTCTGATATTTATGTATAGAATTTGTATATTACTATCACATTTACCTTTATTTAAAGGGATCACGGTAAAAGTTTACTTATTCAGTTCCTTTTGCATATAAATTTGATTATCTGGTGTGGTTACTAACACAAAAAAATTCAACCCTGTCACTTTATTCAGCCCAACCTTGGTCTCATTAGGTCTCATTCAGTGAGTCAGTCTGATTACCTGGAGGCAGATTTGACATCTGTGTTTCCAGTTGATTGATTATATCTCACTTCGAGGCATTATTCAGGTTTATTATGTTTTATTTTGACCAGGATGGCTCTGTAATCCCACCAGCGGATGTGCTAGTGGAGTTAATTGTGCTTAGCTAGTACTTCTTGCCCATCCCATCCAATATCCTTGAGCTCAACTGGATTAAAATGTGACCACATATCTCAGTCTAGACATATTTTACTGTAGTTTATCATATTCAGGCTGGAACAGCTTCTCCATTAGTAGAGCCTTTCATTGGCTCATGGTTTTACTCTCACATTTGGCCAAATTTATGTTAGTTAGCTCAGACTGTGTCCACCAACCAAAGCTAGCCAGTTAATGTTAGCCTCACAGGTTTCATAACTGATGAAAGAGGGAGAGTAGGGCGAACGGGGGTTCATTAGTATTTAAGGAAACACTGAAACAAGTTGTTGTGAAGAAGGGTGGAAAATTGTGCTGTAGTATTTAATTCTTGAGATATTTTGACCAAAGAATGCCACAGACATTTCATTTTACACCTTGGAGAACAGTGTCAACATGTGGGAAAGGGGAATAATATGCCCCTTTGAGATAATTTTAGCTTTAGCGGTGGTGTTACTTTTACTTCTGCCATACTTACAGTATAACCAGTGTTGGGCAAGTTACTAAAAAGTAGTAACTAATTACAGTTACTAGTTAACTTCTTTTCAAAAGTAATTGAGTTACTTTACCAGTTACTGCATGATTAAAGTAATTAGTTACTTGGAAAAGTAACATTCACGTTACTTTTAAATGCATACTTAAATCATGCACAAATAGCAAGATAATTTAATTAATGGATTACATTATGGGCTTATTAATGTTAGGCTGAAAACAGACTGTTTCATACAGAACTTTTAGAACATCTTCAGTCTGCTTTAGCCTGCCTTGAGAGCTCTTATTGTGGGAAAAATCTGAAGAAAATCAACACAATATTGCAAGTAATTTCCTCATTTTAGAGTGAGAAACAAAGTTTGTGGAGTGAGGGAGAAGGAAAAAGAGTGAGACTCATTCCAAAAGAGTGAGAGTTGGCAACACTGCATAAAGCTGTCCATGTTTATCTTACTTTTATGATTATGGATTAATCTGGTGTGCAGTGATTCAAAGCAAATGTCCATTATCCACAGTCCAAATGTCTGCTGTGACTGAGACATGATCCCGTCCCTCAAATTCCTTTTGGAGATGAAAATCCATTTTTGAGTAATCTTTATCCAGGTAGCAAGTAAATGTGTTTTAACTTTATCGGCTCACAATCTCAGCCGTCTGATGGAAAGTCACTGTTTATATCACATCTTCAGTCTGTAACGGCGTGTCTGGCAATCATTTGGTTTAATTCTTGTTGGGTCACAAACTGTCCAAATGCATACCTGTGTTTGAAATCCAGCCATGGCTGTTGAGACCAAAGTATTTCCACTTTACATCCAGCCATGGCATTTGAGAATACAGTAGATCCACTAACACGGTGTTAGTTGTGAGCATAGCTAGCCCTTTCTGAGCACTAGCTTTGTCGGAGCTTTGTTGCTATTTTCAGGCACTTCTGAAGATTGCAGTAGGTCTCAGCCGGCACTTAGCTTGCAACCCACTAAAAGGCTTTTGTCTTTAAGCATGATAAAGGGAAAAATAAACTGTCTATTTACACAAACACAAAGTAGCTTCATCTTTTCCTCCGCTCAGTAGTGAAGACTTGGGCTCTTTGCAACAGGCCACGTCAACTGACTGCTCATCTCAGCTATGGTAGGGTTAGTTTGTGTATTCATTTATTTGCGCTAAAAATATAAATCCATATTAATGTAATGAGTAACACATCTGATCAAATTTCAGTAACCGTAATGCATTACTGAATTTTTAAACAGTAATTTCGTTACACAGCACGATACTGCAAAAGTAGTGGCGTTACTCCCAGCACCGCTTATAACACAGTCACTGCTGTTCCCCTGCCACTTTTCTTTTTCTTTAAAACATATCCTTCATCTTGTTGGTGAGTAAATCAGATCACACAAGCAGAGAGGGGCTCCAGCAGTTGTTCGAGCCACATCTCCACACCAACAGACAGCTTGTCTGTCTTGTTTTTCTGGCAGTTTTTTTCTTCCTTTTGGGCCCTGCCAGGAAACTCTCGCTGAGTATCGGCGCCCAGCATGTGACACGACTGCTGTCATCGCCGTGACATCTCTCTCCCTCTCCTGGACAGGATATGACGCAAGTTAAGTTCATGCAACTTCCTGCTGGGCTTGGAGAAGTGAGAGATTTAGTCAGGCATCCCAAGCTGTGGACAAGTTTGAAGATTTACTGGTAATAGGGAGGAAAGATCTGATGTGTGGGTGTGCAAAAGGTTAAACAACCTTACTCAAAACAGACCATTTCAGTGCTTTTTGCTTTAAATCAGGGATGTCTAACTATCATTCCATGGTGGGACAAGACCTGCGTGTTTTATTTCCACCGAGTCTCTTTAGCAGGTGTTTTCAGTGATCAGCAATCAGTGGGAAGAAATTCAGTGAAATCACCCATTGAAGAGACTGGTTGGAGGTAAAACATGCAGTCTTTGCCCTCCATGGAATGAGTTGGACATCCCTGCTTTAAATACTAATGAACCAAAGTTCAGTCAATGCTCCTTTTTTCATCACTTCTAAGATCTGGGGACTGATGGCATATTGAGGATAACAGTAGCTGGTTAGCAAACTGCCGTGGTTGTCGGACACATCCTGAGCTCACTAATATAAGGTTGGCTGAATGAGAGAATGCAAAAGCCCAAATAAAGCACTATTGGGGGCCGGGATGTGTGATTTGAGTGATTGATGGGATATGGCTGGTCCCTCTGGTAGAATAGGTGGAGAGACAACTCTGACTGAATGGCTAACTCCGCAAACAGAAAATAGTCGCCACTCAGGAAGCACTTCCAGTAGAACAATTTACTATAACAAACTACAGTAAGATAGGTTAAAATACCATTTAAGAATGAGATATATGGTCAAGTGTTGGTAGGTGATCTCACTGAGAACACGGATGTCTAGTTTGCTTATGCTAGCAGGCTGATCTGTTGGGCTATACCAGCAAGAGTAATGACTCTTCTGGCAGAAAACACGACCACCTAGCCAAGGTAATAGGGGTGGGGGAAAAAATTGATGCATCATAGTATCGGATACTTTGTGGTGGTGATACTGTATTGATTCAGAGACAGAGTATCCATCCATCCATCCATCTTCTTCCGCTTAATCCTTTTCGGGTCGTGGGGGGGCTGGAGCCTATCCCAGCATCTTAGGGTGAGAGGCAGGTTACACCCTGGACAGATCGCCAGTCCATCGCAGGGCCAACACAGTAAGACAGACAACCATTCACTCTCACTGTCATGCCTAAGGACAATTTAGAATCCCTAGTTTTGATGACAATTAACCTAACCTGCATGTTTTTTGGCATGTGGGAGGAAACTGGAGAAATCCCGGAGTAAACCCACGCAGACACGGGGAGAACATGCAAACTCCACACAGATCACTGTTGGTCGGGGGCTGGGATCGAACCCAGGATCCTCCGGCCAAGGGTGAGTTGCTGTGCTGCTGCAGTGCTAACCACTTCACCACCGCGCTGCCAGAGACAGAGTATCATTGTACTTAATTAAAAATATTAATAAATGTTACAAATGCAAATTTACCTATTTAGGTACCAGAGTAACAATAACAAAAACCAATTGCCTTACAAGTCCTTTAGACAGCCACTGAACAAAAGTGGCTGCGGTGAGTTGAAAAGACTGAAAACTTGAATGAAACAGATGTTGACATGTTGACATTGAATGGGGGACAGGAATATATGATATTGAAATACTTCAGGAATCATAGTATCATGATGGTGTTGCATCGTGATCCAAGTATTGCAATATGTATCGTGAGGTCTCTTGCTAGTCCTGCCCTTACAAGGTAATATTATGGCCTGATCTGTCCCGCAATCACAACCTAAATATAACAAAAATAAGCTAGCATGATGTGCAAGTCAACATGTTTTTGTTGGTATTTTGAACAGAAATGGAGGGCTGAATGATTGGGACAGACACCGCACTGAGAAACTAGCATCCGACTCAGGAGGAGGTGGTCTCTGCTTTAGTGACGTCATCAAGGGAAACTTTCTGACTTCAAAGAATTGGAGCAAATGGGGTATTTGTAGACATGTTTGGGGTGCACATTATTCTTAGAAAACAATGGAAAAATACATTTTACATAATATCTGATTAAGACAAAATGAGTAAATCTTTTTTTTTTTCTTCAAAAGTGCATCTGAACATCTGAACGAGATGATATAGGCCCTGTTTTTCACCATGAGAAGATAAATAGATTTTTATTCCCCACCGAAGAAGGATTATGGTATGGGGCTGTCTCTGTTCCACTTCTGTGAAATCATCTCCTCCTACAGTTTTGTTCTGATTGTTTTGAAACTTGATACAAGGGTTTGATATACACTGAAGATGTGCATATTGCTATTTGACTATGATTGGATGATTTTTGCAAGACTCATAGACCTTGAAGTCAAGATTATAGGTCAGTCTTTCCCTAAATCTTGTAAACACAATGGCTGAATATCAGTCTCCTCCCTAAACTCTCAAGCCCTGAGCCCTTGTAGACTAGGCTGCTGCCATCAGTAGTGCTCGAATGTATGAGTGTGAAGGGATGAAGTGGCTCAAAATGGTACCAATGGGACACACTTTACCTTGACAACAGGTTTTTTTTTTAATTTACTTTATTAAAAGGATTAGGAAACAAAAATAATGTATACTGTATAAGATCACAAAAATAAAATCACGGGACAAAATAAAAACAGATTCCAGACAAAACTATAATCAGAAACAAACGGGGGTTTATTGACAAAAAGAAAATGATCCTGAAAGTTCAAGGATGTATGTGTTTCCAGGGTCTTTAGAGGTTTTTGTGTAACTTCTTAAAACTAGAAAAGCACTCATAGAGTGCATACTTCTGCCAAGGCTCCTTCTGTTTCTCATGGATTACCTCCAAAATTTAATGAGTTTGTATGTAGGCCTATAGCCACTTGTGGTGAAAATTGCATCAACGTCTGTCCATCAGTTTTGGAGTATTGTTGCTAACACACTGTGAGAAGATAAGAGCCTTGGCTGAGGTATGCATTCTCAGATCATCACCAAACTATAATGGGTTCCTCTCTAGCACAAGAACCACCTCTGGTGAAAATTTCATCCAAATCCATCCAGTAGTTTTTGTGTAACCCTGCTGCACAAATACAAACAAAGCCCTTGGTGGAGGTATGCACTCTCAGATCATCACCAAAATCTAATCATCTGTTCCCCGCGCCATTACACACCTTTCCTGAAAATTTCATCAAAATCCGTTCATAACGTTTTGAGTTATGTTGGTAACAGACAGACAAACCCCGGTAAAAACATTACCTCCTTGGCGGAGATAATAAAGGGGCTCAAATTATGACGTATTTCATTTTCAGTGTTATCATTTTAATAAAAGTCTTATGTTTTTAACCTATTTATTTTCACCATGCTTTTAATTTGTGTAACATGAAAACATGACCAACTACAAGAGGGGCTGAAAAGTTCATAGGCTGAGAAGTTCATAGGGTCAAATTTGTCCAGATGTGGTTTATTTTTCAACATAGTCTCCCCTTCGGTCCACACATTTCTTCCATCTGTGTTGCAGCGCTTGGATCCCTGTGGTTGGAAAAATAGACCACATTTGGTCAATAGCTCAAGTAGGTTCATTTTGTCTTCTTTTAATTATTTACCTTTTTGTTCTTATTAAAGAAAAAAATAGACAGATGTTTTTACCTTCTTTACATGTTTCGACTGTTCACTGCAGCCTTCGTCACGCCCTTGATGAAGGCTGCAGTGAACAGTTGAAACATGTAAAGAAGGTAAAAACATCTTTCTATTTTTGTCTTTAATAAGAACAAAAAGGTAAATAGGTACATATTTGGTCAAATTTGACCACTATGAACTTTTCAGCCCCCCCCCCCCCCTTGTGTTGTGGGTCTCAGACTTAGTACTTTCTTTAGGAATGAACTGAATTAAATGTGCTGCAGCCTCTTAAGATGATTTAATTGATTACAACTGCAAATCATCTTTTTTCAGACTGCATAATTAACCAAAAATTTAATTAAATTGCTTAAATGGTGTGTAATGCAGAATAAACATGAAGTCTTTATCTCATATTTTTATTTTGGCAAAGATCTTAAATTCGTGTCAAGGCAGTATGTTATTATTTTTTTGTGGGGTGGAGCAGGGGTGAAGGGGTGGTCAGTGATGAACAAATGATGAATCAGGAGCTTTACCTTGAGAAACCTTGGCATGGTGCTCTGAACTGTGGGTAATTCCCTTACCTTAAGCTGTCATCTCTGCTGGAGTCCAAGTCCCACCCCGAACAGGACATGCTGAACGCACTGAGCAGCTCATTTAGCGGTAGGCTGTGCCATCCTAGGTGCATGATGGAGAGGTTCCGCAGGTCCTTCCTACCTACGGCTGTCAGACTTTATAACCTTACCAGGGCTGCTCGTAAAGGTCATATTAATTGCACAATTGAGATCGTCCCCTCCAATACACAACTAAGACAATAACAATTATTACTGAGGGTGGCAACAACACTGTTGATTCAAATGCAAAATATTCTGTGTGGGTACATATTCATATTCTGCAGGATAATTTAACAAACCATAATGCTGTTTATTCCATCTAGCTGCAATGCTCCTGCACTGTGTATATATCTGTGTACATATGTATATTCATCGACTGCTTTGGCTAACCAGTTCTTATTAACTATTGCTCTGAGTGCTGCTATCCCTTTGCTGCTGTAATCCTGGAATTTCCCCATTGTAGGACTAATAAAGACTTATCTTATCTTAGCGTAGCATAGCATGCTGACTTGGAGAAAGGGCTCATTTAAGGGCTCAAAAAGTCAGTGAGTGATCAGTAAGCCACTTCCTGATTTCAGATTGGGACAGCACTAAATTCTCAGTCACTTAACGTGAACGTGCCTCAAGTCAACTAGTCTGCAAGGGTGGAGAATGAGATTCAACAAATAACTTCTGAAAGAGATGATGTAGACTTTTCAAATTGATACCTTAGTTACATCTAAGACAAGTCTTGGACAGCTTACACCCTGACCTGACTATGGATTTGGGGTCAAAAGGTCAAGGTTAACATTCCATTTGCACTATTACTAAAGCATGAGTACAGCTAGCGTCACCAAATGTGATAGGCAGGTTCATGCTGTGAGCCTGAACTGTGACTATGGGTTTAAAGGTCAAAGGTCAAAATACCAAATAAACTACATCTCAACAACAACAAATGCTAAGGTCACCAAATTTGGTACACAGGTCAAGTCTCCTTGAGAACAGTCAGTGACGACATGCCACGATGACCTGTACAGCATGATGGATCTTATTTCATCAGCATACTGGAGACCAGCGTCCTTCCTGAGTTGAGTTGATCAACATAGGTTAGCCTATGCACAGTCATGTGAAAAAATTAGGACACCCTATAAAAGCCTTTGTGGGGTTTTTTTGTTTTTTTTTGTTTACGTATTTAGACATATGGATATTTAATAAGGCTGAAGCAATTAGTCGATGTTATCAATAACGTTGATCATAAAAATTTGTCGAAGCAGATTTTTATTGTCGACAAATCGTTTAATTTTAAAGTTTATATGCATGCTGTGGGAAGGTTCATTTTAACTGTTCCAGTGAAGACGAAGAGGAACGCATCATGGTGACAGAGAGAAAATCACGAAGGCCAAAAGTTTCCAAAGTGTGGGAGGATTTTACCAAAAATAAACTAGAAAAGCACTCGGAGAGCGCAGACCTCCGCCAAGCGGCACAGTTCCCCCCATACAGTGTTTGTGTGTACGTTTTCAGATTCCCTGAGCATGAAAAGATATGAGTAGCAATTGGATTCACAATGATTATTTGTTTATTTGACATGGACAGTGCAATAAACAGACAATTAATGAATGACAATCAATGTGATAGTGATAGGATTAGTGGTTCAATAGTGTAAAACGGGGTTATAAGGGACGGCGGGTTAATAAGGGACACTTTTCTGGGAAATGTTTTAAATGTAATTCTGCTTTTTTTATTTTGAGCAGGACGCTGAGTTGTGTTGTTATTGTCAAATATCCCTGAATCCTTCATCAAATCTAGGCGGAAGCAAAATTAAAGCAGAATTACATTTAGAAAAGTGTCCCATATTACCCCGCCGTCCCTTATAGCCCCGTTTTACGGTTGTAAAAGCATTGCCTCCTTGGCGGAGGTAATAAACTGAAGTGTTGGTGTGTCCATCTCCTCCACTGACGGATGCAGATTGGTTAGACAGGTTGCCGTGGGTTTTATATTATATTGGGGTTGCGCTCTGCGGCAAAACAGAATTTAGAATCTTCCCCGGCAGAGAGGTCATTTTTACACAGCGCCTATAGCTGGGCGGGGAATTTGTGGCAAATAATCGGGCGGCGGACAGGTGGCCGTGTCAGGTTTTGCAGCGTGGCGCAAAAACAGGCACGCTGGCGGGCCCAGGCCAGCAGTGTTTTCCGTGTGCTTTTGTGCCTAAAACATTGAAGAACGCGGAGTTTGTGTTGGTCAGACACGACGACCAGCGCAATGCGCGCAGCGCCTATGGCTGGCACAGGCATGCTGGCGGGCCCAGGCCAGCAGTGTTTTCCGCATGCTTTTGTGGCTAAAACGTTGAAGAAGGCAGAGTTTGTGTTGGTCAAACACGACGCCCAGCGCCCTCCATTGCGCCTGCGCACATGTTGAAAATGGCCCTATGTCACAGTGTGGAAAAATGCTTTAAAAAATTCCTGTATGCAGACGGTGATGCGGATCATCCCCAAAATTTAATCAGTTCTTCCTTGTACCATTTCCAACAACGCCTGAAAGTTTCATGGAAATCCGTCCAAAAGTTTTTGAGTTATCTTGCTAACCAACAGACAAACAGACAAACAGACAGACAGACAGACAAACACACAGACAAACACACAGACAAACCCCGCCAAAAACATTACCTCCTCCTGGCCTTTCGGCCTGGCGGAGGTAATAAATGAAACAAGTTAAATGTAGACTGTAAAGCAGTTTGTCATATCACAGCTGCACTACAGCAGAATGCATCCATTCCCTCCTCCTCTCTGTTCCTCTGTCTCTGGCCGCCTGTCAGCGCACTGCACCGGTAAGGTTAGCAAGTAATGTTAGCGCTTCTTATTTTCAATGAGCCACTCTCTCAGCTTTAGAAAACTGGCCACACTATTAGTGTGTGCTGTTTAAATAGTTTACCTGTTGTCGGACAATAATCTCTCTTTGATGATGGTTGCTGACAGCTGAGCTGCTTTGTTATGCTGGCTAATATGGTAGCTGCAGTAAATGGGTGAATTACATGAGCAACTTACTCTTTTTCGTATTCTCTATTATTGTCACTGTAATATCAGCCTTCATTCTGAACATTAGTGCATCTCGGTAAATTAGAATATCATTATTTGTAATTTAATTAAAAGAAGATAACCATAATTATCACAAATTTAAAACTGCTTAAATATTTCACTGTATGTGTAGTGGAGGCTCACATTCCTGCACTGATATTTAAAGTTTTAAAATTTATTTTGGACTGGAAGAAGTTCTTTTAATTTTTTTATCTGAAGTCTAATTAAACTTTTAAACTTCTAGACCCAGCAAGGTTTCAAACAGGATGGACTGTCTTGTTATTTTACTTTTTTATTTTAATGGAGTTGACTATTGCTCTAGTTTGTTTCTAGCATGCAGTTACAACAGCCTTTATGGAGCAGCAAAGCTGCTATTTGAGCTTTTACACTTTAATATCTATTATTTAATTGTGTTGCTACAAACACTTCTGATTAAGCTATCAAGTTCAAGTTTCCAACTCATGTTTGATAGGTCATTATTTTATTTAGCTATGGGAACTTTTTAGAATAGGCTACATTATATTAAGGCAGAGACTGACAACAAAGTGATTTTCACAGGTGTGCAGGCTTAAACAGGTGCGGTAAAGACCTAGAGCCCCGAACAGGAACTGTGCCAGCAGGAAGCTGAGCTGGCGGACATGACAGAAATAATCGCGATTAGTCGACGAATCGAAAAAATTGTTGTTAGATTAGTCGACTACCAAAATAATCGTTACTTGCAGCCCTAATATTTAATATCAGTTTTAACAATACCAGGAGATTCAAGCAATATAACTAAACAATTTAAACTGAAGACAAGACTTTGAAAAATTTTCTGTAAAATGTAATTCTAAAAACATGCAATTTCTGGTGAGCAATAAATTAGGACACTTCCACATTTATTCCACTTTAAATGTCTGAAATCACACACAGGTGTATCACATCAGGTGCACATTATTAGAACATCATTACTCGGCAATTTGAAGGAGTCTTGTCCTGTTTAACCCTCAGACATTTAGTTTGGTGTGCTCCTGACTGTTGAAGTGAGTGGACACCATGGTGAGATCGAAAGAGCTCTCTGAAGCCTTCAGAAAGAAGATTGTAGCAGCTTATGAGTCTGGTAAGGGATTTAAAAAGATCTCAAAAGAATTTGAAATCGGCCATTCCACTGTCCGGAAAATAGTCTACAAGTGGAGGACATTCAAAACAACTGCCAACATGCCCAGGTCTGGCCGTCCAAGCAAGTTCATCCCGGGAGCAGATTGCAAGATACTAAAAGAAGTCTCCAAAAATCCTAAAATGTCATCACAGGACCTACAGCAGGCTCTTGCTACTGTTGATGTGAAAGTGCATGCCTCTACAATCAGAAAGAGACTGCACAAGTTAAGACCACGACTTTTGGAATAATGTTCTTTGGACAGATGAGTCTAAAATTGAATTATTTGAACACCAGAACAGAGGACATGTTTGGCATAGACCAAATACAGCATTCCAGGAAAAGAACCTCATACCAACTGTGAAACATGGAGGTGGAAGTGTCATGGTTTGGGGATGCTTTGCTTCAGCAGGACCTGGACAGCTCACCATCATAGAATCCACCATGAATTCTACCGTGTATCAGAGGGTACTTGAGGACCACATGAGACCATCTGTAAGAAAATTAAGGCTGAAGTGGAACTGGACCCTGCACCATGACAATGACCCAAAACATACCAGTAAATCCACCAAGGACTGGCTAAAAACTAAGAAATGGAGAGTCCTGGAATGGCCGAGTCAAAGCCCAGATCTTAATCCCATTGAGATGCTGAGAGGTGACTTGAAACGGGCTGTACATGCAAGAATCCCCTCAAACATCTCACAGCTGAAAGAATTCTGTGTTTAGGAGTGGGGCAAGCTTTCCTCAGACCAATGTCAGAGACTGGTAGATGGCTACAAGAAGCATCTCACTGTAGTTATTTCAGCCAAAGGGGGTAACACTAGCTATTAGGCGGTAGGGTGTCCTAACTTTTTCGTCACATTTTTGTTGATATTTTTTGTTTAATGAATAAAACAAAGTTAATTTTTGTTATTTACCTGCAGTTAAATCACCTTATTTTCCAGAGATAAATAAAAACAAGATTAGACATCAATATGTGAACATGCCTTAATAAAGAACTGAATATTTAATGGGTTGTCCTAATTTTTTCACATGATTGTTTGCGTGCCCCAGTGATCCCAGGAGCTATGTTGTCCGGGGCAATTTGCCTCTGATAGGGTCTCCCAAGTCAAACTGGTCCTGGGTGAAGGGCCAGACTAAGAACGATCCAACAGACTCTCATGAATTGTATATCAAGGATTCAGTGTACCCCGCCCGGTATGGGGTTACCGGGGCCCCACCCTGGAGCCAGGCCTGGGGGAGGGGCTCGAAGGCTAGCGTCTGGTGGCCGGGTTTCCACCCATGGGACCCGGCCGGGCTCAGCCCGAAGGAGTTACATGGGTCCGGCCTCCAGTGGGCTCACCACCTGCAGGAGGGATCATGGGGGTCCGGTGCTATGTGGATCAGGTGGCGGTCAAAGGCGGAGACCTTGGCGGACTGATCCCAAGCTTTCTAAACTGGCTTTTGGTACGTGGAATGTCACCTCTCTGGTGGGGAAGGAGCCTGAGCTGGTGTACGAGGTTGAGAGATACCGGCTAGATATAGTCGGCCTCACTTCAACACACAGCTCCGGTTCCGGAACCAGTCTCCTGGAGAGGGGCTGGAGCTTGGCCTTTTCTGGAGTTGCCCCGGGCGAGAGGCGACGAGCAGGGGTGGGTATTCTTGTATCGCCCCACCTTGCTGCCTCTATATTGGAGTTTTCCCCGGTGGACGAAAGGGTTGCTTCCCTGCGCCTTCGGGTTGGGAAACGGGTCCTGACCATCATTTGTGCCTATGCACCAAATGATGTTTCAGAGTACCCACCCTTTTTGGAGTCTGTGACTGGGGTGCTGGAGGGTGCTCCTCTTGGAGACTCCATTGTCCTACTAGGGGACTTCAATGTGCACGTGGGCAACGACAGTGAAACCTGGAGGGGGGTGATTGGGAGGAACGGCCTGCCCGATCTGAACCCGAGTGGTGTTCAGTTATTGGACTTCTGTGCTAACCACAGTCTGTCCATAACGAACACCATGTTCAAGCATAAGGGTGTCCATATGTGCACCTGGCACCAGGACACCCTAGGCCGCAGGTCGATGATCGATTTTGTTATCGTATCATCAGACCTGCGACCGTATGTCTTGGACACCCGAGTAAAGAGAGGTGCAGAGCTGTCAACTGATCACCACCTGGTGGTGAGTTGGATCCGATGGCAGGGGAGGAAGCCATTCAGACCTGGTAGACCCAAACGTATAGTGAGGGTGTGCTGGGAGCGTCTGGCTGAGGCCCCTGTCCGGGAGGTCTTCAACTCCCACCTCCGGAAGAACTTCAACCACATTCCGAGGGAGTCTGGAGACATGGAGTCTGAATGGGCCATGTTCTCCACCTCTGTTGTTGAAGCGGCGGCCCAGAGCTGCGGCCGCAAGGTGGTCGGTGCATCTCGTGGTGGCAACCCCCGAACCAAGTGGTGGACACCAGTGGTGAGGGGGGCCATTAAGCTGAAGAAGGAGTCCCATCAAGCTTGGTTGGCTTGTGGGACTCCCGAAGCAGCTGAGGTGTACCGGCAGGGCAAGCGGAGTGCAGTTCGGGTGGTTGCTGAAGCAAAAACCCGGGTCTGGGAGGAGTTCGGTGAGGCCATGGAACAAGACTTTCGGTCGGCCTCAAAGAGATTCTGGCAAACTGTCCGGCGGCTCAGGAGGGGAAAGCAGCTCCCCGTCCACACTGTGTATGGTGCGGATGGGACACTGTTTACTTCGACTGGGGACATCGTCGGGCGGTGGAAGGAATACTTCGAGGATCTCCTCAATCCCACTGATACGCCTTCCACAGTGGAAGCAGGGTTTGGGGACAAGGGGGATGACTCGCCTATCACAGGGGCTGAGGTCGCCAAGGTGGTTAAAAATCTCCTTGGTGGCCGGGCCCCGGGGGTGGACGAGATTCGCCCTGAGTACCTCAAGGCCCTAGATGTTGTTGGGTTGTCATGGTTGACACGCCTCTGCAACATTGCGTGGAGGTCGGGGGCAGTGCCTTTGGCATGGCAAACCGGGGTGGTGGTTCCTCTCTTTAAAAAAGGGGACCGGAGGGTGTGCTCGAACTTTAGAGGGATCACACTCCTCAGCCTCCCTGGGAAGGTCTATGCCAAGGTACTGGAGAGGAGAGTCCGGCCGTTGGTCGAACCTCGGATTCAGGAGGAGCAATGTGGTTTTCGTCCTGGCCGTGGCACATCGGACCAGCTCTTTACCCTCTCGAGAATTCTCGAGGGTTCGTGGGAGTTTGCCCAACCAGTTTACATGTGTTTTGTGGACTTGGAGAAGGCATTTGACCGCGTCCCTCGTGGATTTTTGTGGGGGGTGCTTCGGGAGTATGGGGTATCGGGCTTGTTGTTACGAGCTATTCGGTCTCTGTACGACCGTTGTGAGAGTTTGGTTCGTATTGCCAACACTCGGTCGGAGTCATTCCCAGTGAGAGTTGGACTCCGCCAGGGCTGCCCTTTGTCACCGATCCTGTTCATAATTTTTATGGACAGGATTTCTAGGCGCAGCCAGGGAATGGAGGGTGTCATGCTTGGTGACCACAGGATCTCATCTCTGTTGTTTGCAGATGATGTTGTCCTGTTGGCTTCATCGACCAATGACCTACAGCTCTTGCTGGGACGGTTTGCCGCTGAGTGTGAAGCGGCTGGGATGAGAATCAGCACCTCCAAGTCCGAGTCCATGGTCCTCAGCCGGAAAAAAGTGGATTGTCCTCTCCGGGTTGGGGACAGGCTCCTGCCCCAAGTGGAGGAGTTTAAGTATCTTGGGGTCTTGTTCACGAGTGAGGGGAGAATGGAGCGAGAGATCGACAAGATGGATTGGAGCAGCATCTGCAGTGATGCGGATGTTGTACCGGTCTGTTGTGGTGAAGAGGGAGCTTAGTTCTAAGGCAAAGCTGTCGATTTACCAGTCAATCTACGTTCCTACTCTCACCTATGGTCACGAGCTTTGGGTAATGACCGAAAGAATGAGATCGCGGATACAAGCGGCTGAAATGAGCTTTCTCCGTAGGATTGCTGGACTCACCCTCAGAGATAGGGTGAGGAGCTCAGTCATCCGGGAGAAGCTCAGAGTAGAACCGCTGCTCCTCCACATTGAAAGGAGTCAGTTGAGGTGGTATGGGCATCTGATTAGGATGCCTCGTGGACGCCTCCCACTTGAGGTGTTTCAGGCACGTCCCACTGGGAGGAGACCCCGGGGCAGACCCAGGACTCAGTGGAGAGACTATGTCTCCCAGCTGGTCTGGGAACGCCTTGGTATCCCCTCTGAAGAGCTGGAGCAGGTGGCTGGGGAGAGGGAAGTCTGGGCTTCTCTGCTTGAACTGCTGCCTCCGCAACCCGGACCTCCGGAAAAGCGGTAGAAGATGGATGGATGGATGGATAGATGATTGTATGTATGTTAACCTGCCACCATGGCGAGCTTCACCCTGCTTGGGCTCCCATAGTATAAGCCTATGCACAGGCAGGTCGCAGAGCCGCAAACAATGTCCTGCTAACTGCATCCTCCTGGCCATGATCTTGTCAAACAGCCACGGTAAATCCTCATACAACACATCATTGTGGACAGTCATATCAGGAGATGCCAAGCACTTTCTGTAGCATGCGGGTGTAGCATCCATCCAGCTTTCCTCCATTTGAACTGTCAAAGTTCAGGCCTCACAACTGTACAAACAGGCACTTCTTTAAGGTGTCAGACAAGTTCGACCACCAGATGTTATCTAACTTATGCAGCACACGCTACGCCTGTGCCTTCCTTACTATGATGTCTTTGTCAGAAGAGCTGATTTAAGAATCCAGATATTTAAAATCATCCTTAACTGCCGGTCATGTACACGGGGTCATTAACTCAAGTGGTGTATCCTCCAATAATCTGTTTATTCAATGCATGTAAACATGACAAAACTGATTATTGCCATCATCAGTTTATTCCCAGTAACTGGTTTATCGTAACCATGTAACCGGGGTCACTGTTCAAAATGCAAACAAGTTTGAGGACTAAACAGTAGAAGGCAGCAGTATGATATCTGGTTCCTTAAATGGCATTTGTTTTAGCGTGATTAAGATATTGTTCGTCAGCAAATTCAGTTCAAAACGGAGCAGAAAAGGAAAAAAAATTCAGGTTCATATTTTGATGAAGATTCATCATTCAGGTTGTTCATGTTTTGTAAAAGATCAGTGGTTCAATAAATGTAAACATTTCATCATGTACTTGTACTTCTTTGTACTAAATTTGGAGTTGCCATTAAGTTGTTTTGATATTATTTTACTGGTCCGGCCCACTTGACATTAAATCCAGCAGTATGTGGCCCCCGAGCTAAAATGAGTTTGACCCCTGCTCTAACTGTACGCTGTTAAGCAATTCCTGCGCCTTGTCTACAGAATCACTAGTTAGTACAGTATCATCTGCAAAGTCAAGGTCAGTGATCATAACCGGACCAACTCGTCTGCTTCGCCTTGGATGAATGGTAAATGCCAACTCTTCCTCTCGACCGTCAGTTGCCTTGCGCAGAGCATTATCAAGGGCTATCACAAACATGTAGGGAGCTAAAGTGTCCCCTTGTAATACACCGGCTTTGATATTAAATGATTCTGTCTCTCCATCTGGGGAGATCACCTTTGCTTTGGTTTTGGAGTACATGTTACTTATTGACTGTACCATTTTTGGTGGGATTCTGTAAGCCAGTAGGATTTTCATCAGCTTACCGTGATGTATAGAGTCAAATGCAATGCACAGTGAAAGCAGCCAGCAAGGTCATCAGAGCCCCTCTGCCCCCCCTCTCAGACATCTACCTCACTCGCCTCACCTGCAGAGCCGTCAATATCACAGGCGACACCTGCCACCCCTCACACTCCCTCTTCAGTCCCCTGCCCTCAGGGAAAATGTACCAGAGTCTCCAGGCCCGCTCCACAAGACTGCTAAACAGCTTCATTCATCAGGCCATCAGGACCCTGAACCCCGCCCCCCCCCCCCCCGGACCGTAACGCAATCACCCGCACAATAACTACCTCAGCTGTTAGGACAGAAAGTCTGGCACACCAGCAGTAATACATTTGCTGCTGTATGTCTCAGCACTTTAACTGCAACCATTTGTACAAATGCCATATCTGCTGCTGTCTGTTATTGCAATACTGATCATGTGCAGTCCTATATGTTACTGTCTGCACCTACACTACCACATTGAACTGCAACTACGGGTATTACATCTCTAGTTTTCTGTATATAGGCTTGCTGGGTTTTATTATCATTAATCATTTATCTCTTTTTGCATTGTGGGAGGTCTGGGTCTATCTTTTGTCACCATTTGCACTACGGGTTGCATTACTGTACATAGACTGCAGTTGTTGTTGTTATTGTTGTTTTCTTTTTTCCAGCCCTTATTCCTTTTCTCTTTTATATTGTGCACACCGCTGAAGAGAGAGAGAAACACCATTTCAATTCTCCTCTATGTCCTGTACATATAGTAGTATTGACAAATAAAATCTTTTGAGTCTTGAAATGCTTTTCACTTTTAGTTCCTGACCGCTGACTATGGTCTTGGGGTGAAAAGGTCAAAGGTCAAGGTTAACATTCCCTTTGCACTATTACTATAGCACGAGTAAAGCTACAATCACCAAACTAACCTCTGACTATGGGTTTGGGGTTAAAGGTTAAGGTTAGTATTCCCTATGTTGTCTTACTGTAGAATGAGTAAAGCTCTTCAGCATCACCAAACCTGCTACACAGGTTCACCTTGGAATTCTGTCCTACAACTATAGGTTGCAAAAAATTATTTTGTTGTATCTTCATAGATGATAGGCTCATCATAATTTAGTTCTGCCTCAATAATTACATGGAAAAAGTTAAAAACTGCTGTCCTTCAGTAACATTTTGGGCTCTTCAAAGAAAACGGAGGCGGCGGATATTGCGTCACCTCAGAGTGCTCTTGTTTATTTTTAAAGGTGTTATTGCTACATTTTTTTCTGACATGCTCAGGTGTCAGTGTCTGCAGTCGTGTACGGTGTGATAGAGGAGATGGTGTGTCAGGGCCAGTGACACCGCTGTGTCAGGGTGAGAGTTATCGCCGCTGGAGAGGAAGAGGAAACTGAACTGATGAAGTGGGCCTGTGTTGTGTTAGCTGAAGGGTGGATGATGTCTGAAGGTTATGCTATTTCAGGATATGTGATGTTTGTCACACATCCTGTCTTTTTTTTCATTACAACTGGGGGAACCTCTCACAGGGTGTGGTTCATTGTCTGTAAACTTGTTTGTGTTCGTCACACTGATTGTCTTGACGTAACATTGTCTGCGTGTCCTTTACATTCTTTCAGTATAGTGTAAAATGGTAGTAATTCAGAACATTTGCACTTTCTATTTGTAGCATGAAACTATTTCTGCAGAATGAGTAATAATTAGGGGCGGCAGTGGCTCAGGAGGTAGAGCAGGTCGTCTAATAACCAGATGGTTGGCGGTTTGAATCCTGCTCTGCCCCAGATATCCTGCCGTTGTGTCCCTGGGCAAGATAATTTACCCACCTTGCCTCCAGTGTCCATAGCACTGGGTATGAATGTGTATAAATGTTCGGTGGTGGCGGGAGAGGCCGTTGGCGTGGATTGGCAGCCATGTTTCCGTCAGCCTGCCCCAGGACAGCTGTGGCTGCAGTAGTAGCTTGCCACTTGTCTGTCCGGAGTGAGTGAATAATGTATCTATTTGTAAAGCGTCTTTGAGTGTCTATGATAAAGCACTATATAAATCTGAGGCATTATTATTTATTATTTTAATTCCTGCATTTATGCCTTCACAAAAATCGGTTGCAAGTGACAAGAAAGCTGTTTTTTTTTCTTGGTTAAGACTGATAATTTATGAAGAAGCAGCAGCAGCTAAAGCAATAATGAGCAAAGAAAGACGACAGGGATGTTTGTCAAACTTTAAAAGATAATAGGGTTCAGGAGTAGAGGAGGTGCATAACAAGATTCACGACTTTTCATTCATCCATTCATATGAATTTTGCTCAACTCTACACCCACACAATCCAGCACAGATGGAAAATTGCTGTTGTACAGTAGAATCGCTATGCCAGGCATGCAAACACGAGTCCCACTGCATACATTTGCTAACTGCATTTCTTTCATTGTGAGTGTGTGAAATGAAGTTATCGCTCTTGCTTTTCTTGGAGTTTGCTTTTAGTAGATCATTTGCAGGAGGGCACTTGGATGTAAAAGCTGGATATTACACATGTTTTTACCTCCTTAGATGCAGTCTGTGATAAAGAACCAAACACATCCAGTATATTTTTAGCAAAAAGTTTGTATTTAACTGAATCATCTGCTTTTTGTACAGCCATATCATAGCTTCTAATTTAAGAAGCAGGACATAACCTTTAATATTAGTTTTTTTTTTTTCTTTTGCTTTTATCTGATTTTTAGGTTTTAAACTTGTAAATCTCAGGCTTGGTTTTATTTAATAAGGAAAAGTTGTTTGTGGTTTAAGCATCAGCTGAAGTATAATCTGTGCCTGTTTTGTTTCCACGTGAGCGGGATCAGTATCCTTCAGGTACGTCATGTTATCATCAAGCCTGAGAGGATTAAATGTTTAAAGAAACACCACAAGGGTTAAACAGTTTTTTCCTCTTAATACCAGGTTTTCTTGTGGTTTTATTTTTTAGAATATATTGAGATATACATGGAAAAACGGTACATTTCACCGTAAATAATCTTAAAACTCTCAAATTTAAGAGGTTTAGTAACCGTTCGTGTTTTTGATGTCAGGCCCTTTGACAGTCCAGCTTCACCACATTTTTCTGCAAGTGGTGTGAAGTCATCACAACTGTTAGTCACATTTAAGCAATGTTATATGAGAGGAAGTACGGCATCAGTGGGTATAGTAACTCTGGGTGTGGTACGGCTGATGCCCTTTGCTAGAGTATCACACCCGGAGTTAGTATATTAATGACACTGTAATGACCTCGAGTATAATATTGCTTTTATACAGCAGTTCCGCAAGCACAATTTCTTAAATGACAGCAATACCGGACAAAATATTATGATTTGTTTGTTTAACCAGTTATTTTGTGCAGCTGAGAAAAAAATAGTCCCTTCTAAATGTAGACAGTAACTGTTGCTAAACATCCCAGTCAGCATGAAGACGTCTGTTGTCATTTCACACACATGTAAACAAATTAAATATTGCCAAGTGCAATAAAACATACCTGTTGAGTTGGTACTGCAGAAGACCCAAGATCAAAACGCCGGTCGTCAGAACACCGGTAGCTAGCCAGTAGCTAGTAGTTAGCATGCTAGTGATTTAGCACACTTCACTCGCTTTTCTTTGCATTTCAGATGAAACAAAGAGTCCATCACCACAAAGGTATTGTGATTTGTTAATCAAGACAGTAAATCAAACTCTATCATTGCCTATTTTTTTTAAACAGACGTGAAACAGCTTAATGAAACAAAGTTTTTTTTCAAAAGGGTGGGACTTCCAGGTCACGATGTATAATTTATTGTCAAACAGCACCTCACTGTGGAAATTAAGCTCCTTTTCCACTAGCGCCTACTCAGCCCGATTCACCTCGACTCTAGTCGGTTTGAAGAGTTTTCCATTAGTACCTGGTATCAGGTACTTTTTTCGTACCTACTCATTTCGGGTTCCAAGCGTGCTGAGTGGAGCTGAAAATGTGACATCAGCAGACTGCAGGGCACTGATTGGCCAGGGCATAACATCACTGGATGAGAGCGACGTCTTCACAAGAGTCATAACCACCATTTGTAAATTTGGCTGAGTTTTTATTATTTTTGTGATAATCAACAAAATAAATGGTTACACACAAATCAACACCGTGGCCCAATGATGGGGTGCGGACTCTTCTGTGCTTGGTGGCTGACGACAGAATCCAGAGGGGGGTATGGAGCTGAAAAGTTCATATAGTGGTCAAATTTGACCAAATGTGGTTATTTTTCAACAGTGTCCCCATCGGTGCACACACTTCTTCCATTGTTGTTGCAGTGCTTGGATCCCTGTGGTTGAAAAATAAACGACATTTGGTCAAATTTGACCACTATGAACTTTTCAGCCCGTCGACAGCGGAGCGACCCGAAATGAAAAAGGAGGTCTCCGTGCTGATGGCTGCTCATGGGGAAGATGGTGTTTTGTGATTTTAAGGATCTTTTACGTTCCATTGGTGGCAAGCTCACTTTGAACAAACAAGGATATTGCTGGTGTCTCCTGTATGCAGACAATGAGCTAGCTAGTTAGCTAGCTAGCTAGCCATCAATGCTAACTCCATGCTTTGCTTGTATTTTGTGCTTACTGTAACAAGTGTTAGTATTAATTAATTAATTAATGAACTAATTTGTATTAGTAATAATAAGTATTTACATCTGACAGCAAAATGTCAGCATGTCAATAACATAATGGGCCGCCTTCCTGTAATGAACCCACCCACCTTGAGATGGTACCCAGTTGTATTGGAAAATAACCTAAATCGTGTTGGGCCAAGTAAAGTTGAGGCGAGTCGGGCTGAGTAGGTGCTAGTGGGAAAGGGCCATTAAGGTATCCAAAATAGGACTGCAATTGTCAGAGAATTGACAGTGAATTACTGTTAGTAGTTAACGGTTACTTGAACACCTTTGAAGCGGAGTGATCCATATCCAGTGAAGTTGGAGTGCAATTATTGTGGAATATAGTAACTCCTGGAATCCCTATTGTCCAATCAAATTGCTCGGTCAGAACTAACTGTTGTATAAAAGAATTTAAATGAGTGAAGCTCCCCTGCAGCTTTCATCAACTAGTGGAAGCTGCAGGGGATCAGTTCTGCACGCATGCATTGATGAGTAATGAACTGTAATTATTTACTGTTTATTTTACTTATTTCTATAAGCCTCTGCTCTGGAATCTGCTACTATTACTATTTTTTTTTTTTGACAGAAGTAGATTGTAGTTGTCGAGATAAAAATGAAATTACTTCATTCATGCTTTTCATTTTGGTGCTGAAGGCCCACTGTTGAGTGTTATGGCACTTTTCTGTTTGAGGTTGAAGTCCATGAAATGTAGTGGCGTTCTCGTCCAGGCGGGGGCCCACGCGGTCAACCATAGCTGCTTTTCAACCGAAACTAAAGAATAAGCAGAAGACAGCCCCCCAGAGTGCATGCGCTGTGCACAGCGAAAAACCTCCTCCTTCCGGGTTACGCCGGAGAGCTAAAACAATTTCCAATGCCACGCAAGCTTGAAGAGCCATCCATCCATCCATCCATCCATCTTCTACCGCTTAATCCTTTTTTGGGTTGCGGGGGAAGGGGGGGGCTGGAGCCTATCCCGGCGTCTTTGGGCGAGAGGCAGGGTACACCCTGGACAGATCATCAGGCCATCGCAGGGCCAACACAGAGAGACAGATAAACATTCACTCTCACATTCATACCTAAGGACAATTTAGAATCCCCAGTTGATGCCAGTTGACCTAACCTGCCTGTCTTTGGTCTGTGGGAGGAAACCAGAGTACCCGGGGTAAACCCACGCAGACACGGGTAGAGCATACAAACTCCACATAGAAGGGTCACCAATGGTCGGTGTTAAGTTTCAGATACAATATATTGTATATAACTGTCATTTATCAAACGTTTGTTGTACTGTTATCTGCAGGGCTTTTATTGTGAAAACGAACAGAAGGTAGTGGAGCAGATATGTTCTTCTTCGTTGTTTTTTTTGTAACGGTGGACTTGGTAATAAAGGTGCCAGCCAGCATCCCGAGTGTATTGTCTTTATCGTCTTAAAATGGTAGCAGAGGATGGTTACCAACTATAGAGTCCCGCCGACGTTTGATGAGGGGAAACCCTATGAAAGTTGGAAAAATGAAGTCACGATTTGTACCCAAGTCATGGAGCTGGAGAGAAAAAACAAGCACTGGCTGTGGCTTTGGCACTATCGGGAAGAGCACGGGAAGTGACGATGGAGATACCGATAGATGACCTGAATAAAGACACTGGTATGGACACTTTGCTTTTGAATCTTGATAACTTATTCTTGAAAGAAGAAAAAGACCGGGTTTATGAGGCCTACTCCAATTTTGACCGGATAAAAAAAGACAACGATGTGTCTATGGCTACTATTTAATAGACTTTGAGCAGCGCTACTCCCGCATGCGTAAATATAAGATGGAGCTTCCCGATGCTGTGTTAGCATTTAAGCTGTTAGACACTGCATGCCTGGATGTTAAAGCTCGGCAGCTCGCCTTGACTGCATGTACAGACTTAACTTTTGCCTCGATGAAATCAGCACTCAAGCGAATATTTGGTGAAAATTCATCTGCTTCAACCATAGGCATTAATCAGGAAACGACCTACGTATATCACAGAACAAAAACGGCAAACAAGAAAGTCAGCTTCCTGGGATAGTAAACAAAAAACACCATAAGCTGGCACCAACCCTCTGGACAGGTATGGTCAGAGATCAAGATGTGCTATCTGCCAAAGCACATTTCACTGGGCTAAAGACTGTCCACATAGAACTGAACAAGTCAAACTTATAAAAGCGGGTGAAGTAAGTAACACAGAGGAGTGTAACTTTACCCTGTTTACTAAAGAGTCACCCAATGAAGCAGAAATCTTTATGACTGAGTGTTTTGATTCTGCAGTAATTGACATTGCATGCACTCGGACTGTGTGTGGACAAGAATTGCTCAATAATTACATGACAAGGCTGAGTCTGAGTGGGATAAAAGAATCTGAGAAAAACGGAGAAGCAGAATAACAGACCATTTAAATTTGGTGATGGAAAAGTGATTCATTCCACAAAAAGGCTGAAAATACCTGCAAAGATTGGACAGACAAGGTGTAATATTGAAACAAGTCGTTCCTGTAAAAATACCACTTCCTCTGAGCAAAACATTCTTGAAAAGAGCAGGAACAGTGTTGGACATGGAAAATGACAGTGCAGTCATGTTTCGGCGACCGGTAAAACTTGACTTTACCAGCTCTAGTCATTGCTGTGTGAACATTATGGACAGACAAAAACAGACACAGTCAGAGTGATGATCAGATTTTGACAGCTGATGATGATGTCACAAAACATGAAAATGGAGATGAGAATCAAGAGCAATGTGATGAGGGATCCTGACAATCACAGACAACTTGAACTCAGCTGAAAAACACAAAATCCTGGTGAAGCTTCACAAACAGTTTGGTCATGCTTCTGCTGACAAATTGCAGAAGCTGCTAGATACTGTGGAAATAAAGACACAGAATGCAGCATGATCCTGCAAAAAATCATCAGTGAATGTGACATTTGCCAAAGGTATAGTAAGACCAAACCAAGGCCTGCAGTTGGGTTGCCACTAGCATCTCAGTATAATGAAACTGTGGCAGTTGGTCTACATGAACTGAAGCCAGGCCTGTGGTATCTTCACATTATTGATCAAATCACACGATTCAGTGCAGGCATCATTCTCACTACAAAAAAGGCCTCAGAAATAGTGAAGCACTTCATTCATGTGAAGTTTCTGATAATATTCTGATAATGGACTTGTCTCTGTTCTTGTTCTTTTAGATCTCAGTGCAGCCTTTGACACTATCGATCATGCCATTCTACTTGATAGATTGGAACACTTTGTTGGACTCAGTGGAACTCCGTTGCAGTGGTTTAGATCTTATTTGTCTGATAGATTTCAGTTTGTCCATGTCAATGATGGATTTTCTTCCAGCTCTAAGCTCAGTCACGGAGTTCCACAGGGATCTGGGTTGGGCCCTACTCTCTTTGGTCTATATATGCTCCCGTTGGGCAATATCATCAGAAAGCACTGTATTCATTTTCACCGTTACGCAGATGACACACAACTACACCTGTCAATGAAGCCCGATGATTGTGATCAGTTGGCCAAGTTAGATGCCTGTCTTAAGGACATCAAAGCTTGGATGACTTGTACTTTTTTACTATTGAACTCTGATAAGACTGAAGTCATTGTTGTTGGCCCAAAACATCTTAGAAATTCCTTTTCAGACTATGCCTTTAATTTAGATGTGGCCACTGTCACTCTGAACAGTTGTGTGAGGAACCTTGGAGTAATTTTTGACCAAGATTTGTCCTTTAATTCATATATTAAAACTGTTTCTCGGACCGATTATTGTAATTCGCTACTATCTGGTTGTCCTAAAGTATCTTTGAAAAATCTTCAGTTGATTCAAAATGCTGCTGCTAGAGTCTTAACTGGTTCTAGAAAAAGAGATCATATTTCCGCAGTTCTGTCCTCCTTCCATTGGCTTCCCATTGAATTCAGAATCAAGTTTAAAATCCTTCTTCTTACTTTCAAAACTCTTAACAATCTGGCCCCCTAATATATAAAAGATCTGATATTACCTTACCATCCTAACAGAGCATTACGCTCCCAAAATGCTGGCTTACTTGTGGTACCCAGAATCTCCAAAAGTACGGTGGGAGGCAGAGCCTTCTGCTACCAAGCTCCTTCTCTCTGGAACCAGTTACCACTCTGGGTCCGGGAGTCAGACTTGGTCTCTGTTTGTAAGAACAGGGTAAAATCCTTCCTTTTTAATATAGCTTTCGTTTAAGAAGGTTTTTTGTGTCTTTTAACCCCACTCTTGTTCTATTGTTATGTGATCCATACTGCTGGTTGACCTCCAATATTGTACTTGGCATCTTACTGCTATGTTCTTTATGTCTGTCCTTTCCATCCTCCCTATCCCCTCATCCCCAGCCAGTCGCAGCAGACGACTTCCCCTCCCTGAGCCTGGCTCTGCTAGAGGTTTCTTCCTTCCAAATGAGAGTTTTTCCTCTCCTCTGTCGCTTAGTGCTTGCTCATGGGGGATCGTCTGATTGCTGGGTCTTTCTGTTTCTGTGTGGTTTCTTTTTTTTTTTTTTTTTTTCTGCGCTGTGGCGCCACGAGACGGCTTTTGTTGTGATGTGGCACATTATAAATAAAGTTGAATGGAATTGAAATGTGTGGGTAAGTGTACATGGTCCACCACAGAAATTATTTAGTGACAATGGATAATTCAATAATGATGAAGTGAGAGATATGGCAGAGAATTTCAACATGGAAGTTAAGACAACAGCTGCCTACAGCCCGTGGAGCAATGGACTTGTGGAGAGACATAATCACACACTCAGAGATCATAATGAAAATAAAAGCTACTAACTGCTGTGACTGGAACACCACTAGACTGGGCATTCATGGTGAAAAACACTGCACAGTGTTCATGGATACAGCCTATATCAACTGGTGTTGGGACAGAATCCCAACCTGCCCTCTGTGTTAAATGATAAACTCCCAGCCTTAGAGGGCACTACAAAGAGTGAATGGGTTGCAAAACACATCTCTGCTTTGCACGCTGCAAGTAGAGCTTTCACAGAAGCAGAATGTTCTGAAAGAATACGGAGAGCACTACGTAAACAGGTCCATCACACAGATGAAACAATGAAGTGGGTGATAAAGTCTACTATAAAAGAGTGGACTGTCCAGAGTGGAAAGGGCCAGCAGTTGTTATTAGCCAGGATGGTGCAGTGGTGTTTGTTTGACATGGAGGAACCTGCATAAGAGTGCATCATCTCAGACTGAGAAAAGTGAATCCTAAAAGTGGTGAACATCAGACAACAAATGGAAATTCAGAAAACAACACAGACATTGGTGAAAAACAAGGAATGACAGGAACCGCTGAAAACATGGAGAACACAGAAAACGAAATGGAGGTTCAAGAAAACATGCTTCAGCCCCATCGCACCAAAGAAGCTACTGGAGTTCAGAGTGAGACTTCATTTTCCACGAATGGTGACAGAGAGAGTCATGAAACACAACCAGAAATGCCTAACAGAGAAACAAACACAGTTGAAACATCCGGTGTTTGTTTGAAAACGGGACAGGTCCTGAAATACATAGACAAAGACAGTGAGGTTAAACACACAGCCAAAGTTTTGGGGCATGCAGGCAAAGCAACAGGGAAATACAAAAATTGGTATAACTTGCTCTTCATGGAGCCTGATCGTCTAGATGGTAACACAAAAGCTGTTGATCTAACACAGGTACAGAGTCTTGAGATAGAACCCACTGTCACTGATGCTAACACGAATGAAGATAAGATAAGCCTTTATTAGTCCCACAACGGGGAAATTCCAGGATTGCAACAGCACAGGGATAGCAACACTCAGAGCAACAATCAGAAGGCAAGAAAAAAAAAAAAAAAAAAAAAAAAAAAACAAGCAAGCAAGAGCAGCTAATATACATATGTACGTATTACTATAAAATATATATATATACACACACACACAGACACACAGTGCAGAGCATTGTAGCTGGATGGAATAAATATATGAATATATGAACACACAGTGCAGAGCATTGTAGCTAGATGGAATAAATATGTAAATATATAAACACCCACAGTACGGAGCATTGCAGCTAGGTGGAATAAATATGCAAGTATATAAACACACACAGTGCGGAGCAATGTAGCTAGATGGAATAATATGTAGATATATAAATATATAAACACACCCAGTGCTGAGCATTGTAGCTAGATGGAATAAATATGTAAATATATAAACACACACAGTGCAGAGCATTGTTGCTAGATGGAATGAAACAGCATAACCGTCTACTTAGTTATCCTACATGGTATGATTATGTGCCCATACATATTCTCACCCTCCATAGCGACCGGTAAGTTCCTAGTTGTATGCCGGAGGGGACCATTGTGTAAGTCTATTGCATCTTTTGCATTCAAAAAACTATTAGTTTGTTACGTCTTTTTGCTATCTCTGCGAGCAGCCCTGCTTAGGTTGTACAGTCTGACAGCCGTTGGTAGGAAGGACCTACGAAACCTCTCGGTTGTGCACCTGGGATGATGTAGTCTGCTGCTAAATGAGCTCCTCAGTGCATTCAGTATGTCCTGCATAGGGTGGAACTCGGACTCCAGCAGAGATGACAGTTTAGCCACCGTCCTTCTCTCTCCTATCTCCTCCATCGGATCAAGGCGCTGCCCCAGGACAGAGCTAGCTTTCTTAATCAGTTTGTTCAGTCTCTTCCTATCGGCTGCAGTAATGCCACTGCCCCAGCAGACCACTCCAAAAGTGATGGCTGATGCCACCACCGTGTCATAGAATGACTTCAGCAGCGCCCCTTGTACACCAAAAGACCTGAGTCTCCTCAGCAGGAACAGCCTGCGCTGTCCCTTCTTGTAGAGTGCATCAGTATTGTGTGACCAGTCTAGTTTATTGTTCAGATGAATACCCAGGTACTTATAGGATGTCACCATCTCGAAGTCTGTTCCCTGTATATTTACTGGTACTGTGAGGGGCTGCCCATGCCTGCGGCAGTCCACCACCAGCTCCTTAGTTTTCCTCGCGTTGATCTGGAGGCAGTTCCGATGGCACCAGTCCACGAAGTCCTGGATAAGCCCTCTGTACTCAGCTTCATCTCCATTGGAGATGAGGCCAACGATCGCAGAGTCATCAGAGAACTTCTGTAGATGGCAGTGTGTTGTGTTGTGTGAGAAGTCCGCAGTATAAAGAGTGAACAGGAAGGGAGCCAGCACCGTTCCCTGGGGGGCCCCCGTGCTACTGATGATCGTGTCGGACACACAGTCCCGGGTTCTCACAAACTGAGGCCGGTTCGTGAGGTAGTCCAGGATCCATGATGACAGGTGCTGGTCCACCTGGAATGAAGATGTATTTGTGGCTAATGATTTACTGTATCATTTGACAAAGCCAAACAAGAGGAAATAAAATGTTGGAGAGACAACGGTGTGTTTGTAGAAGTGAAGAATGAGGGACAAAAGTGTATTTCAACAAGGTGGGTGTGTACTCTCAAAGAAACAGTCTCAGGATTCATGCCAAAAGCTCATCTGGTGGCAAGAGGTTTTGAGGAGATGGACATGTCTGAGCTGCAAAAGCACTTACTCACCTGTGCTTCAGAGTCCTTACGACTACTGACAGCAGTTATTTGTCAAAAACAATGGTCACTTCATTCTGTGGACATAAAATCTGCATTCCTTCAGGGAATGGAGGTGTCACGTGACATTTACGTTAGACCACCTCCTGAAGCCAGCTGTAACGGAATATTATGGAAGCTCAAAAAGTGTGTATATGGCTTAGCAGATGCATCACTGTACTGGTACAACAGAGTGAAAGAGAGAGTGCTGAAAGCAGGTGGACAAATGTCAAAGGTCGATCCAACTGTTTTCTATTGGTTAGATCAAAACTGCACCGTGTCTGGGGTACTCGCCTGTCATGTAGATGATGTCATATGGGGAGGCACACAAAAATTTGCCACAACAGTCATACCTCACCTGAAATCTATTTTTCAGGTTGGACTTGAAGCATACAAACACTTTTCTTATGTGGGAGTAGACTTTGTGACTCTCGATGGAAAGGTACAAATGCACCAGAAGAAATGCATTCAGCACATGCAGCCCATACACATTGACCCATCGCGAGCAGTACAGCAAGATTCGCCTCTCTGTGAGGAGGAAAAAGATCAACTCATATCAAAGATTGGTCAGATTCTCTGGGTTGCCAGGCAAAGTAGACCAGATGTGATGTTTGATGCTAGTAACCTGGCATCAACACTGAAAGATGCAACTGTACACACAATCCATGAAGCAAACAGAATAGTGTGCAAGCTGAAGTCAAACAAGGTTATGTTAAACTTCTCACATTTGGGCAAAGACAGTGCACTAAAAATAACTGTGTTTAGTGATGCCTCATTTGGAAACCTGTCTGATGGAGGCACTCAAGGAAGACATTTCATTGTTCTCATGGGAGAAAAAGGAAAGTTTTCACCTCTTTCTTGGCAATCAAAGAGAGTAAAAAGGGTAGTGAGAAGTACACTAGCTGGTGAAACTCTGGCTATGTTCGAGGGAGTTGACAATGCACTTTTTCTAGCTACACTGTTTTCTGAGTTGACTGCAGGAGACACAAAACATGCCCCTCCAATAATCTGTGTAACAGACAACCATTCGCTAACTGATGCACTAAAATCCACAAAGTCAGTTTCTGAGAAGAGACTTCGTTTGGAGATTAGTAGCATCAAAGAGCTTATTCAGATTCAGAAAATTGAACAAATACTGTGGCAGAACACAAAATAACAACTCGCAGACTGCCTCACAAAAAGGGGTGCATTGGCTCACCAGTTGCTCAAGGTACTGAGTGAAGGGCATTGGACTGTTGGGTAATAGGAGGTCAAAGTATTACTAAAAAATGAAAACTTGAGAATGTGTAGTTCTATTGATATTTAAACTCTGTTTAGCAGTTAAGTTCTGTCTTCAGGCTCGGGGTTTATTTGAGCACGTGTAATGTGTCGCTAGTCCAGCAAAAGCTAGCAGCACTCAAATACTTTGCAAGCAGTTTCATGAAATGGTCAGTCAGAAAGCAACTCATACCGGCTCAGACATTGCCCGGGTTAACGAGGTCAGGAGTTCCTGGCAGCTGAAGGCGAAGGACAGAGCTGCGTGGAGAAATCTGATCAGACCTAAATGAAACAGTCATTGTCGCCCCTGACAGGCTGCTATGATGATGATGATGATGTATGTTTATGTTGTTGGACTTATTGGGTTTGAATATGACTGTTAAAAAAAAAAAAAAAAAGACAGGGAGATTGTTGTTTCAGATACAATGTAAGATAAGATAAGATACATAAGCCTTTATTAGTCCTACAATGGGGAAATTCCAGGATTGCAACAGCACAGGGATAGCAGGGATAGCAACACTCAGAGCAATAATTTAGAAGATAAGAAAATAAGAGCAGTGAATATACATATGTACACATAAATATATAAATATATATACACAGTGTGGAGCATTGTAGCTAGATTGAATAAACAGCAGAACTGTCTATTTAGTTACCCCACATAGTATGAATAAGTACCCATACATATTGTCACCCTCCGTAGCGATTAATGTTGTCCTAGTTGTATACTGGAGGGGATCATTTTGTGTAAGTCTGTTGCGTCTTTTGCATTCAATACTATTAGGCCGTCACGTTTTTTTGCTATCTCTGCAAGCAGCCCTGCTTCGGTTATAAAATCTGACAGCCGTAGGTAGGAAGGACCTGCGAAACCTCTCGGTCGTGCACCTAGGATGATGTAGCCTACTGCTAAATGAGCTCCTCAGTGCGTTCAGTATGTCCTGCATAGGGTGGGACTCAGACTCCAGCAGAGATGACAGCTTAGCCACCATCCTTCTCTTTCCTATCTCCTCCACTGGGTCAGGGCGCTGCCCCAGAACAGAGCTAGCTTTCTTGATCAGTTTGTTCAGTCTCTTCCTATCGGCTGCTGTGATGCCACTGCCCCAGCAGATCACTCCAAAAGTGATGGCTGATGCCACCACCGAATCGTAGAAGGTCTTCAAGAGCCACCCCTTGTACACCAAAAGACCTGAGCCTCCTCAGTAGGAACAGCCTGCGCTGTCCCTTCTTGTAGAGCGCGTCGGTATTGTGTGACCAGTCTAGTTTATTTTTCAAATGAACACCCAGGTACTTGTATAGGATGTCATCATCTCAATGTCTGTTTCCTGGATGTTTACTGGTGCTGTGAGGGGTTGTCCTTGCCTGCAGCAGTCCACCACCAGCTCCTTAGTTTTTCTCACGTTGATCTGGAGGCAGTTCCAATGGCACCAGTCCATGAAGTCCTGGATAAGTCCTCTGTACTCAGCTTCATCTCCGTTGGAGAGAGGAGGCCGATTATCACAGAGTCGTCAGAGAACTTCTGTAGATGGCAGTGTGTTGTGTTGTGTGAGAAGTCCGCAGTATAAAGGGTGAACAGGAAGGGAGCCAAAACCGTTCCCTGGGGGGCCCCCATGCTACCGGTGATCGTGTTGGACACACAATCCCGAGTTCTCACAAACTATGGCTGGTTTGTGAGGTAGTCCAGGATCCACGATGACAGGTGCTGGTCCACTCCTGTGCACAGCAGCTTGTCCCTCAGGATCACCGGTTGGATGGTGTTGAAAGCACTGGAGAAATCAAAGAACATGATCCTCACCGTGTTCCCAGGCTTCTCCAAGTGAGACAGGGAACAGTGAAGGAGGACAATCACTGCATTCTCCACCCCGATGCCATGCTGGTAGGCGAACTGGAGTGGATCCATTGCTGGTCCCACCAGGGAGCGGAGGTGAGCAAGGAGCAGTCTCTCCAGGGTCTTCATCAGGTGAGACGTCAGGGCCACTGGTCTGTAGCTGTTCAGGTCTCTGGGGTGGGAAGTCTTTGGTACGGGTACCATACAAGATGTTTTCCACAACTGTGGTACCCTCCCCAGCTTCAGGCTCAGGTTGAAGATGTGCTCCACAATCCCACACAGTTGGTCTGCACAGGACTTGAGGAGCTTCGCGCTGATGCAGTCCGGACCCGAGGCCTTCCTCGCCTTGATCTTCCTCAGCTCCGCCCTCACCTGGGTCTTAGTGAGGGTCATGTTTGGGGGCTGTGTGCTGGGAGTGGGGGAGTTGTTGGTGGAGGGGGGCTGGACAGCAGGTCTTGATGACGGTAGAGGCAGCAGTAGTTGTTGTGCAGTCGGGGGGGAGGGCGGTTGGTCAAACCTATTAAAAAACAGGTTCAGATTGTTCACTCACTCCCTGCCCCCCGTGGCCTGGGAGGAGGTACTCTGGAGCCAAGAGATGGTTTTGAGGTTTCTCCAGACCCCGCCGATGTCGCTCTGTTGCAGTTTGTCCTCCATCTTCTTCCTGAAGCTGTCCTTGCCTTCTCTGATCTTCCTCCTTAGCTCCTTTTGTACGGACTTCAGCATCTCCCTGTTCCCCGACCTGAAGATCCTCTTCTTCTCTCTCAGTAGTGATTTTATCTCAGGGTTGATCCAGGGTTTGTTGTTTGAGCAACACCGTAATATCTTGGTGGGTACGGTGTTGTCCACACAGAAGTTGATGTAGTCTGTGATGGTGTGAGTGAGGCCGTCAATGTCCTCACCATGTGGATCATGGATCGATATATTGTATATAACGGTCATGTATCAAATGTTTGTTGTACTGTTATCTGCAGGGCTTTTATTGTGAAAGCGAGCAGAAGGTAGTTGGGCGGATATGTTCTTCTTCATTGTTTTTTTTGTAACAGCAGACTTGGTAATAAAGGTGCCAGCCAGCATCCCGAGTGTGTTGTTTTTATCGTCTTTCAGTCGAGGGTGGGATCGAACCCATGACCTTCTTGCTGTGCTGCCACAGTGCTAGCCACTGTTCCACCAAGCTGCCCAGGTACTGTTTTCTTTCTCTTTATAACTTGCATCCCTACTCCACACACTCATCAAAATCCCTTCTGTAAAGCAGAGTGGTTACCAGTTAGTCCATAAGGCCTGGGTATGGTTGAACTGCCTCCATACTGGCTGGAGCAGGACACATTCCTACCTAAAGTCCGTCGGAGCATGTGAGGAGGACAGCTGTTTCCTGTGGTTTACCATAGACCTTGGAGCACATCTTACTGGAGTCCCCAGTCTTCTGACCCCTGAACGAGCTGGAGGGTCTTGCAGAGCTGGACTCTTCAACAGTCAAGTCACTCCAGGAAAATGAAATCCCTATTTGATATGAATTACACAAATCAATCAATCAAAGCTTTATTTATATAGCACTTTTAATACAAAAAGATGCAACACAAAGTGCTTCACACATTGAAATAAAACACAATTTACCTCACCCACACACACACAGCCACCCACACAGCCACCCACACACACACACACACACACACACACACACACAAACTGTCATCAGTGTAAAACTTATGGCTGAGTACCGAGGAGCCATGTGTGGAAGCACCATCACAAGGGAGCCATCACCAGCAAGGAAAGTGCCAAATCCACGGCTACAGGAACACCATCTCTGAGACTGCCCAAGTCCAACCCGAGGGGTCAACACCGCAGGTGTGGGGACACAGCACACGACCCCCTCAGCTGGGCAGACCAGGGCAATCACAGGCCAGCGCCCCACAGCCAGAAAACAGGCACAACCCCCCACGGGAGGGCCCCCCCCATAAGGAAAGATTGAATATGTGGCGCAAGAGGACAGCCATCTTGAATTCTTACGTTGGTTGTAGCCAGACTCGCTCGACTTCATACGTGAAAAACAGACTTCATGACCAGGAAGTACTTGCTGTTTGCTCTCCACATCTATATCTGATTCTGATTCTGACGTGTTGAGAGAAAATGAGCATTCTCTTGGTTGTCATTGCCCTGTGCTACCAAGAAAAACAGCACTGATCGGTCAAAACCATCTAGTGGGCAATGACTGTACTTTTAAAATAAGAAGAAAGAAAATTTGTCCCATTTTAAAAAAAAAAAAAGAAAAAAAAAAAGAAAAAAAGAAAAAAAAAGATTAAATTGCAAAATGTATCAGTAGAACTGCTTTGCAGTATTTCAAATCAGACATTTCAAATGTGATTTTGAAAAATAAACATATTTGCTCAGCCCAGTTAGGTCCTTGACTTTCCCATCAACTCTCCAAGCTTGTGGACAACAGAGCAAGTTAAAGTAGAGGGATCAGATTTCTTTTGAGTTTCTCATTTCTGTCAGTTTGCAATAAGAACAGAAGCTTGTTTGCTGATGAATAAATCACAGCCACGTAACAACCACCCAACCTCAACCAGAATGCACACACAGTCCTCCATCCATCTTCCATTCCAAATGTCACCTTCAATCCATAATGATGGTGGGGGTAGGGAGCTTTCCACCCCCCCAAACCAAAATACCTTTGCTGCTGCAGTCTTCCACCTTACATAGACCTGTTACCCCCTCCTCAATCTCTCTCTTTCACACACATGTGCACGCGCGCGCACACACGCACACACACACGCACACACACACACACACACACACACACACACACACACACACACACACACTCTGTCTCACTCTTCGACCTCCTCTTCAATGAAACTGCATAGCAATCAAAAGGAGTGGGCCAATCGATAGACTGATCTCCCGGAAAGCAGTCGGCTGGGCTGAGGGTACAGGGGGAGCGGTGTGAAGAAGGCAGCCTAGAAGCTCAAATCTGATGCAAGGTCACTGAAAATGAAGATGGCTGCGGGAGACAAAAGAGAGGGCGTGTCCCGGCACGGTGAGGAGAATGGAGGAAAAGGAAGCAAATTGATTTGACAGGGGTATGGGAGAGAGGGAGAGAGCGCTTATCTCATTCTCATAAACCTGTCAAATCTATTAAATGCTATCGTGTTTTGTTACCATACAACATTTCAGCATTCATTCATTCATTCATCTTCTTCCGCTTAATCCTTTTCGGGTCGCGTGGGGGCTGGAGCCTATCCCAGCATCTTTGGGTGAGAGGCAGGGTCCACCCTGGACAGATCGCCAGTCCATCGCATGGCCAACACAGAGAGACAGACAACCATTCACTCTCACAGTCATACCTAAGGACAATTTAGAATCCCCAGTTTTGATGCCAATTAATTTGGTGACTTAAATGTGTTAGTGTGTGTTATCTTCAAAACTGGGGTGATAAAATATTAACAGCTGGGTGTGATTTTGGTTGCTTTCTCCTGTGTTGAGTTGCAGTGCTTTTAATGAAGGTACCAGAGCTGTTCAGAATGTCATGCAATTGGCATTTGGTGCAGACTCTAACTGCACAGTAGTTAGGTTTAATCCCATGTGTAGTATATAGTATGCAGTACATAGTGTATCATTGCTGTCGGACCAAAACCTTGTATCTCTATATTTAATTTTTTTGAAAAAATTATTTTTTAATGAACCAATACTGTTGGTCACCCTTTATGTCTTTGGATGTTTTTTTTTTTTAAACTAATATCAGCCTAATGATAAGGATTAGAAAAGCCATGAGAATAAATCCTGTAGCTGTTAGATTATTTGGAAAATAGTGCGTTTCTCATTTCCTGAAAAAAGAAAAAAAAAAAGTCTATTTTGGACATATGAGGTTTGAGCCTGACTGTGATGATAGGCCATTTATGACATTAACAGTTCTTGTTTTCATTGTCTTTTTTGTTAAGTTTTCTAGCCCAGGAAAACGATTGCGCTTCACTTTTCAATCTGTTCCTTTTGTATTTTGGAAAGATTGGCACTCTACATAAGTTCATTGAGGGTGCTTTCAAGCATAACTTTTCTGGTCTAGTGTTTTGGACTTTTCAGTTTGATCCAGATCAAAAATTACAAGTGTGACTGCTCCCTCAGACCAGAGTTTGGAACAAACAGCTGAAATGCAGTCTGGCAGAAATATGTGGTCTTGATCTCAATCATATTGAACCTTGTTCTGATTTGTTTCTAGTGTGAAAGCAGTTTTCACAATCATTTGGGCTTTATTTACTAAACCCAGGAAGTTGTGTGAGTTCTCAGAGCTGGAAAGGAGAAAAAATAGCCATGCTAGTAATCAGGGAGAGGAAAAAAGAGTTTTTATTGAAATGTGATCTGATGATGTGATTTAAAAAGAACTAGGGGAAAAAAGAGAGGTGCAGAGCTGTCAACTGATCACCACCTGGTGGTGAGTTGGATCCGATGGCAGGGGAGGAAGCCATTCAGACCTGGTAGACCCAAACGTATAGTGAGGGTGTGCTGGGAGCGTCTGGCTGAGGCCCCTGTCCGGGAGGTCTTCAACTCCCACCTCCGGAAGAACTTCAACCACATTCCGAGGGAGTCTGGAGACATGGAGTCTGAATGGGCCATGTTCTCCACCTCTGTTGTTGAAGCGGCGGCCCAGAGCTGCGGCCGCAAGGTGGTCGGTGCATCTCGTGGTGGCAACCCCCGAACCAAGTGGTGGACACCAGTGGTGAGGGGGGCCATTAAGCTGAAGAAGGAGTCCTATCAAGCTTGGTTGGCTTGTGGGACTCCCGAAGCAGCTGAGGTGTACCGGCAGGCCAAGCGGAGTGCAGCTCGGGTGGTTGCTGAAGCAAAAACCCGGGTATGGGAGGAGTTCGGTGAGGCCATGGAACAAGACTTTCGGTCGGCTTCAAAGAGATTCTGGCAAACTGTTCGGCGGCTCAGGAGGGGAAAGCAGCTCCCCGTCCACACTGTGTATGGTGCGGATGGGACACTGTTGACTTCAACTGGGGATATTGTCGGGCGGTGGAAGGAATACTTCGAGGATCTCCTCAATCCCACTGACACGCCTTCCACAGAGGAAGCAGGGTTTGGGGACGAGGGGGATGACTCGCCTATCACAGGGGCTGAGGTCGCCAAGGTGGTTAAAAATCTCCTTGGTGGCCGGGCCCCGGGGGTGGACGAAATTCGCCCCGAGTACCTCAAGGCCCTGGATGTTGTTGGGTTGTCATGGTTGACACGCCTCTGCAACATTGCGTGGCGGTCGGGGGCAGTGCCTTTGGCATGGCAAACCGGGGTGGTGGTTCCTCTCTTCAAAAAAGGGGACCGGAGGGTGTGCTCCAACTTTAGAGGGATCACACTCCTCAGCCTCCCTGGGAAGGTTTATGCCAAGGTACTGGAGAGGAGAGTCCGGCCGTTGGTCGAACCTCGGATTCAGGAGGAGCAATGTGGTTTTCGTCCTGGCCGTGGCACATCGGACCAGCTCTTTACCCTCTCGAGAATTCTTGAGGGTTCGTGGGAGTTTGCCCAACCAGTTTACATGTGTTTTGTGGACTTGGAGAAGGCATTTGACCGCGTCCCTCGTGGATTTTTGTGGGGGGTTCTTCGGGAGTATGGGGTATCGGGCTTGTTGTTTCGAGCTATTCGGTCTCTGTACGACCGTTGTGAGAGTTTAGTTCGTATTGCCAACACTCGGTCGGAGTCATTCCCAGTGAGAGTTGGACTCCGCCAGGGCTGCCCTTTGTCACCGGTCCTGTTCATAATTTTTATGGACAGGATTTCTAGGCGCAGCCAGGGAATGGAGGGTGTCATGCTTGGTGACCACAGGATCTCATCTCTGTTGTTTGCAGATGATGTTGTCCTGTTGGCTTCATCCAGCAATGACCTACAGCTCTTGCTGGGACGGTTTGCCGCTGAGTGTGAAGCGGCTGGGATGAGAACCAGCACCTCCAAGTCCGAGTCCATGGTCCTCAGCCGGAAAAAGGTGGATTGTCCTCTCCGGGTTGGGGACAGGCTCCTGCCCCAAGTGGAGGAGTTTAAGTATCTTGGAGTCTTGTTCACGAGTGAGGGGAAAATGGAGCGAGAGATCGACAGACGGATTGGAGCAGCATCTGCAGTGATGCGGACGTTGTACCGGTCTGTTGTGGTGAAGAGGGAGCTTAGTTCTAAGGCAAAGCTGTCGATTTACCAGTCAATCTACGTTCCTACTCTCACCTATGGTCACGAGCTTTGGGTAATGACCGAAAGAACGAGATCGCGGATACAAGCGGCTGAAATGAGCTTTCTCCGTAGGATTGCTGGACTCACCCTCAGAGATAGGGTGAGGAGCTCAGTCATCCGGGAGAGGCTCAGAGTAGAACCGCTGCTCCTCCACATTGAAAGGAGTCAGTTGAGGTGGTATGGGCATCTGATTAGGATGCCTCCTGGACGCCTCCCACTTGAGGTGTTTCAGGCACGTCCCACTGGGAGGAGACCCCGGGGCAGACCCAGGACTCGGTGGAGAGACTATGTCTCCCAGCTGGTCTGGGAACGCCTTGGTATCCCCTCTGAAGAGCTGGAGCAGGTGGCTGGGGAGAGGGAAGTGTGGGCTTCTCTGTTTGAACTGCTGCCTCCGCAACCCGGACCTCCGGAAAAGCGGTAGAAGATGGATGGATGGATGGATAGGGGAAAAAAGCTCCTAAAAATGCAGAAACTTGCCAGTTGTTTTCAGAGAGGATGAACAATTCTATTCGAAAACAACCATGGCTGATGAAAAGGATAAGCGTATTATTTATAATAATCTGGATACCATTCTAGCACTTGAACAGCTGCTTCACCTCTTAACATGGCAAAGAGGGTTAGTAGCATGTTTGCTAACTTCACAAATGTCTTGACATGTCTTGATGGGTGTATCATGTAAAGTTGTTTGGTTTACTTGGATAAGGAGTTGGGAGCAGTTAAGTCTAACAGAAACTTTGGTCTTGACCTTGGTTAGGACTGCCCTAAAAATGTGAATAGGAACCATCTCTATTCAAGGATTTTCATTCCTATAGGATGTAGGGCTGCAACTAACAAGTATTTGGTAGTCGACTAATCTATTGACTATTTTTTTTGATTAGTCGACTAATCACGATTATTTCTGTCATGTCTGCCATCTCTGCTTCCTGTTGGTACAGCTCCTGTTCAGGACTCCATGTCATGTTTAACCTCACGTGTTTAAGTTTGCACACCTGAGAATATCACCTTGTTCTCAGTCACTGCCTTTAATATAACATTTTGTAGAAGGTCCCCATAGCTAAATAAAATAATGACCCATCAAACATGAGTTTGAAACTTGAACTTGACAGAATGTTTGTAGCAATACAACTGTTGAGACATTACAAAACCATAATTTATTTAACGCATAATGCACAAGCGAGAAAAGTGGCAACTTTTCATGTTTTAGAGTCTGAAACATTTATATTTTTTTAGAATTTTTCCTGGAAAAGGGCACACAGGTGATTAGTCGACTATCAAATTAGTTGTCAACTAATTTTCTGACTATCGGCTAGTCGATTAATCGACTAATTGTTGCACCACTAATAGGATGCTGAAAAAAAGAGCTAGGGGTCAGCAGAGTTCTGATAGCAAATCAGATGTATATTTGCTAAACATATGCACAAGGGCTGCTCATTAAAGATTTCCCCTGACTGATTTCTCATGGACTGAGAGAAATGAAACTTGGCAGAGTTATCAGTCTTTCTCTACATAGGTGCCACCAAGGGTCACACACTTCTCCCATCACTTTATGCAACTGTGGAGACCTTGCCTGTAAGTCTGTAGGTTGCAGCAAATGCATGTTTCATCATCTTGGGAGTGCTTGCCCTTTAAAAATGAGGTGGCAGTGAGATCATGCAAGGTCATGAGAGTAAGAGAGGAGAGGAAGGATTTCATAGTTGTGGGATGGTGCTTCCCTCTGGGCAACATACGAGTTGGGAACTGGCACATTGTCTTGCAGGAGGTGGACACCTTTGGTCAGCAAGCCATGCCTCTCGGTCGGCATGACCTCTCTGTCAAGGGTTGGACACAGTTTCTTCAAAGGTGGTGAATCATAATGCTTCCTTTGTTTTGACTGGGCTTTAGTCTAGAGCATAGTGATAACCCATGCTTTGTCCAGCGGGATTAGTCTGTCGAAGAAGTCCTCCTGATTTTCTTGGTGCATAGCCAAAAGAGCCTGGGAGCACATGACTCATTTCTGCTTCTGGAAAGGTGTGAGCAACTGGAGAATCCTTCATGCAGACAACTTCTACATGTGCAGATTGTCTTGGATGATTTTTTTCCACAGACCCTGATGTTGACATCATGGGGTAGGTGGGGAATGGTTGTGTGGCGATCCTCCAAAATGATTACCTCTACTTGCCGGATAGTGTCTCCATCAGAGGCGCACTATGGTCACCCGGGAATGGATGCCGTTTCCACATATGTCCCACCACACTTGAACTGTCGATGCCAGTGCTTGACTGATAATAATAAATAATAATGGATTAGATTTAAATGGTGCTTTACATGTCAAGTGACATCTCAAAGCGCTTACACTGAGTCCATTATTCATTCACTCCAGACCAGGGGTGTCAAACTCATTCCATGGAGGGCCAAGACCCTGCAGGTTTTACTTCCACCCAGTCTCTTCAGCAGGTGTTTTCACTGATCAGCAATCAGTAGGAAGAAATTCAGAGAAATCACCTGTTGAAGATACTGGGTGGAGGTAAAACCTGCAGGGTCTTGGCCCTCTATGGAATGAGTTTGACACCTGTGCTCCAGACAGACATTGATAAGCTACTACTGTAGTCACAGCTGCCCTGGGACAGACTGATGAAAACGTGGCTGCCAATCCACGCCTACGGCCTCTCCAACCACTACCGAACATTTATACACATTCACACCCAGTGTCATGGACACTGGAGGCAAGGTGGGTAAAGTGTCTTGCCCAGGGGCACAACGGCAGGATGGCTGGGGAGAGCGGGATTGGAACCGCTAACCCTCTGGTTATTGGATGACCCGCTCTACCTCCTGAGCCACTGCCGCCGACATTTCCCTTCTCTGTTCCATTTTTGCTGAGCACCAAGCTGGACGGCAGGAAGTTCCATTTTTATATGGTCTTTGGCATGACCCGGACGGGACTTGAACCCCAGCCTCCCAATTGTGGGGTGGATGCTCTACCTTTAGGCCACCACTACATCATATGATGGGGTTTCCTTCCCGCAAGTCTTTCATTTCATCAAACGTCTCCCGTGGTGTGCGGCCACTCAAGAACAGGAACCTGATGACCACTCTGCATTCAACTGGCTCCATTATCACACCTTACTTCACCTTAGCACCTGTAAAAGAGATACTCTTAGAAGTTCAGAACTGCAAATTACCATGTGACAGTACAATAATCTGGAGTGGGTCAGGCAAAATCTTTAATGAGCAGCCTTCATAAACGGATGTTAGGGTGGAAGAGGGTGCAACAACAGATTGATGGGGGGGGTCTCTTCGAAATGGTTTCATGTATAAGCACAGTAACGTTTGAGCATAGAGTGCCTTTTTTTGATTAGCTGGCTCTTACTGTGGCTTCTAACGTGTTGATAAATCATTAGGTTGAGATCTCAAAACTGTTTAGCACATCTTTAAGGTTGTGGTTTATCAGATGATTTATCTCTCTAGTTCTCATTGCGTGGCTGTCTTACACTTGTTCAGAGCTATGCATTGTTATTTTTTTCTGGCAGTAATGGAGCGTCATACCTTCTATATGTTTCCTTATTTTTATTTTTCTTGTATATCCCTGAAACGTTTCATACTACAGTTTGAACCCACTACTAGCTTTGTTTGCATATGATTTGCTGCATTCAAATGGGAAGATGGTGAAATTGACTATAATGCAAGCTGAGGTCTCTGTTACAGTCATTGTTGTAATTGGGCACATTTTGTGTAGATAATGCAAATATGCAAGCTCTTGATAGAGATTTAAGGGAAAAACAAGAAAGTGTTGATCAGCATATAAGAAGATAATTTTTAGTTGTAAATGTTCAGATGTGTCACCAAAATTCCTTAGAATGGTGAAAATGTAGCAAGTGGTCTTGCAAGAAAAAAAAATCTCATCCAATATTGTTTGTTTTCAATGAACAGTCGTATTAGCCAGAAACAGCCTTGAACATCACTATCACAGATTTGTGTTTTTCCTGCTCAAGATTTCAAGAATACACAAAAGCAGTTGGCATCAAGCTTTGCTATCTCCTCTTATTTACATTTGAGATGGTTGTTTTCATGGTAGTCAGTTAAGTTCTGATGTTTCCCGCTCTGTATTTCCATGTTCCTCATGTCATGTCATCCATACTGCAGATGAAAAATTCACTCTTGTCTGATTCTGTTAGATTTTTTTCTGTTCCTGCGCAGTAGATGGAAGAGATCAGAATTCAAGTTATACATCTCACTTCTTATAGTCTAAAATAACCTACAGGGGATTAATTATTTCTTGCAAATTAAACATTTTTTCACTTTTTTATTTCTGTGAAAAGATGTGTGGTTCAGATCAGCGATTGAGTAAAAGTTCCACTAAAATTTGACACCATTTCATAGTCTGGGAGAATTCTCTTTCCTACATTTTGGTTTCTTTACTTTTAGCTGCTTCCACAAAATGACATAAAACCAAATTTGTCACCATTATTTTGTTGCTACACCCCAATCATCTCTTTTTAGTGCTCATTTAGGCAATCATATATGGGCAGCCTGTTGCATTATTTTGACACCAGACCGCGTTGTGCGTATCAGCAGAGAATCCAGGGCAGATCAATACGCCGCCTCACATCATCAGCCACAGTAGCATGCATCTAACATCAGTGACCTCATATCCACAGTGTGAGGACCATTAGGGGTCAGGCTGGATTCCGAGGTGACCTGGTTACTGCACTTTTAAACATTGGATGTCTGGTACCAAATGTTATTCCATCACTACAGATCCAGAGGTGGCCTCAAGGTCTTTGTCTGTGGGGACATTTAAAGGTTGTCTGTTGTTCAGCTGTACTTTATATAAATATGTCAAATAGATTTAACAGCAGTATAGCTTAGATCAGAAGCTAACATTTACAGTATGTGCAATAATATATTAGGCGTTTATTTCACAGTACGTTAGGTTTAATTAAACAGATATTAATTTTACCATATCAATTGCATCCACAGTGTTTAGTTTAACTTAGTAGTTTATCTGTGTCTCTTTTCTTCCTCAGCATTCCTCCCTGTCGGCCAGCCGCTCGGAGAAGGGTACGGGCTGGTCGAGCCGCTCGCTTGGTGCTCGATGCCGTAACTCCATCGCCTTGTGTTCAGACGAACAACCACACATCGGAAACTACCGCCTCCTCAAGACCATCGGCAAGGGCAACTTTGCCAAGGTCAAACTGGCACGGCACATATTGACGGGCAGAGAGGTGAGTCTAATAGAGAAACATAAAAGCTGGATAATAGTGTACATAAAAAATATCCTAAAAGATTTTTTTGTACATATACGAGAGGGGGCTGAAAAGTTCATAGTGGTCATATTTGACCAATTGTGGTTTATTTTTCAACTGATGGAAGAATTTTGTGGACCAAAGGGGAGACTATGTTGAAAAATAAACCACATTTGGTCAAATTTGACCACTATGAACTTTTCAGCCTCCCCCGTTGTGTTCATGCATTCAAGGTTGATTGGAAAGACAGTTCATGAGTTGTTGAATGCTGCAGAACCGTGCAGCACACACTCAAGGCCTGAAAAGTCTGTGAAGACACACAGTTGTGTAGTTTTGTGAGTGTGGGTGTATGTCTGTGTTAAATACACTGTAGTCCTTCATCACATTAGACCTCTAACCTACATTAGCTCAGCAGACAACTCAGAAGTAGCTTGTCTGCTGCTGGTTGAGTCATGTGACAGTTGCTGTGTTTCACCCCATATAAACCAGAAGACCGATTCATATCTGGTTTTTTTTTACAATAGTAAACTGACACAGAATTGACCTGGTCACCACATGTTAAGTCTTTTATAAAATTCATCCATCCATCCATCTTCTTCCGCTTAATCCTTTTTGGGTCGTGGGGGGTGCTGGAGCCTATCCCAGCATCTTTGGGCGAGAGGCAGGGTACACCCTGGACAGATCGCCAGTCCATCGCAGGGCCAACACAGAGACACAGTTTTGTGGGTTTTTTTAGTAAGAGTGTAGTTTTTGTCTTTTTTATGCTGTAGAACTCTGCATTTTTATTTATTCAGACTAAACTTTTAAAGGTAACCATGACTATATTTTCATGAAAACAAATACTACTTTAAAAATAATACATGAAAAAATGTTTACAACGGTCCAGAATTGATTTCTGTATTCTTCAAAAAAATGTATATACAGGTGCATCTCAATAAATTAGAATGTCATTGAAAAGTTGATTTATTTCAATAATTCAATTCAAAAAGTGAAACTCATATATAGATTCATTACACACAGAGTGATATATTTCAAATGTTTATTTCGTTTAATTTTGATGGTTATGGCTTACAGCAGATGAAGACCCCAAATTCAGTTTCTCAAAAAATTAGAATATTATATAAAAGTAATTAAAAAAAATAAGATTTTTAATGGAAATGTTGGCTGATGAAAAGTATATCCATGTACACACTCAATACTTGGTCGGGGCTCCTTTTGCATAATTACTGCATCAATGCAGCATGGCATGGAGGTGATCAGCCTGTGTTACTGCTGAGGTGTTATGGAAGCCCAGGTTGCTTTGATAGCGGCCTTCAGCTCATCTGCATTATTGGGTCTGGTGTATTTCATCTTCCTCTTGACAATACACCATAGATTCTCTATGGGATTTAGGTCAGGAGAGTTTGCTGGCTAATCAAGCACAGTGATACCATGGTCATTAAACCAGGTATTTGTACTTTTGGCAGTGTGGGCAGGTGCCATGTCCTACTGGAAAATGAAATCAGCTTCTCCATAAAGCTTGTCAGCAGAGGGAAGCATGAAGTGCTCTAAAATTTCCTGTTAGATGGCTGCGCTGACACTGGACTTGATTAAACAGAGTGGAAAAACACCAGCAGATGACATGGCTCCACATATCATCATTGACTGTGGAAACTTCACACTGGACCTCAAGCAACTTGGATTCTGTGCCTGTTCACTCTTCTTCCAGACTCTGGGACCTTGATTTCCAAGTGACAGCACTTGGCACCTGATTTGGGGAGCCATGTCATCTGCTGGTGTTAGTCCACTGTATTTTACCAAGTCCAAAGTCAATGCACCTGTCTACCAGGACATTTTAGAGCACTTCATGCTTCCCTCTGCTGACAAGGTTTATGGAGATGCTGATTTAATTTTCCAGCAGGACTTGGCACCTGCCCAAACTGCTGCCAAAAGTACCAACGCCTGGTTTAATGACCATGGTATCACCATATTTTACTGGCCAGCAAACTCTCCTGACCTAAACCCCATACAGAATCTATGAAGTATCATCAACAGGGAGATGAGAGACACCAGACCCAACAATGCAGATGAGCTGAAGGCCGCTATCAAAGCAACCTGGGCCTTCATAACACCTCAGCAGTAACACAGGCTGATCACCTTCATGCACAGTGATGCAGTATTAATTCATGCAAAAGAAGCCCTGACCAAGTATTGAGTGTGTGCATGGAAATACTTTGTTGGCCAACATTTCTATTAAAAAAAACAATTGTTTAAAATTGATCTTACATAATATTCTAATTTTTGAGAAACTGCTTTTAGGGTTTTCATGAGCTGCAAGCCAAAACCATCAAAATTAAAAGAAATAAACACTTGAAATATATCACTGTTTGTAATGAATCTATATAAAATATGAGTTTAATTTTATAAATTGAATTACTGAAATAAATCAACTTTTTGATGATATTCTAATTTAGTGAGATGCACCTGTATACCACTCACAAAAAGTTAGGGATATTTGGCTTTCGGGTGAAATTTATGGAAAATGTAAAAAGTTCACGCTACAGTGATATAATAGCATGGAAGTATGGCATTTAAGGGTCTGATGACACGTTTTTGACTTCATCTAATTTTTCAACACATAATACAATATGACGAAATAGGTTGGTCTGTGCAGTTCTAGGTCAAACAGGCTTTTTTTCACGCAAATATCGGACGTTTTCATGAGCGCCACGTCACCAATTGCGTCAGTGGCTGGAAACCCCCCAGCCATGTTGTAACGTCATCGACAGAACACAGCACTTGGCTGCCCATTGTACACACAGGATGGAAGTGGTCGAAAACATTGATGATGGTTCCAGCACATGTAGTCTGGAATTGGTTTGTGTTGTTCAATCTTCAGACGATTATAGTTCCGAAGAATGGGATGACAGTGAAGAATCTGGGGGCATCAGACCGTATAGGTTTGAGCCGTGCCAAGCGGGCATTGTGCCTAGCGAGTCACACTCAGAGAGTGACAGTGGAGAGGCACACATGCCCGCCGCAGCAGCAGTGACTAATACACGGCAGGGGAGCACAGAGTGTTATGCTTTTGTTTCAGATATTGCAACAAATTATTTGTTAATAAATATAATTTATTTAAACCCAATTTTTCAATAAAATCATAGCAGTGTATTCTTTGTGGCTCAGGCATCGGGTTTATTATATATTATATTTTGAGTTCTTGTTGTTTTTGTTTTGTACATGTTTTATGTGCATTTTGACCAACTTTCAGGTGGGCACTGTCCAAGATTCACCGGTCTGACCATGCGCCCCCTCTCTTTGACAGTCAACTGTTCATGTTTTGTGTGCATCATCTGCTGTGTTGTCAGCCAGCCAGTATTGCCAACACTATCACGACATGTTAGCCACTCCACACAGCCGTGGTTCTGTTATGCCCCTTGAAGCGATGTCGGCCCTGGGGCGGCCAGGTGCGCCCCAAAGCCGACATCGCTTCAAAGATGCATGCGAACCACGGCGAACATGGAGTGACTAACGTCGTGAGAGTGCTGAAAATAATGGCAGACTATACAGCACAGATGACAATACTATGGACCAACAGTGTGTGACTGGCAAACAGCCGCGAAGTACACGCACTGCTGGTGATTGTGTGATGAAAAGCACCTGGGCGAGGACCGGGAAACATGATCAGTGGGAGTTTGAATCAGCTGGTGATAATGAGAGAGGGGGCATGGCCGGACCAGCGAGCGTCAGCATGCGATCACAGAAAGTAGGTCAAAGCTGCGCGTAAATCCATTAATCCTTCCCCTCCTCGTGTGCGCTCCTCCTGCGTAAAAGCGCACGAGGAGGCTTATGACAGTTGGAGCTGAAGTGTGTGATATGGTCTTTCACGGCCTGCTGTTTATCTAAGCCTGTGACACAACGCGAAGGCATAGCCGTAAAATTAAAACAAGAAACCAGAGAAACTGCGAGCTACAAAGCTGCTGTCATTCCAGTCAACAACACCGGAGTCCATTCTGTCGCTTACGCCCTTCAGTCAGTGGGCGGCACCACAGTCCAGTCAGCGGCTGCGGTTTTTTGATAATAACTAGTTTATGCAGGCCCGGTTGTAAATATTATATTGATCATCGACAACGACTTTTGGGTTTACACAACATGCTAAAAAATGTCAAAATCGTGTCATCAGACCTTTAAGTAGAAGCATGCAATGGTTATTTCCTCATCTCAAGCAATTTATTGAAACAAAAGCCAACAGTGGTGGGTATACCACAACAGAAAATTTCAGTGTCTCAATAACTTGTCATGTGCCCTTGAGCATTAATTACAGCTTGACAATGACGTCTCATGCTGTTCACAAGTTGACTTATTGTCTGCTAAGGCATGGCATTCCACTCTTCTTGAAGGGCAGCCCTCAGGTCATTGAGGTTGTGAGGTGCAGGGTTACAAGCCTCTACACAGTGACTCAGCTGATCCCATAGGTTTTCAATAGGATTCAGGTCTGGAGAAAGTGCAGGCCACTCCATTTGAGGTACCCCAGCCTCCAGCAGCCATTCCCTCATGATGCAGCCTCAATGAGCTGGAGTATCGTCAGCCATGAAGATGAAATTAGGCCTGTGTTGTTCATGCACGGGCACACTGCCTGGATTGACAACGTTATTCAGGTAGTATCAGCTTGCCACTGTACCATTCACAAGGTGTAGGGGGGTTCTGTATTGACTAGACGCACCTCCCCAGTCTGTAACGCCACCACTACCAAAGGCTCATCTGGTGACATCTGTAACATGGCATCTGTAACATGGCTGATACATAGCGGTCTCCTTGATGTCTCCAACATTGTTCGCGGCCATCATTTCTGCTCAACATGAATTGACTTTCATCAGAGAACAGCACTGAGGTCCACTGATCCCTTGTCCAGCATAAATGCTCCCTGGCCCACGCAAGACGATGATGCCTGTGCCTGGTGGTGTGGTCAGGTACCCTTGCAGGTTGTCTAACATGCAGACCACGCTGATATAAATGGTTTCGAATGGTCGGATGTGACACTTGGGTGCCTCTCACCTCCCTTAAATGTGCCCAGAGTTGAGTGGCATTCATCATCCAGTTCTGAAGTGCACTGTTCACAATGAAGCGGTCATCAGCGTGGGATGTGGCCAAAGGATGTTCATGTCTGTGCCTTTCTGTGACTCTTCCAGTCTCTCTGTATCTGTGTTGCAAGCTGCTGATGACACTCTGTGACACTCTAAGCTCAGTGGCCACTTCCCTTTAAGAACGTTCTGTTTGAAGCCTTGCAATGGTGATGTACTGTTGATCAATTGTTAGGTGTCGTCTTGGTCTCGTGATGTCAAAATGTGAACAGCATGATGAAGAGGACTGTTTAAATACCAATTCTAACTGAACCAGAAAATTTATTGGTCAATTCATGGATCAAACACCTGTTGTGAATTTTGCCATTATGCACCTTGTTAGAGGACAACAAGTTATGCAAAAAGTACTGAAACATTGAACAGTTGGACGTGTGCATTCAAAAGATTACAGAAGGTCAAATTAATTTCACTTGTAAAGGTTATAGTGCATTTTTGATGCATCCTGAAATTTCACCCAAAAGCTGAATATCTCTTTTTGAGTAGTATGTGTATATGTGTCGCACACACACACACAGAGCAGAGATAACCACCACCCCATACACCACATGGTGTCCCACATGCTGTGGAAGGGATTAATTAACTTTTATATATACAGCGGGGAAAATACAGGTACAGCTCAAAAAATTAGAATATCATGAAAAAGTTCAATATTTTTTGTCACTCATTTCAGAAAGTGAAACCCATATATTATATAGATTCATAACACAGAGAGTGATATATTTCAAGTGTTTATTTATTTTAATTTTGATGATTACGGCTTACAGCCCATGAAAACCCCAAATTCAGTTTCTCAAAAAATTAGAATATTACATAAAATTAATTTTAAAAAATTGTTTTTTAATAGAAATGTTGGCCGACTGAAAAGTATGTCCATGAACACCCTCAATACTTGGTCGGGGCTCCTTTTGGATTAATTACTGTATCAATGTGGCGTGGCATGGTGGTGATCAGCCTGTGGCACTGCTGAGGTGGTATGAAGGTCCAGGTTGCTTTGATAGTGACCTTCAGCTCGTCTGCATTGTTGGGTCTGGTGTCTCTCATCTTCCTCTTGACAATCCTCCATAGATTCTCTGTGGGGTTTAGGTCAGCAGAGTTTGCTGGCCAATCAAACACAGTGATGCCATGGTCATTAAACCAGGTTTTGATACTTTTGGCAGTGTGTGTGTGTTCCAAGTCCTGCTGGAAAATGAAATCAGCTTCTCCATAAAGCTTGTCAGCAGAGGGAAGCATGAAGTGCTCTAAAATTTCCTGGTAGATGACTGCGCTGACTTTGGTCTTGATAAAACACAGTGGACAAACACCAGCAAATGACATCTGTTCAGATGAAAGTAAATTTTGCATTTCATTTGGAACTCAAAGTCTCAGAGTCTGGAAAAAGAGTGGAGAGGCACAGAATCTAAGTTGCTTGAGGTTTAGTGTGAAGTTTCCACAGTCGGTGATGATTTGAGGAACCATGTCATCTGCTGGTGTTGGTGCACTGTGTTTTATCAAGACCAAAGTCAGCACAGTCGTCTACCAGGAAATTTTAGGGCACGTCATGCTTCCCTCTGCCAACAAGCTTTATGGAGAAGCTGATTTTATTTTCCAGCAGGACTTGGCACCCCCCAACACTGCCAAAAGTATCAAAACCTGGTTTAATGACTATTTAATGGAAATATCTAGTTATAGAAAATTTGAATGAATGAATGAATATTCTAACTCACTGGTCATAAAAAATAGGAAAGAAATCAAATATTGTGGTCTCACTTGTAAGGATTTGCGGTGGATCATATGAAATGTTTGGTTTGGGTTTGGTGTTTTATACTGCGGACAACAGGCACATTTATTCTAATTTGTGGACACTTTACACAGTGGACCATTAAGAGAATTATTGTAATTGGCGGTGAACATGCATTAAATCATTTTCTGTTGTGCAGACATTTTTTATTTGCGGCCAATGTTTTTAGATTATTTTCATTCATTTGTTTTTGTCTTGTCCTCCCAGGTTGCAATAAAGATCATCGATAAAACACAGCTGAACCCAACTAGCCTACAGAAGGTCAGTGTCATGTTATTGTTTTTGTGTCTGTATGAATGTGGGTGGATGGAGACGTCACAGCCGAGGTTTTTTTTTTTTCAGCTTCTAGACATCAAATTTGAGGTGAATTCATGAGATACTTTTTTAATCACTTGCTTTCATTCTTGGATCATAAAAGCAGCATTGCCATAAATGCTATAATATAGCATACTAAGCATACTATAGCATACTATAGTAATATAGCATACATCTATTGTTGTAGAACTTAAATATTATTTAAGTTCTACAATAATATAAAGCTATGTAAAACCTTTTTAAAGCTTCCCACTCAGCCTGCTCAATACACTGTGTATTAGTTTTATTTTCTTGTTTTGACTTGGGTTTAAAAAACACAGTCAACTACTGTGTACTGTAGTGATCACAACTTTCCCCTTTGGTTCTAGGTGTCTGAATCCTTAAAAAATCTTAATCTGAAATAAAGAGCCTAATTGACCTTAAAAATGAACGAAAAGTAATTTAAATCCTTAATAACTTTGTCTTTCATAAATTTTGAAAATATCACATATGTGATAAATGCAGTTTTTGCATTTTAACCCAACAGGAATGATCAGAACAAAAAACAATAAGTTCTTATTAATTTGTAACTTTTTTGTTGTAAAATTGCATCTTTTCCTCTTTTTCCTGCTTATTTCTTACAATTGTGATTTTTTTTTTAAATTACAACTTTTATGCAAGTTTGCAACTTTTTCTTTTTAATTTCTGACTTCTAAAAAATTGCAACATTTTTTTTAAATTAGTGACTTTCTTGTAAATTTGTTACTTTTTTCCTTTTACAGTTGTTACTCATTTCTCTTAAATTTGTGTGAGGAGGTTTCTTGATTTTTTTTTTTTTTTTTTTTTTCTCCATGAATGTGAATGACATTTTTCTTGTAAACTTGTGATTTTTTTTTTTTTTTTTTTTTTTTTTTTTTTTTATATGACAGTCTCTAAAGACAGGACATACACTACCGTTCAAAAGTTTGGGGTCACCCAGACAATTATTTTGTGTTTTCCATGAAAAGTCACACTTATTTACCACCACGAGTTGTAAAATGAATAGAAAATATAGTCAAGACATTGACAAGGTTAGAAATAATGATTTGTATTTGAAATAATAATTTTTTCCTTCAGACTTTGCTTTCGTCAAAGAATCCTCCATTTGCAGCAATTACAGCATTGCAGACCTAACATGATTGCACAAGGGTTTTCTAATCATCCATTAGCCTTCTGATGCAATGAGCAAACACATTGTACCATTAGAACACTGGAGTGATAGTTGCTGGAAATGGGCCTCTATACACCTATGTAGATATTGCACCAAAAACCAGACATTTGCAGCTAGAATAGTCATTTACCACATTAGCAATGTATAGAATGTATTTGTGATTAGTTTAAAGTTATCTTCATTGATAAAAAGTGCTTTTCTTTCAAAAATAAGGAAATTTCTAAGTGACCCCAAACTTTTGAACGGTAGTGTATAAATGATGATATTTGTCCAGCCATCCATCCCTACAACTTGTCCAGTTAACAACTCCTACAGTTTTCAAGCTGGGATATTTTCATTTCACACAATGTATGTACATGTATTGAAGATGTGCATATTGCAGAGGGTTATGTGATTTTTTTTTATATTTTTACATTTGTTCTATTTTGAAGATGTACAGTACATAGATTGTTTGCTTTGTTGAAAGTCCTTCCAGTTATGTGGTTATTAGTTTTAATACAAAGCTACACTATATTGAATTGTGCATTTGTAATAGATTTTCAGTTTTTGGAGTGTTTGCTATGCACTGTTGATCATGACTGGATGGGCGGGTAATGTCCTGTTTGTGGTGATCTTGTTCCCATTTAAATTTGTGATTTTTTTTTTCTTGTTACATTGACACTTTTTCTTCATAAATGATTTTTTCCTCATATATTTGATTTTTTTTTTTTTAAATCTGCAACTTATTTGTTAATTTATGACTTTCCCCACTAAAATAAAGACTTTTTCCCCATTTGTGACTTTTTTCACTTAAATTTGTGTTGTTTTACTCCCAATAAGTTCTGACTTTTGATTGTGGTAATGCAGCTAGTTTTGTGTGTTCTACTTGAATATATTAATAATTATCAAGTGTCAGTATCAATTGTATGGATGTGAGCTGTGTTGATGACACAGGTTAATTATAATGTGGTCACAGATTTTTGCTGTTTTGCAATTGTACAGTTAGAGATAGGATGATGGGTTCAGAGTAGAGCAAACTGAGGTGGTTTAGGCATTATTGTAACTCCCTCTTAAAGGCCAAATGTCACGTAATTTTTTTTTCTAAATGACAGCGAATTTAGATAAAATACACATAGCTTAAACCAAATATTCATACCGGAGACCATATCACCCACCTGTATTTACATAATTGCACAAAATACACCAGGTGAAGGCCCCACCTTGCTTGCTGGCTTGTGACAGCCAGTCCAGACCACGCCCATGTTTTTGACATCACCAGTTGTACCCTGGCTGCCCTGCCTATCCACATTCACACTTATCAACATTGGACAATCATGACGGAAAGTGACAGCGATTGTGAACAAATTAGTTTAGTTTTGTCTTTTTTTTTTTGTCTTTTTTTTTGTCAGTGGTTCAGACAGTGACAGAGGCATTGAACCTTACAGGTTCGAGCCGTCCGAGACGGAATCAGATGCTTTGTCTGATGACAACAGTTCCACCGATGACCAGAGAGCAGAACCAGTGGAAAATGTCATTGAACTGGACATTAATCGCCTCCAGAATTGCGAAGCCGAAGGGGGTCTGTCGAGGGCGCCCCATAAATATTGATTTTTTGGAAGCCATTATTATTACAGTGGAGGAGAGCCGCTGCTGTCAAGAAATTGACCAGATCAATATGAAAATGGAGGCGCATACCTGTCAAGTGAGACGCTTTCGCCGTATTTTGGTGCCAAGCGCGGCTGTGGGGGACGGCGGAGTGGTGGAGGACACTTTTCTGGGAAATGTTTTAAATGTAGTTCGTGTTGTTATTGTCAGATATTTTAAGGAAAATACGGGGAAAATGCAATTTTAGCAAAAACGGGCGTATTGCCATTTCTGTACGCCCAAAAGAAAAATATACTGGAAAAAAAATTGAGTGTTTTGTGGAGCACGTCCTGTGTGTGATCCCCCACAGCTGGTGCTGGCAGATGGCTCAGCCTGAGCTATTATCACTACTGTTCGAAGTGTGGAGTCAATCATTAGTCAAATTGTCGGGGCGGGCTGATCGCTCAGCGTGAGCTATTCTCACTACAATGAGAAGTCATTAGGACAATGGTTTAACACGTTCAGCTGTGCAGCGGTTGCGGAACAGAGAGAGATCGCCTGACAAATACAGAATTCTGCTTTTTTTTTTTTATTTTGCGCCGGACGCTGAGTTGTGTTGTTATTGTCAAATATCCATGAATCCTTAAAATATTTGACAGTAACAACACGAGTTGCATTTGGGGCATTTCCCAGAGAGGTGTCCCTTGTTGCTCCGCTGTCCCTTATAGCCGCTTTTTACGGTGTTGAAGTACGGCGAAAACGTCTCACTTGACAGGTATGAAAACATTTCCCAGAGAAGTGTCCCTTATTACCCAGCTGTCCTTGATAGTCCCGTTTTAAGGTATGGGTGAAATATCCAATTTTTTCTTTCTTGTTGCTCACTTCAACCTTCCAGTCTCCATATAAACAATCAATTGAAATACCCCAAGCATCAAACTAGGGTGCAATCGATTTCGTCACTTCCGCCTTCTTCCCCAGGCGATTCCAGGGGCCGTGTCAGGCCAAGCGCGGCAGTTTTAAATTAACGAATATTCCGTTGTTACTGAAGCATATGCACCAAGACCCGAACGGATCGGTTCCCTTTTATATCTAGTTTCAAGATATTTAAAGTACCCTGTTACGTGACATTTGGCCTTTAAGTCCATATGCAAATTTCAACTGGCCGAGAACTCTGCTGCATGTATCATCACCAGAACCCCCTCTATTAATGATATCACTCTTGTCTTAAAGCAGCTTCACTGGCTACCTATCAAATATCATACTGATTATAAGATTCTGCTCCTTACTTTCAAGCCCATTCATAGCCTTGCTTCTCCCTACCTTTCTGACCTTTTACACATCAACATACCATCTCGCAGTCTTAGATAATCTTCTTCCATTCAGCTCACTGTTCCTCCTGCTCGTATGTCCACCATTGGGTGTAGAGCCTTTAGCCGTTCTGCCCCTCATCTTTGGAATTCTCTCCCATATTACATCTGTGATATTGACTTGCTCCAGGTCTTTAAATCTTGATTGAAAACTCATCTGTACAAAATTGCTTACTCAGTGTAGTTCATTTTATTGTCTTAACCTCTTGCACTCCGGTGTACCAGGGACGGGCACGTCTCTGCGTCCCAGAGCGCACGAGGGTGCACGAGAGCGCCCTCGTGCGCTCTAAGACGCACGAGGGCGCTGCATCCAAGCGCACACTGAAAAAAAAAAAAAAAGCTCCATTTCCGTTCTTCCACTACAGACACAGCCGCGAACAGATCAGATATGATTGACCTCTCATTCGACTAATAAGAGCCTTGAATTGGGTTTCTGAAACCTTGAAGAACCAATGACTGAAAACCTAGCAAGAAGGACCTGCCTACCAACGCTGTGAATGCAGCGAGAACTCTGCTGCATGTATCATCACCAGAACCCCCTCTATTAATGATATCACTCTTGTCTTAAAGCAGCTTCACTGGCTACCTATCAAATATCATACTGATTATAAGATTCTGCTCCTTACTTTCAAGCCCATTCATAGCCTTGCTTCTCCCTACCTTTCTGACCTTTTACACATCAACATACCATCTCGCAGTCTTAGATAATCTTCTTCCATTCAGCTCACTGTTCCTCCTGCTCGTATGTCCACCATTGGGTGTAGAGCCTTTAGCCGTTCTGCCCCTCATCTTTGGAATTCTCTCCCATATTACATCTGTGATATTGACTTGCTCCAGGTCTTTAAATCTTGATTGAAAACTCATCTGTACAAAATTGCTTACTCAGTGTAGTTCATTTTATTGTCTTAACCTCTTGCACTCCGGTGTACCAGGGACGGGCACGTCTCTGCGTCCCAGAGCGCACGAGGGTGCACGAGAGCGCCCTCGTGCGCTCTAAGACGCACGAGGGCGCTGCATCCAAGCGCACACTGAAAAAAAAAAAAAAAGCTCCATTTCCGTTCTTCCACTACAGACACAGCCGCGAACAGATCAGATATGATTGACCTCTCATTCGACTAATAAGAGCCTTGAATTGGGTTTCTGAAACCTTGAAGAACCAATGACTGAAAACCTAGCAAGAAGGACCTGCCTACCAACGCTGTGAATGCAGCGAGCCAATTGAAGCACAGAAGTTCGCGAGCTGTTTTGTGTAAGGCTGGGAGAAGACAGACTGCTGCAGCAGATGAAAAAAAGGACCCGCAGGAAGAACCTGCCACAGACCCAGCAGCACGGAGACCACCCACAAGTGCAACCTGTGTGACAGGGACTGCCATTTGCGCATCGGCCTGTTCACAGCCACAGGCGGTGCTTTTTTTTTTTTTTTTTTTTTTTTTTTTTTTTTTTTTATTCCAGCAGAATAGACGTTTAGGATTCTCTTCCATGGTCATCATAGACCGACGGAGGCCGACAACGAAGGTCGTAAATCATTCGCCAAAACCGCAATCATGGAAGCGCAAAACCGCAATAATGGAATTATAATATAATGGAACCGGGTCGCGAGACCAGAACCACGAGTCCGTAACAAGGGACCAGCGTCGCGTTCGTCTGACAATGAGGAAGAGAAGTTCGCCAGGACACTGCTGTGAAGAGGTAAGTGTTGTAAGCTAAATTATTCTTTATCCCTGAAAATTGTAATCAAAAAATTACTTTTGACCGATCAGTAAATTACAACTGTGCGGCGCACGAAGTCCGAAGTCTGTGCGCCGCAGTACACGGTTCGTTCGCCGTGTCCGGACCGTGAACGCCCTACAGAAGGGTAGGGCGTTCTACCCTTCTGCGCTACAGAAGGGTAGCGGGGGGGGTGGGGGGGGAGCCGCGGTGACTGCGCTGCGATCGCCACATGAGTCTATTCCGTCATGTAGCGATGGCCGATGTCCGTCCTCTGTAGCGGGGGGGGGGGACAACCCCCCCCCCCCCCCCACACACACACACGCACACACACAGCCCTGAGTGTCACCTTTCATTAGAGCCCAAGATGAAGCTTCTATATTGAATCATTCAAAAGTTACAGACGTTTTTCCAAACTGTGCCATTTGGCACATTTCAAAAACGCCTGGGAACTACCTGAGGAAAAAGCTGTGTAATATATTCATTTTTTGTGGTATTGTTACAAAATTTTGACCTCAGCTGGATAACACGTGGTTCTACATTTCTGTTGCATTTTCCAGCCCAGATCTGAAGCTGTGTGTTATTTGCAAGCATTTGTATCCAAAAAAACACCCAGGCCAAATTTATTTTCTTCAAGTTCAGTATGTTTAGATGACTGTAACTCAGTGGCCGGAGCACTTAGAGAGATTATGACTGTTTTGCCAAAAAAATTCAAAGTGTTTTCTTTTAAATGAGACCAACCCCATGAAGATGCTGCAAAGGGTTGAAGAACAGCTTTCGATTTACTTTGGGCACGTTATTTTTTGGCGTTTTTAGGGAAATTGACCGGAGTGCAAGGGGTTAACGTAATTCTACTGTTTTATTATTTTGACTACTGTTTGTTATTGTTTGTTATTGCTTTCTTGACTGTTGTTGTTTTTATCAAAGGTGACCTTGGTTATCTTGAAAGGCCCCTATAAATAAAAAATGTATTATCTGATCAGGATGCCTCCTGGACGCCTCCCACGTGAGGTATTTTGTGCATATCCTAGTGGGAGGAGAACCCTGGGCAGACACTGGACATACTGGATAAACTGTGTCTCATGGCTGGCCTGGGAGTGCCTTGGTATCCTCCCTGAAGAGCTGGAGGAGGTGACTGGGGAGAGGAACGTCTGCTTAGTGGCAGGAACCATGTGGTTGTTCTGTTTGAGAGAGTTATTTATATACTGTGGTGTGAAAAAGTGTTTGCCCCCTTCATGATTTCTCATTTTTTTTGTATGTTTGTCACACTTAAATGTTTCAGATCATCAAACAAATTTAAATACTAGACAAAGATAACACAAGTAAACACAAAATGCAGTTTTTAAATTAAGGTGTTTATTATTAAGGGGAAAAAAAAATCCAAACCTACATGGCCCTGTGTGAAAAAGTGATTGCTCCCTAAACCCAATAACTGGTTGGGCCACCCTTAGCAGCAACAACTGCAATCAAGCATTTGCAATAACTGGCAATGAGTCTTTTACAGCGTTGTGGAGGAATTTTGGTCCACTCATCTTTGCAGAATTGTTGTAATTCAGCCACACTGGAGGGTTTTTGAGCATGAACCACCTTTTTAAGGTCATGCCATAGCATCTCAATGGGATTCAGGTTAGGACTTTGACTAGGCCGCTCCAAAGTCTTCATTTTGTTTTTCTTAAGCCATTCAGACATGGACTTGCTGGTGTGTTTTGGATCATTAGCCATGTTTGCATGGACACAAGTAACCGGATTAAAAGACTGATCAGAATAAAAATGCTTCATGTAAACACGCCAATCTGAATATTCTGATCCGATCACACTCATTCGGATCAAAATTTCATTCCGATTGAGACGGGTGGGTTATGCCGATTGTTATTCCGATTGGCGCGCATATAAACACTTATTCCAAAGCTTGGGTTGAAAATATGTTTACTGCGCATGTCTGTACATCAGCCACACATTGATGTGATATATTTCCACCTTTACAGCAGCTAGCGGAAGACATGGCTGGAGTCAAACAAAACTGACTGTATCGTCCTGCTGTCTCCCTCTGTTCGTCATATGCAGAAGTATGTACTTGTAGCTTCATTATGGAGACCAGCAGAAGCAAAAGTACAGTCTGAATAACACAATACAGGTCCATTTCAAAAAGAGAAAGACCCGAAGCGGGGTTTGTTTACACCGGAAGATGCTTCTTCTTCTACTATTTTCGGAATGTCGAAATGTCGACATGCACATGTCAAAATGATTTAGTCTGTTCAAACGTGTGACATATGGAAACACATCCTAATCAGATCAACCTTTTCAGGATCCATGTAAACGGTAAAGTTCTGATCTGAACTGTAATCAGATTGAAGAAATTTTGCCCATGTAACCGTGGCTGTTGTCCTGCTGTAGAACCCAAGTGCACTTCAGCTTGAGGTCACAAACAGATGGCCGGACATTCTCCTTCAGGATTTTTTGGTAGACAGCAGAATTCATGGTTCCATTTACCACAGCAAGTCTTCCAGGTCCTGAAGCAGCAAAACAGCCCCACACCATCACACTACCACCACCATATTTTACTGTTGGTATGATGTTCCTTTTCTGAAATACTGTGTTACTTTTACTCCAGATGCAATGGGACACACACCTTCCAAAAAGTTAAACTTTTGTTGTTCCAGGTTCGAATACCCAGGGTGGCAGGGGTAGGAACCTTTCTGTGTGGAGTTTGCATGATCTCCCTGTGCTGTGTGGGTTTTCTCTGGGGGCTCCAGTTTCCTCCCACAATCCAAAGACATGCATGTTAGGTTAATTGGTTGTTCTAAATTGTCCCTAGATATCTGTCTCCTATAGGCCCTGAGAGTAGAGGGTTAGTGCTAGTGAAGTGCATGGAGTGGTCTTTGAGATTAGAAAAGCGCTATATAAGTACAGGTCCTTATCCCTTATCCCTTTTGTCAGTCCACGAAGCATTTTCCCAAAAGTGTTGGGGATCATCAAGATGTTTTCTGGCAAAACTGAGATGAGCCTTTATGTTCTTTTTACTCAGCAGTGGTTTTTGTCTTGGAACTCTGCCACGCAGGCCATTTTTATCCAGGCTCTTTCTTATGGTGGAGTCATGAACACTGACCTTAACTGAGGCAAGTGAGGCCTGCATTTCTTTGGATGTTGTTGTGGGGTCTTTTGTGACCTCTTGGATGAGTTGTTGCTGCGCTCTTGGGGTAATTTTGGTCGGCCGGCCACTCCTGGGAAGGTTCACCACTGCTCCATGTTTTCACCATTTGTGGATAATGGCTCTCACTGTGGTTCACTGGAGTCCCAAAGCTTTAGAAAGGTCTTTATAACCTTTTTCAGACTGATAGATCTCAATTGCTTTGTTTTTCATTTGTTCCTGAATTTCTTTGGATCGCAGCATGATGTCTAGCTTTTGAGGATCTATTGGTCTACTTCACTTTGTCAGGCAGGTCCTATTTAAGTGATTTCTTGATTGAGAACAGGTGTGGCAGTAATCAGGCCTGGGTGTGGCTAGAGAAATTGAACTCAGCAGGTAATCACTTTTTCACACAGGGCCATGTAGGTTTGGATTTTTCTTACCCTTAATAATAAACACCATTTAAAAACTGCATTTTGTGTTTACTTGTGTTATCTTTGTCTAATATTTTAATTTGTTTGATGATCTGAAACATTTAAGTGTGACAAAGATACAAAAAAATAGTAAAAGTCTTGACCCTCCTGTTTTATTGATTATTTAATTCCTCTTTGGACGTGCTACAGTAGGCGCATAACCTAGAACACAGGGTCCAAGAAGCTGCTGAAACAGTGACGCCATGTCCATGTTGTGTGTCCACTTTCAGGCCGCTGGATCTAAATAGGACAAAGACTTGGAGGATCGTGCGTCACCGTATGTTTGTCTAGTGACATGGAGGGTTATGTATTATCCGCCCGTGTTGCCTTCATGGCCCTAATGAGCTTAAGTCCTTTCCTGTGTGAGCTGCTGTAGCCGTTTGTGTTTGTGTGTGTGTGATGCATGCTTTAATTGGGAGCGATCTAATGAAACTAAATCGACCGTTGCCTCAGGCCTGCCTACTGTTTTCAAGCGTATAAAGTTGCAGTAATGTCTGATTCAGCCGCGACCGTTGAATGTTTACATCTTTAAATAATGCGGCACTGCAACACTGGCAGCAGATTTATTTTTAAAACAGGGTGTCCACAGATCCTTTAAAAAGCATTAATTGCACTCAAAAATTATGATTAATCCTTAAATTTTATAAATACCACAGACACTGTAAACACCATAGCTATGTTTTTTATTTTATAATGGGGGTAAATCCTCATTTTCAGTTTTGGGATTTTGTAGCTACTGTTCACATCAGTGGAAAGCAAAACAAACACTGATCATTTCTTGTGACTTATTCTCGTGGATCTTTAATTAATGTTCTCCTGCATTTGTGACTTTTTACTCATGAGTCGAGGCATGAGTCTGCATGTCTGTGCTTTAACTCAGGAAGAAATGATGCTAGGGTCACCAGACTTTGCTCACAGGTTGACCACGGGGGTACCATGTTTGGCTGTATTTTTTGGGATTCAAAGTCGAGACCACAGGGTCATAAAAGGTCAAAATCAGTTTTGGCTTATAGTGACTTTATTTTGACAGATTGTAATTGAATTTGCAACTTATTTTCAAAAATGTGCAATATTTTCTTAGGAATATGCCACTGTTTTTTTAAAATTAGTTTAGTGTTTTTTGTAGTAAATTTGCAGCTTATTTTCTTAAATTTGCAATGTTTCTCATCTTATAAATTTGATTTTTAACTTGTAAATTTACAACTTTTTGCACCTTGTCAATTTGGTAGTTTTTCTAATAAATTTGCATTTTTTTCCCTTAACAAATATTCATCTTTTTTTCTCCTAAATTAGTTTGGGTTTTTTTTCCCCAAGTAAATTAGCAACTTATCATAAATTTGCATTTTTTTTCACATCATAAATTTGAGAATTTTTCTTATCTCTTAAATTTGGCTTTTTTTTGTGTGTGTAGTGAGAAATGTGTATGAAAACAGTTTGTTCATCTGTGCTGTTGCTGTGTAGTTTTAACCTTCTTCATCCTTTACCTGAGAAGTTCCCACAGTTCACGATATAAGCATTTCTTTGTCCTGCGGCAGCTCTGCTGACCAAACTTTGGCTTTGTGTGGTATTTGGGAGTTTATTTTATCAATGATTTCACACTCTTTCACCTCATGTGGATCAATATTGCAGCACACAGCGCACACAGCCAGCCTATCGACGGATTCTCAGCTGGTTAGGTAACTGGTCCAGTCTGGGTCTTTTCTCTGCTCCTGACTCAGAGCTGAGTTATCGATGATGTCTCACTGTCTGTGGGATCGTTAGTTCTCCTGGCCTACCTACTGGTCTGTACAGCGAGTTCAGAAAATTAACACTTGCTGAAAATGTAATATAACATATTCTAAGTCTATTGTATGCAACTAAGAATAGCAAAAGATTGAAATATTTAATCTGAGCTTTTTCCGTAGGATATGCTGGACTCACCCTTAGAGATAGGGTGAGGACCTCAGTCATCCAGGAGAGGCTCAGAGTGGAGCCGCTGCTCCTCCACATCGAAAGGAACCAGTTAAGGTGGGTTTGGGCATCTGATAAAGATGGCAGATGACCCCGGGGCAGACCCAGGACATGCTGGAGAGACTACATCTCCCAGCTGGCCTGGGAACACCTCGGTGTCCTCTCTAAAGAGCTGGAGCAGGTGGCCGGGGAGAGGGAAGTCTGGGAATCTCTGCTTGAACTGCTGCCTCCGTGACCCGGACCTCTGGAAAAGTGGTAGAAGATGGATGGATGAAATATTTAATCTATCTTACGTACATGTACTATAAAATACCATGTTTTACCATGAATGTGCAAAAAGAGTCATCCTGAACATTTCACAGGGAAGCAATAACTTTGTAAAAGTGGTAATAATAGTAACTGTCCCTTGCCAGTTGAAGACCAAAGGAGAATCATGTTATGGTGATGCCCGTCTGTCCCACATGTTTTGTGAAAACAACTCCTCCTACAGTTTTGTTCAGACGGTTTTGAAACTTGGTACCTGGGCTTGATATTCACTGCTAATACGGATATTGTCGGTGGATCTGCATCCAAAGTTGTGCTCAAATTCAAGGTTTAAGGGGCAGGAGATCTGGGCACTTTTGATTTTTTGATTTTGTGTGCTTTATTGGTCCCCAGAGGGGAAATTCAGGGCATCCACCTGGATGGATGAAGCAGCCATGGTACGGCGCTATTCCTTCACCATTCACACACACATTCACACCTAGGGCCCCTTTAGAGTCACCAGTTAACCTAACCTGCATGTTTTCGGCCTGTGGGAGGAAACCGGAGAAATCCTGGAGTAAACCCACGCAGACACGGGGAGAACATGTAAACTCCACACAGATCACTGTTGGTCAGGGGCTGGAATCGAACCCGGGATCCCATGGCCAAGGGTGAGTTACTGTGCTGGCACAGTGCTAACCACTGCTCCACCGCATGTGATTTAGAAAAAATCACTCCTCCTCCTAGGAAATTGCCTCAATGCTCACCAAATACATTCACATTGATCCTCAGGTTATGTAGATCTGCAGCCAGGTTGTGCTCAAGATCAAGGTCAAGGTAGGAGATCTGGGCAGTTATGACTTTAGAAAAATCACTGTTCCTCCTAGGCCACTGACCTTGACCTTAGGCACATCCTCGATGGGTCTGCATCTAGGCTGCACTTAAGGTCAAGGTCAACAACAGTGTCGGGAGTAACATGTTACAAAGTATTGCATTACTGTAACGCCACTACTTTTGCAGTAACATGCTGTGTAACAAAATTACTGTTTAAAAATTCAGTAATGCGTTACGGTTACTGAAATTTGATCAGATGCATTACTCGTTTTATTAATATGGATAATTTTAGTGCAAATAAATGAATATACAAACTGACCCTACCGTAGCTGACACAGCCATCAGTCGACGTGACCTGTTGCAGAGAGCTGAGTCTTCACTACTGAGTGGAGGCAAAGATGAAGTTACTTTGTTTTTGTGGAAATAGATTATTTTCCATTTGTCGCGGTTAAGAACAAAAGATATTGGTGGGTTGGAAGCTAAGTGCCAGTTGAGACCTACTGCAATCTCTAGAAGTGCTTGAAACAGCAGCAAAGCTCCGACAAAGCTAGTACTAAGTAACGGCTAGCTATGCTAACAACACTGTGTTAGTGGATCTACGTTATCTGAACAGTCTTAATAGTCATGACTGAATTTCAAGCACAGGTATGCATCTGGACAGTTTGTGACTCAGCAAGAATTAAACCGACTGATTGCCAGATACGTCATTACAGACTGAAGACGTGATGTAAACAATGACTTCCATCAGACAGCTGAGACTATGAGCCACTGAAGTTAAAACACATTTTCTTGCTACCTGGATAAAGATTATTAAAAAATGGATTTTGATCTCCAAAAGGAATTTGAGGGACGGGATCATGGCTCTGTCACAGCAGACATTTGGACTGTGAATAATGGACATTTGCTTTGGATCACTGCACATCAGATTAAATCCATATCATAAAGGTAAGATAAACATGGACAGCTTTATGCAGTGTTGCCAACTCTCACTCCAAAATGAAGAAATTACTGGCAATATCGTGTTGATTTTCTTCAAATTTTTCCCACAATAAGAGCTCTCAAGGCAGGATAAAGCAGACTGAACATGTTCTAAAAGCGCTGTCTGAAACAGTCTGTTTTCAGCCTGACATTAATAAGCCCGTAATGTAATCCGTTAAATTATCTTAAGTGTGCTAGATGATTTAAGTATGTATTTAAAAGTAACGTGAAAGTTACTTTTCCAAGTAACTAGTTACTTTAATCATGCAGTAACTGGCAAAGTAACTCAATTACTTTTGAAAAGAAGTAACTAGTAACTGTAAATAGTTACTATTTTTTAGTAACTCGCCCAACGCTGGTCAACAATCAGGAGAACTGAGCACTCTTGGGGTGATTTCGTCAAGCTGGAATGACCTTCTCTGTCACTGACGGTCTGGTTCCAGATGTTCTGAAACGGTACCAGGGTTTGATCTACACTGATGATGTACATGGAAAAGTTGAAAACTGCTCTCCTTCAGTAAGCTATTGGGCTCTTCAAAGAAACAGAGGTAGGGGATATTACACTCGCCTCAGATTGCTCTTGTTTGTAGTGTTTTAATGATCCTTAAAGACTTAAATAAATAGTGAAGTACTGTTAAACTGAAAGCCAGTAAAACATACAAATAATAGAATATCACAGTAAATGTAAAAGCATGATTGTTAAATATGAATGGCAATGAGTCTTTATAATTTTGTGTCAGAAATCAATGCATTTTCCTATTTGTCACCATCATATTACAAGTGAATCTATTAGGGTTCTCCCCAAATATCTGATCATCTGGATGTTTATTCACTACACTGGGATTCATTTAAAAATTTGGTATTTTGATATTGGCTCCAAATTATAAAAAAGGTAAATTAGAAATTTACACAAAACCCTAGCAAATTTAAGAGACATACCTCACGAATTTAAAAGGGAAAAATTCACAACTCGATAATGAAGTTACTGTTTTAAATTTAAATGAATAAATTTGCAAATATATAATAAAATAATTCAAATTTACATAACAAAAATAACAAATTTATGAGGAAAAAATGGTGTATAAGAAAAGCCAGGCTAATTTTTAAACATTAGAATTTAAGTAAAATACAAAAATGTAACCAGAGTGGTGGTCTAATGGTAGAGCATCTGCCCCACAGCTGGGGGGTTGTGGGTCATAGCAAAGACCATATATAAAAGTGGTACTGCCTGCCTTCTGGCTTGGTGCTCAGAATAACAGCATGGGAAAAGGAAAGTTGGTTACGCAACCATGGGAAGTACAAGCCAGTGTACTTCTTGTGCTGGTGGTCCCAAGCCCGGGTAAATGTGGAAGGTGGTGTCAGGAAGGCCTTCTGGCCTAAAATCTTTGCCAAATTAAATATGCGGATCATCAAGATATCATATGATGATTCACTGTGGCAACCCTGAAAGGGAGCAGTTGAAAGAAGAAGACAAAATGCTTTAAATTTATGAGGAAAAAAGCCATCAAATTTACAAGAAAAACTAAAAATCTATGACAAAAAGTTGCCACTTTACATGAAAATATTCTAAATTTATAAGAAAGGTCACATTTCTTATAGATATTGATGCTGATGCTTCTCATTCAGGGGGAAGAAAGACTGTAGAAAATAGTTGGATATTCACTCTGGATCACTCCTGAATATTTGGAGACCCAAAAACTGGTATTTTGGACAGCCCTGATTTTAATTAGTTGATGTTTTCAGTTGTTTTAAGGTGCACAAGTATCACTTCACAACTTCATAACCAGTAAATGTAGAGTGAATAAAGCCACAGCTAAAACACATTAAAATATGACAAGAACTTCAAAAGTTTGGGAAGGATGCCAAATATTCCTCCACTGAAGAAGGAAAAAAGGCACCTCAGATTCGGTGATTGAATAGCTCTGTGTGTTTTGTGCGTCTGTCCACCGGCAACACAAACAGGTCTTTTTGCTGAGCAGCAGTCACAACAGTAACCGCATCTTTCTCACAACATCATTTACCTTCTGTTTCAGAGCGGATATGCTTAATTAAACCATTAATCTGCTCCTCAGGTCTTTACGCTGAGATCTCAGTTCTAACAGAGCTGTGTGTTTGTACTGTTGTGCAGCCGTGTCAGGGCCAGGGCTGCCAGCTCCGTCCTGTCCTGTCAGCGTTACTGTTGCCGTTGTAGGACACTGTGCCTGCTGCCAGGTGACACCATCTCTCTCCATCTCTTTGTCTGCAGACCAGTCTGTCACGGGCTGTCTCATTCACTGCCCATCTCTTTGTCCTACAGTCACAGTCTCTGTATGTTCCACTTGGTATGAAACTGTCTGAAATATATCTAGATATAAATGCTTATTTTAACACAGTATTAAAATGCACATATTCTGTCTAGTGTACATACTTACTTGCACAGTTTATTTTTTATAGTGTGTTTCTTCTCATGGCACATATTATTGTATACTTTCAGTAGTTGGTTAGAGCAACTGTGACATACATGTACTAAACACACACCCTGGGATAAATAAATTTGTCTGATTCTGATTAAAACTAGTCTAGCCTGTCTTCCAGTTTTTGATATTTTCTCATACCACAGTAATAATTAAAAAAAAATGAACTTGTAATTGTCATGATAGGTATTAATTGACAGCTCACGTGCAGGGAGTAACAACAGAGAAAACACACCAAGACAGAAGCAAGTTTGAATTTTATTAATGCAAAAGAAGCACTTCCGCAAGAGAAAATGCCACTCGCCAGGGGAACACACAATCTGTGAAAAGAGACGAGGGCAGGCAGATTAGGAGAGGGACTATGATGAGGAAAAAATGGACAGCACTCACGTGGGACTATAGTAGGTCTCTCTGCAATTGTGGGGTCTTTCGCTACAGTTTGACAGTGCTATGAGGTGACTTGTGAAATGGCACTATAGCATCACTCTATATACAGTACAGTATAATTCAACAAATCTCTGTCTGTCAGTGTGTCATGATCATAGGACCGCCTATGATGTTCCTACGATGCTTACAAGATGTCTATATGACGTCATATAAGCCATTAGACTGATGTTCCTGTGATCTCTACATGACGTCATATAGCCCATAGGACTCACCAAAAGATCATATAATTCACAAAATCTCTGTCAAGATGTCACGATCATAGGACTCACTAACAGATCAAAGGCGGGCATCACTCACGATCATAGGATTTGCTATGACATCTGCAAAGATCAAAGGACTCGCTATGACATCATAAAAGATCAAAGGCAGTCATCACTCACGATCGTAGCCCTTGCTATGACATCAAAGATCATAGGACTCCTCTATGCTAGTCCTTTAGCTTCAGTGTTAACTAATTGTCGCTATTCTGACTATTTTAGACTTTACCGTGGTACGAGGCAAGGCTGTCCTTTGAGCCCGTTGCTCTTTGCCTTGGCAATTGAGCCGTTAGCTATTGCAATCCGTGGGAGCCGGGACTTTCTAGGCATTTGTAGGGGTGGCATCGAGCATAGGGTTTCACTTTATGCTGACGATCTTTTACTATTTCTCTCCAACCCACTTACTTCATTACCCGCTATACTTAACATTTTGGATAGTTTTAGTAGGTTTTCTGGTTATAAAATTAATCTTAATAAGAGTGAATTGTTTCCGATTAATGAAAAGATTCGAGTTCAGGATCTTGAAAATTTTCCTTTCAAGGTTGTTATTGATCATTTTAATTATCTTGGGATATGTGTTACTAAACAACTTAATTACTTGTTTAAAAATAATTTTCTCCCCTTATTTGACCAGTGCAAGCTAATACTTTCCAAATGGTCCCCATTATCCTTGTCTTTAATTGGCAGAATCAATTCTGTAAAAATGATGTTACTTCCAAAGTTTTTATATTTGTTTCAATGTCTCCCCATTTTTATTCCTAAATCCTTTTTTAAGTCTTTGGACTCTCTGATTACCTCATTTATTTGGAATGGTAAACATCCGAGATTGAGGAAAGTTTTTCTTCAAAGACCCAAATCAGTGGGTGGCATGGCTCTGCCTAACTTTCAATATTACTACTGGGCAGCAAATATCAGGTGCATGTTATATTGGAAACATTTCTATCTGGAACCCAAATCACCCATTTGGATCCTTATGGAGTCACATGTGGACAATCAAACCTCCCTACCAGCAGTTTTAGGTTCACCACTTCCCCTTGCTTTGTCTACACTGGGTAATAACAAAGTAGTTCATCAGTCTCTTAGAATTTGGTCTCAATTCAGGAAAAATTTCGGTCTTCAGTTTTTCTCCATTAGAAGTCCAATTGCCGCAAATCATTTATTTACCCCATCAACTATTGATAGTGCATTTCATATATGGCACAGAAAAGGTTTAAAATCTTTTGCGGATTTATATTTTGATGGTCAATTTGCAAGTTTTTCTCAACTTTCCACTAAATTCGACATCACTTCTACACATTTTTTCCGCTTCCTCCAGGTCAGACATTATGTGCAAACCATGACAAAACAATTCCCTCAAAAACCTTTCGATAATCCTCTAGATGATTTTTTATTAGTTAAACCAACTTCTAAGGGGGTAATATCAGTTTTATATAATTTAATTTCAAATTTACAATCTTCTTCTCTGGCCGCTATTAAATTGAATTGGGAACAAGATCTTAATTTTACTTTTACTGATGAACTGTGGGACTCTATTCTTGGCCAGGTTCACACTGCATCAATGTGTGCTCGTCACGCTCTTATTCAATTTAAGATTGTACACCGGGTGCACCTGTCCAAGGTTAAGTTAGCATGTATTTACTCGGATATAGACCCAACTTGTGAAAAGTGTGGTAGCGCTCCTGGCACTTTGCTTCACATGTATTGGTCCTGCCCTTCATTGATGAATTTTTGGCACTCTGTTTTTATCACTATGTCTGAAGTCCTGCAATATCAAATTAAACCTGATCCATTATGCGCCATTTTTGGTGTGGCTCCAGAAGTTGTCTTGCCAAATTCCAAATTAAAAGTATTCAAATTTTCATTATTATTGGCTAGACGTGCTGTATTACTGAAGTGGAAAGACTCTTCGCCGCCTTCACATTTACAGTGGATAAAAGATATAATGTCCTGTTTGGATTTAGAAAAAATCAAATATACAGTTCGTGGCTCTGAAAACAAATTCTATAAATTATGGCGCCCGTTTCTTGATTTCTTTGAAAGACCCACAATTATAGTTTCTGAGTAGCTCATATCCCCTTTACCCCACCCCCACCTCACACACACAATTTTTCTTTTTGTACTTTTTTGTTATTGTTTATTTAAAGGTTTTTGTGTTTTGAAGCATCCACATTTGTTAGTTTTAAATTTTTAGTTTTGCACTGTTTGGTTAAAACAAAAATGAAAATTTCCAATACTTTGTATTGTATTGATACTTCAATTAATAATAATAAAAAGACCTTTGAAAGAAAAGAAAGATCGTAGGACTCGCTCTGACACCATCAAAGATCAAAGCCAGGCATCACTGAACGAGTGCTGACGTGCTTGCTTACACCTTTGCTTACACCTGCTTTCTTCTTCTTTTAGATTTGATTGGTGGTTGGCAACCAGCTTACAGGTGCATTACCGCCACTTACTTGGTGTTGTTCACAACATTATAAGTTCACTTCTTATTCTTCTTTTCTATATGCATGCAGAAATACATGCTTATACTTGGTTTCTATGGGCATGCACGGGTACACACTAGTAATTAAAATAAAATTGATGTTCTCCCCGTGTCTGCGTGGGTTTACTCCGGGATTTCTCCGGTTTCCTCCCACATGCCAAAAACATGCAAGTTAGGTTAATTGGCATCAAACTGGGGATTCTAAATTGTCCTTATGTATGACTGTGAGAGTGAATGGTTGTCTGTCTCTCTGTGTTGGCCCTGCGATGGACTGGCGATCTGTCCAGGGTGTACCCTGCCTCTCGCCCAAAGATGCTGGGATAGGCTCCAGCCCCGCCCCCCCCGCAACCCGAAAAGGATTAAGCGGAAGAAGATGAATGAATTGAAATTTTTTGTTCATTTCAGTGGAGCTGAAAGGAGCTAATGCAGTGACACTGCGTCCATCATCCTTCTGTCAATCCGTCCCCATTTCACTGGAATTACTGCTCTTAGCCAATTGCCCCAATGATCACCAAACTCGCACACAATGATCCTCAGGTTGGTCTGCATCAAAGTTGAGCTCAAGGTCGTTGTCAAAAGTCAGGAGCTTGGCATTTATGATTTCACAAAAATCAATACATCTCCTGGGCAGTTGCCCCAATGATTGTCAAACTCATGCACAATGATCCTCAAGTGCATCTGTATCCAGGCTGTCAACTGTCATGAGAGCTGATGTCTTATGTGATTTAACCCCTTAACGCCTGAATTTATTTCCAATTATGGAAAAAAAAAAATTTCACTTGTGTTTTTGCTTTCAAGTAGATGCTAAATTAAGTTGAGAAAGTTAATTTGACTATAGCACATAAAATAGATATAATTTTAGGTATGATGCAAATTAGCGACAGCAGGCATCTATGTTAAAAAAATGGTAAAAAAGCACCTGTTCCCATCTCAAGTATGAAGAGTCTTTTATTTATGCAACAAAGTTATTTTCAGTATTTTCAACTCTCATGACTGCCAAACTATAACCCTAACCCTAACCTTAACCCTAACCCTAACCCTAGCAATCAGGAAATGGATGGTGCTCCGTCTCTGACCGTTCCTACGAGAAACTAATGCTTGCAAAAGGTTCCTAGGTATGTGTTGGAAGTGCTCCAACTGGAAGTGGAGGAATACAGACGGTATTTTGGTTGCATTTGGAGCGGAAGCGGTTTGATGCGAATTCGCGACGACAGGCGTCAAGGGGTTAAAAAAAATTGCTACTCCTCCTAGGCAATTGCCCTGATGCTTACCAAACTCATACACAATGATCCTCTTTTGGGTCTACATCCACACTGTGCTCATGGTCAAGATCAGGGTCAAAGGTCAGGAGATCTGAGCACTCTTGGGGTGATTTCATCAGGCTGGAATGAGCTACCTCCATCATTGACAGTCTGGTTAATGATTTAGACGGTTCTTTGATATTAAATTTATGGAACTAAAAATGGGGCTAATAAGCATACACATTTATTAGTTATGTTAAGTTAAAAAAAATACCCACTTTAATGGCATTTGCTGGGTTTACGTATGTACAACTTATTCCCATTTGTAATGCACATTTTTCATCATTTAACTAAAGAAGTGTCTGGGAGGACAACTACATTGTAATGTAACACACCTTCCTATGTAAGACAATTTCAACAGGGAGACGCACAATGGAGCACCTAAATCACAGGTGTCATTACTAAGGCACAGGGGACCAGATATGGTTCTCTGTGATGTGTTGTCTGGCCCCAAGATACATCTGTGACTTTTTCCCCCAGTTGGGTAAGTTTGCGACATTTTCTCTCCCCAGTTTTGTAAGTTTCTAGCCTTCCCCAAGTATCATAAATTTAGCCTCTTTCCTTCAGTCTCATAAATTCTCGTGTTTTTTCCTTAATCTTGTAAATCTGCACCTTTTTTTTAAAAAAAGTTTTTTAAACTTTCAGTATTTTTGTGGATGCATTGTAGATGTTTTTAAGTAATTCACAATACCTTTTCAGTTAAAAGAGTACAAAAAAAAGAATGCCCAGCCCCTGACTTTATTCATTACCCCCCGTTGGCCCTCAGCAAAACTGAATTCGACACCTTTTACCTAAATTAAAGCATAAATGAAATACTAAGAGTTGTATGCTGCAGTCGGATCAAGTCACTGACCACCATCATCTTCAGTATTATGTTGGGTTGGTAACCATGGGAATGTGCTCCATACAGTTCAGGAGTTAAGTGCATAAATGCACATTTGGTAAATGGTAAATGGCACTCACTTATATAGCGCTTTTATTCTCATCTCTTGATGACCAAAGCGCCTTACAGATCCTGCTATCCACCCATTCACACATACATTCACACACATTCATTTGTCAGTTTATGATCAATTGTCATGTTTCCATCCAGATTTTTTTCTGCACATATCCATAATACAGATTACCACAGTTAACTGTTTTTGAATTACCAGATTCTAAGTTTAAAGGTGCGGCTGCAGCTCTTTTAATTTCAAGATGGATTCTAGAAAAAGTCTGAGCATGATCCCCTGTGTCCTTTTTTTCTTTTTAAAGTTAAATTTGGAACATGTGCAGCGATAGCTCCATGTGAGGACCATCATGAATCCCTCTTTTGTCTTTCATGGGACACTAATTTATTTGCCTCAGTGTACCTAATGGAAATGCACACAATTTACATTTTAATTTTCAGAGCATTAATATTCAGAAGTTGAAGTCTTCACAGTTGAGCTAAAACAGAAATGTGCGGCAGCGGCTCTTTAATTCTCTGTCATCTCCTCCTTTCTCTGCTGTATTTTGTCAACTTATTCTCTGTACGGTGCTTTTATGCCCCATTTCCCTTTTCTTCCCTTCTCTCTTCCCCCCCACTGCTCCAGTCTTTTTTTTCCCTCTTCATCATCTCTTTATTTTGTTCACGTTGCTGTAGTTGTGTGTCCCATTTTCTCTGGTCTCTCTCTCTCTATCCCCAGGCATCCTGTTGGAGTGTAGTAGCTCTACTGTAATCACAGCTGTACTCTCAGCCATCTGTAGCACTACAGTACACCTAGTAAACCTGCGGGGATGTGATGACTATCACGATATGTTTATAGGAGGACAGTACCCCCACCCCAAAAAATCAAACTCTGTACATCTGTAGTGGTAATTGTTCGTCTTCTTTGCTTTAGTGGAAGTTGCAGTATCGGCTGTAGAGATGCCATGCTTTTCTTGAATATGAGTAAGTGATATATTGTCTTTCTTTTGCCTTCATTTTAGTCGACAGCCAATCAGAAGAAGCATTCAGGTTTTACTCACAAGTTGGATAGGCAATTTGACCTTAAATCAGCATTGCAGTTTACTGACCCTTTCATGTTGAAGTTTTATTAAAACTTATCTTATCTTATCTTATCTTAACTCATTTTTACTCCTTGGCCTTCAACCCAGCATGAGACATTGATCTAACCTGTTTTATTGTTTTTATTGTATGATTGTCATTTTTACCTGTCTTGTTTTATACTTTTTCAGTTGTATTGTCTTTTATTTCTTTTTATGCCTTATATATCTTTCGCTGTTTATTTATTCTTGATGTGCAGCACTTTGTGTCACATGTAGTTGTTTTTAAGAAATAAAGTTGGATTGGATGTTGGTTTTTGTTTTTTCTGGTTATTTTTCTCCTCCTTTCTTCTTACTGTCAAGGCTTGTAATTAAGCAGTATTACACAAGAGTGTGGTATTACATCACTGCAGTGTGGTAATGAGTATAATACAATAAAGAACAAGACCGTTGTCATTTCACACAAAATAAACATTGTCCAGTGTTTACAACATATACCTCTTGAGTTTGTGGGTCACATCACGTAATTATCTTGTTAGGAGTCCTTGGGGATCCCTTAAGCTGGATCATGCTGCACCTCTGCTGTCCGCGTACATGTAACCGGAAACCTCGGGTGACGAAATTTACGTCATCGTCTCCACTCCGTTAGTGTCTGCAGTGCTTGACCGCGGACGACCGCATGCAGCCCAAATTTTGTGACCGCGCCACCTGCCCACAAACTGAACATGGTGAAAAGCACATGCGCAAGACTGAACATCCCATTCACAAGGTGGCGATATCGGCACAGCATACCAAGACAAAGTAGACGAAGAAGACAACGAGGAAGTGGAAGACAAGAATAAACATACATGAATCATACATACATACTTCAGCAGCAGCAGCATCTTCGTGGAAAAGGAGTGAAAACCGGGAAGTCAAGCAGTAGAAAGCAAGCAGCGTTTCTTCGCTGGTGAAAATCCTGGCGCATCAGCGCATTGATGCTACCTATTGGGCGGGAGTGAAACTACAAATGATGGTTGGGCACATGCATCAACCGCTTGGCCTGGGTAGACGAAAAAAGTGAGCATGAACAGCACCACGTGCGTGCCGGGCTCATCCAAAGCGCACGCGGACCAAAGCTGACTAGAGGGGAAATGCAGCATGAATAAGGCTTTATGCACCCATGATTGTGTTGCCATCACTTATTAATTATGAGTCTCTTATCAGTTTCTTAAATACGGCCTTAGCTTGTCCATTCCTTCTGTAAAACAGATGAGATGATTTGGATAGCCATCAGAGGCTAACAGTGACTTAGCTTGTGCTCCTTTTAGTGTTAGTATCCACACACATTGCTCACTTTTTCTTGTCATCTTCAGATTGAATAGAGTCACTCATCATGTACTATCTAGAGTGTAGGTAGTACAGATAGTACTATCGACGTCATCAGCTCCACTGCGGCCACATTACTGGAGAAGCACCCGGATGCATTCATGGCCTTCACAGGTGATTTTAACCATGTCTCAGTGGGAAAAACATTACCAAACTTTCACCAGTTTGTTGACTGTCCCACCAGAGAGAACAAAACACTGGATTTACTGTATGCCAATGTCAGAGATGCATATAGTGCCATAGCTCTACCCCCATTGGTAAATCAGATCACTGCATGGTCATGTTAACACCCAAGTATGTCCCCCTTGTGCAAAGGCAGCCTGCTTATACACGGACTGTGAGGAGGTGGACACAGGAGGCTGCCGATGCGCTGCAGGACTGCTTTGAGACGACGGACTGGAGCGTACTCTGTGAACCACATGGGGTGGACATAGACAATATGACTGATTGCATCACAGAATACATTAGATTCTGTGAAGACATGACCATGCCAGCTCAGACTGTACACTGCTTCTCCAACAACAGATCATGGGTCACCAGTGACCTGGAAGCACTTCTGAACAAAAAGAAGAGAGCTTTTAGGGCTGGAGACAAGGAGAAGCTGAGGGGAGTGCAGCATGAGCTGAGAGAGATGCTGAGGAGGTGCAAGGACAATTATAGGAGGAAGTTGGAAGAGAAACTCAGGCAAAACAACACTAAAGATGTGTGGGAGGGAATGAAACAAATAACTGGGTGCAAGGGGAGAGTCAGGCAGCCATCTGGGAGCCAGGAGAGAGCTGAGGAACTGAATCTGTTTTTTAATAGGTTCAACTCAGTCTGTCACCCGAGCAACACAACCAGACCCCCACGCACCCCTCCCCACCCACGCTCCCGTGCAGAACCTCTCTCCATCTCCCCCCTCCTCCTCCTCTTCAGGGGGCACCAGGACCCTTTTTCAGAATCAGATTTATTGCCAAGCACATTTACAAGTAAACAAGTAAACATACGAGGAATTTGACTTGACATTGGGCGCGCACGAAAGGCGCATCCCAATGACGCGGCAGCCATGACGAGGCGCCTGTCATATGGGGGGAGGGGGGGAAGGATAGGGAAAAACACAATAGGAGAGAGAAAAAAGCATTGTTGATCAAAATAGAGCTCATTTTATGACCAAAATTTTGATTACAAGGAAAAAACTCTCAAGTGCACAATTAGCAGACAATAGATCACACAATGACAAAGCAGTAGTTGAGAGAGTCAGTGTATTGTGAATATACTGTATATCAGTAATTGTGTCAGTAGTGTAATGTTGAATGTAAGTGTAGGTGTGTCAATTGCTAGTGAACAGCAGAGGGCGCCTCCTGGCAGTGGATAGATGTTAAAGTCATGTGATCTAAGCAGTCTAGAGTCTCTCGCTCTTGCTTGCAGATGGTATTGTCACATGGTGCACTGTCCTTGAGTGTTCATCTGCTGAAACAATAACAACTGTGTCGTTGTTTGGGTTAGCAGGCAGAGCCGCTCCTTCCGCTTATCTTCATCAGGAGGAATGTAAACACAGGGCACCAACAAGGTCAAATCAAATCTGCACAGTGCACTCAGAGAATAGAATTTTTCCTCACCCGTGCAATTCTGTGCTTTCATAATTTCCATGTGCAGGCTTAAACTTTTTTCTATGGAGAGCACAGGGCTCCAGATGTATTCCTCCACTGAATCACTGTCATTCAGTTCACCGTTTGCCGCTACTCGTGCCCTCCCCAACTGGTCGAATTTGATGAAGGAGCTTGCCGGGTTCGCTTTGATCAGCTCTCTCACCTTCCTTCAATTTCTGATACATCAGGGAACTTCACAGCCAAAAATAGAAGTCCTGAGATCATAACCAATAATGTTTCCACAGACGCATGAATTCCAATGTCCATGAGTCTCCTCGCAGGTTCCAATTCTTGGGCTCCCCCTTGGCCCGATTCTTGTTGAAAAATAGTGACAATAGCACATTTAAGCCGCTTCCAAATCCATAATTTCCGTTTAGGTTAAGATTCAGCAGAAGAAGAGCGACTAAACACAGACAAAAACGCAACATTGCAAAGCTGGGAATAGGTCAGGAAGGCAGATGGGAGGAGGGAAGAAAAATGTGACTGCTCTCTCTCAAGGCAAGAAGAAGATCTGTAGTCACTTCACGGTGACTACAGATCAGGTGGAGAAACAGCTGGAGAGACTCCGTCAGCGGAAGGCTTCGGGCCCTGATGGCATCTCCGCAAGGACCCTGATGACCTGTGCCAACCAACTAGCTCCGGTACTGAAACACCTGTACAACCTGAGCCTGAGTTTGGAGAGACTACCGGTGCTGTGGAAGACCTCCTGCCTGGTTCCTGTCCCCAAGAAGTCATCTCCATCGGATTTGAATGACTACCGACCAGTTGCCCTCACATCTTATGTGATGAAGGTCCTGGAGAGACTGGTCTTAGCCCACCTGAGGCCGCAGGTGAAGACGTGGCTGGACCCTCTGCAGTTTGCATATCAGCCCCATTTAGGAGTTGAAGATGCTGTCATCTACCTGCTGCAACGAGCCCATCTGCACCTGGATGGTGGAGGAGATACTGTGAGAATCACTTTTTTTGATTTCTTCAGTGCCTTTAACACCATCCAGCCACTGCTGCTGGGTGAGAAGCTGTGGGTGATGGGGGTTGACAGCTCTGTGATCTCCTGGATTACTGACTACCTGACAGGCAGACCACAGTTTGTCCGGCTGGGCAGTGACTTGTCTGGAGTGGTGGCTAGTGATACGGGAGCTCCACAGGGGACTGTGCTCTCTCCTTTTCTTTTTACCTTATACACCACTGACTTTCAGTACAACACTGAGTCATGCCACCTGCAAAAATTCTCTGATGACTCGGCTGTTGTGGGGTGTATAAGAGGAGGAGAGGAGGAGGAGTACAGGGCACTGGTAGACAGATTTGTGGAGTGGACGGAGCAGAATCACCTGAGGTTGAATGTCAGCAAGACCAGAGAGATGGTGATTGACTTCAGGAAGAGGAAGGCTCCTTCTCAGCCACTGCAGATTAGGGGGGAGGATGTGGGAGTGGTTGAGGACTACAAATATCTGGTTGTCAGGATCAGCAGCGGGTTGGACTGGAGATCCAACACCGATGCTGCGCACAAGAAAGGAATGAGCAGACTCTGCTTCCTGAGAAAGCTGAGATCCTTCAACGTGTGCAGCAGGATGCTGGAGCTTTTCTACCAGACCGTTGTCGCCAGCGCCATCTTCTTTGCTGCTGTCTGTTGGGGTAGCAGTATCAGGGCCAGAGATACCAACAGACTTGACAAGATTATCAAGAGGGCTGGCTCTGTAATTGGTCTCAGACCGGAGACCTTTGAGACGGTGGTGGAGAGGACACTAAATAAACTGCGATCCATCATAGACAATCCTGATCACCCCCTCCACCACACACTAGATAGACAGCGAAGCACTTTCTCCAGTAGACTACTACAGCTTTGTTGTCGAACGGCCAGGTACAGGAAATCTTTCCTGCCACATGCAATTTCACTGTACAATAACTCACTATGATGTTGTATTCTGGTCATAGCTATGCTGCCACACTGCACCTTACAGACTAACTGGTACATCACATTTTCACTCTGCTCCTGATGGTCCTTCTTTGTGCAATGGGATGATTCATGTGTTTATACGGGTCATCATATATTAAGCTATGATGTATATAGGTTTTATAGTCGTGTTAGTTTTTACTTTCCATGGGTAATCCCTTTGTCTGTCATGTGTATGTTTCTGTTGTTTGGTTGTCAACTGTCATGCTGCTGTTACACTGTAATTTCCTAGTTTGGGATCAATAAAGTACATCTATCTATCTATCTATCTATCTATCTATCTATCTATCTATCATCTATCTATCATCTATCTATCATCTATCTATCTATCTATCTATCTATCTATCTATCTAGATCAGGGGTCAGCAACCTTTACCACTCAAAGAGCCATTTGGACCCGTTTCCCACAGAAAAGAAAACACTGGGAGCCACAAAAACCCTTTTGACACTTAAAATGAAATAACACTGCATATAACTTTTTTTTCCCTTTATGCTATGTATAAACAAACTATAATGTGTTGCATTTATGAAATCAGGGAACTCCTGCAGAGAAAACAAAATTACATTTCTGCATGCAACAAAAACATTTTGAACTCCAAAAAAAAAAAAGACATTGGATTGAAAGGAGAGTGCTATTTCTAGCACTGATGACTCCTGATCCTTCGATAAAAATCTCATAGATAGATAGTTTATTTCGAACACAAAAAATATAACAAAAAACAAGCAAATAGCAAATGCAATAAAGTTACAGTATACACTGTTCGAAAGGGAGAAAGAAGTGAACACTTATTAATTCCAACTCCTCTTTTCCATTGATACACCCATGTGAATTTTATACAAATTACTACCTTTAATACCCCAAGTAAACAATTTACTGTATTTTTTACAGATCAACATTAACACCTGTCCATTCTAACATACAATGAAGTCTATATTTCAAAACCAGTCTCAAACGACACAGATACACACAGTGCTGTCCCACCCACCATTCCATAGTGTCCCATAATGTCCCAGAGTGAACATAATGAATCGTACATATAAATTCTACCCTTCCAACATATATCCTTTCAACAAATGGTGTTTATACCTCTTTTTAATGGAAAAAAGATGGCTGAGATGGACCAGAGCACTCGGGCAAACGATATTGCCATAATTGTCATAATTCCGCTGAAAACAATACCGAAAGCTCAGAATTCCAACATGAACCAGCGATGTGATTTGGGGTTGGGGAAATTATCTGAAAATTCAGCAGGGGGTCTGGGGGACTCCTGGGTTTTTATGATTTTTAAGTACCAGAACTGTGCTTAAATGACATAAAACAAACAGCTGAATGCCACTTATTAATGTACAATATTGACTTACACTACCGTTCAAAAGTTTGGGGTCACTTAGAAATGTCCTTATTTTTGAAAGAAAAGCACTTTTTTTCAGTGAAGATAACTTTAAACTAATCAGAAATACACTCTATACATTGCTAATGTGGTAAATGACTATTCTAGCTGCAAATGTCTGGTTTTTGGTGCAATATCTACATAGGTGTATAGAGGCCCATTTCCAGCAACTATCACTCCAGTGTTCTAATGGTACAATGTGTTTGCTCATTTCGTCAGAAGGCTAATGGATGATTAGAAAACCCTTGTGCAATCATGTTAGGTCTGCAATGCTGTAATTGCTGCAAATGGAGGATTCTTTGACGAAAGCAAAGTTTGAAGGAAAAAATTATTATTTCAAATACAAATCATTATTTCTAACCTTGTCAATGTCTTGACTATATTTTCTATTCATTTTACAACTCATGGTGGTAAATAAGTGCTGACCAGTATCACTTATTCTTATTCTACACTTTATTGCATGTATAGTTTATTTCTTTTATTTTATCATGTTTAATGTTGCAGCATTGCACCGAGACAAATTCCTAGTTTGTGTACTACATGAACAATGGCAATAAACCTGATTCTGATTCTGATTCTGATTCTAAGTGTGACTTTTCATGGAAAACACAAAATAATTGTCTGGGTGACCCCAAACTTTTGAACGGTAGTGTATGTTCCAAGAAGATAGCATTCCTAAAATATTCCAACAAGCATTATCCATCACATGCTTTAACACTTGATCAAATCAAAATCAGTTAATTTTATCTGTTCCATAAGAGAAATAAAATTCCAACATACCATTACTTTATATAATTGCAGCATTCATTTCAGATGACCAGTTTCAATCTCCATTGAGACTTGAGCAGTTCATTTTGCACAATCACTGATGTAGCCAAGTCTTAGAAATATTCAAAAGTTATGAGTCAATGTCCACTGTGCACTGTCAATTTCAAAGTGTTTGGAATCATAAAAGGGGATGGTTAACTTTATTACCGTTTCCTCCCTCGCGCCAGCCCAGCTCATACAGCCGTTGTTCGCCGCCAGTAACAGAGAGTTAATGACTCTCCACCTGGCCATACCGATTACCGGAAGTGGCCATACGCCACTTCCAGTCCTGCCTGAAAGGGCGCAGCTTCACTGCGTTCGTGGACCACAAGCCGCTAACGTACTTAACGTACTTTATCTTCCTGGAAGATAAAATAAAGCGGAATTCGGTGAATTAGCAGAAAATCACATCCCTTAGAACATGCCGCCATGAATCTTTGAAAAAGCATACAACGAGCCATTTGATTGGTCCAATTGTTTGCAACTATCCGATCGCAGGGCTGTCAAGCTACTGTAATACAGCAGTAGCTTGAACACAACACATCCGGGTTATCTCGGGAGACGACTTACGGGGAAGCGCCGAGCGCTTATGTAATCGTATTGATTTTCGCTAACAGTGATTAAACTTTAACACGTTTTTGAACTAAAATAAAATACATTTTAATTAAATACTCATTATTTATTTTCCAAAGCCACAGGGAGCCGCAGCAGAGGGATGAAAGAGCTGCATGCGGCTCCGGAGCCGCGGGTTGCCGACCCCTGATCTAGATAGTACTGTTTATGACTGTACTATTTATGAGATAGTCGCGCTTGTTTTTGTTACATCTTTAATTGTTCCACCCATGTTCAGCTACATCTGAACAGTGGTGACTATGCACTTCCAGAGTTACATGCACTCCGCGGGCACGTCTTAAAGGGGCAGTGCATGAAAAGGTCTCACACATGCACACAACAAGGAGTAGGGAATAACTGAAAAAAACCCAACATGAGCAAGATTACATTGGTTCTACACCCCGAATACTGGTTCTGGTTTTATTTTGGTTAATTGCCCAGCCCTACTGGTGACATACTTGTAGCATGTTTGTTGCCATTTTGACAAAAATGTTTTCCTAATTTGGTTGTGTTTTGTCCATTTGCTTTTGTTTCCTTAAGCTACAGTGTGTTGAGCCTTCTGCTCCACTGCAGAACATCCAGAAGGAGTAGATTTTCTCATGGCTGAGTTATGCCATACTTCAGATCATCTACTAGCATTTAACTGCAGTGTATAACAAATGCAAGTAATTTAGTCACTTTTTCACATTTAATAAAACCAAGCATGAGTGTGGTCTGTATTTGAACTGGTTTAACATGAGATAGAGAAAGTCCACATATCATCACCTGCTCCTGCAGACACAGCAGCTTTTGGCAGCGTGTAAATTTCTGCCCTCGCTTCAAGGCTGTAAATAGTTTGTTGCTTGTGTTTTACCTTTGGGTGTTGATTGTTTGGGAAAACGGAGCATAATGCAATATGTTTACACAGGGAGTTGGTAGCCCCATTAAATGTTTAAAAAGTGTATGTTGGCAGGAATAAACAAAAATGTGCAGAACATTAAACTATTTTTCTTCTTTTGCATCTGAAAGCATCATGACTCTAATGGCATCAGTATCAAGTGTTTTCTTTTTTTTTATGCTCTCTTCCCCTGTGGTCTTTGTTGCTAGATAATCTGCCAGACTGTTCACGGCCCCACAAAATTGCCCGGAGTTACTCCAAGAACAGGAGAATTTTATAGGCAGCCGTCCAACTTTGAGAAAGTGCGTGAAAGTAAAGCATGTGTATGTGTGTTTGGGCTACTGTCTAATGCCGTGGAGCGTGATTCGTCCCTTGCCCAGGCCCCTTTAGCTAGGAGCTGAATTCCAGACAGGCAAACAAAAGGGGCAATCGTGATGAGATGGAGAGGTGGGGGTTGGGAGGATGTTCAGGGGCATTGGGACATGAGCCGAGACCGTAAGATAGACAAAATACAGAGCAGGGCTGTACGATATTAGGAAACCATGCTATATGCAGTATTGTTGTTGAATATGACTTGGAATATCTAAACAAATTCTGCTCATAAATGTGCATCATTTTTACATACAAAATCAGCTTTTTTCCTCATGAGTTTCTGACTTTTCCACATACAATTTTTTGCTTTTTCCTCATAAGTTGTAATTTTTTGCAATTTTTTTCTGATAAATTTGTGACCTTTTCCACATAAATGTTGATTTTTTTTTCTCATAAATTTGATCCTTTTCATATAAATTTGTGAATTTTTTCAAGTCAGTTTTACAGCCTTTTTTTTTTTTTTAAATTTGTGATTTTTGTTTTCACTTAAATATGCAACTTTTCCCACATAAAATTAGCTGATTTTTTTTTTCTCACCCATTTGTGAAATTTCCACACAAGTGTGCAACATTTTCCACATGAAATTTGCTGCTTTTTTTCCAATCTCTCCCCTCCCATCAAAAACATTAAAAGAACTTGGTTCATTGTCTCGATGACTAGAAAAAAATCCATTACATTACATAGAATAAAACTTTTAACCAATATCCATACAAATGTCGCCAATTTACAAGAACAGAGTTACAAAGAAAAAAGCACAAATTTATGAGAGAAAAACTGAAATTTTGCAATATAGAAGTTCCACATTTACAATGGAAAAAAATAGCAAATATACAAGAAAAATGTCACAAGTTTATGAGAAAAAAATTAATTTGGAACAAAAAAGTTGCAAATTTATAAGGAAAAAGTAACAAATTTATGAAGACAATTGTTGCAAATTTATGGAAAAAGGTGCAAATTTACAAAAACGTCACAAATTTATTAGAAAACGTTGCAAATGTGTGAGTACAAAAATATGCAAATTTGATGAAAAATCACAAGTTTACAAGAATTGCATTGAAAATTGATGAGAAATATGGTTGCTCTTTCACAAGACAAAAGTCACAAATTTATGAGAAAAATGTGACATTTCTGAGGAAAAAAGTGGAAAATTCATTAGGAAAAAGTAGCAAATTATGAGAAAGTTGAAGGCAGTTTTAATTCTCCCCTAAAAATGTTTAGGGTGAAGTTGTGGCTTGAGAGGCAGCTAGTGGCTGAGGGGGGCCCAGAGCATTTGCTTTCTCTGCTTTATAGTCAGAAATGGCTCCGATTAATGCTGTTCAAAGTGTCTGTTGTAATATTTATATTGCACATGTATGTGATATTGCAATAAGGTTAAAAATTCTATATATTTCGCAGCCCTAACAGAGCAGAACAAAGGGAGCAGACTGTGTAGTCAGCCTACGTGCATCACAGATAAGCCCACAGTCCAGCACGCTGTCTGCACCGCCTTTGTGCTCATGTGTAATGCCATTATCTGGGATTGCTTCACAGCATATTGTCCCTGTGTGGGTGTCTGAGTGTAATCATATTGTTGCGGCTGCATGCATGGTTGTTATTGCGTCTCTGCGTAAAAGGAATAATTACACAATATAAATGAACAGAGGGAGGATGGCGCAAAAGCAGGAGGTTTTCCCCACAAGCTCATCTTCAAAGCAAAAGGAAGAGAAAAGTAGAAGAGGCAAAATTCCTGCTTTCGTTGTTCTCACTGCAGTGTTTGCTGTGAGGCCAGAATTGAACTCTGGCTTTTCATTAATTATTCAGCTCCCTTCATCGCTACACCGCAGAGCTCCCGCTACCTCTGTACATTAAATGAATTGAAAGATTGGAAGGTGTCTTTATAGTTGGAAGTTTTATTGGAGGACTGTACTTCCAGTAATAATGATGCACAAGGTCAAACATGTAGTTAAAATCCCCCAGTGACAGGCAAAGACATAGAAAACCCCACTAAACCTATGTATATGCTGAATATACAGAAGTCCTCCTGCTAATACATGAAAGATCACCTCAGAATACTGCTTCCATATGTACCAGCTTCACGTCAACTTCTTGTTTCAGAATGTCCTACATACGAGTTCAGCAGTGGGAGAGGAATGATGAACAGAACTTCCACCCAGGAGGCTCCATTTTGATTCTCCGTTGGGATTTTTTTTGTCATTGTTGTCTTTGTTTACTGTCACTTTCCTGTTTCAGTTTGACAGAAAACTTATTTTCTCAGTTTTCTTACATATTAGATTTTTTTTTTCTAAAACTTGACTTTTCTAGTAAATTTACAGATTTTTTTTTTTTTTATAAATTGGCCTTTTTATGATAAATTTGCTGCTTTATAATTTCTTGTAAATTTATGGCTAAAGTCTTACAAACTCTATAAACTCCCTCTAATATAATCCAAATAATATTGTATACATAGGAAAGCCAAAAAGAAGAGCAGTGACTTAAGTTAAATTTTGAAAATGTCAGTCTGAAAATAAGCAAAATACTGGATGCAAACTCAAAGCTAGAATGCACTCACTGAAGATGCAGACCTATAGATTTAAAACCTTGACCTTTGACTTGTGACCCCATCCCATAGTCAGAGGTCAGGGTGAATATGTGTACCAAGTTTGGTGACCCTAGTGTTTTTTGTTCTTGAGACACATTTTATGTGGTATTTTGACCTTGAGCTTTGACCTTGCAATCCAAAATCCATAGTCACAGTTCAGCAGCCCAAGGTGAACCTGTGTACCACGTTTGGTGGCCCTAGCTTTACTCGTTCTATAGCGACAGGGCATAGTGAATGCAACCGTTGACCTTTGACTTTTGACCGCAAACCTATACTTCTAGGCCAGGATCCCAAGGTGAACCACTGTACCAGATTTGGTGGCCCTAGTTGTCTTTGTTGTTGAGCTATAGCTTATTTGGTATTTTGACCTTAACCTTTGTCCTTTTGACCCCAAAAGGGTCAGCTATAGCTGGCACCCACCACCTCACCCACACTGCTTTGTCGAAATGTTTGATGATGAAAATATCAGGGAATACTTTAGACAGATTTCATCTTTAACCCTCTGCCATGTGTCTTCATGTCATTATTTCAGTGACCACTAGAGGTCACTTGTTGCCAACATGTACTGTATGTACAGTAAAAACCCTCGTATAGTCTGCTTTCTGTTTGGTATTAGAAGTGGTTTAATTTCCATTTGGTGTCACAATTCTAGAGAAACATTTGAATTTGAATTCCTTTGTCATTGTATGCAATTATACAAAGAAATTGGTGTATGAGGGTAAAAAAGGGTTTTGAGAAAATATAATCCCCAAACCACCAGCTTTTAGTTTAGCATTTTGTTGGTTTAAAAAAAAAACAACCCTCTAACTCATGGAAGAAGTCACAGAAGAAGCCTTGATTTATTAGAATGTCTTCAGGCCAAGTCACAAGATGTTTCCCAGACTGGAGAGTGTAAAACAATACAAAGATCTGCTTTGTTTAACAAAGTTTAGGCTTAAGCGACTCAGACTACAGGAATTTTGTCTCATTTCCCTAAATACTAACTAACTAACTAACCTGCACTTATATAGCGCTTTTCTAGTCACAAAGACCACTCAAAGTGCTTTCACTAATACTAACCCTCTGTTCTAAGGGCCTATAGGAAACGGATATCTAGGGACAATTTAGAACAGCCAGTTAACCTAACATGCATGTCTTTGGATTGTGGGAGGAAACCGGAGCCCCCGGAGTAAACCCACGCAGCACAGGGAGAACATGCAAACTCCACACAGAAAGGTTCCAACCCCTGCCAACCTGGGGATTTGAACCAGGAACCTTACGCTTATTTGATGTCTATAGCTGATCCATTATGGGATACAGGCTGCCTGGATAAAGACGAGGTGTCAAGGCTCTTTAGAGCTTTTTGGGGTTTCTATGCAACATTGTGTTTGGGAGCCCCTATTTTTGTGATGGAGAATAGTTAGAACACTTGTACAACACTTTGTAAAACACAAATAAAGTTGGGTCATTGTCTAGATGAAATGAAAAAAATTAAACCATTACACAGCGGTCACAAATTTATATTTATATTAAAGAATATATAGTCAAACTTGCATGACAAAAGTCCTAAGATTACAAGCAAAGCTGCAAAAATATGGAAAAAAAGAACCAAAAAAGCATGTTTTCCTCGTGTGGATCACCACCTTATCGTGGTGGAGGGGTTTGTGTCCCCTAATGATCCCAGGAGTTATGTCGTCGGGTGCAACGTGGCCCTGGGTGTGTCTCCCAAGACAGGTTGGTCCTGGGTGAATGGCCAGACCAGGAGTGGTCCATTGTACCCAGAGGAGCCTCATGGAGGAGCCTCTAGTGGACTAACCGCCTGCAGGGAGGGATGAAAAGCATGTTCATTCATTTTTGAAAAAAGTTAATTTAAGAGAAAAAGGCCTGAGGATTATAAGAAAATGTGCACATTTATGACACCCATTTGCATGAAAAAGTTGTACATTTATTGTAAAAAGTCAAATTTCTGAAAAGCATTGATGCTGATGGAGTTTACTGATGGAGTAAAGAACATTCAAAATCCAAAATTTGATATTCCAAATGGCCCTAATTTGATTAAACTCTGATACATAGTTGTATTTTTGTAACTTTTCTTCTCATTTATACCAAAAATTTATATATTGTTGTCTTTTAAAACTACTAGATTGAGAATCTCAGCCAACTTGTGTGTAGTTAATAAAGGATATTTAAGCTCTCCAGTGTTTTCAGCACATGTTTTTTAATTGAATTTACCTTGCTGAAGGGCACCCTGGAACAGTTGGTGCCAAAAAAAAAACAACCTGTGGGTGAGACACAAATGTTTGAAGTTTATAGCCGCTGTGTAGTGAGTGAAGTTGTGCATGTTTATGGCTGCAGTAATGGACTGAAAGCTGGACTGGCTCATTCAGATTTTACACATTTAGACAACCGCTCTGACGTGGGAGTAGGGTTTATTCAAGACTTCTATTCTGTAGCTGTTTGCTGTTACTCTCTTCCGCTTTATTCTCTAAAATGACCTTGTTGATGGGATGTTGTCAGTGAGAGGAACCAAAAGGTTTTTAGTGCATCAGATGGTGTGCCTGCAGATGAAATCTATCATGCTGCTGCCTTATAATTTTGCATGCAGCTTACACGCCTGTGAAGGGAAGAAAAGCACGGATACCAGCCATGATGCAGGTCAAAGTTCAATAGACTGGTCGCCAGGCACATTAATCAAACCCACGTTCCAGAAATGTAGACACACAAAGAGAGCGAGAGAGACGTCATTATTTTGGAGTGGGTAGAGCAGCCAGCTCAAGCAAAAGTAGTTTTACCTTATGATATTAATTACTTACATAAATATATGTAAGAGTAGCCACCAAACTAATTACCTGAGTAGGATTAAGAAAGTATGAAGTAAAAAGTTAATTAGTAGTGACTTTACTCTCACCAAAAACATTCTTTTTTAAAAAAAAAAAAAAAAAAAGTATAAATGCAACTATAAATTTGCTGTGTTTTGTGAAATACTATGTGACTGTTATCACTCCTATCTGCAACTTTTTATTAATATTTGCAACTTTTTTTCCATGCAAATTTGAAATGTTTTCATGATAAATGTGAAACTTTTTTTTTTTTCTTTTCTACTGCTTATCCCGGGGTCTGGGTCATGGGGGCGGGAGTCCAGGTAGAGAAGCCCAGACTGCTGCCGAGTTCACATAGCACCATGATCTCTATGATCCCTCCTGCACATGGCTACTTTGGGTACACTCGGTCCTTGTTGTAACATTTTCATAGAGATCCACTGGACCGTTCTTGGTCCTTTACACAGGACCTGTGTGTCTTGGAAGACCCTACCAGGGGCAAGTTCCCACCTCAACATAGTTCCTTGGATGATGAGGGCACGCAAACCCCTCCGCCACAGAGGGAGTTGATTTCACAAAACAGGTGGGACAGATGGATGGACAGACAGGAACCACCATAACATAATCACCCTTTGATCTTCAGCTGGAGGGGGATCATTACTATTATCATTTTTATGAAGTTATTGCTTCCCTATGAAATGTTTAAGATGATGTTTCTTGCACCTTCATGGTAAAGCATGGTATTATATAGTACATATGCCACATTAAATATTTACATTTTTGCTATTCTTAGTTACATACAGTAAATTTAAAATATGTTGTGATATTATATTTTCAGCAAGTGTTAATTTCTGAACTTGCTGTTCAGTCCAGTATGTAGGCCAGACGAACCAACGACCCCACAGACAGTGAGACATCACGGACAACTCAGCTCTGAGTAGCCGTCGATAGGTTGGCTGTGTGCGTCAGTGTGCTGCAGTATCGATCCACATGAGGTGAAAGAGTGTGAAAACGGTGATAAAGTAAACTCACAAACACCACACAAGGCCAAAGTTTGGTCAGCAGGGCCACCGTAGAACAAGAGTCGTTTATATCATGAACTGTAGGAATTTTTCAGGCAAAAGATATGAAAGGTTAAAACTACACAACAGCAGCACAGATGAACAAACTGTTTTCACACACATTTCTCACTACAGACAAACGAACAGATTAGGGAAACGTTTCCTGCTAAAGTGGGAGTTTAATCCAGTTTTGGTTTTAGGAAGCCGTCACATTAAAAAAAAAAAAAAAAAAAAAAAAGTTTAGGTATTTTACTTTAATTACCCAGTGAAAAATACATGATTAACTATTCCTGTTATTAAAGGAATTAGCCTGCAGTCACATGATTTTCCACATGCAGTAAAGGACAGAAAACATGCATAAACAAAAAATGGTGCTTTTTACATGGTTTCTGCAGCTATAAGGAAGTTAAATTTAAGAATTTTTAAGACCATTTTAAGGTCACTTAAACAAATTTAAGGTATTGCATTTGCAAAAAGCAAGTAATTTACAGTTACTCTTGTCCAAATATTTACTGGACATGAAATTACTTCAAATTTAGTGTCAATAGTCCAACACTCGTTAACTTTGCCAGGACCCACTTTGCCACTAAATAATTAATTTACCGAAGTAAAACATGTAAAACTAGTCCACACCACCACAGCTAAACCTAGCAGGGGCAAGTTGCCTGATAACGTAGCTTCTGGGATCATTAGGGCAGACAAACTCCCCCACCATGAGAAGGTGATGATCCACGGAAGGGTTTTTCCTTTACATTTGGAGCTTTTTCAGTTGTAACTTTGCAACTGTTTTCTTGTAAATTTATGACTTTGCACTCACCATTTTGTGATGATATTCTTTTAGATGTGTTGGTTAGGGGAAGATAAAATATTCGCTGGAGGAGATATTACACTGTGGAGGTTATTTATGAAATCATTCCTGTATTTTTCAATTTAGCTTGTCTGAGCTGATTTATAGCCCATGTGGCCTTAGAGAAATGTGGTCCCAGCTTTGAGTGACCAGTTAGTCAAGCAAAACTCTTCCTAAATCTTACCACTTTAGGCACACAATTAACTCAAGGCTTCCCCAGAATCCTGAAAATAAAAGTCCCACACATAATCACTCCTGTGTCCGTTGGCTGGGCGTGGGTGTGTGTGTCCTCAGCTGTGCAGCACCTGCCATGTGTTTGGCGTTCTGTGTCTCCTCACAGTCCCCTTGGGGAGCAGGAGATCCAGAGCTGAGGGTTTAATACCTGGGTTTCCATGGCAACTGAGATGCGGGGCTGGCACCATGGGAGAAGAACAGGAAGTGCTTTAGGAGATGATGGCTATTAGACATACCAGAGAGAGATGCTGGATTAATCCTATGGATACGTGCTTGAATTAAAGTCACATTAAGGAGCCCCTATTATATCCTTTTCCACATGTTGACACAGTTTTCAGAGGTGTTAATGAAATGTCTGTGGCATGCTTTAATCAAAGCAGCTCACAGTTTAATTATTGCTGTACCATTTTACAGATGAAGCTCTGCTCAAAACTTGGTGTTTTTATGCCATATTGTGCTTTAAATGCTAATGAGCCCCAGCTCACCTCACTCTCCCGCTTTCATCATTTCTCTGAGATTTTTGTTTTGAAGACGACACCATATTGTAGACAAATGTTAGCTTTTGCTTCCATTGTCAGGCTAGGGATGCAAGTTATAAATTAATTCATTAATCATTTCTTGATTAACGATTAATTAATAAGTGGCAATTTTCCTGAGAATCTGAATTTCCCTCAGTACAATACGGTCTTTGTCTTTAACATATAAAAAGTTAATTACTGTTTTTGATATACTGAATTAAACATGAACAGCCCATTCCTCTGATTTATTGTACCATTTGTGTGTTTTTTTACTACAGACAATGCCATTTTTTGTAGTTTAATAAATTTTGTACTGTATAGTGTGTACAGTAGTGTGAAAAAGTGTTTACCCCTTCCCGATTTCTCATTTTTTTGTATGTTTGTCACATTTAAATGTTTCTGATCATCAAGCATACTTAAATATTAGACAAAGATAACAAAAGTAAACACAAAATGCAGTTTTTAATTGAAGGTGTTTATTATTAAGGGTAAAAAAAAATCCAAACCTACATGACCCTGTGTGAAAAAGTGATTGCTGGTTTATCACATCTTTGGAAAACTGAGTTCAATTTTCTAGCCATTTCTAAAGCTTTGGGACTCCAGCGAACCACAATGGGGAGCCATTATCCACAAATGGCAAAAAGATAGAACAGTGGTGAACCTTCCCAGGAGTGGCCAGCTGGCCAACCAAAATTACCCCAAGAGCTCAGTGACAACTCATCCAAGAGGTCATAAAAGACCCCACAACAACATCCAAAGAACTGCAGGCCTCACTTGCCTCAGTTAAGGTCAGTGTTCATGACTCCACCATAAGAAAGAGACTGGGCAAAAATGGCCTGCATGGCAGAGTTCCAAGACGAAAACCACTGCTGAGCAAAAAGAACACAAAGGCTTGTCTCAGTTTTGCCAGAAAACATCTTGATGATCCCCAAGACTTTAGGGACAATACTCTGTGGACCGATGAGACAAAAGTTGAACATTTTGGAAGGTGTGTGTCCCATTACATCCGGCGTAAAAGTAACACAGCATTTCAGAAAAGGAGCATCATACCAGCAGTAAAATATGGTGGTGGTAGTGTGATGGTCTGGGGCTGTTTTGCTGCTTCAGGACCTGGAAGACTTGCTGTGGTAAATGGAAGCATGAATTCTGCGGTCTACCAAAAAATCCTGAAGGAGAATGTCCGGCCATCTGTTCGTGACCTCAAGCTGAAGTGCACTTGGGTTCTACAGCAGAACAATGATCTAAAACACACCAGCAAGTCCACCTCTGAATGGCTTAAGAAAAACAAAATGAAGACTTTGGAGTGGCCTAGTCAAAGTCCTGACCTGAATCTGATTGAGATGCTGTGGCATGACCTGAAAAAGGCAGTTCATGCTCGAAAACCCTCCAATGTGACTGAATTACAACAATTCTGCAAAGACGAGTTGGCCAATTCCTCCACAGCGCTGTAAAAGACTGATTGCCAGTTATCGCAAATGCTTGATTGTAGTTGTTGCTGCTAAGAGTGGCCCAACCAGCTATTAAGTTTAGGGGGCAATCACTTTTTCACACAGGGCCACGTAGGTTTGGATTTATTTTTCTCCTTAATAATAAACGCCTTCATTTAAAAACTACATTTTGTGTTTACTTGTGTTATCTTTGTCTCATATTTAAATTTGTTTGATGATCTGAAACATTTAAGTGTGACAAACATACAAAAAAAAGAGAAACTAGAAAAGCACTCGGAGAGCGCAGACCTCCGCCAAGCGTCACAGTTCCCCCCCCCCGTACAGTGTTTGTGTGTAGGTTTTCAGATTCCTTGACCATGAAAACATATGACTAGCAATTGGATTCACAATGATAGGATTAGTGGTTCAGTAGTAAAAGCATTACCTCGGACTTCCGGTTATGGCTGCCACGTAGGACGGACGTGTCTCGCTCTGCTCTGCTCCTGGAGAAAAAAATCGGCAAATAACTCTCTCATTTGGGACAGAACGTATCCCAGCATTTGGGCGAGGATATGTCGGCGAAGCCTAAGGCTGGAAAACCAGGAAAAGGAAAAAGCGAGCCGCCGAAACAGTCCAAATTAACGGACTTTCAGGTCTGTGACGCAGCAAACAAGGCTCCATATATGGCGGAGGAGGCTGGCGGCGGTGCGATTTCTGCGGGGAATGGCGCAGATGCGCTGATGGCTGCCATGAGCTCAATGAGAGCGGACTTCTCCTCTAGATTTGATGGGATTATGACAGCGCTGGAAGGAATAAGAAAGGAATTGGGTGACTGTGTAGAACGAACGGCGCAGATGGAGCTCCGTCTCGCTAGTGCTGAAGATGACGTCACCCGTCTTCAATTAAAGGTGCGCACTTTGGAAAAAAAAAATAAATCTCTGGAAGATAATATTTTGGATTTGGAATCTCGGTCGAGACAGAATAATTTGAGGCTGGTGGGTCTTCCAGAAGAATCAGAAGGTCGGGACGTATGTTCCTTTCTGGAAAAGTGGATTCCGGAGGTGCTGGGCAGTGAGGAGTTGCAATCAGCAGTGGTTCTGGAAAAAGCACATCGTATTGGCCCACGGAGAGATAAGGGACCGCCGAGGACCTTAATTATGAAGTTTCTTAGCAACAGAGACAGGATGAAGATCTTCAACGCTGCACGTGCTAAAGGAGAGATTAAACACCAGGACCAGCAGGTGCGGTTCTACCCAGATTTGGCCACAGGAATCCAGCAATTGAGGAAGCAGTTTGATCCCGTACGTAAGGAGCTGCGCAACCTTGGGATTCGTCATGGTGTAATCTATCCTGCGAGACTGCTGACCACGTATGAGGGCAGAACCCACATCTTCAAGACCCCAGAGGAGGCGCAGGAGTTCATCAAGAAGATCAAAGAAGAAGAAGAGACTGGTGGGAGCTAAGCATGAACAAAATATAAGGTAGAATAATTAAGCATTTGCACAGGCATCTGACTGACTTGAAGTAAATAGTAAGTTTACAAAATATAGATTGTATTATATATTAAAAAAAACAAAACAAAAACAAAACAAACAAAAAAAAAAAAAAAAAAACTATAATGTACAAAGTTGTTAAAAATTTTGGAGTTAAGTTGGAAAACTACAGAGGAGAGTTAATGTTACGTCATTAAAAGCAGTAGAGTTAGGGTGATTGGGAGGATGAAGAAGGAGTGGCTTAGGCTGTTCCCCGTGGGTGTGGAACGGTCGATGGCTATATCGGGAGACAGAATTTTTCTTTTGATTTTGGGGGGTTTGCCACAAGTGTGGGAAGGGGAAATTTGTTTGTGTGTAGTTTGTAGGATGAATGTTCAACCACTCATGTTTTTGCTTCTCTGTATGAGCATGTTTACACTGCAAGGTAATCCCAAACTCTCTATTGATCATGGACCAAAGTGTTAACCTTAATTTAACTTCATGGAATTGCAGAGGTCTACAAAATTTAAAAAAACTTAAACAAGTTATGAATAAAATAAAGGACATGGGTTCAAGAATTGTGTTTTTACAAGAAACTCATCTGATAGAGGAGGATGTTAAAAGAATTAGGAGTAGATGGCAGGGAAGTGTATTCACCTCTTCATTTTCATCCCGAGCCAGGGGAGTTATGACTCTCATACATAAATCAGTTCCTTTTCAAGTGAAAAATGTAATTGGAGACAAATTTGGAAGATATGTAATCATTCAAGGTTCTTTGCTATTAGAAAATATAAATCTTGTGAACTTATATGGTCCCAATATAGATGATCAGAAGTTCTTTGCTAATTTATTTCTCATCTTATCATCACTTACAGGGCAACATATAATAGCAGGGGATTTTAATTGTACATTGAATCCAGGTGTGGATAGATCAACAGGACTGGATTGTACGCACATTGGATGTAGGATGACTATTAATCATTTTATGAAAGAATTGAGATTGTTAGATATATGGAGAGAAATGAAACCACAAGTTAAAGCCTATTCTTGTTATTCCAGTTCCTACAAGACATTCTCACGTATTGATTATTTTTTGATTTCCACAGAATTAAGGTCCAAGATTCAAAACTGCTTTTATGATAACATCGTGATCTCTGATCATGCACCCTGTTGTCTAATATATGTAGATAAAAAATTGACAAAGGAATCAGGTAGATGGCAATTTCAGCATAAATGGCTTCAGGATGAGGAATTTGTCAAGTATATAGAAAAACAGATAGACGAGTTCTTTGACATCAATACTACACAAACATCAGCATGTGTAAAGTGGGAGGCTTTCAAAGCTTTTATTAGGGGACATATTATTAGTTATACAGGATCAAAATCTAAGAAGACTCGAGAGGAGAGAGCTAAATTGGAACATAAAATAAAAAATCTTCAGGAAAAAGTGTATGCAGGAAGTGACCCAAGGTTGGAGAATGAATTACTGATTTTGAGAGCTGAATACGACAAAAAATCAGCGAATAGAGCTGCCTCGAGTCTTCTAAGATTGAAACAATCTTTTTATGAACAAGGTGAAAAATCAGGAAAATTATTAGCATGGCAGATTAAACAATTGGAAATTAAAACACCAATTACCAGTATTATAAGTAACGGACAGGTAGTTATAGATCCTTTAGAAATTAATAGAGCCTTTAGAGATTACTATGAAAAATTATATGATACCAAAAATGAACCTGATTTAACAAAACTAAATGGGTTTTTGAACGAACTATCTATACCGTGTATTCCAAATGAAAACAGGGAGATATTGGAGTCTAAAATTAGTCAAGAAGAAGTTGGGCTAGCCATTGATAATATGAAATCAGGAAAAAGTGCAGGACCAGATGGTCTTCCAGTTGACCTTTATAAAAAATTTAAGAATAAATTAATAAAACCTTTTTTGGAAATGGTTTTAGAAGCATTTCAAAATAATAATTTACCATCATACATAAATAATGCCTTAATTATACTGCTGCCAAAACCAGGTAAGCCCTCTAATAAATGTGAAAATATGAGACCAATAAGCCTATTAAACGCCGACCTTAAGATAATCTGTAAAATTTTAGCAAGACGAATACAAGAAATTTTACCAAATATTATTAATCGAGATCAGAATGGCTTTATAAAGGGTAGACAAGGCTTCCATAATGTAAGAAGACTATTTAATATTATTTATTTTAATAAAGAAGCACCGGATACAGCTCTCCTATCATTGGACGCCGAAAAGGCCTTTGATAGAGTTGAATGGCCCTTTCTTTTTGAAGTCCTACAAAGGTTTGGACTTGGAAATAATTTCATAAAATGGGTTCAAATAATATACAATAATGCTACAGCAGAAATCCTAACAAATAACAATATTTCAAAACCAATAAAAATCAATAGAGGATGTCGACAAGGCTGTCCACTTTCACCTTTACTGTTTACTATGGCAATTGAACCTTTAGCGATAGCGATACGTTTACATTCACAAATATATGGAATTAAAGTTGGACCAACAGAACATAAAATCTCCCTGTACGCCGATGACATAATTTTGTTTATGTCGAATCTAAAAAAATCAATTCCAACCTTGTTGAATTTAATAAAGAATTTTGGGGAAATATCAGGATATAAAATAAATAAAACTAAATCTTCAATATTAATGCTAAATGAGACCCAGAGAAATTACCCAGCCCCTGAGGTAAATCAATTCAATGTTGTAAATCAGTTTAAATATTTAGGAATCCAAATTATGCCTAAGCTAGAATCAGTCGCCAGTGTCAACTATGAAGCCTTAATGTCAGATATCAATGAGTTAACTCAGAGATGGATGTCACTACCAATGTCGATGATCGGGAGAATCAATATACTTAAAAGTAATATTTTACCTAAAATACTTTATTTATTTCAATACATTCCCTTATCACCACCTTTAGATCTATTCTCAAGAATAAAAAAAAAGTTAGTGGAATTTATATGGAACAACAGGAGGGCTAGATTACGTTTGTCTTTATTATATTTACCATTTGATCGTGGAGGTCTGAAATGTCCAAATTTTATGTTGTATTATTGGTCGGCACAACTGAGGTCTATGACATATTATTTTTCATCAAATGATCTCCCTCACTGGACTGAAATGGAATCATACAATTTACCTTTACCTCTTCCCATATTCATATACTCAGATTCGGCAAAAAAATTACAAAAACAAGTTAAAAATCCATTTGTAAAGCATATGATCAAAATATGGTGTGAAGTTAAAAACTATTTAAAAGAACCACAGTTATTGTCACAATTTAGTCCAATATGGGGTAATCAATATTTTAAACCAGGGAGAGCGGACGCTGTATTTAAAGTATGGAATTTAAAAGGGATACAAAAGATTCAGGATTTATATTTGCCATGTGCAGACAACATAATGTCTTTTGAAGAGCTGAGGATCAAATTTAATCTCAATAGAACACATTTTTTTAAATATCTTCAACTTAGAAACTTTATTCGATCAAATCAAAATAAAGCTCTCACTCGACCTATTTATTCATCCTTGGAAAAAATGATGATGAAAGATAGTAAAAGAAAGGGTATTATTTCAGAGTTCTATAACTCACTGACACTATCTTCAAGTGAAAATTCACAGAAAAGATTAAACTACTGGAAAGAAGATCTGCAAATTGAAATTTCAGAGGAACAATGGGAATTGGCTTGTACAGAAGCTCAAACCAAATCAATAAATGCACGCCTTAAATTGATACATTTCAAATGGTTAATGCGGATGTATGTTACACCGGAGGAGTTAAATAGATATAACAAAAATATACCAGATACATGCACAAAATGCATGGAAAGTAAAGGAACCCTATTTCATTGTTTATGGGAATGTAGATTAATAAGAATGTTTTGGGAAGAGGTGAGGGTAACAATTGAAAAAATAATCTCAAAACAAATCATATTGAATCCTAAACTGTTTTTGTTGGGTCTGTACCCAGAAAAGCATAATTTTAATAAAAGTGAAAGAACATTCATAGACCTCAGTTTGCTTAATGCCAAAAAATGTATTGCACTATTATGGAAAAAGACTCATAGACCAGATGTGACTCAGTGGTTAAGACAGATGTTAACAAACCTTCCATTAGAAAGAATAACATATATACTGAAATCAAAGGAAATTGTGTTTGAGAATATATGGAGACCTTTTATTGATTATGTAAAAAATTTAAACATAACTCTTGAAGAAGAAGGTGAATGATGTGTGTGGACCTTGTAAATTCCAAACTGGTGTACATAATATGTATACTAATGTATTGGATTGTCTAGACTAAACAGAGGAGCATTGTTGAAGACTTGATTTTGTTGGTGGTTGTTGGTGTTTTTAGTGCATTTTTTTTTTTTTTGTAGTACTTTAGTGTTAGTGTTTGATTGTTTGTATCATGTTTGTTAAAAAAAAAAAAAAGGTTCAATAAAGATATTGTGGAAAAAAAAAAAGCATTACCTCCTTGGCGGAGGTAATAAACTGAAGTGTTGCTGTTGTGTCCATCTTCTCCATGTGCAAAGTGCCAGGCTGCGACCTGTCAAGGCATACCTCATGCCTCCCTTATTGGGGGGGCTTTCACACCTGTACTGCCCTCATGCCTCCCTTATTGGGGGGGGGGGCTTTCACACTTGTACTGAGTACTTAAAAACTGTATTTATCGGCAGATGAAAGAAAACTGAAGCAAAAATAAACAAACAAACAAACAAAAACTAAGCAAACAGCAACTGCAACATGAACTATTTCAAACATATTTATTCAAATGTACACTTATATGGACACAATGTTGAGCCATAACTTTTTGGTAATGTGAAAATAATAAGCCAAGTAGCACAAAAAAATTGAGTGCTCTTGCTGTCAGGAAACAATGTTGGCACCAAATCACTGAAGTGATCTGCCACCAATGGGGGTAGATTGTGCTCTGCCACAAAATGACAAAACATCACTTCTGCTAGTGATGAATTGGATTTGGAAGGCGTCGGTTCTCTCACTGGCTGAAAATGTTCATCCATCGATGGAATTTGGCTACACAGTTTTTGTGGCGCTGTGTAGCAAAGTGCGACTTCAGGTCGAAAATCCCTGATGCAGTCACTTTTAGCATTAGAGTCACACATATCAGGCGCAGCATTACTGGCGCCGGGATTCCTCTCTGTTGCGGAGCCGTAGGACAAAAGAAGGTGCGATAATGGTTGCCGTGGGTTTTATTGGGTTTGTGCTCCGCGGAAAAAAGAGGATTTGGAAGCCTCCCCCGGCAGAGAGCTGGTTTTTGCGCAGTCCCTATGGCTGGCCGGGGAATTTCTGCCAAATAATCCGGCGCCGGACAGCTGCCCGTGTCAGCTTTTGCAGCGTAGCGCAAACACAGGCACTCTGGCGGGCCCTGCCCACCACTGTTTTCTGCGTGCTTTTGTGCCTAAAACTTTGAAGAAGGCGGAGTTTGTGTTCATCAGACACGACGACCAGCGCCCTCTATTGCCCCTGCACACATGTTGAAAATGGCCGTATCTCACAATGTTAAAGAATCATTTAAAAAATTCCTGTATCCAGACGGTGATCCAGATCATCCCCAAAATTTAATCAGTTCTTCCTTGTACCATTTCCAACAAGGCCTGAAGGTTTCATCGAAATCCGTCCAAAACTTTTTGAGTTATCTTGCTAACCAACAGACAGACAGACAGACAGACAAACGCTGGCAAAAACATAACCTCCTCCTGGCCTTCGGCCTGGCGGAGGTAATCAGGAAGGGGCAAACACTCTTTCACACCATTGTATGTGCTGATACATCACAGTAAATTATAAATATCATGATTTTTAATTTATTTTAAAAACTATTACCAATGTCTTTTTTTTTTTTTTTTTTTTTTAGTTATATTACAACAAAGAAACTTTGACGTTCTAATTTATGGGGGGGGGGCTGAAAAGTTCGTAGTGGTCAAATATGACCAAATGTGGTTTATTTTTCAACCACAGGGATCCAAGCGCTGCAACACTGATGGAAGAAGTGTGTGGACCGAAGGGGAGACCATGTTGAAAAATAAACCACATTTGGTCAGATTTGAGCACTATGAACTTTTCAGCCCCCCCCCCATCCCCCGTGACATAGACTAGTAGACTTTTAACAGGAAAATAAATTGTGAGCTGCTTCAGCTGTTGCTTGTTAAACATTATGGCAGTACCCCAGTAGTCCAGGCAAACCCAGTCCGATCTGGGCTCCCTCTGTTGTCTGTTACCTCAGTGGGAACTTGAATCCGGCCTGCTTCCCATCAGCAGGTTGAAGGCAGCAGGAATGGTTTTTTGTGCTTGCGTTGTTTTTTCCTTGCTCCGGTCTGTTTCTCTGCCCTATTGATTTGAAGCAGGCAGGTGGCTCTTCAAGCTTGCGTGCCATTGGAACTTGTTGTGGCTCTTGGACATAACCCAGAAGGGCGAGTTTTGTTGCTCTGCACCACACATGTCCTCTGGGGGCTTAGCGTCTTCTGCTTTTTTGTTTGAAATGTGACAGTGGGTGACCATGTGTGCCCTCGCCTTGGTGGCGACATCACTACATGTCAATAAGCTCCCACTGACGAGGAGTGCTGAGTTATTAATTCATTGACAACCAGTTTAATTTAGTTGACTAAACTCTTATCAACAACACAGGGTTACAAAAATAATTTTTTTGTAAATTGTCTGTTTTTTCAACTGATTTAAGACAATTTTGCACTGCTGAATCCGAAAATGACATCCGTTTCTCTCGATCAGGTGCTAAGTAAAAACCTGTACTTACTTAGTACTGTGCATGTACTTACCTTTATATCAGGTAAGTACATGTAAAGTGAATGTTACTCCATCATTGTTCAAAATTCAGAGAATTTCAAGACATCAAAAAGAATTTTGCATCATATAAAGCGAAAATACCCATACATGTAAACAAAAACGTTTAAAACAACATGTGGCCTTAATTCAAAAAGTTGACCTGATTGAGCAAAACCAATGTGACTTTTGGATTCAGCACATCAAAATTGTCCTAAATCGGCTAAAAAAAACTTAGACAATAAATTTGGTGTTGACCAGTGTAATTAATCGAAAGTCGGTTAATCAACATCACTAATACTAACAAATACTGGCTGAATTGTAGAGTTTAAAGCCTTATCAGAGATCGAAGTGTGTGGTTTGAGTGGTCGATAGCATCTCACCGGTCCCTAGGCTGTAATAAGCACAGAAACAACCCTGAATGAGTGAATAACTAATATGTTACCAAACGCGTTTTTTGTCACTCGACCGCCCTGGGCGTTTTTTTTTTTTCTTTTTTTTCAGCGTTTGTGCCCTGCGCTCGGGGAAAAAAAAGTCTGTGTCCTGTATCGCAGCAACAGCTTGTCACTCTCAGTTCAGCACTTCTGCTTTTTCTTTGGTCAGACTTTCTACTGATTTTTGTAATAGCTGTCTCTAAATAACAATGGACAGGAAACGTATTCTAGCAGCTGTGGATGTAAAATATGATGACACAGAAAGCAGGAGTCTGAGTACAGACTAGTATCAGCATCCTATGTCCCGCCCACGCAGCAGTTCTGATTGGCTGCTAAAAGTTGGATTCATGCTGCACCTCTGCTGTCCATGTACGTGTAACCGGAAACCTCGTGTGGTGAAATTTACGTCATCATCTCCACTCTGTTAGTGTCCGCAGTGCTCGACCATGGACAACCACACGCAGCCCAAATTTCGAGACCGCACCGCCTGCCCACGACCTGTACACGTTGAAAAGCGCATGTGCAAGACTGAACGTCCCATTCACGAGGTGGCGATATCGACACAGCATACCAAGACAAAGTAGATGAAGAAGACAATGAGGAAGTGGAAGACGAGAATAAACATACATGAATCATACATAAATACTTCAGCAGCAACAGCAGCAGCATCTTCATGGAAAAGGAGTGAAAACCGGGAAGTCAAGCAGTAGAAAGCAAGCAGCGGGACTTCCGGTTATGGCTGCCACGTAGGACGGACGTGTCTCGCTCTGCTCTGCTCCTGGAGAAAAAAAATCGGCAAATAACTCTCTCATTTGGGACAGAACGTATCTCAGCATTTGGGCGAGGATATGTCGGCGAAGCCTAAGGCTGGAAAACCAGGAAAAGGAAAAAGCGAGCCGCCGAAACAGTCCAAATTAACGGACTTTCAGGTCTGTGACGCAGCAAACAAAACTCCATATATGGCGGAGGAGGCTGGCAACGGTGCGATGTCTGCGCGGGGAGGCGCAGATGCGCTGATGGCTGCCATGAGTTCAATGAGAGCGGACTTTTCCTCTAGATTTGATGGGATTATGACAGCGTTGGAAGGAATAAGAAAGGAATTGGGTGACTGTGTAGAACGAACGGCGCAGATGGAGCTCCGTCTCGCTAGTGCTGAAGATGACGTCACCCGTCTTCAATTAAAGGTGCGCACTTTGGAAAAAAAAAATAAATCTCTGGAAGATAATATTTTGGATTTGGAATCTCGGTCGAGACAGAATAATTTGAGGCTGGTGGGTCTTCCAGAGGAATCAGAAGGTCGGGACGTATGTGTCATATCCGGCTCTAGGGAGCCGGGCAATCAGAGCCAGGGACAAGCCAGTGAGTCGAGATGTTTTATTCTGGGTAAGGGATAAGGGATGAGGAGAGCACAGACACTCATACAGACGTACATTCTCAGGCTGCACAGCGCAGGGGTAGGTAGCTCGTACCGGACGTGGGGGTAACAAGACGTGCATACTCACAGCGGGATACAAACACCGGAATGCTGCAAGGGGAGTTGAGGCTGACACCAGACGAAGGGGCTTCAGCCTAGCAGTGCTTATGTCGCAGCCCCGAATGATCGAAGCTGCTCCTCTTTATACTCATTAACAGCGCCCCAGCTGATGAGGATTAATTGGCCCCAGCCGTCCCGTGACACTGACAGCTGGGAACCAGCTGAGGCACTGCCCAATGAGAGGCAGGGATAAAAGGAGCATGGGCTGAGCGCCGAGCCGGCGTCTCACCCCATGGTGACAGAGCCTCCCCCTCACGGTCGGGCTCCCGAACGACCAGGAACATCCCAGCCCCCCCCCCCCCCTCCCCACCTAGGGTGGGCGGAAGGGAGGCAGGACCGGAGGGGAAGATGCAAAGGGAAGGACAAAAAAAAAAAAACAATAGACCAATGTAGGGCAGCAGGGCAGAGAAAAAAAAAACCCAAATACAATACCCTACAACACAGGGAAAAGGATTAACCCAGAGCACAGTTAGGGAGAAAACTGAGTTAGGACACAGGTAGGGAAAATACCAAATACGACTACAGACAGCATACAAATAACGTATAGATCGGGGCAAAAAAAAGAAAACCAAAAACCCACCAAAAAGGTGGCAGGAATGAATAAAGCAATCAGAGTATAGTTAAGGGGAACAAAACACACTACTCCATAATGCACCAACAAGACAAAGGTCAGGACAAAAAATGATGAAAAACGCTGTGCATGGATACTAAAGAAAACAAAACACACAGCACCAAATATATAAAAGATCACCTAAAGAAACAGAGGTGACAAGGACAAATGGGTAATAATGAAGTACGGTTAAGTGGGGATGAAACACATTACTTCAAACAATAACAAACACAGTCAATGTTAAAGCCGGGGCCAGGGAAGGCCCCCCACGAGGATAATAAGACAGAATGGGGTGATCACAGAGTATGGTTGAACAGGAAGCCACACGCATACTCCATGATGCACCGACAAGGCCAAGGCTAAGGTAAGGATGAATGAAAACGCTGAGTAAAGATAAGAAAATGCAATACACAGCGCGATACATAAGGTGAGTCACCAAGAGGAAAAAAGGTGACAGGGTAACAGGATAACAATACGATAAAAATGCTGAGTATGGTTAAAAAAACAACACACAGCACAACAACATATATTCCCCTAATGGACAAAGAAACTACACCCGAGTGACCTCAATAATAATAAAAGAAGTAAAGGACACCCGAGGAGACGGCAGGCAGAGTCCAAAACGGCCGGAATTGTTCTGGTAATCTCCCCGCCCATTGTCCAGTTGGCAACCCGGGGAAGAGAAATGTTCGGACGGCGAACTCTGGGCCCAGATCCCAGGAATCCAGTCCAACGGCTGCCGAACCAGGCCGCCCAAAGGCAAACACAGACCAGTGGGGGGAAACCAGATCGCCGAACCGAAAGTTTTGTGGGTCGGGTCGTCGACCCGCATCACTCAACCACCAGGACCGTTGAGACGGACGAAGGGTCAGAGCGGATCCCGGTGGAAGAGGCTCAGGGGAGAGCCGATGACGAGGGCGGCGGGCCTCAGGGAAACGGCCACCTCCTCACCGGACCTGGACAACACTGGGGCAGCACCCACGTCGGACCCCGATCGGGCCTCAGGCGAACCCACGTTGGACCCCGATTGGGTCTCGGGCGAACCCACGTTGGACACTGCACCAGAACCGACCTCCAACGTTGAACCCGGACCCTCCAGCACCACGAGGAACAGCAACTCCTCGCCGGTGACCCTGGAAGAAGGCTCAGAAGAGAAAACAGAACCGGGATCAGGATCACCGGCAGCGCCAGAACCCGGCGAGACGAGCTCAGACGCAGCGGGCGGCTGCACCCTGCTCGTCTCCCCTGGAGATAGGCTGAAGTGCTCAAAGATAAAAAGAAAGAAAAGAAAGGAGAGCACTCGCCTGATCTCGGGTTCTGACGCCGTCCAGGACTGCGAAGATCCAGGATCCGTCGTCAGGAGGTCGTTGTCAGGCTCCCATCTAGCCGCGTCGGGCCCCGCAGCCAGCACGATGGTCAGCGCAGCTTGAGATCCCTCCAGCGCAGGTAACCCCGCCGACGACCCACTCGGCGTGAAGCCAGAAGAATCTCGTCCCGCTGGACCGAACCGCTCCTCCGTGGAGACCCAGGGACGCTCAGTCGTCGGCGTAGACTCCACGCAGCAGTCAGTCCCCCTCCTCCGTCCGCAATGTAGCTGCGGAACCACAGGCCCTCTCCATATCCCACCACGTTGACCCGGAGCCGGGGACCGCTCGGCGGAGAGAGACACAGAGGATGCGGGATTAGGAATACAGGTTACAGCAGGTGGGGAGAGTTCAGGGAGCTGCGAACCCTGAACTTCTCCTCCAGGGATGTGACAGAGCAAATCATTAAGCAGGTGTGAAAAAACAATGACTTGCCTGCCCCCTGGAGGTTGAGTATCGCCTGCTGTAGTGGAATCTGCTTCTTCCTCTCCCCGCCCGGCGATAACGGAGGACCCCCCGGGAATTCGTCTGAGGATCGCTCGCGTTGTCTCCAGCAGAGAGCTCACCAGGCCGGGATTCCAGGCACATACAGCGGTCAGGAAGCGCGTCGAGGAGGAGGGGGAAACAGCCGGGGTGAGCCAGCCCGAATGTCCAGGAATGACAGCGGGGGAACGAGGCTCAGGGGACGAGGCTGTAGAATCTCCACACTGACGAGGCGAAGGGATGACAGCTGCGTGGGAGGAACGGTCCTGACGATGACCCAGAACTGGATCCGGACGAGGTTCGTGCAGAGGTGACTCGGCGATGTGATGACGACTACTCCCAGGGGACGAAGCGAGGGGGAAACCCAGGATTCGCCGCTCCAGATCGGAGATCGAGACGAGGAAGGCGTCGAGCACGGGAAGGCTTCGTAGCCCTGAAGTCCTCACCATCAATCTCACTGCCGCCGCCACATGCCTGAAGGTGGTGACAGGAAACACAGTAGAGCTCGCGACAGCCACTCGACCCCGGACATAACTGCTGTCAGCTGCGGCTCCTCGAAGGGAATCCCGAGTGACGTGGCGCAGGTCGGGGGAAGTCCTCTGGTTGGCGCGAACTCCCGGACTGGAATGGCGGCAGGAACGGGACTCCGAAGCGGGGAAAGACGTCGCCCACTTCGACTCCCTGCCGGGATTTCCATCCACCCCGTGGAGCTTCTCTCGCTGTGTACCTGCAGCGTCTATCCTGGCACTGTCCTCCAGATGGTACAGAGAGTGAGGGTGACAGTCCAGGAGTTCCTCAGCACGGCCCGGATGCCAGCGTCTCGCGTTGGAGGCGTCGTGCAGGGTGAAGAACGTCCCGTCGACTGCCTCCGAGATGGACCTCAGCCCGTCGCCCTGGCGCCGGAAGTGACTCCTGGGAAACGGCATGCTAGCAGCGCTGACACCCGGACAGAAAGGTACATTTCCACGGCGACTCACGGCCGCCGGCAACTCTTCTGGCTGCGACATACTGTCATATCCGGCTCTAGGGAGCCGGGCAATCAGAGCCAGGGACAAGCCAGTGAGTCGAGATGTTTTATTCTGGGTAAGGGATAAGGGATGAGGAGAGCACAGACACTCATACAGACGTACATTCTCAGGCTGCACAGCGCAGGGGTAGGTAGCTCGTACCGGACATGGGGGTAACAAGACGTGCATACTCACAGCGGGATACAAACACCGGAATGCTGCAAGGGGAGTTGAGGCTGACACCAGACGAAGGGGCTTCAGCCTAGCAGTGCTTATGTCGCAGCCCCGAATGATCGAAGCTGCTCCTCTTTATACTCATTAACAGCACCCCAGCTGATGAGGATTAATTGGCCCCAGCCGTCCCGTGACACTGACAGCTGGGAACCAGCTGAGGCACTGCCCAATGAGAGGCAGGGATAAAAGGAGCATGGGCTGAGCGCCGAGCCGGCGTCTCACCCCATGGTGACAGTATGTTCCTTTCTGGAAAAGTGGATTCCGGAGGTGCTGGGCAGCGAGGAGTTGCAGTCAGCAGTGGTTCTGGAAAAAGCACATCGTATTGGCCCACGGAGAGATAAGGGACCGCCGAGGACCTTAATTATGAAGTTTCTTAGCAACAGAGACAGGATGAAGATCTTCAACGCTGCACGTGCTAAAGGAGAGATTAAACACCAGGACCAGCAGGTGCGGTTCTACCCAGATTTGGCCACAGGAATCCAGCAATTGAGGAAGCAGTTTGATCCCGTACGTAAGGAGCTGCGCAACCTTGGGATTCGTCATGGTGTAATCTATCCTGCGAGACTGCTGACCACGTATGAGGGCAGAACCCACATCTTCAAGACCCCAGAGGAGGCGCAGGAGTTCATCAAGAAGATCAAAGAAGAAGAAGAGACTGGTGGGAGCTAAGCATGAACAAAATATAAGGTAGAATAATTAAGCATTTGCACAGGCATCTGACTGACTTGAAGTAAATAGTAAGTTTACAAAATATAGATTGTATTATATATTAAAAAAACAAAACAAAAACAAAACAAACAAACAAAAAAAAAACTATGATGTACAAAGTTGTTAAAAATTTTGGAGTTAAGTTGGAAAACTACAGAGGAGAGTTAATGTTACGTCATTAAAAGCAGTAGAGTTAGGGTGATTGGGAGGATGAAGAAGGAGTGGCTTAGGCTGTTCCCCGTGGGTGTGGAACGGTCGATGGCTATATCGGGAGACAGAATTTTTCTTTTGATTTTGGGGGGTTTGCCACAAGTGTGGGAAGGGGAAATTTGTTTGTGTGTAGTTTGTAGGATGAATGTTCAACCACTCATGTTTTTGCTTTTCTGTATGAGCATGTTTACACTGCAAGGTAATCCCAAACTCTCTATTGATCATGGACCAAAGTGTTGATCTTAATTTAACTTCATGGAATTGCAGAGGTCTACAAAATTTAAAAAAACTTAAACAAGTTATGAATAAAATAAAGGACATGGGTTCAAGAATTGTGTTTTTACAAGAAACTCATCTGATAGAGGAGGATGTTAAAAGAATTAGGAGTAGATGGCAGGGAAGTGTATTCACCTCTTCATTTTCATCCCGAGCCAGGGGAGTTATGACTCTCATACATAAATCAGTTCCTTTTCAAGTGAAAAATGTAATTGGAGACAAATTTGGAAGATATGTAATCATTCAAGGTTCTTTGCTATTAGAAAATATAAATCTTGTGAACTTATATGGTCCCAATATAGATGATCAGAAGTTCTTTGCTAATTTATTTCTCATCTTATCATCACTTACAGGGCAACATATAATAGCAGGGGATTTTAATTGTACATTGAATCCAGGTGTGGATAGATCAACAGGACTGGATTGTACGCACATTGGATGTAGGATGACTATTAATCATTTTATGAAAGAATTGAGATTGTTAGATATATGGAGAGAAATGAAACCACAAGTTAAAGCCTATTCTTGTTATTCCAGTACCTACAAGACATTCTCACGTATTGATTATTTTTTGATTTCCACAGAATTAAGGTCCAAGATTCAAAACTGCTTTTATGATAACATCGTGATCTCTGATCATGCACCCTGTTGTCTAATATATGTAGATAAAAAATTGACAAAGGAATCAGGCAGATGGCAATTTCAGCATAAATGGCTTCAGGATGAGGAATTTGTCAAGTATATAGAAAAACAGATAGACGAGTTCTTTGACATCAATACTACACAAACATCAGCATGTGTAAAGTGGGAGGCTTTCAAAGCTTTTATTAGGGGACATATTATTAGTTATACAGGATCAAAATCTAAGAAGACTCGAGAGGAAAGAGCTAAATTGGAACATAAAATAAAAAGTCTTCAGGAAAAAGTGTATGCAGGAAGAGATCCAAGGTTGGAGAATGAATTACTGATTTTGAGAGCTGAATACGACAAAAAATCAGCGAATAGAGCTGCCTCGAGTCTTCTAAGATTGAAACAATCTTTTTATGAACAAGGTGAAAAATCAGGAAAATTATTAGCATGGCAGATTAAACAATTGGAAATTAAAACACCAATAACCAGTATTATAAGTAACGGACAGGTAGTTATAGATCCTTTAGAAATTAATAGAGCCTTTAGAGATTACTATGAAAAATTATATGATACCAAAAATGAACCTGATTTAACAAAACTAAATGGGTTTTTGAACAAACTATCTATACCGTGTATTCCAAATGAAAACAGGGAGATATTGGAGTCTAAAATTAGTCAAGAAGAAGTTGGGCTAGCCATTGATAATATGAAATCAGGAAAAAGTGCAGGACCAGATGGTCTTCCAGTTGACCTTTATAAAAAATTTAAGAATAAATTAATAAAACCTTTTTTGGAAATGGTTTTAGAAGCATTTCAAAATAATAATTTACCATCATACATAAATAATGCCTTAATTATACTGCTGCCAAAACCAGGTAAGCCCTCTAATAAATGTGAAAATATGAGACCAATAAGCCTATTAAACGCCGACCTTAAGATAATCTGTAAAATCTTAGCAAGACGAATACAAGAAATTTTACCAAATATTATTAATCGAGATCAGAATGGCTTTATAAAGGGTAGACAAGGCTTTAACTTCCTTAAAGTTGGACCAACAGAACATAAAATCTCCCTGTACACCGATGATATAATTTTGTTTATGTCGAATCTAAAAAAATCAATTCCAACCTTGTTGAATTTAATAAAGAATTTTGGGGAAATATCAGGATATAAAATAAATAAAACTAAATCTTCAATATTAATGCTAAATGAGACCCAGAGAAATTACCCAGCCCCTGAGGTAAATCAATTCAATGTTGTAAATCAGTTTAAATATTTAGGAATCCAAATTATGCCCAAGCTAGAATCAGTCGCCAGTGTCAACTATGAAGCCTTAATGTCAGATATCATTGAGTTAACTCAGAGATGGATGTCACTACCAATGTCGATGATCGGGAGAATCAATATACTTAAAAGTAATATTTTACCTAAAATACTTTATTTATTTCAATACATTCCCTTATCACCACCTTTAGATCTATTCTCAAGAATAAAAAAAAAGTTAGTGGAATTTATATGGAACAACAGGAGGGCTAGATTACGTTTGTCTTTATTATATTTACCATTTGATCGTGGAGGTCTGAAATGTCCAAATTTTATGTTGTATTATTGGTCGGCACAACTGAGGTCTATGACATATTATTTTTCATCAAATGATCTCCCTCACTGGACTGAAATGGAATCATACAATTTACCTTTACCTCTTCCCATATTCATATACTCAGATTCGGCAAAAAAATTACAAAAACAAGTTAAAAATCCATTTGTAAAGCATATGATCAAACTATGGTGTGAAGCTAAAAACTATTTAAAAGAACCACAGTTATTGTCACAATTTAGTCCAATATGGGGTAATCAATATTTTAAACCAGGGAGAGCGGACGCTGTATTTAAAGTATGGAATTTAAAAGGGATACAAAAGATTCAGGATTTATATTTGCCATGTGCAGACAACATAATGTCTTTTGAAGAGCTGAGGATCAAATTTAATCTCAATAGAACACATTTTTTAAAATATCTTCAACTTAGAAACTTTATTCGATCAAATCAAAATAAAGCTCTCACTCGACCTATTTATTCATCCTTGGAAAAAATGATGATGAAAGATAGTAAAAGAAAGGGTATTATTTCAGAGTTTTATAACTCATTGACACTATCTTCAAGTGAAAATTCACTGAAAAGATTAAACTACTGGAAAGAAGATCTGCAAATTGAAATTTCAGAGGAACAATGGGAATTGGCTTGTACAGAAGCTCAAACCAAATCAATAAATGCACGCCTTAAATTGATACATTTCAAATGGTTAATGCGGATGTATGTTACACCGGAGGAGTTAAATAGATATAACAAAAATATACCAGATACATGCACAAAATGCATGGAAAGTAAAGGAACCCTATTTCATTGTTTATGGGAATGTAGATTAATAAGAATGTTTTGGGAAGAGGTGAGGGTAACAATTGAAAAAATAATCTCAAAACAAATCATATTGAATCCTAAACTGTTTTTGTTGGGTCTGTACCCAGAAAAGCATAATTTTAATAAAAGTGAAAGAACATTCATAGACCTCAGTTTGCTTAATGCCAAAAAATGTATTGCACTATTATGGAAAAAGACTCATAGACCAGATGTGACTCAGTGGTTAAGACAGATGTTAACAAACCTTCCATTAGAAAGAATAACATATATACTGAAATCAAAGGAAATTGTGTTTGAGAATATATGGAGACCTTTTATTGATTATGTAAAAAATTTAAACATAACTCTTGAAGAAGAAGGTGAATGATGTGTGTGGACCTTGTAAATTCCAAACTGGTGAACATAATATGTATACTTATGTATTGGATTGTCTAGACTAAACAGAGGAGCATTGTTGAAGACTTGATTTTGTTGGTGGTTGTTGGTGTTTTTAGTGCATTTTTTTTTTTGTAGTACTTTAGTGTTAGTGTTTGATTGTTTGTATCATGTTTGTTAAAAAAAAAAAAAAGGTTCAATAAAGATATTGTGGAAAAAAAGAAAGCAAGCAGCGTTTCTTTGTTGGTGAAAATCCTGGCGCGTCAGCGCATTGGCCCTACCTGTCAGATGGGAGTGAAACTACAAATGATGATTGTGCGCATGCGTCAGCCGCTTGGCCTGGGTAGATGAAAAAAGTGAGCATGTACAGGGTTGCGTGCGTGCCAGGCTCGTCCAATGTGCACGCGGACCAAAGCGGACTAGAGGAGAAATGCAGCATGAATAAGGCTTGGTGTGACATTGACGAGCTCAGCTGCAGTCTAAAAAGCTGAACTTTTTTCAGCTCTGAGCGCCGCGACAAAAAACGGCCACCGCTGAGAGTGTTTCAGCACCGAGGGCACTCAGCACTGTAAACGCTGGACTACATAGAGAATGAATGGAAAATAGTCGCCCAGAGTGGGGAAAAAAACGTGTTTGGTGGACACACACCCTCTGCAAACAATAGCTAACCGCTGCTAGTGGAGGAAGTGTCTGGTCCAGTGTATAATAAACTGTAATTAAATAAGTTAAAATAATGTCTGTGAATGAAATATAAGATCGGGGGTTGCGACCCGAAAAGGATTAAGTGGAAGAAGATGGATGGATAGATGGGTGGATTGGTGAATGATCCAGCTGGGACGAGTGTCTCGTAAAAATGGGTAGAATAGATAGAAAATAGACATAAACTGACATTAAGCCACAGCTAAACTGAAGGCTAGTGGACTCTTCTCTCATGGTGTACATGACATGTCAGTTGGAAATCCCAGCTAATGCTAGCAGACCAACATACCAGGCTATCACCGCCAAAATGTAACGCAATAAGCCAGAATGAATTGAGATATATAATCGACTGGATTCATAAACAAGCTAGGCAGTGACTATAATTTACAAAAAGAGCCATAAAATCCCTGGCTGCACTGATCTGCATCACTAAGCTAGTCATGCTAACAGTTCCGGTACCCATGTCATACTGGGAAGGGGGGGGGGGGGGATAGGAAAATAGGGCCAGAATGATATGAGATATATTATTGACTGTAGATTAATGAACAAGCTGGGACCACTGATGTCTAGTGGGGGGGCTATAATTTGTAGAGAAGAGCTTTAAAAGCTAAGGTTAGGCCACTAGCTAACTTGCCAGCTAAGCTGCTGCACTGTAGCAGTGTGAGGTTCAGTGGAAAACGTCCTCTTGTCCTCCGAAGAGAGGATGTGGCTGACTGGCCAGGAAGTAGGTCTATAGTCAGATGTGTTAAGTAATGGCATGGTAACCTCATGGCAGAGAAAACTAAACCGAATGAGGTGTTTCTGTCAGAGTTGTGGTCCTAGTTTCTGTGGGAGAGGAGAACTCCTGTGAAGGTGGACTGGGCTGTTTGACAGAGTAGATAACGTGACAAAAATCCTATATAACCCATTAAAATAAAGGAGAAACTGCAAAAGGCAGAATAGGAGTTCAATAATATAATGTGGAATGTGTACATTCTGCAAAAGCAGCTGAAAGAAATTTGTGTCATTATAACACAGCACACACTGCAGCAGCTGAAGACTTAAATGGATCAATAATGGTGACTCAGCAGTTTCCTGGCTAGATGCTGAAGTTTCTGGATCTTTAGATTCTCCCTGTGGAAACCAGAAACGGATCCCTGTAGTTATCTGTAAATATGCAGCATCTATGAAAATAGTGCTCACAAACTGGATTTATTTCTTAAAGCAGTGCAAATACAAATGGATGTATGGGATAGAGAGGACGGGCTTAACTGGTAATTATTCCTAAAGCTCAGATGAACAGCTGATGCTCTGTGCACTCAATTCAATTTCACACACTCCCGCTGGACCTGTGCGTGTGCATTTGTGATGGAGCGGCTTCTTGCTTTTAACACCACTCAATAGAAAAACTGACAGAATAATAGAAACCTGTGCTAATAACACATCATACGAGCCAGAGAACATTCTGTACCCCTCATGTGTGAATGATTCTCATACAGAACACGGCTCTTTGTGTACACATTCACATGAAAAAATAACACAGACGGGACATCAAATCACTGCAGTTGTCCATACTGGCATTTTTATATAATAATGGAGGTTTATATGGGGCTATTAATGATGTCCATGGTTGTTTGTGTTGTGTGACAAACAGCTGGGAATCCTGGATATGCCCGTGAGTGGACTACTTGCGCAAAGACTTGTGCGTTTTTTCTTTTCTTTCCTAATGCAGATCTACTACTTCAGACTTCTGAATTCTACAATGGCTGTAAACAAGAACTTGGGGAAAAAAAAGTTAAACATCTGTCATTTTTACCAGATTGGTAAAACCTTATATATTGGCTGATGGATAATTTTCATTTGCTAGCTTCTGTTTTGCTGATAATCAACAGAAAATTGGCCTCTGTTAGTGTGTTGTCTGCATGATTGGCAGTCCTGATATACAGTATGAAGACTACAGCAGGTTTAGACATGAAATAATGTGTTAATATCGATTTGTCAGATGGGAACGACTGATGGAAATAATGCATGATAAATTAGTAGGTGTAAATGACTGCTTTACTGTGTAGTTTTGTTTAAACAAAGCTGATTTATGAGTAACTTCAGCCTCATCTTTTGTTATCAGCTAGTTGTCATTTAGTATAAGTAGGAATAATATCTGTTCTACACAATATTTCCTTTGCTGATAGATTTCGTGCATGTTTGAGGAGCTTTGAGGTGTTTTTTGTTTTTCAGCATAGCTAAATGGTGATCTTTATCATTTATTTTCACAAAAAAATAAGCTGCCGTGTTCAAACAATACAGATACATATATTAATGTTTTTTTCCATTAATATCACTGCCATCTCTAATATGTAAGACATGCTATAAACTAAGTGGTTTATTGACATTTTTTTTGTCAGTTCATTGTCAAAAGTGATAGCAAGTCACTGAGAAAACAAGGTGCCTCTTTATATTATTAACTATTTTTTTAACATTAGTTTTGATCGCTAAAATTTGCTACAAATTTGAGTTTTCTCTGAGAATAACAGTACTCATGTAACGGCTAACCCATCAGATGACTGTAAAACCATGAAAATTTAAAGCATGCCACAGAACTCTTTTTTTTTTTTTTCTCTGTCCTGTCCTTGATAGAAATGCTTTGGCATAGGTAGTTTTAGGTACACTCATTTTAAATCATGCTAAATTGGACATAAACATATGTTGAGAATGCAAACTGGATATGTAGAAGCCATGTTATTCAGAGATGGAAATGCATCAGTGTTCAGTACAAGCAGTCCATAGTTTTCCCACTACTAACAGTGACCTTATTAAGTTGTTTGTTTTGTGTGACAAACAGCTGGAAATCTCAGATAAGCCCCAGATTGTTACATTTTCCCCAGATGAAACAATAATTTTTTTTTTACTTTTTCCTTGTAAACTTGACTTTTTCCTTTTAATTTTGATTTTTTTTTTTAAACTGGGGAATCTGTAACTTTTTTGTTAATTTTTCCACTCATAAATTTGAGATTTTGTCCTGTTGAAATGGTAAAAAGAGAACGGTCGATATCAACTATATTATTCCTCCTAAAAATGCATTTTTTTCTTTGATATTTTCTAACATTATTCTCATGAATTTGCAACTTTTTCTTGCATATTTCAAAGCTCTTTATAGTGAAATTGTGATTTTTTTTTTTAATCCATCACTTGTTGATTATAAATTTATAACTTTTTTTTTTTTACTCATACTTTTGTCACATTTTTCTTGTAAATTTGAAAACTTTTGACTGTACTGGGTGGAGATGTTGGGTTTGACTCGAAAAGCCTCGTTGTCTGAACTGGTTATTTTTTTTTTTTTTCCTCTTGGTCCATTAGATAGTTGGAATCTGTCTGTGATCATGTGTTACAAGCCTGTTCCTGTTTTCCTCACATTACCTCGGGCGACTGTGAGGAGCTGGTTTCTCACAGCACAGTTGGAAGAAAGCAAAATCCTTAAATACTCAGCCAAAAAATACAGGTTTTGTTTTATTAGTGAAGATGGGAAAAGATGTGAAAGGAGGAAGAGAAGCACATTTTTCTCACATGAAGTTTTGCTTCTAATATTTGACAGCTGTCAGATCTGAAATAAAATAATTTTCCAATTTTCTGTTAGTTAGCTCAAGACTATTTTCTGCAGCCAAAGCTAGTGAGCAGAGGTAGTAGCTAGTTACATTTTCTCAAGTACAGTGGGGCAAAAAAGTATTTAGTCAGCCACCAATTGTGCAAGTTCTCCCACTTAAAAGATGAGAGAGGTCTCCAATTTTCATCATAGGTATACCTCAACTATGAGAGACAAAATGAGAAAAAAAAAATCCAGAAAATCACATTGAAGGATTTTTAATGAATTAATTGGTAAATTCCTCGGTAAAATAAGTATTTGGTCACCTACAAACAAGCAAGATTTCTGGCTCTCACAGACATGTAACTACTTCTTTAAGAGGCTTCTCTGTCCTCCACTCGTTACCTGTATTAATGGCACCTGTTTGAACTCATTATCAGTATAAAAGACACCTGTCCACAACCTCAAACAGTCAGACTCCAAACTCCACTATGGCCAAGACCAAAGAGCTGTCAAAGGACACCAGAAACAAAATTGTAGACCTGCACCAGGCTGGGAAGACTGAATCTGCAATAGGTAAGCAGCTTGGTGTGAAGAAATCAACTGTGGGAGCAATTATTAGAAAATGGAAGACATACAAGACCACTGATAATCTCCCTCGATCTGGGGCTCCACGCAAAATCTCACCCTGTAGGGTCAAAATGATCATGAGAACGGTGAGCAAAAATCCCAGAACCACACGGGGGGACCTAGTGAATGACCTGCAGAGAGCTGGGACCAAAGTAACAAAGGCTACCATCAGTAACACACTACGCCGCCAGGAACTCAAAATCCTGCAGTGCCAGACGTGTCCCCCTGCTTAAGCCAGTACACGTCCAGGCCTGTCTGAAGTTTGCTAGAGAGCATTTGGATGATCCAGAAGAGGATTGGGAGAATGTCATATGGTCAGATGAAACCAAAATAGAAGTTTTTGGGAAAAACTCAGCTTGTTGTGTTTGGAGGAGAAAGAACAACATACCTACTGTGAAGCATGGGGGTGGAAACATCATGCTTTGGGGCTGTTTTTCTGCAAAGGGACCAGGACGACTGATCCGTGTAAAGGAAAGAATGAATGGGGCCATGTATCGTGAGATTTTGAGTGAAAATGTTATGACCCGAGCGCCGATCTCGTCCGCGCTCGGGCTATGCATCATCTCTGCCGGCTTTGACAGCAGTGGATTACATTCAGGCTCCCCGGGCTCTTATTGTGACAGCGCTCGGCGGGGCTTCCTGCTGTCAGAGCCGATCAGCTGTTCGGCATCACAGCTCGTTAGCTGCCGGCTTTATTAGTGGGCGCTGACAGCTGGTTGATGCTGGAATATCGTCTAAACATCCTGAGAGATTCCTGGTTCGTCAAACATTCCTCGTCCGTGTCAGGTTCGTGTTCTTGTTGATGTCATAGTTAAGGTCGTAGTGGCTGGGGTTAGCCCTACGATCCCTTGTGTGATAGTGTGTGTTTTGCCCTCAGCGGCTCACAGCTTTATGTCTCGTCTTGTCTTGGTAAAATAAACATCTAATGCAAAACTCACTGGTGACTTTTGACGTCTTATGGTGGCCCGCGAGGGTCACTGCATGACAGAAAACCTCCTTCCATCAGCAAGGGCATTGAAGATGAAATGTGGCTGGGTCTTTCAGCATGACAATGATCCCAAACACACCGCCCGGGCAATGAAGGAGTGGCTTCGTAAGAAGCATTTCAAGGTCCTGGAGTGGCCTAGCCAGTCTCCAGATCTCAACCCCATAGAAAATCGTTGGAGGGAGTTGAAAGTCCGTGTTGCCCAGCGACAGCCCCAAAACATCACTGCTCTAGAGGAGATCTGCATGGAGGAATGGGCCAAAATACCAGCAACAGTGTGTGAAAACCTTGTGAAGACTTACAGAAAACGTTTGACCTCTGTCATTTCCAACAAAGGGTATATAACAAAGTATTGAGATGAACTTTTGTTATTGACCAAATACTTATTTTACCGAGGAATTTACCAATTAATTCATTAAAAATCCTTCATTGTGATTTTCTGGATTTTTTTTTTCTCATTTTGTCTCTCATAGTTGAGGTATACCTATGATGAAAATTGGAGACCTCTCTCATCTTTTAAGTGGGAGAACTTGCACAATTGGTGGCTGACTAAATACTTTTTTGCCCCACTGTATATGTTTGTAACTTTTTTAAAAAAGTGTACTTTCATGAATAGTTTTACTAAAAGATATTTTTTACTTTAGAATATTTGTCTGCAAACTTTACTTTTGATTTCATGGTTAACACATTTAAGTGAAAAAATAAAATAAATTGAGAATAAACACAGATTTATTACAGAAAAGTCTTTGGGCCCTACTAGGATGATCATCCGCGGAGTTTTCCACCAGACTTTCCACCTTACAGCAGTGTTGTTGTTAGTTTCTGTCAGCTCATTGTCTGTTTTTTATGCGTTGCATCATGCCATCAAATTACCAGTAGGCAGTGCACCCGATATGCACTGGGAGGAGGAGACTTATTTCGAAGAGGTGTGGTGGCATGCAATCTAATGCGCATTACTATTACTAGTACATACCCATGCATACCCGTCCATGCCCGTAGAAACCAAGTCTACGCAAGTATTTCTGCATGCCTGTTGCTGAAGGGTCTCCTCCTGTCTCAGACGGCTGTGTTGTTCACAGTCATGCCTGTGGCGTACTGCTGGAATGTGAGGCGTTTCATCTTCATGGCATCTTTTGTGACGTGCAGCAGTTCTTCTCACTCTGTTGCTCTCAGTCTGGTGGGTCTTCTTCTTCTTCTTTTTCTTCGTTCAGACCACTGGTTGAGGGATCATCATCATCATCATCATCATAGCAGTCTGTCGGGGGCGACAATGACTGTTTCATTTAGGTCTGATCAGATTTCTCCATGCAGCTCTGTAATTCGCCTTCCGCTGCCAGAAACTCCTGACCTTGTTAACCCGGGTGACGTCCGAGCTGGTATGAGTTGCTTTCTGAGTGACCATTTCATGAAACTGCTTGCAAAGTATTTGAGTACCACTAGCATTTGCTGGATTAGCGACAGGTGCGTCGTAATTCCAGTTCATGGACAGGATCACAAAAATCGATCTGAGCAAAAAGTGGCTTTCGATCCTGTTCAGGAAGACCCGTGCATGCCCATAGAAGCCAAGAAACCGGAGAAAATCAGCGGTTTGCTTGGCATTTTACACATTTGTCGTGTAGACTGGCATTCTTCAAGGTTAAACATTGTTACTGTGTCAGCACCTTTTTAAAAACAACATTGCTCAGAAAGCGACACTTTTGCTTAGTTTCTTCATCTTGAGCAAGAATACGAAGACTGCTTGATCTGCCAACTCTGCTTGCGGCAACGTAGAATTGGCCATGGCTGAAGAAATCTCTTGTGCAGAAAACCCCAACGCGCTGTAAAGACTGGCCCTGTGACTTATTCACGGTCATGGCAAAGCAGGGTATTACTGGAAACTGTTTACGTCGCAAGGTGAATGGAAACATGTTGTCAGATGGTGTGAGTGTGATTCGTGGAATCGTGAGAGTGTGTCCAGCATTGACACCAATCATAGATGTTGCAGCCAACAGGTGAGGCTGTATTTGTTCAATGATGTATCTTGAGCCATTGCAATGTCCGTTTTGTTGGTGCAGTGTACTGTTTCAAATGGGTGTGGGTTAATGTAGTGTGTCCTCTTGTTAATCGGGTGATAAGATTTCCAGATTTACTGCTTCGAATGGATGTGGTTTAAAGTGCTGTGTCCTATTCGTAATCGGGTGATGAGTATCTCTTCTTTGTGATGGTCTATATGACATCATAAAGACATCAAGGCAGGCATCACAGGACATCATGCCTACATCATAGGTAGGCAGTCCTATTGTCTATATGATGGCATGGCTAGTCCTATGTTGGCTGATATCATAGGATCATCATAGGACATCATGGAGACACCATAGGCCGTCCTCTGATGTCCTATGATCGTGACACACAGACAGATGCACACACAAACTGACAGTGATTTCTTGAATTTATAGAGTGATTCTGTCTTGCATATTTATTTCTTCATTGGTCTTCCTTTTCCTTTAAGTTTATCAGCATTATTATTATTTTTATCGTAATTATCATTCTCATTATTGCCTTGGTCTTGTCTCCCCATGACATCGTGACCGACAGAGATTTCTTGAATTATATATAGAGTGAGATATTCCTTGTCTCCAGGGCAGGAAGACCCGTACATGCCCGTCAAAACCCAGAAACCAGAGCACCCGGAGAAAATCAGCGCTTTCCTTGGCATTTTACACATTTGCAGTGTAGACTTCCATTCTTCATGGGTACTGCTTCAAATGGGTGTGGTTTAAAGTAGGGTGTCCTATTCTTAATCAGGTGACAGACTGACACACTGACAGAGATTTCTTGAATTTATAGAGTGCCTTCTGCCTTACTGAGTGAGATTTCCAGATTTACTGCTTGGAATGGGTGTGGTTTAAAGTAGTGTGTCCTATTCAGTCTCAGCTTGTCTGTGCCTTGCCTGGCGTGCAGTGTTGGCGGCCAGCCGACTATTCTGCATCTCCTGGGTCTCAGCTTGTCTGTGCCTTGCCTGGTGTGCAGCATTGCTCGCTTTACAGGCATTTCGGGCTTCAAGTGACTCAGCACATGCATGGCGCACTGCCACACATTTCCTGTCTGTCTGTGCATCCCTTGTCTGTCATACCCTATGCTGGTGAAGGGTCTCCTCCTGTAGCTGGCATCATAGGACACTACATCATAGGTAGGCAGGCATCGTGAGTGATGGTCTGTATGACATCATAAAGACATCAAGGCAGGCATCATAGGACACTACATCATAGGTAGCCAGACCTATCATCGTCACTCTATAGATTCAAGAAATCTGTCTGTCTGTCTGTCATGATCATAGGACATCATAGGACGGCCTGTGATGTCTGCCTGATGTCCTATGATGATCCTATGATCTCAGGCTACATAGGACTCGCGATGCCATCATATAGGCAATGCCGTCGTGTCCTATGATGCCTGCCTTGATGTCTTTATCATGTCATATAGACCATCACAGGTGATGCCGTCATATAGACAATAGGACTGGCTACCTATGATGTAGTGTCCTATGATGCCTGCCATGTAGACCATCACAGGTGACGGCATCGCGAACCCTGTGTAGCCTGAGATCATAGGATCATCATAGGACATCAGGCAGACATCACAGGCCGTCCCATGATGTCCTATGATCGTGACAGACACACACACAGAGATTTGTTGAATTTATAGAGTGAAGTGAAGAGAAAACAAATTAATGACAAAAGTCACAGATTTTTATGAAAAAAGGTCGCAAATTTATGCGGGAAGTTATGCAAATTTTATGTGAAAAAAAGTTGCATATTTATGTGGAAAAAAATCTGAGAAAAAAGTTGCAAAATTTTCATGAAAAAGTCACACATTAAAGCTAATTTTATTTAGAAAGGCACAAATTTATGAGGGGGGAAAAAGAAGCACCTTTTTGCATGTTTTCCTGTTTTCGTAAACCCCTGATGTCTTTGTCTTTAGTGTTTTAATTCCAAATATTAATCAGAACTAAAAACTCAGTTATTTTACCAACAGAAACAGATAGAGGACTGTTTCCAGGGCAGCTGAGGTTCAGCTGCGAGAATGAAGCCACTGATGCATTCCTACTTTTGTCTTTTTGTTCTTCTCACTCTTGTTCTCTTTTTTTATGTGCTTTCACCATTTCCATTCATGTGTAATGTATTCATAGAGATTTTTTTACAAGTGTAGTCTAAAAAACACTTCTTATACCCGACTTATTTAATTTCCCCCCTTTTTGTTACTCATTCGCTGGCCTTCCTCTAACTCGCCACCCTTCATTTCATGCGTATTGTTTATTTGACTCAGTTTTTTTATCTGTGTTTCTGTTCACTTCCTTGTAACACACACTTTTCTCTGTTTGCTTTGTAGCATGATGTAACATTTCCTCTCTGAGGTCAGAATGTTTTGCTTAGTCACTGATAGCTATATAAAAACAGCCAGTGACAACTAATTTTTTCTCTTTATAAAATACTTCTGGGAGATTTAATGGAGGTGGTTTTGTTCAATTCTGTTTTGAGTCATTTCTGCAGTGGAATTACTGTACATGCCCGCCTGTAATTTCTTTAAACGGCATTCACAGATGAATGCATTACTTTAATTAGGCATAGAGAGAAAGATAGATGGCAACAGAGTGGTGGGAATGAGGCAGCAGTCTGGAGCTCAGTGATGGATGAGGGGAGGCCCGTGGGGAGAACCACCCAGGAGAGGAGGCCTCATTGTCAGCCAGGCATCCGGGGGGGCGCTCCCTTGGGTGACCCCCTGGTCTCGAGGTGGTTGGAAAAAATTAGTGTGTGGAAGGGGGGAGAAATAAGATGGATGAAGGGGGGTGGTGTTCATAAACCAGCTGTGGACTGTATGAATTAAGGGTTCGCCCACGACAGACTGCTGTGATGATGATGATGATGACCAACCAAGAAGTAGCTGAGATTAAAAAAAAAAAAAGGCCCATATTGTTCATGTTGTTTAAATGGTGTTTTGATGAGTTTTAACCTTCTAAAATACATCCATGGATCCAGGGCTGTTTATAATTTTTTGGTGGCACCTATTTTTGGAATGGGGACCACTTCAGACCCTTTCAAAGGCGGGGGAAAAATCTCTGCCCTCCTAACAAAAGCATTGAAAAAAAATAAACTTTACTCACTGTTTAGATAAACAGGAAGAAAAAACATAAAAATTTAACCAGCCTCCATGTGAGCATTGTAAATTTACGAGATTACAGAGACAAAAGTCGTACATTTATAAGGAAAACATAGCAAGTGTATGAGAAAAAAGTCACAAATTTAACAGGAAAATTTGTAAATTTATGAGAAAATAGTAGCAAAGTTTGTAATTTATTTCAAAACGGTAAAGTTTTAAAAGCAAAATATTTTAAATACTTTTTGTTTATTTATCATTATGAATTATAGCTGAAATAAATTATAAATCATGCCATTTTCATTTTTGAGCTATTATGGATTTGTGCTGGGGGGAGGTGTAGTGTGGCCGACTACTGATCGGAGGGTCAGGGGTTCAATTCCCGCTCTGTCTGCAGTCTGCATGTCGAAGTGTCCTTGAGCAAGACACTGAACCCCCAGTTGCTGCTGGTGGCCAGGTCAGCACCGGTGCATGGCAGCTCCACCGCCATCACTGTGCGAATGTGTGTGTGAATGTGTGGACAGCAGGATCTGTAAAGCATTTTGGTCATCCAGAGAAGAGTAAAAAAGCGCTATATAAGTGAACGCCATTTACATTTCTCTCTATACTCCTTACCTGAATTACCTTTGTCATGTCATGTATTTGATATATAATTCACTTTTAAAATAATTCATTCTCTTGTTTTCAGCTCTTTCGTGAGGTACGCATCATGAAAACTCTGAACCATCCCAACATCAGTAAGTTGAACATTTTTGGTGAAATATTGTCGTATTTTTTGTTTATTCTGAGACTTTTTGCCATAGCATCTCCTCCTCTGTGTATTTACAGTCCAGTTATTTGAGGTGATTGAGACCGAAAAGACACTATACCTGATTATGGAGTACGCTAGCGGAGGTGAGTGACACTATTATCATCATTATTGAATGGTGCCAATTAGCTTCATTATTTCAAAACTATATGGTCCAACTAAGCTGTTGACTTCTTCTAGTTGTTTATTTTGTTCCTAGACATTGATTTCCATGCACTCATTTATTGTTTTCATCACCTTTGTTTATCTTCTCCTCTCCTTAATCTCTCTCCTGCTCCCTGTCTCAGAGTGTTTGTGATCCTTTCTGATTCCTAATAAGGAGGCAGCAGCTCACTGCTGATCAGGCAGCTCCATTCTGCTTTGTGGCTTTAGTGTTTAGCTTGTGCACACTGGATTTTATTTACTTTTGTTTCTGCAGTATGATTTCAGGTATTTCAGTCCATTAATGCAAAGTAGTTTGGGTGGATTTTTTTTCCCTATTGTGCAACACAGGTTTAGTAAAAGTTTTGACATTTTGCTATATGAATTGAATCGGTGAATTCAAAAAGGGCCCAAGTCCACACTTTTTCAATGGGGACTTGGGCCCTTTTTGAATTCACCGATTCAATTTATTTTCATTAGCTCACGCCAGCCAAGCCAGAGGAAGTTACTGCGATGGAGTTGTATGCATGCGTCTATCCACATTTCACAAAAATTGCTCATTTTCCCAGGCAATTCGCCTGATGCTCACTAAACTCACACACATTTAGGCAGGTCTGCATCCAGGTTGTGATTAAGGTCCAGGTTAAAAGTCAGGCGATCTGTCCAGAATGAGCTACACTGTCACTGATGGCCTCATTATTATTTATACAGTATAAATATATAATAATTTATCCAGGTTTTGGCTAGTGTTGTTGCTACTGAATGATTAAATGAAGATTGATTGATAAGGATTAAATGACCAGATTTTACAGATTTTTTTTTTTTATCATCAACAGTAATCATAATTTTACCACCTTATTTTTAAAAAGTTATTAAATGTGCAAACCAAATTATGTGTTTGTATTATAACACAGAAAATTGCAAATACGTACATGATGGAAAAATTTCTTAGCAAAAATCAGGCAGGATCAAAGTTTCAGCAAATTTAATATGCACTGATCAGCGAAAACCAAATACAGAGTACAGCTTTCACAGACTGCTGCAGTGCATTGGCTTAACTAACAGAGTGATTGTGGCTAATATATATCCAAGGGACCGTCGGGTGGGGTCTCTTCTTGATGAGTTCATTCATGACTCAGTGTGATAAGGTTTGCTGAGCCTCTTGATATTTCATTCAAGACTAAGATTGTATCTGCTGAGTCCATGCAGAAAACACTAGTGATCAGCTGAACAGTCAGTGATAGAACTGAACATTCACAGTCACATCAGCATCCTTCAATCTGTTTTTTCCACTACTCAACAACTCCAAATATGGTAACAGGATTTCCTAGGTATACACATTAAGCTTTACAAGGAAAAAATCATATTCATATTCATAAAAAAATTCATATAACTCAGTGTAACATAGAATTTTTCCATCAGTATATGAGGAAAACAAATCTGCAATTTATTAGGGGAAAATGGCATTAAATTTATTAGAAATTTTACCTGAATAAAGTAATAGATTTAGTTGTGTAAAATTGCAAATTTGTGTGAACAGTATTATACAACTTCAAGAAAAAAAACTTGATGCTTTAACCCATAAATGTTTTCCTGAGGCATTAAGATTTTTAGTCAAAAGTGGTTGTTTCTACAGTCGATGTTCTTACTTCTACTCATGTATGTAGTATATATACTCAAAGTGCTAAAGGTGGCCAGGTTAAAAATTTCTGGAAAATGGGTAAGAGAGAACCTCTGACCATTGGAATTTGTGGGGATGAAGAACACCAAGAACGTCAGCCTGTTTCTGAACACTCCATTTCTTTCTTCTCCTTTTTTTTTCTCCAGGCGAAGTGTTCGACTACCTCGTGGCTCATGGCAGAATGAAGGAGAAAGAAGCCAGAGCCAAGTTCAGACAGGTCAGTAACTCCAGACCTGTTTGCCTGTTTATCTCTGTCCCTTTTAGAGGCCTGGTAAATCATCCTGTCACACTCAAACACTGTGCCATGTCAGGAGAATTGGGTCGATGCGTCATCAGCAGCTCCCATATTCCTCCAACCTTAACCTAAACATTGCTATATAATAAACAGTTTTGATACAGTTGACGTTCACGATTGTGTTCTGTAGTTCAGTAGTCCAAAGTTAGTAGCCGCACAGTTCTTTTGCTACCCAAGAGATTGGCATCCTCTACTACGAATGAACCTTTTTGAGTGATTTTTTGACAACAAAAATCTGCATGGAGCCACATTATCCACCTTATTCCTAGGCTCTATGATGCCTTGCGTGAATTATGGGCGCAACTTCCGGTACTAGTTTAGAACGTATGGTTGTCACTGAAACGGGACACTTTTCCTTGTTAATAAACAATGACTTTGGCATCAGAAATGCGGGAACACGGTCTTTTGCACCTCAAAAAGAGTAATATGATCATACTACTTCCCATGACTATCTAGGGATATGAAGATGACCGTAAAAAGTGGCCTGGCAGACAGTAGCTCCATTTGTTAGCACCACTGCTAAGATGCTAACGCTGTAAACAAATAAAAACTCTGAGAAATATCAATGTCTCCACCGCAATAAAGTCGGATGCATTTTGTTAAAATATGTTGGACATAACCAAATTTACCTCAGAGCAGACATAGAATCTAGTCAGAGCCACAAAGAACCACAACACCGTGCTTGGGTGTTTTAATGTTGGGGTGAAACAGACAGCTGCAGCTGTTTGTTCTACCCCGAAATTAAAACGCTCATGCTGCTGTCATGCTATGAATGCTTGTTATTTAACTTAACATGTACAGACCTTTTCTGACAATTGTTCAAAATTTTATTGATCTATATTTTGTGATCATTTAAAAATTAATGCATGCTGAAGCTGCTAGTCCATATCGTTCCAAGGCAGTGCAACGAATGCAAATCCCCCCCCCCCAAAAAAAACCCCAAAACTGTTTGATATTGTTCTTAAATCATTAAGCCTTAGGAAGCAAATTGTTGCTATTTTTTATTTGTTATTTTACTCATGCAGCCTTGCATCTGGTGACATATCTGACGCATAAACGTCAGATCTGTGACATTCATACAAGTGAAAACATACCTGGTGCTGTTGTGTCTGTCCCGTATCTGTACCACCGATCACACCAGCAGTCCTTTTTTATTTTCAGTGCATGATCTATGCATTGCAGGGTGAGAAGCCTCCATTTATCCAGTCTATGGCACAACCATGAACACCAGCAACAAGTACCAGAGCTACGCCGAAACATTCAAAAAATACAAAAACTACAAGTGCTGAAATTAGCTGCCACTCGAGTGCAAAACACATATGTGGACTATAGGTTAAAATGAATTTGAAAAACTTTTAAAAACGCTATTTTAAATGCCCCTGCTACTCCACTCTTATTGACTGTTTTAACACTAGGTCATCCGAAACCAGAAGCTCCACCCATAATCGTTCCAACAGCGGCACCCCCAGGAATTAGGTGGATTTGACATTAAAATGAAGGCAGACACTTCCGGTCTGGACGCCATGGCGACTGCAGCTTAACACTGAAGTTCTCAGACCCAATCCAGGATAACACCTTGAAAATCAAACTTAACGGATTTTTGGAGGAGTGAAAATCAAAAGACAAAATCATCATGTCTAAAGGAAAACAGAAGAAACTGAAATTCTCCAGGCCAGGACACGTATCGGCCGGAGAATCCGAACTGGAAGATCTCCGTTCAGAAGACGAGGAACTGGTGATAGCTAACAAAAGGGTTAGCCTGAAATCACTATTTGAGGAGCTACGACGATTTCGCCGAGATGTTACGGCCGAATTTCGGGAATTCAGAGAAGAATTGAAAAGGACAAACAGCAGAGTGGACCAGGCCGAGAACCGAATCTTGGAAACAGAGGATCGAATAAAAGTGCTCGAAGATTCTGTGCTAGACCTACGCAAAAGACAAGCAGCTATAGAGGCTAAGCTAACCGACCAAGAAGGAAAACAAAGAAGAGACAACATAAGAATTCATGGTCTGATAGAAGGAACCGAAAATGATTTTAACTCAATGGCAGAATGCGTGGAATCCTTACTAAGAGAGAAATTGGATATTCCACAAACCACCGACTTGAAGATAGAAAAGGCACATCGTTCATTAGCCGCTAGGCCGGCGGCGGAAGCGCCCCCACGTTCGGTGTTGGTAAGATTTTCCAATTTCAAAATAAAACAAGAGGTTGTAAGACTGGCCTGGCAGAAAAAAGGATTTATGCACCAGGAGAGAAAAGTCTACGTGGAACACGATTACGCCCCGGAGGTCCTTAAAAAGCGCAGGGAATACAATGACGCGAAAAAGGTGTTAAGAGAGAAGAAATTGCGCTTTCAGACACCATTTCCTGCGAAGTTAAGGGTCTTCTACGGCGATGAAACGTGTCTCTATAATTCGGCGGAAGAAGCAACAGCTGACATGGCGAAAAGAGGGCTCCCGGTAACGGTATTTAAACCCGCAGCAGACCCGAGTCAGAAGATCAAAGCGCAAACATGGACAACACAAAGACCTTCAAAATCCACGGACCAGCAGCGGGAAACCCAGCACCAGAGCGTCGCGGATAAACTATCCGTTTTCAGGTTGGAATAGCGACCTTTTTTTTTTTTTTTTTTTTTTTCTTTTCTCTTGAATCAATCCGCACATCCAACCCCCCTCATACAAGGTAACAAACATTAAAGGAGATGCATATTCAGCATGTGGTAAAACATTTCATGGAACAATCATATTATTTGAAACAAATAAGTCTTTGTAATAAAAAAAACAAAAAAACAAAACTTGTTAAAATAGAAATGTGACAATAATCCACATGTTCTCCTCATACTAACAAATACTGTTTTTGCGTGAATGTTTGATGTGATGGGGGTGGGAGGGTGCACACAATTTCACAGGGTTTAGGCATAAAAGGAAAAAAAAAAAAATCATTACAAGTTTGGATTGGGTTCTGAAACTCACGTTAAAAGCATGGGACTACTTTCAGTGGTAAGAGAGGGCCCTCAACACGTAACAGAGTTTGAGGAATTTCCCTCAGAGCCTTCACTCCATCAAGGCTCTTACAGGGTCCTTAAAAAGACCTCAGCTCAGGAAGTTCTTATGACAGCTTTTTGTTTTAAAGTTTTTTACACTACGTTCTTAATGTTTTTCTTGTTTTTAATGTTCTTTCAGTTTCTGAGTAGCACAAAAGAGGGCCACCACACAGTTATACTAAACAAAACAACACAATGGAGAAACAGGGTGTAACCAAAATAATTTCATATAATGTAAAAGGAATCCTGAATCCAGTTAAAAGATCCAAGATTCTAGGCAAAATGAAAAAAGACAAAGCAGGAATAATACTTTTACAAGAAACCCACCTAACAGACGTGGAACACAATAAACTCAGTAGACAAGGGTTTAAAATGATCTCTTCATCTTCATATAAATCAGGGAGGAGGAGGGGAGTAGCGACATTGATATCAACCAAAATTACATTTGAAAAAAAATCAGAACACAAAGATAAAGAAGGGAGATACAGTTTGGTAACTGGGCGGCTAGAGGGAGAAGATATCACCCTGCTGAATGTGTATGCTCCCCCAGGGGCTAACTGGAAATTTTATAAAAATGTATTCGACCTAATGATAACTAAAGCTCAAGGTTTAGTGATATGTGGTGGGGACTTCAATCTTAGACTGAATCCATACTGGGATGCTTCTGGTAATTCCCCACATCAAAATAACACCCAAAACAGGAAGACTCGGATGCTACTAAAAGAATTGGGAATCTGTGACGTGTGGAGGGAACTCAACCCCAGTGTAAAAGACTATACATTTTACTCAACTCCACATTCATCTTACTCAAGGATTGACTATTTTTTTATGTTTAATAGAGACATTGGAAGAGTAAAAACATGTAAAATAGGACTGATGGATCTCTCCGACCACAGTCCGATCTACATGGACTTAAATATCCAAAAATACACAAATAATACATTTTCTTGGAGGTTAAATTCAAATGTCCTGAAAGGACCATTGAAAGATGAATTGGAATCAGATATTCTCAGATATTTGGAAGATAACGATAATGGAGAAGTATCCCCTTTAATACTGTGGGATGCATGCAAAGCTGTAATAAGAGGAAAGATTATTGCAAAACTGGCAACCCAAAAGAAACTAAGACAAGAAAAACTATCCACATTAGAGTCAGAACTTAGGAACCTAGAAAAAGAACACAAAGGCAACACTCATTCTACTGACTCGCTCAAGATTAAGGAAATTAAAAACCAAATAAATGAGATCTACACAATAGAAATCCAGAAGAAACTTACATTTCTGAAACAAAAATACTATGAAGCAGGCAGTAAATCGGCAAAATTGCTAGCCTATAAATTGAGGAAACATCAAACAGAAAGAGCAATCTACAAAATCAGAGACCCAGTATCAAAGGAAATAAAATTCAGAATTCAGGATATTCTTAAAAACTTCGAGAATTACTATAAGAACTTATACTCCCACAAAAAACATAAAAACGCATCCGAGGCATTCCTAAACACATTAAACCTTCCCCAACTTACGGAGTCACAAAATAAAACACTACTGTCAGAAATACATCCTAAAGAATTGGAAAAAGCAATTATGAAACTTAAAGCTAACAAATCCCCAGGAGCTGATGGCTATACAGCAGAGTGGTACAAAACCTTTAAACAGCAACTATCTCCTCTCCTCCTGAAAACATTTAATTATGTCCTCCACACAGGGGAAATCCCCCCCCTCCTGGAGAGAAGGGGTCATTGCAGTTATACCTAAACCTGAAAAGGATAAACTAGAGTGCTCCAACTACAGACCAATCAGTGTACTAAATCAGGACTATAAGCTTTTTACCATTATCCTTGCCAAAAGGTTAGAAAATATACTGACAGACCTAATTCATTTAGACCAAACAGGTTTTATAAGACAAAGACAGACACAAGACAACATTCGACGCACTTTACACATAATTCATCATATAAAAAAATATAACTTAAATGCAGTCATATTGGGATTAGATGCTGAAAAAGCATTCGATTCGGTTGACTGGTCTTTTCTATATAGAATCTTATCCAGTTTCAATTTTCATAACAACTTCATTAGAACTATACAGGCATTATATAAAAAACCAACAGCTAAAATAAGGATTAACGGTAATTTATCATCATCTTTTGAACTGGAAAGAGGATGTCGTCAGGGCTGCCCCCTGTCTCCACTGCTCTTTGCAATCTTCATAGAACCTCTGAGCCAATGGATAAGACAAAACCAAAAAATTCAAGGTATTACACTTGGTCAGAAGGAACATAAAATAGCACTCTTTGCTGATGACATTTTAATATACCTAGGGCAGCCGGACACTTCTTTACCAGAACTAACCTCAGTTTTTTCAGAGTATGGAGATTTATCGGGGTACAAATTAAATATGCATAAAACCCAAGTTTTAACATTCAACTATGACCCAAATCATTATTCAGTAAGCAAACTCAAAACTAACTGGGAGTCGGAATCTATGAAATATCTGGGGGTCAATATCCCGAAACAACTCAACAAAATTATATCACTAAACTATGATCCACTGGTGACAAAAATAAAATCTGACCTAGCAAGATGGAATATGATACCATTCTTGGGTACTGCACAAAGAATTGAAGCAGTCAAAATGAATATACTTCCACGTCTTCTATACCTTTTCCAAACAATACCGGTAGAACCTCCCAAAAAAACATGGCAGGAGCTGGACAGAAGGATCTCAAGATTCATATGGCAGGGCAAGAGACCTAGAATCAGATATAGAACCCTACAGCTAAACAAAGACAAAGGTGGGCTCGCGCTGCCAAATATCAGGGACTACTTTAAAGCCGCACAAATTAAAACTTTAGTAGAGATATGTAACCCAGTCTACACTGCACAATGGAAGGAGATCGAATGCCAAATAACAAGTGACATCCCCCTACAGGCGATAATAGGGAACAATGTCTTACCTAAGCTTTTGAATAACACTAACCCGTGGATAGAGACCCCGCTAAAAATTTGGTTTAAGATAGTCAGAGAGAATCAAACTAAAGAGCCCTATCGACTTCTGCAATGGATCGCCTATGATCAGGACTTTACTCCTAATAAAACAGACACCAGATTTAAAAAGTGGAAGGAGAAAGGGCTGATAAAATATTACGATTTTTTTAAAGGGCAAATCTTAAGAAGTTTTGAAGATTTGAAAAAACAAGGCCTAATAAATCAAGACCTTTACAGGTTCTTCCAGCTTAGACACCACATAAACAATATACTTAAAAAGGAGGTTTTGGAAAGGGCCCAGTCAGGTGTTCTGAAGGTCTTCTTAATGGCATATAAAGGGATCCCAGGGATCAGATACATTTCTAAAATATACCAAGGTCTTCAAGACTTAAAAGGAGACAACACATCTTATATAAAAGAGAGATGGGAAAAAGAGGGGAATTTCACTTTACAACTGGAAATATGGGAAAAGCTAAATAAACAGCAATGGAAAAGTACCTCATCCCTGCAGTGGAGAGAATTTGGATGGAAAAACTTGGCAAGATTTTTCAGAACACCTGCACAAAACAAATTTACCCATAAGGGATTGAACTGTTGGCGCTTGTGTGGTGAAAAGACTGCAAATCATTTTCATGTGTTTTGGTCATGCCCAGTTATCCACCAATATTGGACCAAGGTACAGACAATATTGGGGAAAATATTCAAAATTACAGTTCCCTTTTCTTTTGTAACTTTGTATTTGGGTTTACTACCGGACTCACTGGAAAGACGAGGAGAAAAATACTTATTCAATGTTTTAATTTTGGCAAGCAAAAAAGCTCTAACTAAAAAATGGATGTTGAAGGACTGTCCTACACCTGAAGATTGGACTAACGTGATCCAAGACATTTACTCGATGGAAAAGTTGACATTCGCACTGAGACAGGACATGGATGTGTTCATGAACTTTTGGCAACCCTGGACCACATATGTGTCTTCCATTAGATCTAATCTTTGACAAATACCATTTCAATAATGGTTCCGCTCTTTGTTCCAATGCTACTCAGATGCTCTTTTATCTTTATTTACTTACTTTTTCTTTTTGTTTGTTTTTTACTGGTTTGTTTGTTTTTTTTGTTATTTGTTTTTTGTTTTTTTTTCTTTAATTTCACTTTTTCTTTCACTTTAAAAAAAAAAAAAAAGGGGGTGTTGTAAGAATTAATCTTCCAATGTTGTCAGATATCAGAAAATAAGGGAACATGTGATGAAAATGTAAACACTGCATTGCTGTAACGACCTGTATACCCTTTACAAAAACTTAAATAAAAAAAAAAAAAAAAAATGAAGGCAGAACTGTTCTAAATGTAACTGTGTTCTGTGCAAATGGAATTAAGACATAATGCAAGTTTTCACTTGTAAATGTTTAACTTTTAGTTGTAAGTTTGAACCCATTTGAAGTTGGATGGTTTTTATTTGTAAATATGCAATGTTTCTTATGTAAAATTTTCTTGTAAATTTGTCACTTTTTATGGAGTTTTTTTCTAAAGGTTGCAACCATTTTATTTTAAGTTTTTGACTATCATAAATTTCCAAATTTCCTATTTGCATTTTTATTTCTCCTAAATTTGTCTACATCCAGGTCAAGGTTATTGTCAAAGGTCAGGAGATCTGGGCATGTGTGATTTCATATAAAACATTACTTGTCCTCAGCCACTGACCTTGACTTTAAGCACATCGTAGATGGGTCTGTATCTAGCCTGTGGTTGAGGTCAAGGTCAACGGTCAGGAGATCTGAATACTCTCAGGGTGATTTTTGTCAGGCTGGAATGAGCTAGTCTGTCATTGATGGTCTGTTTTTCTAATAACTTAGTGACATAATCTGAGGATTTGAATTTGGCTACAGTTAGGAGGAAAAAGTGGCAATAGCTTCTTTCTTATTTGGCGTTATTTTGTCTTTTTTTCCTTCTTTTCTCAGATTGTCTCAGCTGTGCACTACTGTCACAAGAAGAACATTGTTCACAGAGACTTGAAGGTGATTTTTTAACAATATTAAAACACAAAGAATGGAAATGTTCTCTAGGGTCACAGAAACAGATGAAAGTTGAAGTCATCAATTTGATTAACTGAAGAACACAAAATTATGTGAAAAATGTTAAGCCATCCTGCGTAGCCAAGTAATTTCTTTTACCTTCATAGTCTTCCATGTTCCTCTACTTTTTTCTCTTGCAGGCAGAGAACCTGCTCCTAGACGCTGATTCCAACATCAAAATAGCTGACTTTGGATTCAGTAACGAGTTCACAGCAGGAAGTAAACTGGACACCTTCTGTGGCTCTCCGCCCTATGCGGCCCCAGAGCTCTTCCAGGGGAAGAAGTATGATGGTCCAGAGGTGGACATCTGGAGCCTGGGTGTCATCCTGTACACACTGGTCAGTGGCTCCCTGCCCTTCGACGGGCAGAACCTAAAGGTACTCCACTTTTGAGTTTATTAAATACATATAAATGCTGTTTGAAGTGCATTTAGTGAGGACCATCAAAGTGTGGCCAGAGGGGGTTGACTCTGTACTCCAGGAGAAGTTTAGGAACACAGACTGGAGTATGTTCACCTCTCAGGCTACCTGTGGCTCCCACATAAACATCAACTCTTACACCCACTCAGTCCTGGACCATATCAACACCACTATTGACAGTGTCACCACGGAAAGACAGATCACCACGTACCCAAATCAGAAGCCGTGGATGAACAGAGAAGTGCGACTTCTGCTAAAAGCATGTAACAATGCCTTTAGATCTGGTGATGCACAGGCCTACAGTTCATCCAGGGCAGATCTGAAGAGGGGCATCAAGAAGGCCAAGCACAGCTACAAGCTGAAGGTGGAGGAACATTTTGGGGACTCTGATCCCCGACGTATGTGGCAGGGCATTCAAGCTATCTCTGATTATAAGCCCAGCAACTCCATACCTATAACCATGACTGTGCCCTTTCTCAATGAGCTAAATAACTTCTATGCTCGTTTTGACAAGGACAACAATGAAAAGAACATCAATTTCCCACCCTCTGATGACCTCCACCACCTCACACTCACCCACACCGACGTCCGTAATGCACTGAGTCATGTCAACGTACATAAGGCTGATGGCATTCCTGGGCGTGTGCTGAGGGCATGCGCTGAGCAGCTGGCAGGGGTCTTCACAGACATCTTCAATCTGTCCCTGGCCCAGGCCGTGGTACCAGCGTGCTTCAAGACCACTTCAATAGTACCAGTGCCGAAACATTCAACACCATCGTGCCTAAATGACTATCGCCCTGTGGCACTGACGCCCATAGTCATGAAGTGCTTTGAGCGACTGGTCTTGGCACAGCTCAAAAAAGGCCTGCCCCCAACACTGGACCCTCATCAGTTCGCCTACCGGAGCAACAGGAGTACAGAGGATGCGAGTTCTACAGCGCTGCACTATGTACTCTCACACCTGGATAACAAGAACACCTACGCAAGAATGCTGTTTATTGACTTCAGCTCAGCATTCAACACAGTTATCCCCTCCAAGTTGCTCACCAAACTTGGGGACCTGGGAATCAGTACCTCCACCTGCAACTGGATCATGGATTTTCTGACCAACAGACCCCAGCATGTTAGGTCAGGCCCCAACCATTCTTCCGTCATCACACTCAACACTGGTGTACCACAGGGCTGTGTGCTCAGCCCATTCCTCTACTCCCTCTACACCCATGACTGCAGGCCTATGTATGGATCCAATTCCATCATAAAGTTCGCAGATGACACCACGGTGATTGGACTCATCAGGGACAACGACGAGTCAGATTACAGGGCAGAGGTTGAGCACTTGGCTACTTGGTGCGCTGACAATAACCTGCTCCTTAACACCAGCAAAACCAAGGAGCTCATAGTGGACTACAGGAAGGAGAGGGAAGAGACACATGACCCCATCCATATCAATGGCATAGCTGTTGAACGTGTCCCCAGCTTCAAATTCCTGGGGACCCACATCTCGGAGGACCTGTCCTGGTCAGTTAACACCACCAGCCTGATCAAGAAGGCCCATCAGCGCCTCTTCTTCTTGAGGACATTGAAGAAGAACCATCTGTCAACTGACATCCTGGGCAACTTCTACCGCTGCGTGATAGAGAGCACCCTGACCAACTGTATCACACTCTGGTATGGGAGCTGCTCTGTAGCTGACTGCAAGGCGCTGCAGCGGGTGGTGAAAACCGCCCAACGCATCACAGGGACTCCACTTCCAGCTATAGAGGACGTCTACAGGAAAAGATGTCTGCGCCGGGCACGCAGCATTCTTAGGGACTCCAACCATCCTGCTCATGGACTGTTCCAGCTTCTCCCCTCCAGAAGACGTTTCAGAAGCCTTCGGACTAGAACCAGCAGGTTTAGGAACAGTTTCTTTCCAACAGCTGTCACGTTATTGAACTTAGTTCCCCTCTGACTCTCTTACAATCATCTTTTACCATCCTCACCTGTACATAACTGCATAACTACATAACTACATCTAACTTATTGCACATTATTTGCACATAACAGTACTTTTAACTTTCTGCACTGCTGCATATATTTGCATATATTTGCTTAAATTGCACATACTGTTAATTACCGTATATACTGCACTGCTGTCCTTTGCACTTCTGATTGGATGCTAAACTGTGTTTCGTTACCTTGTATTCATACATGTGTAATGACAATAAAGTTGAATCTAATCTAATCTAATTTAGGCTTCTGTATAGGGACTTAGTGTGGCGTATGCAGTGAAAATGAAGTAGTATTACTATTTTTTTCCTTCACATATATCATAAAAATAATAAATTACCTTAGAAATGTTCTAAAATTATTTCATATTGAGTCATTTGTCTCTGCCAACCCAGATTATAATTATTATTTTATAAACTTTTTATTAACTGACATGTTTAGGAGGTGAAATTTAAAGTGTCCTCCAAAATATTAATAGGTTTTAGGTTATTTTTCCAGAGGGTAAAAAACTGAGTTAAAATATATATCATGACAATGTATGAAAAAAATTATACATGTAAAATAAGCTCATGAATAATCAGAATTACCTATCATTGATGTTAGCCTTCATGGTAATACTGACAGAAATAATGTCCACATTTTTCATTTTACTTTCTCTATATCAAATTTATGATGTTCTTCAAAAACAATGAAATTCCTCTTAAATGATTGATTTATTTGCAATCTATTAAGACCTAACACAAAGTGAATTTTTCACGTGGCACGATTGCATGTAAAGTCAACATTAACACACAAGTTTGTACATTCACCCATGAGGAAGCTGGTCCTGATAGCTAATCAGCCTTGAGATTCCACCATCACCTGAGTAAAATATCAACATTGGGGAGTAAACTGGTTTGAAAATGAGACTGCCACTCACCTGCAGACATATGGACAGGAGCTCTGCAGCTGAAATGGAGTGTCTGTAGTTTATCCACCCACGTACTCCTGCGACAGATGTGCTAACGAGGGTTTGCAGGCTAGCAGTGTAAACAGCCATGATCCAGATGCAGTTTCTGGAGGAGGCAGTGACATATTCACAGCTGTGTGCCCTGCTTGATAATGTTGTAAACCTAAACATGATTGTATTTTGGGGATTTCCACAGCAGGTAGAAAGCAGGTGCAGAAGTTATAAAGGGAACTCCGCCCCTCTGCAACTCACCCAGATCCAACTTTCTATGTTTTCGCATGATTAAAATGGCTTTACATGTACAGTAACTGTGCACGCAAAAAAATTGTGCTTTGCGTTTGGTCTGAATGTACCTTTATTGATTTGGTTTTCTTGATAGTAAACTGTTGTGTTAATGTGTGTTTTATTTAGGAGCTGCGGGAGCGTGTTCTGAGAGGGAAATACCGTGTCCCCTTCTACATGTCCACAGACTGTGAAGGAATCCTGCGCCGCTTTCTGGTCCTCAACCCCGTCAAACGCTGCTCACTTGAAGTAAGGAATTCTTTTTAATGCAGATAGTGGGATTAACAAAAGTGCACATTAAGACTAGAGGTGGGAATCTCTAGCCACCTCACAATTCGCTCTGATTAAGACTCACAGCACTGCAGTGTGATAATAAAGCAAATAATGGTACGTATTTTTTTCTGTTCAGGATTTCATTTTTCTTGCTGTGTGATAACTTGGCATTTTTAAAATGAATTATTTAAATGAGCCATCATAAATTTACTTCCAGTAGCTTTTATTGATTAAAAAAAATGTAAGATAAATGTGTCAAGTCAGCTATAATGTTACATTTCACCAGCATGTACTGTATCCTACTACAGGTACTGCAGTACCTGGTTACTTCCTCTTCAGCTCTGGCATAGACATATGGCCCTTTTCCACTAGCACATACTCAACTCCACTCACCTCAACACGGTTTTGGTAATTTTCCATTACAATTGAATACCACCTCAAAGTGGGCGGGGTCATTATAGCAAGGCGGCCCGTTCGTCACATGTTGTTGACATGCTGACTTTACGTTTTGCTTTCAGAAGCGAATACTTAAGAGACAACAAATGCAAAATACAAGGAGAGCATGGAGTTAGCATTGATAGTTAACTAGCTAGTTCATTGGCTGCATACAGGAAACAATAGTGTTATCGCATATCCTTGTTTGTTCAAAGTGAGCTTGCCACCAATGGGAAAAATAACATAAAAGATGCTTAAAATTACAAAACACTCACCATCCTGTATAACAGTTTCCAACAATGCTGTGGCCAAGGTTTTCAGCGATGCCACTCTCCCTCCTGTTGCTCGCCAGTCAGTGCCCGTTAATGGCGTCCATTTGGTTGAACCACTTCAAGTCTTTTCTGTTCAACCCACTTCGGCCGTTGGGGTCCTTGATGGTCTGGTAATCACGTTTTAGTTTCTCAAGCTTTTCCTGACATTGGTTTAATATTCGGTGGTACCCATGAGTGGCCATCAGCTCGGAGATCTCCTGGTATACTTTTTCATTCCGGGTCGCTCCGTCTAGCTTCCTCTGGATTCTCTCATCAGCCACCAAGCACAGAAAAGTCTGCACCTCATCAGTGGACCACGGTGTTGATTTGTGTGTAGCCATTTATCTCGTTGATTATCACAGAAATAAAAACTCACGGTTGCTGTTGCAGAATTTTACAAATGGTGGGTTTGATTCTTGTGAAGAAGTCGCTCTCATGACTCATCCAGTGACATTACGCCCTGGCCAAACAGTGGCCTGCAGTCTGCTGATGTCACATTTTCAGCTCGCTTGGAACCCCGGCTGAATAGGTACTAAAAAAGTACCTAGTACCAGTTACTACCACTTAATGGAAAACCCTGCAAGTTGAGTCAAGCTGAGTAGGTGCTAGTGGAAAAGGGCCAATAGACACGGGTTCCAATTGGATTCTGGACATTTAAAAATCAATTCTTTGATATTACTGAATGGATTCAGAAGCTTCCACAAACACAATACATCTAAAAACAACAAAAAAGATAATTTCCCCCACCCCTAATTGAAATAATGTCCAGAATCATAATACTGGTATTTAAAATTTATAGCTTTCCATTGCTGTAAAAACAGTAATGCTGCATCCACATGTTGATTGTAGAAAAAACAGAATTTCTGTGTCAAACATGGTCTATGGTCGTGGATGGGAACTGTTGATACAGTAATTTTAACTAACTAGAGCATGCCAAATTTTTTTTTATAATTTTGCCAGTATTAGATTGAAACTAGGAGAGCCCTGGCTTTTATGTTTCACTTTTATGGGGCAGTTTCCTTTTCATGTTTTAGTTCTGCAGTGATTGTAGAATAAAATTAAGAATGAAATTGAGAAACCCAGATTAAGTTTAAATGGAAAATAATGATTACAGTAGATTATGTACATATGGTGCATACGGTTATGGAAAGCAATTATGAGTCCTACATTTCACTGGCCTACAACTGCCAACAACTGCCAACACACACAGGTCCATACTGTTGCAGCTGGATATTGAGTGGGGCAAGTGCCTGTTACACACAGACTGTGGAGCTAGAGAAGGAGAATGTGGAGGAGTAGGGGCTATATTACAAGGACGCAGTTAGTCAGTCACTCGTCAGTGATGCAGAACGCATTTGTGGACGTTTCCAAGTTCATTTCCTTATTACAACAGCACAGAAATGAATTTTCCGCTGGACGCAAAGTCGGCAAGGGTTGTCCCAACGCTCTTAATTATTCAGAGGTGTGTTTAGGACATAATGTGAAATAAACCAATTGCTGCCTTTGCTCTTATTCCCTTTAATAAACAGGGGTGCAAGATCAAAGTCGTGATGCTAACATGAAAAGGATTTAAGTGGGAGGACAATTCCGTTTTGTGTGAAAATGCATTTAATAAAAGCAAGGAGCTTTTTTACTCCACAGCCTTGCTTGCCCATGGATGAGAGCTGTCGGCTACAATTCAAAGATCATGCCAGTCTTTCTCTTTGTCCATGAGGTTGACAGTTTCCTTCAGTTATATTATCCTAAACCTGATCTCACTAAAAAAAAAAGTATTATCGTTCATCAGAGCTTCTCTTTTAAACCAAGAAAGAGGAGCTGCTTATCGCGGCCTGAGCTGTATTAATCTGCTCAAGTGAATGCAAAATTGTAGATTTAAACAACTCAGGATATTTTTATTTTGAATCGTTCTTTTAAAAGAATGACAGTGAATGAGGTTAAAATTGTAAAAACTGTCATCATTTAATAATAAATATCGGGTTTGTGCGCACATACCAGCTCTTCTCTGGGGTCATGGTGACAACCGTTTTCCCGGTAGGAGACTGGTCAGGCAGCGGTCCAGTAGAGAACTTAATCATAAACCCGTGGAATGTTTTTTTCCCCTCTGTGTAGTGAAAAACCCTGTTGTGTCGTCAAATAGTTCATATTTAACTGTCCTCATTTAACAGAAAACACCGGCTGAGTGTGTTTTTTCATTAATCAAGATGCGCAAGCACAAACGGACACGAGATATGATGACTCCACACATGACAGATTAGTGGACAAAACATTTTCACAGAAGAGGTCTGTAGTTTAAAATCTTAAGACTGACAGTAGCCTATCCTCCCCCTTCCCGTGCACTGTGCACCCACACCGGAACACACACACACTCCCTGTTCATTCATTCATTCCCCTAAAAGATTCATACATTAATGCCTAATCTATATACTCCATCATTAAGTCCGCAATTAAAATGAGTGTGGATGGAATAAAAAACTATTTAGTGTGTAATCATATTATGAATAAAATGACAGGCGATTATATTATGACTGTTACAACTCTGTCCATTAAAATAACAAAAAAAACCCAACGTGCAGTTTCCTCATGAGCTCTGGAGCTGGGCGATTTCAAAACATGCCCCTGAAATATCATTAAACAGTGCACTTCTGATGACAGACGTCCTTTTACCTGATCAAAAGCAATTGGTGTAACATGCATCATAATTGTGATGCGCCTGAGATTGCGTGCCGCCATACGTCTTTGAAATGAGCCTCCACCTCTCAGCGCAAAGTGGGTGCACTGTCTACTGGTAATTAGATGCCGTGACACAAAGCATAAAAAACAGACAAATGCACTAACAGAGACAAAAAAAAAAAAAAAATGCACTGGCATGCAGCGGAAGGTCTGGCGGAAAAGTCCGCTGATGAACGTCAAAATAGGGCCCTAGGAGAACTTGGCTGTGATTCTAAATGTTTCAGTGGAAGGGAGAAGTGTCCACGTACAGATGTTTGATAGTAGTTTAGGCAGTGAATCCCTTTTTCTGAGCCACAGGATGGATGCTAGCTGTAAGGAAGTAAGGTTTCACTTGTATGAGGCATAAGTCCCCAGAGTTGCACCAAATGCTTTGTGGTGAGAGGAAAAGATTGAAGACCACAGACACTTCAAGATTCAAATATTTTTATTTGTCACTACTTCTATATGTACAGGACATACAGTAGAACTGAAATGTCATTTCTGTCTCTCCTGGTGGTGTGCGCGGTATGTAAGACAAGGAGTAAGGATGGAGAACAACAACAATCTGTGTACAGTAATACTACCCATAGTGCAAATAATGGTAGAATGACTCAACACAGATGACGCAACACTTTATATCGTTATAAAAAAATCCAGGCCTCCGAGACATCTGTGCCAAGAGCCTTCAGTGTGAATTGGGCACAGTTGAAAGGTGGACCTCTGACTGGTGCATCACATTTAATGCAATTAAGATTGAGGAAATGATCATCAGCAGGAAGCATGTCCAAAATCATTCTCCTCTTCACATCATGAACAAGGAACTCCGTCCAATACAAGGAATTACTCTCCTTGGTGTCATCATCACCAGTGCTCTGTCCTGTACTCTTTACATCACAGGACTAGCCAAGAAGACTGGGAAGAGACATCCTGGGGCGTACCAAGAACATTCTTCCTCTCAACGCCCACACGGCCGTGGACAAAATTGTTGGTACCCCTCTGTTAATGAAAGAAAAACCCACAATGGTCACAAAAATAACTTGAATCTGACAAAAGTGGTAATAAATAAAAATTCTATGAAAATTAATCAATGAAAATCAGACAATGCTTTTGAATTGTGGTTCAACAGAATTACTTTAAAAAACAAACTCATGAAACAGGCCTGGACAAAAATGATGGTACCCCTAGAAAAGATTGGAAATAATGTGACCATAGGGACACATTCAACCAAGATGTGTCCTCTAATTAACATTACAGGTGTCTGCAAACTTGTAATCAGTCAGTCGGTCTATTTAAAGGGTGACAAGTAGTCACTGTGCTGTTTGTCGACATGGTGTGTACCACACTAAACATGGACCAGAGGAAGCAAAGGAGAGAGTTGTCTCAGGAGATGAGAAAGAAAATTATAGACAAGCATGTTAAAGGTAAAGGCTATAAGACCATCTCCAAGCAGCTTGATGTTCCTGTGACTACAGTTGCACATATTATTCAAAAATTTAAGATCCAGGGGACTGTAGCCAACCTCCCTGGACGTGGCTGCAGGAGGAGACGGATAATACGAATGGTAACAAAAGAGCCCAGAACAACCTCTAAACACATTCATGGTGAACTCCAAGGTCAAGGTACATCAGTGACAGATTGCATCATCCGTCGTTGTTTGAGCCAAAGTGGACTTCATGGGAGACGACCAAGGATGACACCACTGTTGAAAACAAATCATAAAAAAGCCAGACTGGAATTTGCCAAACTGCATGTTGACAAGCCACAAAGCTTCTGGGAGAATGTCCTATGGACAGACGAGACAAAACTAGAACTTTTTGGCAAGGCACACCAGCTCTATGTTCAGACGCAAAAATGAAGCATACCAAGAAAAGAACACTGTCCCTACTGTGAAACATGGAGGAGGTTCTGTTATGTTCTGGGGCTGCTTTGCTGCATCTGGCACAGGGTGTCTTGAGTCTGTGCAGGGTACAATGAAATCTCAAGACTATCAAGGTATTCTAGAGAGAAATGTGCTGCCCAGTGTCAGACAGCTTGGTCTCAGTTGCAGGTCATGGGTCTTGCAACAGGATAATGACCCAAAACACACAGCTAAAAACACCCAACAATGGCTAAGAGCAAAACATTGGACTGTTCTAAAGTGGCCTTCTATGAACCCTGATCTAAATCCTATTGAACATCTGTGGAAGGAGCTGAAACATTCCGTCTGGAGAAGGCACTCTTCAAACCTGAGACAACTGGAGCAGTTTGCTCATGAGGAGTGGGCCAAAATACCTGCTGAGAGGTGCAGAAGTTTCATTGACAGTTACAGAAATTATTTGATTGCAGTGATTGCCTCAAAAGGTTGTGCAACAAAATATTAAGTTAAGAGTACCATCATTTTTGTCCAGGCCCCTGTTTCATGAGTTTGTTTTTTTTTAAATAATTCTGTTGAACCACAATTCAAAAGCTTTGTCTGATTTTCATTGGTTAATTTTCATAGACTTTTTATTTATTACCACTTTTGTCAGATTCAAGTTATTTCTGTGACCATTGTGGGTTTTTCTTTCATTAACAGAGGGGTACCAACAATTTTGTCCACGTGTGTACAAGGCCTACATCCGACCTCTCATGGAGTATGCCTCTCCAATATGGAGTGGAGCAGGAACCACGACACTAAGTCTCTTAGACAGGCTGCAAAAAAGCCCTTTGTCTACTCAGAATTGATGATCCTTGCAAGGCAGGAATTTAATCATTAGAACACAGCAGAAAGGTGGCATCTTTGTGTACATTCTTCCACCATTTCTTCCTTCAATCATCAGTTGAGCTGACAAATATCTTGCCTGCTGGAGCTTCTAGCATGCGGGTAACAAGATCCTCTGCAAGCTGTCACCCATATAGTGGGGCAAAAAAATATTTAGTCAGCCACCAATTGTGCAAGTTCTCCCACTTAAAAGATGAGAGAGGTCTCCAATTTTCATCATAGGTATACCTCAACTATGAGAGACGAAATAAGAAAAAAAAAAACCCAGAAAATCACATTGTCTGATTTTTAAAGAATTTATTTGCAAATTATGGTGGAAAATAAGTATTTGGTCAATAACAAAAGTTCATCTCAGTACTTTGTTATATACCCTTTGTTGGCAATGACAGAGGTCAAACGTTTTCTGTAAGTCTTCACAAGGTTTTCACACACTGTTGCTGGTATTTTGGCCCATTCCTCCATGCAGATCTCCTCTAGAGCAGTGATGTTTTGGGGCTGTCGCTGGGCAACACGGACTTTCAACTCCCTTCAGAGATTTTCTATGGGGTTGAGATCTGGAGACTGGCTAGGACACTCCAGGACCTTGAAATGCTTCTTGCAAAGCCACTCCTTCGTTGCCCGGGTGGTGTGTTTGGGATCATTGTCATGCTGAAAGACCCAGCCATGTTTCATCTTCAGTGCCCTTGCTGATGGAAGGAGGTTTTCACTCAAAATCTCACAATACATGGCCCCATTCATTCTTTCCTTTACACAGATCAGTTGTCCTGGTCCCTTTGCAGAAAAACAGCCCCAAAGCATAATGTTTCCACCCCCATGCTTCACAGTAGGTATGGTGTTCTGTGGATGCAACTCAGCATTCTTTCTCCTCCAAACATGACAAGTTGAGTTTTTACCAAAAAGTTCTATTTTGGTTTCATCTGACCATATGACATTCTCCCAATCCTCTTCTGGATCATCCAAATGCTCTCTAGCAAACTTTAGACGGGCCTGGACATGTACTGGCTTAAGCAGGGGGACACGTCTGGCAATGCAGGATTTGTGTCCCTGGTGGCGTAGTGTGTTACTGATGGTAGCCTTTGTTACTTTGGTCCCAGCTCTCTGCAGGTCATTCACTAGGTCCCCCCGTGTGGTTCTGGTGTCCTTTGACAGCTCTTTGGTCTTGGCCATAGTGGAGTTTGGAGTCTGACTGTTTGAGGTTGTGGACAGGTGTCTTTTATACTGATAACGAGTTCAAACAGGTGCCATTAATACAGGTAACGAGTGGAGGACAGAGGAGCCTCTTAAAGAAGAAGTTACAGGTCTGTGAGAGCCAGAAATATTGCTTGTTTGTAGGTGACCAAATACTTATTTTCCACCATAATTTGCAAATAAATTCTTTAAAAATCAGACAATGTAATTTTCTGGATTTTTTTTTTTCTCATTTTGTCTCTCATAGTTGAGGTATACCTATAATGAAAATTGGCGACCTCTCTCATCTTTTAAGTGGGAGAACTTGCACAATTGGTGGCTGACTAAATACTTTTTTGCCCCACACAGTATTGTAACTGTTCCAAAGTCCAACACCAATCTCCATTTATCTTCCTACATCCCTAGGACAAGTCAGCTATGGAACTCTCTTCCAGCATCTGTGTTTCCTGCTGCTCCAAACATAGACTCATTCAAGTCATCTGTAAATGCATTTTTTGTTGATCAATTATAAACTTTTGTTAGCTGTTAATTTTTAAGATTTCGATTTGTATGATGTGATGTGGTCAGTGGTTTAATACTCTGCTTAATGGCCAGTTTTTCACCTCTCAGATGGCAGCACCAGGCCTTAAACATCGATTGCTAAAAAAAACAAGCACACACAGCAACCCTATGTACAATAAACCGTAATACTGGTAAATTGCAAGTTCAGTGCAGTAATGGGGGTGGAGACAGGGACAGATTGGTCTGTGCATGATCAGTATTGCAGTGACAGATAGCAAGTATGGCATTTGTACGAAGGGTTGCAGTGAGGTGCAAGACATACACAGCAGCAGATGTGGTACTGTTGGTGTGCCGGGTTTTTCTGTGCAAACAACTGAGGTAGAGTTGTTGTGTGGGTGAGCGTGTTACAGTCCAGGGTGGGGCTGTGCAACATGACATATATCAGATAACGATATAAAAACGTCTATCATTTCATAGAATATTATCATTTATATCGTGATTTAAAATGCACATACTCCATTTATTCAGTAAACCTCCTCACCACTACTTGTCAGCGCCCCATCTCTCCCCTGCAGTGCGCAACTGTGCACAGCAGAACAGATGTGTGGTGGGTGGCTCGGCTTCAGTCCGGTGGTTGCTAGTGCTAACTCCAAACTACCGGTTCAGATAGCTGCTGCTCCTGTTTGCCAGGGATGTGTGACTGTTTTCCATCGTGCTGTGTCAGAGAGGATAGCTCGCTAACCTGGTTTTAATTGGGGGTAACGTTAACACCAGTTGTAATTATAAAATGCTAAATGACTATGCTAAGTTGTGCTAACTGGAAACCGTAGCAGACCGTCGTTTCTTTGGTTTAAATTACTACAGAGTTTCTTAGTTTTGTTTGAAATTTTTTTATTAAAGCTGCAATAGTGCATGATGGTGACATATGCACATAAAATAAATAAGTTAAAACGGGCTGGAGGAGCAAGTTGGCTCTTAATGTAATTTATCTGATTTCTAATAATTTTAATTAAGTCAAGTAATAATAATGAATAAAGTTAAAGTGATCACATACATTTTTTTACATTACATTTTGTGTCTTTGATTTTCAGATCGTGACCAATCTGAAATATTTTTACTAAGAAGCAAACAGGTTGAATCAGGCCAGAATGGCAGTCGTCAGGCTGCGGATCTACACTTAAATTTTCATTGATTTAAACTAACAGCTAATTTATACCTGTAGTTGGCGATGAGTAATTTTCTCATTTTCAGACATATTTTTATGTTATGTGTTTGTTTTTTGCTATTCTCCTCTGCCTCAGGAAATATTTAACTTACTGAGGTTTACTTTTTATTCTTCATATATGATTTAGAAGAAAAACCTGAAATTTATGAGAATCAAGTCTCAAATACCCATTAAAAAGCTACTTTATAACAACACTACAGAATTATGAGGAGAAAAAGGTACATGTAAAAAAGTGTTGAAAAAAGAGATGGTTCTTTTTCTGTGATTATCTAGACCAATGTTTCTCAAAGTGCGGCCCCCGTGCCAATGGCGGCCCGCAAAAACATTTCTGGCGGCCCGCGGCCAATCTGTTAACGTCTTAACCAATATATGATCTGAACTAATTGCTTTGGAAAAATTCCGATACACATCTACGTTTAGTGGTCTTTGGCGCCATCTGTAGGCACAAGCCGTAATTACATGTGTTGTCGACCTTGCGATCACTTCATTGCAGCAGCTAGTCCAATTGTATTATGGGAGATGGAACGTTCAGCGCACAGTGCAGAAGTGTTGGTTGGCAACGGTTTCGGAGCACCATTTTGAGTCAGAAGAAGAATAAGAAATAAATATTAGTGCTTGTGGAAGTCGAAGTGTGGAAATAAAGATGGATCAGCGAGAGAAAGAGGCAGAGATGGAGACCGCTCACTCGAGGAAACCGAGAACTGTCAGCGAGGAAAAAAGGCAGTTTCAGGGAAAATGGACTTTGGACTACTTCGTTGAACCTCACGGGTCAGATAAAGTTGTATGCCTCATCTGCAGACAGGTAATCGCAGTGCGAAAAGACTTTAACATCAGGCGCCATTACGAAACAAAACACAAAAATTATGAAAAATTCAGTGGCAAGGATCGCACCACAAAGATAGAACAACTTAAAAGGGGCTACACAGCACAACAGTCAGTCTTCACGCAATTTTCAAAAACCAGCGAAGCAGTAACAGAGGCTAGCTATGTGGTAGCTCATGAAATAGCTAAACGGGGCAAGCCGTTTAGTGACGGAGAATTTGTTCGAGACTGTATGCTGTATGTATGGGCTGCACGGTGGCGCAGTGGTTTAGCACTGTTGACAGCACAGTTTTACCCTCGGCCGGGGGACCGCGGGGATCGTGAGATCGTGGGTTCGATCCCAGCCCCCGACCAACAGTGAGCTGTGTGGAGTTTGCATGTTCTCCCCGTGTTGCGCGGGTTTACTCCGGGATTTCTCCGGTTTCCTCCCGCATACCAAAAACATGTAGGTTTAGGGCGCTCGCGCACGCAGCGACCAGCAGCCGGTGGCTTGTCACCAGACTGCAAACCAAGTCTACCTACGGGTACAAATAAGTAACAAAAAAAAAATTAAAAAATTAAAAAATTAAAAAAAAAAAAAAAAGTGGCAGAGCGTGTATGCCCAGACCAAAAAACAAAGTTCCGTGACGTAAGTTTGTCGAATGACACAGTCACAAGACGAATCGAAGATCTGGCAAATGATTTGAAGGACCAACTGGCGATACGTGTGGAGGGGCTAGAAAAGGGAGCAGTCCCAATTTCTTACTGTTAATATGACTTTACCCAAACTAATTAAATCTGATAATTAAAAGGATTACAAATGGAATTGAATTTTCAGTCTTTTTTTTTTTTTTGCCTCCGTCCCTTTGGTGGCCCTCGGTTCAACTTTGGATTCCCAAATTGGCCCTCACCCATCAAAACTTTGAGAACCCCTGATCTAGACTGTAGAATATGACAGAAAATGTGTGTGTATACAGTGGGGCAAAAAAGTATTTAGTCAGCCACCAATTGTGCAAGTTCTCCCACTTAAAAGATGAGAGAGGTCTCCAATTTTCATCATAGGTATACCTCAACTATGAGAGACAAAATGAGGGGGGAAAAAAATCCAGAAAATCACATTGTCTGATTTTTAAAGAATTTATTTGCAAATTATGGTGGAAAATAAGTATTTGGTCAATAGCAAAAGTTCATCTCAGTACTTTGTTATATACCCTTTGTTGGCAATGACAGAGGTCAAACGTTTTCTGTAAGGCTTCACAAGGTTTTCACACACTGTTGCTGGTATTTTGACCCATTCCTCCATGCAGATCTCCTCTAGATCAGTGATGTTTTGGGGCTGTGGCTGGGCAACACAGACTTTCAACTCCTTCCAAAGATTTTCTATGGGGTTGAGATCTGGAGACTGGCTAGGCCACTCCAGGACCTTGAAATACTTCTTATGAAGCCACTCCTTCATTGCCCGGGCGGTGTGTTTGGGATCATTGTCATGCTGAAAGACCCAGCCACGTTTCATCTTCAATGCCCTTGCTGATGGAAGGAGGTTTTCACTCAAAATCTCACGATACATGGCCCCATTCATTCTTTCCTTTACACGGATCAGTCATCCTGGTCCCTTTGCAGAAAAACAGCCCCAAAGCATGATGTTTCCACCCCCATGCTTCACAGTAGGTATGGTGTTCTTTGGATGCAACTCAGCATTCTTTCTCCTCCAAACACGACAAGTTGAGTTTTTACCAAAAAGTTCTATTTTGGTTTCATCTGACCATATGACATTCTCCCAATCCTCTTCTGGATCATCCAAATGCTCTCTAGCAAACTTCAGACGGGCCTGGACATGTACTGGCTTAAGCAGGGGGACACGTCTGGCACTGCAGGATTTGAATCCCTGGCGGCGTAGTATGTTACTGATGGTAGCCTTTGTTACTTTGGTCCCAGCTCTCTGCAGGTCATTCACTAGGTCCCCCCGTGTGGTTCTGGGAATTTTGCTCACCGTTCTCATGATCATTTTGACCCCACGGGGTGAGATCTTGCGTGGAACCCCAGATTGAGGGAGATTATTAGTGGTCTTGTATGTCTTTCATTTTCTAATAATTGCTCCCACAGTTGATTTCTTCACACCAAGCTGCTTACCTATTGCAGATTCAGTCTTCCCAGCCTGGTGCAGGTCTACAATTTTGTTTCTGGTGTCCTTTGACAGCTCTTTAGTCTTGGCCATAGTGGAGTTTGGAGTCTGACTGTTTGAGGTTGTGGACAGGTGTCTTTTATACTGATAATGAGTTCAAACAGGTGCCTTTAATACAGGTAATGAGTGGAGGACAGAGAAGCCTCTTAAAGAAGAAGTTATAGGTCTGTGAGAGCCAGAAATCTTGCTTGTTTGTAGGTGACCAAATATTTATTTTCCACCATAATTTGCAAATAAATTCTTTAAAAATCCTTCAATGTGATTTTCTGGATTTTTTTTTCTCATTTTGTCTCTCATAGTTGAGGTATACCTATGATGAAAATTGGCGACCTCTCTCATCTTTTAAGTGGGAGAACTTGCACAATTGGTGGCTGACTAAATACTCCTCCCCCAGACGAGCAGTGGTCTTCTGTGCTGATGTACTGTTTTGTGCTTCAAAGCGGCCAAAGAAGTTATTTAAGTTGTTAAGTAGGGTGATGTCTCTCGCACAGGTCTGTGGTGGAGGTTTGTAGTTAGTGAGGGTCTGTATGCCACGCCAGAGAGAACGTGCATCTCTGGTGTTGCGTAAGTGGCCAGGTATTTTCTTTGCTTCCTTGATACCACGGGACAGGTTGACCCTAGCTGTTGTTAGTCCTGCAGTGTCACCAGCCCTGAAGGCTGTATCCCGAGCCCTCAGGAGCCTGTGAACCTCTGCTGTCATCCATGGCTTCTGGTTAGCATGAACAGTGACGGTTTTGCAGTGAGTGACATCAGTGCATTTAGCTATGTATGCTACAACAACCTCCGTGTACTCCTCTGTTTGTGTGTTCATTGTGAGTGGCTGCATTCTTGAAAGTGTCCCAGTCTGGTGCTAAAGCAGTCTTTTAGGGCATCGGAGGCCCCCTCTGGCCACACACATACCTGCTTTTTAGTTGGTCTGATGACTTTCATTCTGGTTCTGTATACAGGCCTTAGCAAGATGGTGATGTGATCAGAGAGACCAAGGTGGGGGAGGGGGTGGCCTTGTATGTTCTCTTGTGGGTCTGGGGGTCTTGTGGGAACTGGGGAGCTGCGGCCGGAGCATTCCATGCTTTCCTGAGCATCTGCACATTGTCTGCCGCCACAGGCACCAAAGTCGCCTGCTCAGTTCGAAGAATTCCCACCCACACACCATCTTGTGGGGCTGGGGTCTCAGTTGGGGCACTTAGTCCGATAATTTTTGCTGCCAACAATACTCTCAATGTGATTTTGCCAAGTACTGGTTCACCGTCATTAACATTGCTGGGATTAGAGACATCCGCACACAAAGAGGGTTTAGGCAGATTTGAGCCACCAGTGTCCCCATCACTGTCAAAGGGTGAATCCTAGGCATAAAGTGACAGCACATCATGCTGCACATCATTTTCCTCCTGGAAGGAGGGGAGCCTTTCTGGTGAGGAGTCCCTCTGCTGTTTGGCATCTGGACTGGTATATTGGGCCTCCAACTTGGCCAGTCCTTCTGACAAACCACAAATGGTTGCCAATATCTGTAGCTGTGCAGGATTGGGAGCACGTTTTCTGTCACGGCTCCAACCTTGCCCATTAGAGGTGCTCTCCTGTTTACACTTCCTGGATGGTTTACCACAAGCAACAGCTACTCAGGGGGGCGGGAGGTGACTGCACCCTGTCTGAGTAGGCAGTCAGTTCCCCGCCTTTAGCTCTTAGGGCCTGTACCTCCATGGGCAGTTCCACTGCTACCTTGCAGGGGTTTTCCCCATCCTCCAATACATGAGCTAGACTCAGACAGGAGGGACATTCTCTGTGGCCATCACAGGGATCCATGGCACACTGATGACACAAATGGGAGGCTATTGCCCCAGCAATGTGTACAAGAAAAGACAACTTAAAATCAACAGGTATGAATAGCTGGCGTAGTTAGCTTGAAAATTAATTAATTAGTTAGTTAGTTGGAATAATTATTTCCAGAGAAAAGAATCCAGGCCACCCCTAACAGGGCTTCAGGGTAACATACAAACTCAAAACCAGTGAGTAAGTGTCCACTCAAATCCCAAAAGCTACTTAAATAGCATGGGGGAAATAAACATCAACATTAACATATGTAAGACATCGAAATAATGAGCCGCCCCACTAGTGTGTCGAGGAGAAGAAAAAAGCACACTCACTGCAGACAGCGAGTCACCAAGGCTGACAACGCCAATTAACTAAAATAGATAATGACCGGGCAATTACCACAAAGCTGAGGAGAAAAAAACATGCAAAACATGCCACAACGGGGCAGAACTTACCATAAGCTGCCACAAATTAACACTAGGTGTGATAATTTAGCTATGACCTGAGAACAACAAGGAGGCAAACACACGTCAGTGTATCCCATGTCAACTAAACACAGATAAGGTAATGGACAACCACAGCAATCCTCAGGGGACACAAGGCACCTGCACTGAAATGACAGATTGAAAAAAGTGGAGTCTGGAATAAATACATCTTACCTGCAAGTCTCAGATGAGGCGAGTGAGGCAAAGAGGAAAAGGTGGGCTCACCAGGGGGCTTTTATAGACGGTGAACCAAGCCTCCTGAAGGTCAGATGACTTTGTTGATATACAGTCTTGAGGATAGGAAGATGATGGCATCATTCAAAGGTAAAGACTGTGGTGACGGTCTGAGTGAGGTCGAAATATAGTAAATTATTCAACGATTCCAAGATTTTATTTGTCAATTCTATTATACATACAGGACATACAGGAGAATTGAAATGCAATTTTTATATTTCTACCTGTTTCGTTGCTTTGTGTTTCTTTATAGCTTGTGACAGCAGCTGCTACAGGGGTGGTTTGGGGCTGGGGAAAATTATTTCAGTCACTTTATGGTAAATACATATCTAAGACATTTAATTCATAGATTACTAAAAGTAAAAAAAAAAAAACTTCAACGAGTTCTTCTATTGTGTTTCGATTGCAGCTGTTAAAATGTTTACATTTATTTTCACTGTGCATGTGCGAAACGAGGCTGCTGAACGGTAGCTGCAGTGGCTCAAAAACTCTGAATATTGCTGTGTATGCGAACGCAGTCTACAGAACGCAAACGTTATCCCCTCGGAGGGACTCTGAACAACTCTTAACGTTCTGGTCCAAGACATAATGCTTGATCATATTCCTTATCTCCAGGAGTTTGTGGCAACTGTAGTTTGTGCAACATCATATGTGGACATTAACACATGAATATACACTTAGACGTAGTTTAAAATGACACTAAACGGCATAAACGCAAAGAGAGAGGGGAGGCCACTGCGTGTCCACATGCTTGATTTGTACACTTGATGTACAATTCAGGAAAAGGACAGGTGGATCTGAGCATATACAGGTGCATCTCGCTAAATTAGAATGTCATTGAAAAGTTAATTTATTTCAGTTCAAAAAATGAAACTCTTATATACTGTAGATTCATTATACACAGAGTGATATACTGTATTTCAAGTGTTTATTTCTTTTAATTTTGATGGTTATGGCTTACAGCTCATGAAAAATCTAAATTCACTTTCTCAAAAAATGTAAATATTGTGGAAAAAGTTCAGTACTGTAGACTCATAGTGTCACATTCTAATCAGCTAATTAGCGCCAAACACCTGCAAAGGTTTCCTGAGCCTTTAAATGGTCTCTCAGTCTGGTTCAGTAGTCTACATAATCATGGGGAACACTGCTGATTTGACAGTTGTCCAGAAGACTGTCATTGACACCCCCCACAAGAAGGGTAAGCCACAAAAGGTCATTGCTAAAAAAGCTAGCTGTTTACAGGGTGCTGTATCCAAGCATATTAATGGAAAGCTGGGTGGAAGAAGAAAGTGTGGCAGAAAAAGGTGCACAAACAACAGGGATAACCACAGCCTTGAGAGGATTGTGAAGTAAAGCCCAGTCAAGAATTTGGAGGAGATTCACAAGGAGTGGACTGTGGCTGAAGTCGGTGCTTCAGGAGCCACCACACACAGATGTATCCAGGACATGGACTACAACTGTCACATTCCTTGTGTCAACCCACTCCTGAACCAGAGACAGCATCTGAAGCATCTTACCTGGGCTAAGGATAAAACAGACTGGATTGTTGCTCAGTGGTCCAAAGTTCTCTTTTCAGATGAGACAAAATTTTGCATTTCATTTGGAAATCAAGGTCCCAGAGTCTGGAGGAAGAGTGGAGAGGCACAGAATCCAAGTTGCTTGAGGTCCAGTGTGAGGTTTCCACAGTCACTGATGTTTTAGGGAGCCGTATCATCTGCTGGTGTTGGTCCACTGTGTTTTATCAAGTCCAAAGTCAATGCAGCCGTCTGCCAGGAAATTTTCGAGTACTTCATGCTTCCCTCTGCTGACAAGCTTTATGGAGATGCTAGTTTCATTTTCCAGCAGGACTTGGCACCTGCCCACATGCCAAAAGTATCAAAACCTGGTTTAATGACCATGGTATCACTGTGCATTAGGGGTATAATGGTACGCCTAAAGTCACGGTTCGGTAGGTACCTTAGTTTTAAGGTCACGGTTCGGTTCATTTTCATCCCAGTAAGGAAACAAAATGCAAAACGTAAAACTGATTATCTTTTGTATAAGTGGGAACAGCTTTGACAAAAAAATGCAAACTGCCAGCAGTAAATTCTCCAACAAATAAAATGTGTACAATAAAATAAATAAATTCTCTTTTTAGGAAATGAACGATGCAGACAGTTGCAACAACAGAAATTTGAGTAGTCTGAATTATTCTTTTATTAGGAAATTAAAGTTCCTTATTGTCTGACGCAGTGTTTTTAACCAGGGTGTTCTGGTATGTTCAGGTTACTGTGGGGAAATTATCTAGTTTCACTTGTTTATTCCTCAATAATTTGTCATTGGTTCTGAAGGCACCAGTGCACAACAACAGCAGATTATTTGCAAGTTTTTGGACAATTAAGAAGTTAAATTAAATAATGTCCAACACAAATCTGAAAATGCCAGAGCACTCTTGAAAAACACTGGCCTAAAGTGCAGCATTAAAAGATCTAGCTTTTTCATAAAAGGATGGTATTATTTTCTGGCTGAAGTGGGCACAACAAGGAACTTCATACCAGGACGTGGTTACCTTCAGCATGTGTTTAAACCTGATCTTCTCAATAACTGAATATGGCCTTAGATCCGCTGCTATAAAAACACCAATGGCATTTGTTATTGCTTTGGCTCGATCTGAAAAGCCCTGGAGAGGCTGTCTGAATGTTGCGGGAAGCTATGCTTGCACCATGCTAGGTTTTTTTTTTCTGTGCTGCACTGACATTCATGTTCGCGTGATGCTGTTTCAAATGAGTTAACAAGTTTGACATACTCCCAAAAGCATATCTGATGCTGTTTTCGTCTTATTCACTTGCTTTTGTCCGTTTACATATTTCACCATAAAGCCAAAGTGTTCCCAGACAGGAGACTTGTGAAGAGGGTCTTCAAGCTCTGGTTTCTCCGTAGCATTACAGCCAGCCATGATGTTCGCTGCTGGGCTGCACCGTTTGTTTACATGTATGGCTAATGGCGCGGGGCAGTTACATTTCCTGTCCGTCACTCAGTATAGTCCGTGTGGAACCTCGGTACACCTCTGTACTGTACTGAAAAATCCGAATACATGTACTGTTACACCCCTTCTATACGTGATTAGCCAGTAAACTCTCTTGACTTAAACCCCTTGCGAATCTATGGAGTATTGTCAAGAGGAAGAAGAGAGACACCAGACTCAACAATGCAGACGAGTTGAAGGCCGCTATCAAAGCAACCCGGGCCTCCATAACACCTCAGCAGTGCCACAGGCTGATCACCTTCATGCCACGCCACACTGATGCAGACATTCATGCAAAAGGAGGAGCCCCAATCAAGTAATGAGTGTGTACACGGACATACTTCAGTCGGCCAACATTTCTATTAAAAATCCATTTTTTAAAATTAATTTTATGTAATATTCACATTGTTCAAATTTGTGTAATGAATCTATATACGAGTTCCATTTTTTGAATGAATTACTGAAATCAACTTTTCAATGATTTTCTAATTTATTGAGATGCACCTGTAAGGGCTGCTCGGATGGCAGTGCTCAGTTCTCCCTTGCTGGTGGGTGGGACTCCATGTGTTTTGTTCTGTATGTGCAAGGAATTCTGCTGCCTTTTGGATTATTTCTCAAGATGTTTTTTGGGAGCCTTATCTGATGACCTGTGCAATTAAGTCATGTGTGGATATTGTTCAGTTGGTCCAAACTTTTCAACCACAACATGATTTTCTGAACAAACTGATAAATGAACTTTATCATACGACCTGTATCATCATATTTGTAAAACGTTCCGTTTTGGGTTTTTTTTTATCACTAGCAAATAATGAAAGAAAAATGGATGAACGTGGGTTATGATGGTGATGAGATGAAGCCGCACATAGAGCCAGAGGAGGACTTCACTGATACCAGTCGCATTGGTAAGATTTTAAGTGTTTAAACTGAGGGTTACAATGAGGTTACTGAATTATTGTGCCCATAATTTTCACCCCTGCAGCTTCTTATGTATTTTAGTTAAAAATAAGAGAAAATAAATGAATAGGGGGTCTAAAATTTTTGCCATTTTTGTTTTTAACAAACCTGGCCGTGTTTTAACTTTTCAGCAAGTGCTTGTCTGTTTACAGGCAAAGTAGTTCAATAATGCTAGGCTTTTCATAACTGTAAAATGTTTCGACCTTTCTGTTTCATATTGTATATGTCTGCTGCAGATCTATGGAATGATTATATTTATTCTGTTGTTGCAGATGTGATGGTTGGGATGGGCTTCACCAGAGATGAGATCAAAGACTCTCTGGTCAATCACAAGTACAATGAGATCACTGCCACGTACCTGCTGCTGGGACGCAAGAATGAGGTGAGAAAATAAGCTGTTGTTTACAGTGTCAGAACATCAAATTAATCCCTGAAAAATGAACAATGTGGGACATTTAAATAAACTGAATCATGATCTGAACTACCCTGCATGTTTATAACTCTACGTGAATACCTCAGCAGTCTTATTGTAGTTTTCTTGTATCTCTTGTTTTTCTCGTTCTCTCTCAGATTGATGGCACTGAGTCCCGGTCAGGCAGTAGTTTAAGTCTGGCTCGCGTCCGCCCCTCCGCCATTACCAACGGAACGAGCAAACATTCCACCTCCTCTTCCTCCTCGGGTGCACAGTCTTCCTCCTCTGGTCATAAGGCACAGCGCAGTGCCTCCACCTACCACCGCCAAAGAAGGCACTCTGACTTCTGTAAGGCAATTTCTTCAAATTTTAGCACCTGACTAGATTTGACTAAATTCCACCTTACTGATAAATTTGCTCACTCATTCAGGTGGTCCAGCTGTTCCAGGGTCGGCACATCCCAAACGAAGCCCCAGTGGCGTTGGGGAAGGGATGGTGCTTAAGGAGGAACGGCTGTCCATCCGGAAGCCAAGCACCAGTACTGTTGGTTCTCGTAGCATCCCGACCCCTTCCAGTCCTATGGTCAGCTCCGCCCACAACCCAAATAAGGCCGAGATACCTGACCGCCGCAAAGAGATCAACTCAACCACTGTAAGATCAAATAGTTTGGTTACACTTACCCACTGACAATCTGTTACCTTTAATCCCTGATTAATGCAACACATATACGTAGATAGCAGTGCTAACACTTTTTCTCACATTATGGCACACTAAGACTATTTGTACCTACAGTATAACAGTGTTTCCCCTAGGTTTACAGCCTTGTGGGTGGGAGACAGCGTGAATGTCGATGGCGACAAATTCTTAAAGGAATCATGGTGTTCTGGCACTATAGAGAAAAATAAACATAGAAAAATTACAGAATACCTAATTATCGATAACGAGTGGGACATCCAGTATTGGCGACTGTTTTGGAACCCTTGTTTATTTATTTGTCAGCTCACTTATTTGTGTGATTTTTCGTGACTTATATTCATAGTAGTGTATCTTGCACTTTGGGGAATGGATCCTAGCATTTTTAGCGTTTTTCCTTATGAGGACCAGGCCACATGTCCTTACAAAAAAGGTGGTTTGTCAAGGGGTGGTCAAAACAAGAATAGAAAGACAGGAACACTTCATACATGTGTGTGTGTGCGTGCGCATGCGCGCGCGAGCACACACACACACACACATATACTGGTTTTCGTGTTTGATGGGGACCAATTTTCTGATCATCACTTGTGGGGACTACCCTTTCTACACAGATTCCTTGCATTTAGATAGATAGAAGATTAACTTGACACTCCCCCCTACTATAATGGTAGGGAAAACACTGTATAATGTAATGGGCACAAAAAAACACTAATACAATTTATAGACAAGCAAAATGGTTAAATGCTTTACTTTAAGGAACCCTTATTGTTGCTCTTTTTTCATGCTGACACAGTTCCTTGAAGTGTGAAAGAAATTTCTGTGAGTTCAATTTCTGTGGGTTTAATTTTTGCAGTACCATTTTATACTCAAATGAAAGGGTCTTTCTCACAACAGGCTGTTTTTGTTTATTTTGTTTTTCATGCTCATGAGCTTCAGTTCACCCCACCTTGAGCACACTCTAACCCCACCCTCCCCTTTCTTCACTGCTGGTCTTTGTGGCTATTACGCCATTATGCATCTGTTAGCTAGTTAGCTCATAGTTCCAATAGTGGACATATCCTGCGCTAATGAACATATTGGGTGAGTGTAAAAGCCCAAATAAAGCATTATCAGAGACAAGAATGTGTGGTTTGAGGGGTCAGCATAAAGGACATTTTCACAGAACAGTGACCTTCAACATATTAAGCAAAAACAAAACAAAAACTATTTCTCGAGTTTGCAAACAGTAGCTCAGATTGAGTTTCATTTGTTTTAAATTCTGTATCCAATATTACAAGAAAATAATATAAACTGCCGCATCTTAAGTGCACTTTTAGATGCGGCAGTTTATTTGCTGTGTCAGTTTACTTGAGTTAAGTCTCAGCAGCACAGACCTCTCCTTAGGCTTTTTGGCTCTTGTCACACAACAATGTGGTTGCTTTTTCTTTTTGGGGGGGGGGGGGCTGAATAAATTCAACTTGGAATGACCAAAATGGAATGAAAATAGCGTTCCATACACTGGAAATTTTGCACCGGAGCGGTGTTGTTGACGTGGAAAAATTTGCATGCAGATTATCCGCACTGCCATACTGTTTTGGTTTTTTTTCCAACATGACAGCAGTCTGAAACAGCCTTAACACCAAAATATTTCCACTAGAGCCATGTTAAGGTAGGTAATTCCAACCACGGAGCAGCTACTGTTTTTCCTGTGCCATGCTTGTTTATGCCATACCCCTGGAAACATGCAACAGTAGCATAACGTCATGATATCATCACACAGCCAACTCCAAATATCGCAATATCAAAATTTATAATTATCATTACGAAAGGATGTGGTACACCCCTAGTGGACACTAGCAGAGGCCAGACCTTTATATGATAGTCCCAGAATGTGAGTTTGTGTTTCAACTTTCAACTTTCAACTTTGTGTTTCAACTTTTTCCTGAATGGGATCTGTTTCTTTATCAACGCGAGGAAATCTAAGGAGCTGGTGGTGGACTGCTGTGGGCAAGGACAACCCCTCACAGCACCAGTAAACATACAGGGAACAGACATTGAGATGGTGACATCCTACAAGTACCTTGGTGTTCATCTGAACAATATACTAGATTGGTCACACAATACTGATGCACTCTACAAGAAGGGACAGCGCAGGCTGTTCCTACTGAGGAGGCTCAGGTCTTTTGGTGTACAAGGGGCGCTGCTGAAGACATTCTACGACACGGTGGTGGCATCAGCCATCACTATTGGAGTGGTCTGCTGGGGCAACGGCATTACGGAATGCCGTTGCCCCAGGGGGACCCCCAGTAATGCACTGGGCCTCACTCCTTTCCTCACTCTCAATGAAATTTTTTTTTTTTTGCTGGTCATTAACATCAGTTTGTTCTCTCCCATAGATTGAGTCCCCATCGTGCTGTTTGCTCTCTACATGTCTGTTCTTTTCTTCTTCTCTATCCCCTCACCCCCCAGCCAGTCGCAGCAGATGACTGCCCCTCCCTGAGCCTGGTTCTGCTGGAGGTTTCTTCCTGTTAAAAGGGAGTTTTTCCTCTCCACCGTCGCCAAGTGCTTGCTCACAGGGGATTGCCTGATTGCTGGGGTCTTTCTGCAACTGTGGGGGTTCCCCCCTACAGTTGATAGTGCTATGAGATGACTGTTGTTGTGAAATGGCGCTATATAAATAAAGTTGAATTGAATTGAATTACAGCAGCTGATAGGAAGAGACTGAACAAACTGATCAAGAAAGCTAGATCTGTCCTGGGGTAACGCCTTGACCCAGTGGAGGAGATAGGAGAGAGAAGGATGGTGGCTAAACTGTCATCTCTGCTGGAGTCCGAGTCCCACCCTATGCAGAACATATTGAACGCACTGAGCTCATTTAGCAGTAGACTACATCATCCTAGGTGCGCAACCGAGAGGTTTCACAGGTCCTTCCTACCTACGGCTGTCAGACTGTATAACCTAAGCAGGGCTGCGCGCAGAGATAGCAAAAAAACGTGACGACCTAGTAGTATTGAATGCAAAAGACGGAACAGACTTACACAAATGGTCCCCTCCAGTATACAACTAGGACAATATCAGTCGCTATGGAGGGTGATAATATGTATGGGTACATATTCATACTATGTAGGATAACTAAGTAGACAGCTATGCTGTTTCTTCCATCTTGCTACAATGCTCCTCACTTTGTATATATATTTATATATTTATGTGTACGTATGTATATCCACTGCTCTTATTTATATTTTTCGTATCTTCTTAATTATTGCTCTGAGTGTTGCTATCCCTGTGCTGTTGCAATCCTGGAATTTCCCCATTGTGGGACTAATAAAGGCTTATCTTATCTTATCCTATGTAGTAAACAAATGCTCATACACATCACTGAAATACAAAACACATACTTATTAATTAGGACTTAACCCATTTTTGTGTTTTTTGTTTTTCTCTAGAATAACATCCCTGCTAGTGCCATGACCCGCAGAAACACGTATGTCTGCACGGATCGATCTAGCACTGACAGACACTCCCTGCTGCAAAATGGCAAGGAAAACAGGTGAGAGCTGTGTGTTTGTCTGTCTGTGGCTCTAATCTTTTATAGCATGGATAATTGGAAATATAGTGGGATTTATTTCTGATCTCAGTTTACAGTTTGCTTTAATTATGACCAAAGTAGTTTCTGCCTATAGCAGAAATATGCCAATCCATATGTGGCCCACTCAGCCACACTGTAAGTTTGCAAATTTTTAATTGTGAACTTTAAATTCTTTTCTCATAAATGTGTGGTTGTTGTTTTTTTTTTTTTTAAATTTGCAACCTTTTTCTTTTTAGTTTGCAATGTTCCAATGGATGCTGGTTAAATTTTTTACCCCCATGGGGTATTGTTGTCACCCCACCTGGGCGGATAGGCAGCGGCCGTGACAGCATCTACCTTGTAAACTCAATAGCTTATGAAAGAAATGATGCAGGCTTTTCAAATTGATACCATAGTTGTATCTAAAAAATCTTGGGACGAATTTGAATTTGAATGACCTTGCTCTCAAGGTCAGATGTCACATTTTCCATAACTCTTGTAAACATAACTCAAAAGAAGTGATGTAGGCTTTTCATACTCATAATACAGACATATCTATGAAAAATCTCAGACAAGTTTGAATTTGGGTGACCTTGAACTCAAGGTCAATTTTTGTTGTAAACGTGATAACTCAGAAGGGAAATGGCATATATGTTTCACACTGATACCATAATTCTACTGTTGAAAAGACATTCTTTACTACAGCAAATTCAGCCAGCCAGTGCTCTTAATGGCAACAGGTTGAGGGGTAGCACTGCTGGCTGCTGGTACTTTTTTATTCTATTAATGGTTTAATTTTTTTTTCCCTATTAATCCAGACAATGAATTGTTTATTTTTTTATGTTTTTGTTTGGAGGGGAGAAATTTTTGTTCATTTTAAAGGGTTTGAGCTCTTCTCCATTAGAAAAACATGTCAGCCCCCCAAAAAACATAATTTTGCATAAGGTCCCTAAAAAAGCAAGAATGGCCCTGATTGTGACAGGAGCTCATTGCTTAAATTAAAATGTGTTCACTTTTGTGCAGCTTTATATTTATCTTAGATGTGGTAGACATGCATTTTCCAAAAAGTCAATGCTCATAAAGGGATTCAGGTTTGAAGAAACATGTTTTGCAGACTCATCTTTGTGTGTTGTTGCCTTTTAACACAACTGAAGGAAAATGTAAATAAAACAGAAAACCTTACAGTTTCTGCTTTCTGTATCTTATTTTAACTCTCAGGGACCCTTCAAATATTAGTCACATTCATACCACTCAGCACAAAAAAACGTGCTTTTCATAAGGTAGCTATAAAAAAATTATATTCTACTTTCATTCAGCTAATTTTTTCACCTACATTTTACCTAATTATTGATATCAAATATTCATTAATTTTTAAAAAGATTTTAGTCCTTTAAATTCCAGTTGCCGTGATGTCATCATGTTTTTAGATGGAAAAACGGGGGAGAAAAAGAATTATTTTCAATATACTTAACGCAGAGTACATTTTTTTGTGTTGAATGATTGGATGGATGGATGGATGGATGTACTTTATTAATCCCAGACTGGGAGATTACAACCTGATATGTCAGTGGTTAGCAGCAAGAGAAGTTGTGACAGTGCCATCTAGTGGAAATAGCATGTTTTTTTTTCTCCATATGCAAAATATGGTCAAAAATGGCGCCATCTGATGGAGCGTAGTAAAATGATTAATTCCAAGACAAAAGCCCCGATTGACACCCAGATATAAAATGCATATATTATGCTTTATGTTTTAAGGGAAGTTAGATCAAAAATTCCAGTTTGAATGGGTTTCAATGGCACATTTTTGTGCTTAGCAGTATGAGTGTAACAATTGCTTGTACACCGTATATTTTACACTTACTGTAGGAGCTGAATCGGGAAATAACAAGATCAAATAAAAATACACAATCTTTCCAAAATTCTTGTCATATGCATGAACCCAGCCAAAATTATCAAGAAAATGAAGGATGAAAAATGCACAGAATGCGTTCAAAGATCCCTGAGGTTTAATCAACTGATAAATATTTTTAGTGATGTAAATTGTAGTAGAGGAAAATGTTTGTTTATAGACTGGTTTAACTGGTACTGCTCATCAATGTCCTGCATATTTTGTCTTTTGAAGAGTGAATAAAAGGCTTAAGCCTTGCATCACTGGGTTTGTCTGACTGTTCTTATGACAGATGGTTGTCTGCATGTCAGTCTCAGACCACAGCCATCACTTCTCCTCTCTTGCTGTGTTTGTCTCACTCCTTTTTTACCCTCCGCTTTTGCCCCTGTGGTCAGTCTCTCACTTTCCCTTTGGCTCGCCTGCTTTTAGTGCCTTTATCTTCTTATCGTGCTGTAATTTTGTCTCCCAGAGAAAAAGCCAGAATGCTCGTCTCTGGTCTTTACCGAAGTATAAATAATCAGAGCAGATGGGAGTGTTGGAAGCATGTCGGGTTGTGTCACAGTGTTAAGACCCCTGTGTTATATTAGTTTAAATCTCTGTGAAACCAGTGAGTAGATATGCAAATAAGCTGAGCAAAGTAGACCTAGAAAATTTGTATTTCATGAAGAAAATGCAGTGCAAATGCTTTAAGCTCAAAATGCTTTACTAAATGCTACAAAAAAATGTTAAAATAGGATTTAAAAGCTCTAATAACTTAAAGCTGAAAGTTGTTGAATGAGAGAATGAATGGAATAAAGCATCACTGGTGTACAGGAGTGTGTGATTTCAGTGGTGAATCAAACATAATCAGTCCCTGGAGTACAATATGTTCAGAAACATTTGTGAATGAGTGAATGGTGACCCAAGGAGGCTAGCTGATGCTTGCAAGCTGCTAGCATTAGCCATCTGCCTTGGGTCTTGGTTAATGAAAACAAACTCTGGTAAACTAAGCTAAAATGATGTCTAAGAATGATGTATATGGTCAAGTGTTGGTAGATAAACAAGGACTCAACAGTTAAGCTAATGCCGGGTGGCCTGTCTGTCAGCCTGTCCCTTTTGAGGAGAGTTCGAATGCAGCTAGACTGTCCAACTCTGACTGCCTAGCCAAGCAAATGCTAACGGATTGATGTATCATTAACTGTGAAAATATAGCAAAATAAGTCAGAATAATGCAAGATATATTATTGAGTGTGGATTAGTGAACCAGGTGAATACAGGGATCTCCATTAGGGTGACTGAAATTTAAAGAACTTAAAATATAAACTGTGCTTGGTAAGCTATCTCCCTAGTAGAACAATTGGCCCTGAAGCTAACATCTTAGGCTTGATGCTCATCTGGGTGGGGACTGAATCATCAGAGCAATAGCAAGGTGATTATTGTAACTGAAGATTGAAGCATTTGTCAGTGACATAGAGAAAAAGATCCTGAAGAGCAAAACCAACTTCTTCTCATTCTGCCGAAATGTTAAAAATGTAAATATAAGTGAAGAGAGATTTAACATTTTTACTGCAGTCATATGGCCCAAGAAAGCATCTTTGGTTAAAACCCACAAACACGCACCATGTTTGAGAGAATGGGACCTTTAAAGTTGGACAGAGTTTACCAATGCTAGATTAAAGCTTAATAGCGAGCCTGAGTCACGCTCCCTCTACTTCTGCACATGGGATCTTAAATCGGAAAAAAATCTCCATTGAAATGAATGGCAAGAGAGAAATCATCTTTTGATCCCCATCGAATTTTGCAAGGAGTTACACATATGTGACCCACCACGAATAAATCAGCAACAAGTCGGCCTAACGTGATCCCTAAAAAACACAAATACTTTTTTTTTAATTGTGATTTTTTTTTTTTTTTTTTTTTTTTTTTTTTGCAAAATATGCTAGTTGAAATCATGAAGAAGCTACTCCATGCTTCAAATAACTGTGGGAGATTTTAAAACTGTAAACTTTGTATTTGAAATAGAGTAGTTTCAGAGGGAAATATCAGTGAGACCACTTCCTAGTTTCGGGGGCGTGGGTACCACAGCTGATTTACATATCCAGTGTGTTTGGCTATTCACGTGTCTTTGTTATTCATTTTGGCCAATCAGCAGCATGTTAAGGTAGAAGCACATGGCTACTTAAGCAGAGCTCCTTTTAATAAGCACTGTAAGGGGGTTGGGTTCATGCTAAGTCATGCGAATGAGCAGCTTTTGTTACCCCCCCCCCCCCCAACCTGGCTCCCCTAGAAGGTGACAGTCCTTGAAAACTTTGAACCTGACCTTCTCAGAAGTAATCTGAAAGGTGCTAACATTCAAATGGCCACATCTTCTTCAAGTCTTTCTGAATTTTCATCTTTTAGGCATCATTGGAAAGCTTAGATTCCACACTTTTAGAATCTAAAATTTAACTCAAAATACCCTTCGGGAGACTAGTTCCTGGTTTTTCCATGGCTGATCACATATGATGTTTGTCAATTTAAAAGATCATTTTCCACATAAATAACAGTGTAGGTTGTTGTCTAACTGTTAAGGTATAAGGTTGTGAAAATACATAAATGAAAAGACTACAAACATAAACGTACCTTACGTCATCGCTTTCAAAGAGCACCCAGGGGGAAGTAACTAACAGTCCTCTGGATCAGCTGCAGCTCTCAAAATACAATACATTTGTGTTGTTTTTCTCCTCTTTGAATCCTTTTTTCATGGGTCAGGGAACAGGAAGTGAGCTTTGATAGGGGAACTGCCATGACTGTATTGCATGATGGGAGATGTAGTCTGATAAGTGCTTTCACAAAGACTGTTACTCGGTCCCTCTGGGATTTCGCAGGATGTTTTTTATGATTGTTGCGACTCAAAAAAAAAGCCTGAATTTGCAGGAGCTTTTATAAAAAGTTGTGATAAAAGTTACAATGTTTTGAGAGGGTTTTTTTGCACTAAAAGCTGTGGTATGGTGACACATAGGACAGGGCACTCCACCCAGTACTTGGGGTTGGTGGGGGGAGAAGGTAGTTAGAGATGGTAATGGGGAAAGAGGCGAGAGGTGCCAGAGCGCTAGGGGGATAAAGTCAAATAAAGATGTGCCTTCCGCCCCCACTGTGCCAGGTTCACACCTGAGGATGCAGGGGCGCGAATGCATTGTACTAAGCTTTGCTCTGTGACATGTATGTTAATGTGTATGTTGATGTGTGATCATGCTTGGTGACTTGTATGTTATTGTGTTTACCCTGGGGGCCAGAGGCTGGAAGAAAATGTATAAAGGAGTATGCTTTGGCACTCACAGTTAATCTGTTCTGTGTTGGAGGAGGAATAAAGTTCTGTGTTGTCAGCTCATGTCTCGTCTGCTTTCTTCCTCCACAGTGGAAAGAATTGCAAATTTTAAAGCAGATGCTTTTTTCCATAGTTTACTGCAATGATATTTTATAACAATACAAGAAAAGCACAGGATTGTCAAAAATTTCCTATTAAACAATGATTTGTAAATTAAGTAGAAACTTCTGCTATACAGAAAAACTCTTTTGTGCAACAGCAAATACAGACTTTAACACAATATCCATTACAACAGCTAAAACTGCAATGAATGCATGTTCAAGAGTACAGATTTGGAAATTATTTGGCAGTACCTTCATTTGAAAACTTCCTAACCTAAGGTCTGGACTTTCCCCATTGTGGGACTAATAAAGTGCTTATCTTATCTTATCTTATACGGAGCAGTCCCCAACTACTTGGTACCAAGCGGAGAGAAAAAAAGAAATAATTTATTCTGTTGCTCTGTATTGTCTATCGAAGTCTGTGTTTTTCTGAAAAAAATTACAGAGAAGATTTTCTCTCTTTCCATGTCCGACTCCTACCTGTCTATCTGCTGCGTGTCTTGACACACATCTGTCTCATCAGATATTGATCTTTCAGTTACTGGGAGCCCTATTGGGGAGGACAAGATGTAGTAAGGATTTTACCTCTAAAGATGTATAAAATGTTCAAACACTGGCTGTAGTGTTAGATTTGCTTGTTTGTTTGTGGTTTTACACCATCTCTTCTTACGCGTGCTACCGCGACGGGGTGATTTTCAAGCAGGCGGACGTTTTTCAACACAAACTTGGTACTTCATACACGCGGTCAGGATGGAGACTTGAGGAGACGTCCACTGGCAGGCCGAGGGAGACGAAGGAAGGGACAGTGTGGGAAACTTTGCGCGAGTGTTTGTTTTTTTTTTTTTAAATCACACACTGTTTTTTGCTTGTTTTTTGCTTTTTTGTGTTCTGTTGATACTCACTGTAAACATGGAAGTGAGAGCAGTGCAGTGAGGCATTTGATTGGTTAGACTGAGCATTTGACTACTCGGGGACAAATTTGACTGGCAAAATTGGTGGAAGTTGACGAGGATTGGCCAAAATTGTGGGAAAGTTGCGGTGATTGGACAAAGTTGCAAGGTCGCTCAATAGTCGTGCTGATTGGCTGATTTCACGTGAATTGACACAGTCGCAACATTGCAAAATCCTGGAAGGACTGATTACCCTGTTACCATACAACAGCCAACAATTTTAATTTTGGGGAAATTTATCTTTTAAATTAACAAACGTGTAACTTGTGGCAAAATTCGATCAGGATCAAAGGATAATTTCGCTCTTGCCATTCATTTCAGTGGAGATTTTTTCCGATTTAAGGTCCTATGTGTGGAAGTAGAGGGGGCATGACTTTGGCTCTCTCTTGCCTAAATTTGCACAATGATTGTATAAGTGTAATAAAGTAATGTTAAAAGTGTTAGCTGAAAACCCAAAATGGCCTAACCTTGCACAATAATAGCATAAAAACAAAATGGATGAAAGCTGAAGAAATTTGCTTAAAATTGCTAAATAAAAGATTAACGCTTAAGAATACTAGCTTAAAAGCTAAAATGGCTTCAAGTCATTTCAAGAGGTTTCGTAGGTCCTTCCTACCAACGGCTGTCAGACTGTACAACCTAAGCAGGGCTGCTCGCAGAGATAGCAAAAAGACGTAACAAACTAATAGTTTTTTTTGAATGCAAAAGATGCAATAGACTTACACAATGGTCCTCTCCGGCATACAACTAGGAAAATACCGGTCGCTATGGAGGGTGAGAATATGTATGGGCACATAATCATACCATGTAGGATAACTAAATAGACGGTTATGCTGTTTCATCCCACCTAGCAACAATGCTCTGCACTGTGTGTGTTTATATATTTACATATTTATTCCATCTAGCTACAATGCTCAGCACTGGGTGTGTTTATATTTATATATCTATATATTTATTCCATCTAGCTACAATGCTCCGCACTGTGTTTTTATATATCTACATATTATTCCATCTAGCTACATTGCTCCGCACTGTGTGTGTTTATATACTTGCATATTTATTCCACCTAGCTGCAATGCTCCGTACTGTGGGTGTTTATATATTTACATATTTATTCCATCTAGCTACAATGCTCTGCACTGTGTGTTCATATATTCATATATTTATTCCATCCAGCTACAATGCTCTGCACTGTGTGTCTGTGTGTGTGTGTGTATATATATATATTTTATAGTAATATGTACATATGTATATTAGCTGCTCTTGCTTGCTTGTTTTTTTTCTTGCCTTCTGATTGTTGCTCTGAGTGTTGCTATCTCTGTGCTGTTGCAATCCTGGAATTTCCCCTTTGTGGGACTAATAAAGGCTTATCTTATCTTATCTTATAAAAAGTGATGCCAGAATGGAATTTCTAAAGTATACAGAAAAATATAGTGATAAAAAAATAGAAGGAAGAAACTAAATGGCTGACTCAAACAACAAGCATTCACACAATAATAATTCTGAGCCAATAAAACAGTGAAGTATTTTAAAAATGACTGTTTAGTGACGTCCATAAGCTGCACAAACCTGTTCATCAACTGTGATGCTTTCTAAGATAAGAAACAATCAAGAGAAGGAAAAATGCTGAGTCACTGCTGACCAGAGAGAGTTTATGCCTGGTTTTTGATTCTACTCTCATATGAGCTGGGGAGACACCACGCCCCAAGCTATTTTATTCACACATAACTCCCAGACAGTATGACTGTGACTGATCAGGTGATTGTGAAGGATAATGGCATGAAAGGGAAAAAAATTCTGAAAAGAGGAAAAGCAGATTTTAAGGAGGAGCAGAGAGGAGGTGAAAAAGGACAGAGGAGCAGAAGGATCAAGTGAGGACTGGCACTGTACCAAAATCTCCCTCCATCTGCCTCAGAGACCTGATCGATATGACGCCATGGCAGCATAGTTGACGGGATATTGGTGTGCATTTAATACATTTATATGTTTGACTGTACAGGAATCACTGTGGATCACTGTCTGGGGGTCCGCATGGCCTTAAAAAGTCTTATTGTCCTTAAAAATGACACAACACGATAAATGATGTGCTATGATAAAAGATGTGATAAACATGAATGCTGCTGTGTGTTTCTGTGTGTTGTGTGGTCTAATACTTGGATTCAGTTTTACACATTTGTAGTCATTTTTTGCAGTCTGATAATGGAAAGTGAAATAAGCAGCAACAGTTTCTTCTAAATTAAATTTGTGAATATTTTTCTTGTACATTTGCAACTTTTGGCTTGTACCATTCTAATTTTTTTCCTGTAAATATGATTTTTTTCCTCATAAATATGACTTTTTTTCCCCACAATATCTTTATTGAACCTTTTTTTTTTAACAAACATGATACAAACAATCAAACACTAACACTAAAGTACTACAAAAAAAAAATGCACTAAAAACACCAACAACCACCAACAAAATCAAGTCTTCAGCAATGCTCCTCTGTTTAGTCTAGACAATCCATTACATAAGTATACATATTATGTTCACCAGTTTGGAATTTACAAGGTCCACACACATCATTCACCTTCTTCTTCAAGAGTTATGTTTAAATTTTTTACATAATCAATAAAAGGTCTCCATATATTCTCAAACACAATTTCCTTTGATTTCAGTATGTATGTTATTCTTTCTAATGGAAGGTTTGTTAACATCTGTTGTAACCACTGAGTCACATCTGGTCTATGAGTCTTTTTCCATAATAGTGCAATACATTTTTTGGCATTAAGCAAACTGAGGTCTATGAATGTTCTTTCACTTTTATTAAAGTTATGCTTTTCTGGGTACAGACCCAACAAAAACAGTTTAGGATTCAGTATGATTTGTTTTGAGATTATTTTTTCAATTGTTACCCTCACCTCTTCCCAAAACATTCTTATTATTCTACATTCCCATACACAATGAAATAGGGTTCCTTTACTTTCCATGCATTTTGTGCACGTATCTGGTATATTTTTGTTATATCTATTTAACTCCTCCGGTGTAACATACATCCGCATTAACCATTTGAAATGTATCAAGGACAAGCTGCAACAGAGCGACATCAGCGGGGTCTGGAGAAACCTCAAAACCATCTCGGGGCTCCAGAATACCTCCCCCCAGGCCACGGGGGGCAGGGAGTGGGCGAACAACCTGAATCTGTTTTTCAATAGATTTGACCAACCGCCCTCCCCCCTGTCTGCACAACAACCACTGCTGCCTCTAAGAAATCAAGTTCTGCTGCCCACTCCCCACTCCACCGACACCCCCCCCCCACTCCCAACACACAGCCCCCCATCCTGACCCTGACCAAGACCCAGGTGAGGACGGAGCTGAGGAAGATCAAGGCGAGGAAGGCGTCGGGACCGGACGGCATCAGCGCAAAGCTCCTCAAGTCCTGTGCAGACCAGCTGTGTGGGATTGTGACGTATATCTTCAACATGAGCCTGAAACTGGGGAGGGTACCACAGCTGTGGAAAACATCTTGTGTGGTACCTGTACCAAAAACTTCCCACCCCAAAGACCTGAACAGCTACAGACCGGTGGCCTTGACGTCCCACTTGATGAAGACCCTGGAGAGACTGCTCCTTGCTCATCTCCGCCCCCTGGTGGAACCAGCGATGGATCCACTCCAGTTCGCCTACCAGCATGGCATTGGGGTGGAGGATGCGGTGATCTTCCTCCTTCACTGTTCTCTGTCCCACCTGGAGAAGCCCGGGAATATGGTGAGGATCATGTTCTTTGACTTCTCCAGTGCTTTCAACACCATCCAACCGATGATCCTGAAGGACAAGCTGCTGCGCGCAGGGGTGGACCAGCACCTGTCATCATGGATCCTGGACTACCTCACAAACCGGCCTCAGTTTGTGAGAACCCGGGACTGTGTTTCCGACACGATCATCAGTAGCACGGGGGCCCCCCAGGGAACGGTGCTGGCTCCCTTCCTGTTCACTCTTTATACTGCGGACTTCTCACACAACACAACACACTGCCATCTACAGAAGTTCTCTGATGACTCTGCGATCGTTGGTCTCATTTCCAACGGAGATGAAGCTGAGTACAGAGGGCTTATCCAGGACTTCGTGGACTGGTGCCATCGGAACTGCCTCCAGATCAACGCGAGGAAAACTAAGGAGCTGGTGGTGGACTGCCGCAGGCATGGGCAGCCCCTCACAGCACCAGTAAATATACAGGGAACAGACATCGAGATGGTGACATCCTATAAGTACCTGGGTGTTCATCTGAACAATAAACTAGACTGGTCACACAATACTGACGCACTCTACAAGAAGGGACAGCGCAGGCTGTTCCTGCTGAGGAGACTCAGGTCTTTTGGTGTACAAGGGGCGCTGCTGAAGTCATTCTATGACACGGTGGTGGCATCAGCCATCACTTTTGGAGTGGTCTGCTGGGGCAGTGGCATTACTGCAGCCGATAGGAAGAGACTGAACAAACTGATTAAGAAAGCTAGCTCTGTCCTGGGGCAGTGCCTTGATCCGATGGAGGAGATAGGAGAGAGAAGGACGGTGGCTAAACTGTCATCTCTGCTGGAGTCCGAGTTCCACCCTATGCAGGACATACTGGATGCACTGAGGAGCTCATTTAGCAGCAGACTACATCATCCCAGGTGCACAACCGAGAGGTTTCGTAGGTCCTTCCTACCAACGGCTGTCAGACTGTACAATCTAAGCAGGGCTGCTCGCAGAGATAGCAAAAAGACGTAACAAACTAATAGTTTTTTTGAATGCAAAAGATGCAATAGACTTACACAATGGTCCCCTCCGGCATACAACTAGGAACATATCGGTCGCTATGGAGGGTGAGAATATGTATGGGCACATAATCATACCATGTAGGATAACTAAGTAGACGGTTATGCTGTTTCATCCCATCTAGCAACAGTGCTCTGCACTGGGTGTGTTTATATATTTACATATTTATTCCATCTAGCTACAATGCTCAGCACTGGGTGTGTTTATATTTATATATCTATATATTTATTCCATCTAGCTACAATGCTCCGCACTGTGTTTTTATATATCTACATATTATTCCATCTAGCTACATTGCTCCGCACTGTGTGTGTTTATATACTTGCATATTTATTCCACCTAATTCAATTCAATTCAATTCAACTTTATTTATATAGCGCCATTTCACAACAACAGTCATCTCATAGCACTATCAACTGTAGGGAGGACCCCCACAGTTGCAGAAAGACCCCAGCAATCAGGCGATCCCCTGTGAGCAAGCACTTGGCGACGGTGGAGAGGAAAAACTCCCTTTTAACAGGAAGAAACCTCCAGCAGAACCAGGCTCAGGGAGGGGCAGTCATCTGCTGCGACTGGCTGGGGGGTGAGGGGATAGAGAAGAAGAAAAGAACAGACATGTAGAGAGCAAACAGCACGATGGGGACTCAATCTATGGGAGAGAACAAACAAATGTTAATGACCAGCAAAAAAAAAATATTTCATAGAGAGTGAGGAAAGGAGTGAGGCCCAGTGCATTACTGGAGGTCCCCCGGCTGACTAAACCTATTAGCAGCATAACTAAGGGAGGGTTCAGAAAACACATGATCCCTCCCTAATTGTAGGCTATATCAAAAAGGTAGGTTTTAGCCCTATTCTTAAAAACAGAGATCGAGTCTGACTCCCGAATCCAGATTGGCAGCTGATTCCACAGGAGAGGAGCTTGATAACTGAAGGCTCTGCCTCCCATTGTACTTTTGGAGATTCTAGGTATTACAAGTAAACCTGCATTTTGGGAGCGTAGTGCTCTGTTAGGATGATACGGTAGTATCAGATCTTTTAAATAAAAAGGAGCCTGATTGTTTAGAGCTTTGTAAGTAAGAAGAAGGATTTTAAACTTAATTCTAAACTCTATGGGAAGCCAATGAAGGGAGGCCAGAACCGGAGAGATATGATCTCTCTTTCTAGTACCTGTTAAAACTCTTGCTGCAGCATTTTGGATCAGCTGAAGACTTTTTAAAGATGTTTTAGGACAACCTGATAATAAAGAATTACAATAATCTAATCTCGAGCTAACAAAAGCGTGGATCAGCTTCTCAGCATCACTCTGAGACAAGATGCTCCTAATCTTGGCAATATTACGCAAATGATAGAAGGCAGTCTTAGAAACAAATTTAATATGTGAATTGAAGGACAAATCCTGATCAAAAATAACTCCAAGGTTCCTCACAGAGCTATTAAGAGAAAGAGTAACTGCATCCAAACTGAAAGTTTGATTTGGAAAGGAATTTCTAAGGTTTTTTGGACCAACAAGAATGACTTCAGTCTTATCTGAATTTAATAGCAGGAAATTACAAGTCATCCAAACTTTGATTTCCTTAAGACAGGCTTCTAACTTGGCTAATTGATTAGTATCATCTGGCTTCATTGACAGGTATAATTGTGTGTCATCTGCATAACAGTGAAAATGTATACAGTGCTTTCTAATAATGTTGCCTAACGGAAGCATATATAAACTAAAAAGAGTAGGGCCAAGCACAGATCCCTGTGGAACTCCATGACTAAGCTTTGAGCTGAGAGAAAACTCATCATTTACATGAACAAACTGGAACCTATCAGATAAATAAGATCTAAACCACTGCAACGAAGTTCCATTAAGTCCAACATAGTGTTCTAATCTATCAAGTAGAATATTATGATCAATAGTATCAAAAGCTGCACTAAGATCTAAAAGGACAAGTACAGAAACTAGTCCATTATCAGATGCAATGAGGAGGTCGTTAGTGACCTTCGCTAAGGCTGTTTCAGTGCTATGATGGATTCTAAACCCAGATTGAAACTCCTCAAATAAACCATTTCCCTGCAGGTGGTCAAATAATTGCATAGCAACAACTCTTTCTAAGATTTTTGAAATGAAAGGGAGATTAGAGATTGGTCTATAGTTAGCTAAAGCTCCTGGATCTAGCGTTGGCTTTTTGAGTAAGGGTTTAATTACAGCCGTTTTAAAAGCCTGCGGTACATGGCCTAAAGTTAATGAAGAATTGATTATATGAAGAATAAAGCTACCAATAAGTGGGAAGACTTCTTTAAATAACCTGGTAGGAATAGGGTCTAAAAGACAAGTTGAAGGTTTGGATGAGGAAACTATTTTGTCTAACTCACAAAGGTCGATTGGAGTAAACTCATCAAGACAGACATCAATAGAAGGAGTTGTAGTAGTTACAGTATTTAAGTTAACTGTGGGAAGAATCTGATTGATTTTATCTCTGATGGATGAAATTTTATTATTGAAAAAGTTCATAAAGTCCTGACTAGTAAGCTCTAAGGGGATGCTAGGATTGACAGAGTCCTGACTCTTTGTCAACCTGGCTACAGTACTGAAAAGAAACCTGGGATTATTCTTGTTCTCTTCTATTAATGCAGAGTAATAACTCGTTCTAGCTTTTCTAAGAGATTTTTTTATAAATTAAAAGATGATTTCTCCAAGCTAAATAGATTTCATCTAAATTAGTAGAGCGCCATTTTCTTTCTAATTGACGAGTCTTCTGTTTTAAGCTACGAGTTTCTGTGTTGAACCAAGGAGTTAAAAATCTCTGATTAGACTTTTTCTTTTTTAAGGGGGCCACCAAGTCTAGAGCCTGATGCAGAGAAGCTGAAACACTATCCACCATGTTATCAATTACAGAAGGAGCAAGCTGTCTATAGCTTATTTCCGTTGTGTTGACACATGGCATAGAGGAAACAATCTGCATAAATTTGGAAACAGCATCATCTGAGAGGCATCTACTGTGATAATATTTTTCTTTAGGAGCCAAATAGTCAGAAATAGTAAAATCAAAGGTTAACAGACAATGGTCTGACAGTACAGGGTTATGAGGAGACACTACCAGATTTTCTATTTCTATGCCATATGTCAGAACAAGGTCCAATGTATGGTGGAGGTAATGAGTAGAATTTCCTACTTTCTGAGAAAACCCAATCGAGTCTAATATTGAATTAAAAGCCACATTAAGGCAGTCACTATCTACATCCACATCAGATTTCAGCACTAAATCAGCACTAAATCAGCTAAGAAATCAGGAAATTCGGATAAAAATTCTGAATAGGTTGATGGGGGACGATAAACTATGGCAAATAAAATTGGGTTTAACCTGAAATTGCTAAAGTGCCCAATACTGAGGACCAGGCCCTCAAAGGAATTATAACATGTTTTTTGCTTTACATTAACTAGTAATTTGGAATGGTAAATTGTTGCTACTCCTCCTCCACGACCAGAACTTCTGGGATTTTGACAGTTTAAATAACCAGAGGGGGTTGATTCATTTAAACCAACATAATCCTCTTGTCCTAACCAAGTCTCTGTAAGGGAAATTAAATCAATCTGATGATCAATTAACAGATCATGGACTAACAGAGACTTGGGAGTTAGAGACCTAATATTTAATAAACCACATTTAATTTTTAAATTATGAGGAGGAACAGAGGCCAAATCATTCAATTTAGAGGCTTTATGTTTAATTTGAGTTTTACCAATATTTTGCTTTATCACTTTGGGATGCTTATACATTATATTTTTATTTACTTTGGAGGGAGCAGACAACGATTCTCTGATGGGGAAGACAGGGGCTAAGCTGAGGGGTGGCGGATGAAGAGGAGCTGCAGAGAAGCGTGTAAGACTGTGACTCTGCTTCCTGGTCCCAACTCTGAGTAGTCATGGTTTTGGAAATTTGGATAAAAAAGATGCCAGATTGTTAGATAAATGAGAAGCACCATCCAAAGTGGGATGAATGCTGTCTCGTCTCATAAGACCAGGTTTTCCCCAAAAAGAGCTCCAATTGTCAATGTAGCCCACGTCATTTTTAGGACACCACACAGACAGCCAGCGGTTCAAGGATGACGAGCAGCTAAACATGTCATCACTGGTCAGATTGGGGAGGGGCCCAGAGAATACTACAGTGGCTGACATCGTTTTTGCAAAGTCACACACCGATTCTACATTAAGTTTCGTTTTGCACCTAGCTGCAATGCTCCGTACTGTGGGTGTTTATATATTTACATATTTATTCCATCTAGCTACAATGCTCTGCACTGTGTTCATATATTCATATATTTATTCCATCCAGCTACAATGCTCTGCACTGTGTGTCTGTGTGTATATATATATTTTATAGTAATATGTACATATGTATATTAGCTGCTCTTGCTTGCTTGTTTTTTTTGTTTTTTTTTTTCTTGCCTTCTGATTGTTGCTCTGAGTGTTGCTATCCCTGTGCTGTTGCAATCCTGGAATTTCCCCATTGTGGGACTAATAAAGGCTTATCTTATCTTATCTTATCTTATCAATTATCAAACATTTATTGATTTGGTTTGAGCTTCTGTACAAGCCAATTCCCATTGTTCCTCTGAAATTTCAGTTTGCAGATCTTCTTTCCAGTAGTTTAATCTTTTCTGTGAATTTTCACTTGAAGATAGTGTCAATGAGTTATAAAACTCTGAAATAATACCCTTTCTTTTACTATCTTTCATCAACATTTTTTCCAAGGATGAATAAATAGGTCGAGTGAGAGCTTTATTTTGATTTGATCGAATAAAGTTTCTAAGTTGAAGATATTTAAAAAAATGTGTTCTATTGAGATTAAATTTGATCCTCAGCTCTTCAAAAGACATTATGTTATCTGCACATGGCAAATATAAATCCTGAATCTTTTGTATCCCTTTTAAATTCCATACTTTAAATACAGCGTCCGCTCTCCCTGGTTTAAAATATTGATTACCCCATATTGGGCTAAATTGTGACAATAACTGTGGTTCCTTTAAATAGTTTCTAGCTTCACACCATATTTTGATCATATGCTTTACAAATGGATTTTTAACTTGTTTTTGTAATTTTTTTGCCGAATCTGAGTATATGAATATGGGAAGAGGTAAAGGTAAATTGTATGATTCCATTTCAGTCCAGTGAGGGAGATCATTTAATGAAAAATAATATGTCATAGACCTCAGTTGTGCCGACCAATAATACAACATAAAATTTGGACATTTCAGACCTCCACAATCAAATGGTAAATATAATAAAGACAGACATAATCTACCAAAAGCCAGTTTAGAAAGCTTGGGATCAGTCCGCCAAGGTCTCCGCCTTTGACTGCCACCTAATCCACATAGCACCGGACTTCCATGATCCCTCCTGCAGGTGGTGAACCTACTGGAGGGAATGGAGGGTGTCATGCTTGGTGACCACAGGATCTCATCTCTGTTGTTTGCAGATGATGTTGTCCTGTTGGCTTCATCCAGCAATGACCTACAGCTCTTGCTGGGACGGTTTGCCGCTGAGTGTGAAGCGGCTGGGATGAGAATCAGCACCTCCAAGTCCGAGTCCATGGTCCTCAGCCGGAAAAAGGTGGATTGTCCTCTCCGGGTTGGGGACAGGCTCCTGCCCCAAGTGGAGGAGTTTAAGTATCTTGGGGTCTTGTTCACGAGTGAGGGGAAAATGGAGCGAGAGATCGACAGACGGATTGGAGCAGCATCTGCAGTGATGCGGACGTTGTACCGGTCTGTTGTGGTGAAGAGGGAGCTTAGTTCTAAGGCAAAGCTGTCGATTTACCAGTCAATCTACGTTCCTACTCTCACCTATGGTCACGAGCTTTGGGTAATGACCGAAAGAACGAGATCGCGGATACAAGCGGCTGAAATGAGCTTTCTCCGTAGGATTGCTGGACTCACCCTCAGAGATAGGGTGAGGAGCTCAGTCATCCGGGAGAGGCTCAGAGTAGAACCGCTGCTCCTCCACATTGAAAGGAGTCAGTTGAGGTGGTATGGGCATCTGATTAGGATGCCTCCTGGACGCCTCCCACTTGAGGTGTTTCAGGCACGTCCCACTGGGAGGAGACCCCGGGGCAGACCCAGGACTCGGTGGAGAGACTATGTCTCCCAGCTAGTCTGGGAACGCCTTGGTATCCCCTCTGAAGAGCTGGAGCAGGTGGCTGGGGAGAGGGAAGTCTGGGCTTCTCTGCTTGAACTGCTGCCTCCGCGACCCGGACCTCCGGAAAAGCGGTAGAAGATGGATGGATGGATGGACAGACATAATCTAGCCCTCCTGTTGTTCCATATAAATTCCACTAACTTTTTTTTAATTCTTGAGAATAAATCTAAAGGTGGTGGTAAGGGAATGTATTGAAATAAATAAAGTATTTTAGGTAAAATATTACTTTTAAGTATATTGATTCTCCCTATCATCGACATTGGTAGTGACATCCATCTCTGAATTAACTCATTGATATCTGTCATTAAGGCTTCATAGTTGACACTGGCGACTGATTCTAGCTTAGGCACAATTTGGATTCCTAAATATTTAAACTGATTTACAACATTGAATTGATTTACCTCAGGGTCTGGGTAATTTCTCTGGGTCTCATTTAGCATTAATATTGAAGATTTAGTTTTATTTATTTTATATCCTGATATTTCCCCAAAATTCTTTATTAAATTCAACAAGGTCGGAATTGATTTTTTTAGATTCGACATAAACAAAATTATGTCATCGGCGTACAGGGAGATTTTATGTTCTGTTGGTCCAACTTTAATTCCATATATTTGTGAATGTAAACGTATCGCCATCGCTAAAGGTTCAATTGCCATAGTAAACAGTAAAGGTGAAAGTGGACAGCCTTGTCGACATCCTCTATTGATTTTTATTGATTTTGAAATATTGTTGTTAGGATTTCTGCTGTAGCATTATTGTATATTATCTGAACCCATTTTATGAAATTATTTCCAAGTCCAAACCTTTGTAAGACTTCAAAAAGAAAGGGCCATTCGACTCTATCAAAGGCCTTTTCGGCGTCCAGTGATAGGAGAGCTGTATCCGGTTCTTCTTTATTAAAATAAATAATATTAAATAGTCTTCTTACATTATGGAAGCCTTGTCTTCCCTTTATAAAGCCATTCTGATCTCGATTAATAATATTTGGTAAAATTTCTTGTATTCGTCTTGCTAAAATTTTACAGATTATCTTAAGGTCAGCATTTAATAAGCTTATTGGTCTCATATTTTCACATTTATTAGAGGGCTTACCTGGTTTTGGCAGCAGTATAATTAAGGTATTATTTATGTATGATGGTAAATTATTATTTTGAAATGCTTCTAAAACCATTTCCAAAAAAGGTTTTATTAATTTATTCTTAAATTTTTTATAAAGGTCAATTGGAAGACCATCTGGTCCTGCACTTTTTCCTGATTTCATATTATCAATGGCTAGCCCAACTTCTTCTTGACTAATTTTAGACTCCAATATCTCCCTGTTTTCATTTGGAATACACGGTATAGATAGTTCGTTCAAAAACCCATTTAGTTTTGTTAAATCAGATTCATTTTTGGTATCATATAATTTTTCATAGTAATCTCTAAAGGCTCTGTTAATTTCTAAAGGATCTATAACTACCTGTCCATTACTTATAATACTGGTAATTGGCGTTTTAAATTCTAATTGTTTAATCTGCCATGCCAATAATTTTCCTGATTTTTCACCTTGTTCATAAAAAGATTGTTTCAATCTTAGAAGACTCGAGGCAGCTCTATTCGCTGATTTTTTGTCGTATTCAGCTCTCAAAATCAGTAATTCATTCTCCAACCTTGGATCACTTCCTGCATACACTTTTTCCTGAAGGCTTTTTATTTTATGTTCCAATTGGGCTCTCTCCTCTCGAGTCTTCTTAGATTTTGAACCTGTATAACTAATAATATGTCCCCTAATAAAAGCTTTGAAAGCCTCCCACTTTACACATGCTGATGTTTGTGTAGTATTGATGTCAAAGAACTCATCTATCTGTTTTTCTATATACTTGACAAATTCCTCATCCTGAAGCCATTTATGCTGAAATTGCCATCTACCTGATTCCTTTGTCAATTTTTTATCTACATATATTAGACAGCAGGGTGCATGATCAGAGATCACAATGTTATCATAAAAGCAGTTTTGAATCTTGGACCTTAATTCTGTGGAAATCAAAAAATAATCAATACGTGAGAATGTCTTGTAGGTACTGGAATAACAAGAGTAGGCTTTAACTTGTGGTTTCATTTCTCTCCATATATCTAACAATCTCAATTCTTTCATAAAATGATTAATGGTCATCCTACTTCCATTGTGCGTACAATCCAGTCCTGTTGATCTATCTATACTGGGATTCAATGTACAATTAAAATCCCCTGCTATTATATGTTGCCCTGTAAGTGATGATAAGATAAGAAATAAATTAGCAAAGAACTTTTGATCATCTATATTGGGACCATATAAGTTCACCAAATTTATATTTTCTAATAGCAAAGAACCTTGAATGATTACATATCTTCCAAATTTGTCTCCAATTACATTTTTCACTTGAAAAGGGACTGATTTATGTATGAGAGTCATAACTCCCCTGGCCCGGGATGAAAATGATGAGGTGAAAACACTTCCTTGCCATTTACTCCTAATTCTTTTAACATCCTCCTCTATTAGATGAGTTTCTTGTAAAAACACAATTTTTGAACCCATGTCTTTTATTTTATTCATAACTTGTTTAAGTTTTTTTTAAATTTTGTAGACCTCTGCAATTCCATGAAGTTAAATTAAGATTAACGCTTTGGTTTATGATCAATAGAGAGTTTGGGATTACCTTGCAGTGTAAACATGCTCAAACAGAGAGGCAAAAAAATGAGTGGTTGAACATTCATCCTACAAACTACACACAAACAAATTCCCCCTTCCCACACTTGTGGCAAACCCCCCAAAATCAAAAGAAAAATTCTGTCTCCCGATATAGCCATCGACCGCTCCACATCCACGGGGAACAGCCTAAGCCACTCTTTCTTCATCCTCCCAATCACCCTAACTCTACTGCTTTTAATGACGTAACATTAACTCTCCTCTGTAGTTTTCCAACTTAACTCCAAAATTTTTAGCAACTTTGTACATCATAGTTTGTATTATATATTTAAAAAAAAAAAAAAATCTATATTTTGTAAACTTGCTATTTGCTTCAAGTCAGTCAGATGCCTGTGCAAATGCTTAATTATTCTACCTTATATTTTGTTCATGCTTAGCTCCCACCAGTCTTTTCTTCTTCTTTGATCTTCTTGATGAACTCCTGCGCCTCCTCTGGGGTCTTGAAGATGTGTGTTCTGCCCTCATACGTGGTCAACAGTCTCGCAGGATAGATTACACCATGACGAATCCCAAGGTTGCGCAGCTCCTTACGTATGGGATTAAACTGCTTCCTCAATTGTTGGATTCCTGTGGCCAAATCTGGGTAGAACCGCACCTGCTGGTCCTGGTGTTTAATCTCTCCTTTAGCTCGTGCTGCGTTGAAGATCTTCATCCTGTCTCTGTTGCTGAGAAACTTCATAATTAAGGTCCTCGGTGGTCCCTTATCTCTCCGTGGGCCAATACGGTGCGCGCCCTCCAGAATCACCGCCGACCGCAGCTCCGCGCTGCCCAGCGCCTCCGGAATCCACATTTCCAGAAAGGAACACAAGTCCTGACCTTCTGATTCCTCCGGTAGGCCTACCAGCCTCAAGTTGTTCCGTCTCGACCGGGATTCCAAATCCAGGATATTTTCTTCCAGACATTTATTTTTTTTTTTCCAAAGTGCGCACCTTTAATTGGAGACAGGTGACGTCATCTTCAGCACTGGAGACACGAAGCTCCATTTGCGCCATTCGTTCTACACAGTCACCCAATTCCTTTCTCATTCCTTCCAACGCTGCCATAATCCCATCAAATCTAGAGGAAATTTCCGCTCTCATTGAACTTATAGCCGCCAGCAACGCACCTGTGTCGCTTTCCGCAGATACCGCCCCGCTGTTCGCTTCCTCCGCCATATTTGGTGCTTTAACTACTGCGTCACAGACCTGAAAGTCCGTTAATTTGGACTGTTTCTGCGGCTCGCTTTTTCCTCTACCTGGTTTTCCAGCCTTAGGCTTCGTCGACATATCCTCGCCCAAACGCTGGGATACGTTCTGTCCCAAATGAGAGAGTTATTTGCCGATTTTTTTTCTCCAAAAGCAGAGCAGAGTGAGACGCGTCCGTCTTACGTGGCAGCCATAACCGGAAGTATAAATATGACTTTTTAAATTTATATTTTTTCTTTTACATTTGAGTTTTGTCTTGTATGTTTGTGACGTTTTTCTCATAAATTTGCCACTTTTTGATATAAATTTATGGGGGTTTTTTTGCATAAATTTTTCTTTTAAAATTTTCATTTTTTCCTAAATTTGCCTTTTGTTTCATGTAAACTTATGACTTTTTCCCCTTGCAAATTTATGATTTTTCTTGTAAAGCTGGATTTTTGCCCTCACGTTGGGACACAGACCCGACACACCTGCGCAATGCATCAGCAGTGGCGTTGCCGTGATGCGGGGGCATAAATCCAGTTTAAGTTTGTGACCTTCTTGTATGTTGGAAAATGTCAACTTTTTTCCTCAAAAATTTGCATATTTTTTCTTGTTTTTTGGGGGGGAGCTTTTTTGTTTGTAACCTTTTTCCTCATAGATTTTCAACTTTTTTCTCTTAAATTTTCTGCTTTTTTCTATTAAAAAAAAAAGTGACTTTTTTCTCATAATTTTTTCAAAAAATTTATTGTAGTTTTTTTCTTAGGAATTTTCACATTTTTTGTCATAAATGTGACTTTCTTGTGATTTCAAAACTTCTCTTCTAAATTTAAATGAGCACATCAGGTTCAGGTTCAGGTTACTTTATTTGTACTCGTAGGTAGATTTGTTTTGCAGTCAGGTGACATCCATATTTACAAACCACAATTACATTCAACATGAACACAAACACAGGCACACATGAAGCTGACTATAGACATGATAAAAGTACTCAAGGCTCCACCAATCAGGACATAGGACAAAGAGATAAGAGAAAAAAAAGAGATAAGAGAGAAGGGTCATATTAAAAAGTTAAAGACTAGTCAAAGAGGTTAAAAACTCAAAAGTCTACTGTAAAACCCAATAAAAGATTTAGAACCCAAATAAAAAACCTACAAAAATAAGTAAATATAAAATAAAAATTAATAAATGGGTAACTAAATGATGTGCAATATATTGTTACATCTTGTTCAACTCTTTAACAGCAGCAGGAACAAAGCTGTTTTTGTAGTGCTGGGTTTTACTTTTTGGGACAGCAAACCTCCGTCTGGAGGGAAGAAGCTGAAAGTTGCAGTGCAAAGGGTGGGAGTCATCATTTAAAATGGAGGTAGCAATCCTCTGTACCTGTCTGGTGTACAGGGATGTCAGGCTCAGCTATGACTCATCAAGCAAACGACTGGACCATCTAACTACCTGATCCAAGAATTTCCTCTGTTTCAGTTTTATCTGACCAAACCATGACACTAAAGAAAAGGATAAAACAGATTCAATAAAAGCCTGATAAAACATTGTCATTATGGTTCGGTCAATTTGGAAGCATGCAAGTTTCCTTAAACAATGCAAATGTTGCTGACCCTTTTTGCACACCCTTTCACAGTTCTCTTCAAAGTTTAAATTGCTATCAATAATCGTCCCAAGATATTTGTAGGATTGTACACATTCGGTGGTCTGGCCTTTTAGTACAGTGACTTTGTGCCTGGGAGTTTTCCTCCTAAAGTCAATAATCATATCTTTAGTTTTTGTCGTATTCAGCTGCAGGTAGGAATCCTCACACCAGTGAACAAAATCATCAACTACTGGGCCGTGGCCACTCTCACCATCCTAGAGGAGACTGACAACAACTGAATCATCAGCATACTCTATAATGTGTCTGTTGTCATGTCTGCTCCGACACATGTTTGTGTACAGGATGAAGAGTAGTGGTGACAACACACACCCCTGAGGAGAGCCAGTAGAAGAACACTTTTGGTCAGACAATGTACCATTGACCCTTACTCTCTGTATCCTGTTGGTTAAAAAATCCAGAATCCAGCCCACCAGATTATTACTCAAGTCAAATTGTTGCAGGAGCCTTTCAACTAAAATATGAGGTTGATTGTATTAAAGGCGGAAGAAAAGTCCACAAATAAAAGCCTGGCGTGTGTCCCATTAAAATCCAGATGTTTAAAAAGCATGTTAAACAGAGTGACAGTGGCATCCTCCACTCCTCTGTGAGGCCTATAGGCAAACCGCAAAGGATCCAATGCATGCTCAGTCTGCTTTAGGACCTCAGATCTGACCAGTTTTTCAAAAATTTTCATTAAAATTGAAGTCAAGGCAACTGGTCTAAAATCATTTACCGTTTCAGGACAGTTGGATTTTGGAACGGGAACAACCACAGTATCTTTCCAGATCTTAGGCACACGTTGTGTCTGTAAGGACTTATTAAAAATGTAGTGAAACACAGGACAGTTCATGTGCACAAGACTTTCCCAAGCGCCCACATATATTATCAGGGCCCTGACTTTTGTTCACTTTTACAGCACAGAACGCCCTTTTAACATCCTGCACCTCAATATCAAAGTGCTGATTGTCTTTGAGTTTCTGTTTCAAGTCTTGAGTTTCTGTGCTAAAATCAAAGGAATCAAAACAACCATAAAAACAATTAAGAGCATTAGCCAGCTCTGTGTCTGAATTAAAACCATCTAAAACCACACGATTACTGCGCTCTATGCTCTGAAGGTCTGCAATAGTTTTCATACTAGCCCAGGCTGAACCAAGCTTCTTTGTTGCCATCTTGCTTTCCAATTCTGATTTATAATTCTGTGGATGCTGGTTAAATTTTTCTTTTATGTAGTGATGAAATTTTTTCCTGTTCATCTACACAAAAATCCAAGTTAACTTTTTTAATGTTTATGTTGGAAGGGGAGAGATTTTTGAACTCGTCTTGATTACAAACAAGGGGTTCCCAACACAGTCTTGCAGAGGGTCCCCAAAAAACTAGAAACAACCCTGATAAGAATCATGGACACGATAAGTTTCAAATCTTTTGTGCATGTTTCCTCCTCACAGTCTGACTCATCTGCCATTTTTCCTAAGCACAGCATTTTTCACTCTCTGTCTCTCTCCTCCTCCCTCCATCCCTGTTCCACTCCCCTGAGGTGAGCTGTGGCCGGTTCACATTGATGTTAAACGATTCTGCTCTGCGGCGGCTGCGCTTCAACTTAACCCATGTAACGGCTGTGTCCCTCATGAACTCTGTGTGTGGGTGTTATCTAGAGCATTATGAAAAGCAGCCTCAGGCCACCAGTCAGCCAGAGAGTCATGGGTGGAGGGGTCTGTGTCTGTGTGCAGAAGCGTCTGAATCAGGATGAAGAGGACAAAATTGGACGGGAGCTTTGGGGGTCGTGCTGGGAGCTCAGGAGCGAAGGAGGGGAGCATGCTGAGATTAGGAAATAACCCGTGTTCCGGTTCAGAGGAGCATCTCCCTCTGCCCCTCATTACCTTTATGCTCTGTAGGAATCTGTGCCCTTTAAAAACTCTGTTACACAGAGTTACACTCTGTTACACAGAGTTACCTTTGCACGTAAGTTCTCTGTAATTCAAGCAAATATCTGTGACTCTTCAGGGCCATTTCTAACCTTTTGAGGGCCCTGTGCCAGATTGCATTTGGGGCTTCTTGTTTTTATGATGAGGAAGAGTTCAGACTCTTTAAAATGGAAAGAAAAATCTCTCTTTCTAGCAATAAATATAAAAAAATAAACTTAGGTTAATGCCTAAATGAACAGGAAAAAAGTGAAACCAGTACAGAAGGTAGAAATTTACCAGCACTAGTGCATGCCCGTAGAAAGCAAGTATTCTTGTCTGAAAACAGGTAGCCCAATTAGGCTTTACAAGCCCAAATGTAGGCTGTGTTTGAAAGTGGAATACAGAGGTGTAGCCTATACAGTATGTAGACACACACGTTAGACTTTGACAAATATAAAAGAGACTGAACGGCACTAAGATTTATTTGATTGTGTGAATATTAATTACAGAATTGTTGAAAATGAATGGGACATCCAATATTAGTGACCATTTCAGAACGCTCATTTATTTTTGTCAGATCACTTATTTGTCTGATCTTTTTTGACTTATATTCATAGGTTTTGTATCTTGCACTTTGAGGAATGGGAGTTGTTCAGTCTGTCGTCAATAAACTTATGCAGTACTATAACAGGACATCCATCCATCCATCTTCTACTGCTTTTCCGGAGGTCCGGGTCGCGGAGGCAGCAGTTCAAGCAGAGAAGCCCAGACTTCCCTCTCCCCAGCCACCTGCTCCAGCTCCTCAGAGAGGATACCAAGGCGTTCCCAGACCAGCTGGGAGACATAGTGTCTCCACCGAGTCCTGGGTCTGCCCCGGGGTCTCCTCCCAGTGGGACGTGTCCGAAACACCTCAAGTGGGAGGCGTCCAGGAGGCATCCTAATCAGATGCCCATACCACCTCAACTGACTCCTTTCGATGTGGAGGAGCAGCGGTTCTACTCTGAGCCTCTCCCGGATGACTGAGCTCCTCACCCTATCTCTGAGGGTGAGTCCAGCAATCCTACGGAGAAAGTTCATTTCAGCCGCTTGTATCCGCGATCTTGTTCTTTCGGTCATTACCCAAAGCTCATGACCATAGGTGAGAGTAGGAACGTAGATTGGCTGGTAAATCGACAGCTTTGCCTTAGAACTAAGCTTCCTCTTCACCACAACAGACCGGTACAACGTCCACGTCACTGCAGATGCTGCTCCGATCCGTCTGTCAATCTCTCGCTCCATTTTCCCCTCACTCGTGAATAAGACCCCAAGATACTCAAACTCCTCCACTTGGGGCAGGAGCCTGTCCCCAACCCAGAGAGGACAAGCCACCTTTTTCCGGCTGAGGACCATGGACTCGGACTTGGAGGGGTAGCAGCAAACCGTCCCAGCAAGAGCTGTAGGTCGTTGCTGGATGAAGCCAACAGGACAAGACTTGGAGGTGCTGATTCTCATCCCAGCCGCTTCACACTGTTGCAGATGATGTTGTCCTGTTGGCTTCATCCAGCAATGACCTACAGCTCTTGCTGGGACGGTTTGCCGCTGAGTGTGAAGCAGCTGGGATGAGAATCAGCACCTCCAAGTCCGAGTCCATGGTCCTCAGTTGGAAAAAGGTATAACAGGACACGTTTACAAATATTTGAGACTCTTTAGGCAGACCCCGGGTCCCCACTGGCATTCCCTGAGTTATCCGTTAGACGTACACAATCATGGCAACATTATAGTATAATTTTTTAAGCATTACATCTTCACTAATCTCTCTTTCCTGTCAAATTTGTTGCATTTCACTTTCTTTTTTTTTGTTTGCGAAGCATTGACTCTCTCCCTTAAATGGAATTAGAAATTGTACTCTTTACTTGTTTTTATGTGTGCCGCTTACTCCCTGCTTGTTTCAGGGTCAACAGTTTCTGAAACCTGACCTGAATTGCTTTCTATACAGTATGTGCTGTTTTGCTTTTAATATCTTCCTCCCTGCCTCAGGGACTACAGATGGAAATTAGTGAGAACGCTATAATCTGGTATAGAGCATCTTTACCCTGTGTTTAATGATTTTTTTTCCTGTACATGGTCCCTGACAAATAAACTAGTAAACTAAACTAAACTGCACTGTGGTGACTGACTGGTCGTGATGCCACATATTATCCAGTCAGCACACAGTCAATCCGAAACCCCCCACACTGAAGGGCATGAAGAGACAGAGTGGTGACGGAGCAGTGGCTAAACTTTTATTGATAAAAATTGCATATTTTGACTGAGCGACTCCATACTCAGGGATGCACACCCTCGTAACCTCAGCAAAACACGTATAAAATCTGAGGTCAGTCTGACGAAACAGTTCAAGAGATATGTGTGGAACAGACAGACACACACACAGATTTTGTGCATTTATAGATAGAGCCATATGAACATGAATTTACAAGAAAAAAGTAGCAATGTTCAAAGAAAAAATAAATTTATGAGAAACAGTTGTAAGTTTACAAGAAAAAAATTGCAAATTTACATAAAAGTCACAAATTTATGAGTACGTTGTAAATTTAAGAGAAAAAGTACCAAATTAATGAAAAAAAAAGTTGCAAATTTAATTCAGTTCAATTCAACTTTATTTATATAGCACCATTTCACAACAACAGTCATCTCATAGCACTTTCCACTGTAGGGGAAACCCCCACACTTGCAGAAAGATCCCAGCAATCAGGTGATCCCCTGTGAGCAAGCACTTGGTGACGGTGGAGAGGGAAAAACTCCCTTTTAATAGGAAGAAACCTCCAGCAGAACCAGGCTCAGGGAGGGGCAGTCATCTGCTGCGACTGGCTAGGGAGTGAGGGGATAGAGAAGATGAAAAGAACAGACATGTAGAGAGCAAACAGCACGATGGGGACTCAATCTATGGGAGAGAACAAACAGATGTTAATGACCAGCAAAAAAAAAAAAAAAAAAAAATTCATTGATTGTGAAGAAAAGAGTGAAGACCAGTGCATTTATTGGAGGTCCCCTGGCTGTCTAAACCTATTAGCAGCATAACTAAGGGAGGGTTCAGGGACACATGATCCCTCCCTAATTGTAGGTTATATCAAAAAGGAAGGTTTTAACCCTATTCTTAAAAACGGAGATCAAGTCTGACTCCCGAATCCAGATTGGCAGCTGGTTCCACAAGAGAGGAGCTTGATAACTGAAGGTTCTGCCTCCCATTGTACTTTTGGAGATTCTAGGTATTACAAGTAATCCAGCATTTTGGGAGCATAGTGCTCTGTTAGGATAATAGGGTAGTATCAGATCTTTTAAATAAAAAGGGGCCTGATTGTTTAGAGCTTTGAAAGTGAGAAGAAGGATTTTAAACTTAATTCTAAACTCTATGGGAAGCCAGTGAAGGGAGGCCAGAACCGGAGAGATATGATCTCTCTTTCTAGTACCTGTTGAAACTCTTGCTGCAGCATTTTGGATCAGCTGAAGACTTTTTAAAGATGTTTTAGGACAGCCTGATAATAAAGAGTTACAATAATCTAATCTAGAGCTAACAAAAGCATGAATCAGTTTCTCAGCATCACTCTGAGACAAGATGCTCCTAATCTTGGCAATATTATGCAAATGATAGAAGGCAGTCTTAGAAACAAATTTAATATGTGAATTGAAAAACAGATCCTGATCAAAAATGACTCCAAGGTTCCTCACAGAGCTATTAAGAGAGAGTAACCGCATCCAAACTAAAAGTTTGATTTGGAAAGGAATTTCTAAGGTTTGTTGGACCAACAAGAATGACTTCAGTCTTATCTGAATTTAATAGCAGGGAATTACAAGTCATTCAAGCTTTGATTTCCTTAAAACAGGCTTCTAACTTGGCTAATTGATTACTATCATTTGGCGTCATTGACAGGTATAAATTTGTGTCATCTGCATAACAATGAAAATGTATACAGTGCTTTCTAATAATGTTGCCTCACGGAAGCATATATAAACTAAAAAGAGTAGGGCCTAGCATAGATCCCTGTGGAACTCCATGACTGAGCTTTGAGTTGAAAGAAAACTCATTATTGACATGAACAAACTGGAACCTATCAGATAAATAAGATCTAAACCACTGCAATGAAGTTCCATTAAGTCCAACATAGTGTTCTAATCTATCAAGTAGAATATTATGATCAATAGTATCAAAAGCTGCACTAAGGTCTAAAAGGACAAGTACAGAAACAAGTCCATTATCAGATGCGATAAGGAGGTCATTAGTGACCTTCACTAAGGCTGTTTCAGTACTATGATGGATTCTAAACCCAGATTGAAACTCTTCAAATAAACCATTTCCCTGCAAGTGGTCAAATAATTGCGTAGCAACAACTCTTTCTATGATTCTTGAAATGAAAGGGAGATTAGAGATTGGTCTATAGTTAGCTAAAACTCCTGGATCCAGCGTTGGCTTTTTGAGTAAGGGTTTAATTACAGCAGTTTTAAAAGCCTGCGGTACATGGCCTAAAGTTAATGAAGAATTGATTATTTGAAGAATATAGCTACCAATAAATGGGAAGACTTATTTAAATAACCTGGTAGGAATAGGGTCTAAAAGACAAGTTGAAGGCTTGGATGAGGAAATTATTTTGTCTAACTCTAAAAGGCCAATTGGAGTAAACTCATCCAAACAGATATCAATCGAAGGAGTTGTAGTAGTTACTGTATTTAAGTTAACAGTGGGAAGAATCTAACTGATTTTATCTCTGATAGATGAAATTTTGTTACTGAAAAAGTTCATAAAGTCCTGACTAGTAAGCTCTAAGGGAATGCTAGGATTGACAGAGTCCTGACTCTTTGTCAGCCTGGCTACAGTGCTGAAAAGAAACCTGGGATTATTCTTGTTCTCTTCTATTAATGCAGAATAATAACTCATTCTAGCTTTTCTAAGAGATTTTTTTATAAATTAAAAGATGATTTCTCCAAGCTAAATATATTTCATCTAAATTAGTGGACCGCCATTTCTTTCTAATTGACGAGTCTTCCGTTTTAAGCTACGAGTTTCTGTGTTTAACCAAGGAGTTAGAAATCTCTTAGACTTTTTCTTTTTTAAAGGGGCCCCCATGTCTAGAGTCTGATGCAGAGAAGCTGTAACACTATCTACCACGCTATCAATTACAGAAGGCGCAAGCTGTCTATAGCTTATTTCCGTTGTGTTGACACATGGCATTGAGGAAACAATCTGCATAAATTTGGTAACATCATCATCTGAGAGGCATCTACTGTAGTAATATTTTTCTTTAGGAGCCAAATAGTCAGAAATAGTAAAATCAAAGGTTAACAGACAATGGTCTGACAGTACAGGGTTATGAGGAGACACTACCAGATTTTCTATTTCTATGCCATATGTCAGAACAAGGTCCAACGTATGGTGGAGATAATGGGTAGAATTTCCTACTTTCTGAGAAAACCCCATCGAGTCTAATATTGAATTAAATGCCATATTAAGACAATCACTATCTACGTCTTCATGTATATTAAAATCCCCTACTATAATTATTCTATCTGATTTCAGTATTAAATCAGCTAAGAATTCGGCAAATCCAGATAAAAACTCTTGAGTAGGTTGATGGAGGATGATAAACTATGGCAAATAAAATTGGGTTTAGCCTAAAATTGCTAAAATGCCCAATACTGAGGACCAGGCCCTCAAAGGAATTATAACGTGTTTTTTGCTTTACATTAACTAGTAGTTTTTAATGGTAAATTGTTGCTACTCCTCCTCCACGACCAGAACTTCTGGGATTTTGACAGTTTAAATAACCAGAGGGAGTTGATTGATTTAAACCAACATAATCCTCTTGCCCTAACCAAGTCTCTGTAAGGGATATTAAATCAATCTGATGATCAATTAACAGATCATGGACTAGCAGAGACTTGGGAGTTAGAGACCTAAAGTTTAACAAACCACATTTAATTTTTAAATTATGAGGAGGAACAGAGGCCAAATCATTCAATTTAGAGACTTCATGTTTAATTTGAGTTTTACCAACTTTTTGTTTAATCACTTTGGGATGCTTATACATTATATTTTATTTACTTTGGAGGGAGCAGACAATGATTCTCTGATGGGGAAGACATGGGCTAAGTTGAGAGGTGGCGGATGAAGAGGAGCTGCAGAGAGAGGTGTAAGACTGTGACTCTGCTTCCTGGTCTCGACTCTGAGTAGTCAAGATTTTGGAAATTTGGATAACAATGATGCCAGATTGTTAGATAAATGAGATGCACCATCCAAAGTGGGATGGACGCTGTCTCGTCTGATAAGACCAGGTTTTCCCCAAAATGAGTTGTCTATGTAGCCCACACCGTTTGCAGGACACCACACAGACAGCCAGTGGTTGAAGGATGACAATCGGCTAAACATGTCATCAATGGTCAGATTGGGGAGGGGCCCAGAGAATACTACAGAGGCAGACATCATTTTTGCAAAGTCACACACCGATTCCACATTAAGTTTTGTGACTTCCGACTGCCGGAGTTGGATGTCATTAATGCTGGCGTGGATAACAATTGTGGAGTATTTACAGTTGCTTTTAGCCAGCATTTTCAAATTTGACTCGATGTCGCCTGCTCTGGCCCCAGGAATGCATTTGACTATGGCCGCTGGAGTCTCTAGGTTCACGTTTCTGACTACAGAGTCGCCAATGATCAGAGTTTTTTCCTCAGCAGGTGTGTTGCTGAGCGAGGAAAAGTGATTAGAAACATGAACAGGTTGGTGGTGAACCGGGGCCTTGCGACTAGGCTTCCTTCTCACCGTCACCCACCCATTCTCCTCGCTGCTAAGGAGGACCGGAGGACCGCTAGCAGCCGCCCTATGCTAGGGAGCTCCGCTGCAGCTAAGGGGCATCCGTCATTATTAACTGGCGCAGACGGTGTTTCAATGCAGTGGAGCCGGGATTCCAAATCAGACAACCTCACCTCGAGTGCCTCAAAAAGGCAACATTTATTACATTTACCGTTATCACTAAAAGAGGCAGAGGTGTTGCTTAACGTCGGACAGAGAGAGCACACCAGAGGAGAAGGGGAAGGAGAGCTAGTAGCCATAGCTAGTGGCTAACCCGAAGCTAACAAAAGCACCGATGAAAGGTGAACAGAAGGCTAAAGAGGGTGATTAGATGACACTGAGTGCGCACACAGGTTTAAGAGGCTTGATAAACAGAAGTGAGAGCTAACGGTAGATGGAAAAAAGTGATTAAAATACAATTAAAGGCAAAAATCCTCAGGAGAATGAGGAGAGCAAACCACAGCGCAAGTCACACAGACAGCCAGCAACACAGGAAGTGACGATATGTTACCACAGGAAGCCGCCCAAGCTATTTCTGAAAGAAAAAAGTCACAAGTTTACCAGGAAAATGTTGAATTTACTAGGAAAAAGTTGAAAATTTACATAGAAAAAGTTGAAATTTTCCAGAAAATAAATAGGTAAGAAATAGCTAGCAAATCTACAAGGAACGTCACAATTTTGAGGAAAAAGTTGGAAACAATACAAAAAATGCAAATTTTCAAAAAAGTCATAAATTATGAGAAAAAATTGCAAGTTTGCAAGAAAAATGGCAAATTAACTTGTAAAAAAGTTAGATTTGCAGTAAAAGAAAACAGAAAAATGTTACAAGAAAAAAGTTACAATTTTGCCAGAGAGAAAAAGTTTGAAATTTACCAAAAAAGTTAACAAAATTACAAGAAATAGGTCACAAATCTACAAGGAAAAAGTCGCATATTTTTGAGAAAAAATAGTAATACTAGATAAAAGGTTACAAGTTTATGAGGAAAAATAAAATGTTTAAGATAATTTTAATTCTTCCCCCAACAAATGTTGGGGTGTGCTGAGTTAACTGGTTTATTCATGCATCCCTATCCTGCCTAGGTGTTTATAAATTACTTTCCAAAATAGATGAAACTGTCAATAATTTGGTACTTTTATGTCAATTATAATAGTCTGATGTTGTCTCCCACCGACCCCTCTACAGCACCCTATCCCACCGTCTCCCCCCCCGCATCCCCGTCGACTCACAGCATCGCCGGCGCCTCTGGGGTTTCCTCCTCGTCCTCCACGCCTTCGTCTCGCCTCTCCAGAGGATCCACGGTAAGGAGCACTTTCCACGGGGGTCAGATCAGAGACCGGCGGCCTCCCTCTCACGCCCCCCCGGCCTCCCCGACACCATCCCACGATGCCAGCCCTCTGCCCCATGCCAGGACCCGGGCCACCACCAACCTGCTGAGCAAACTCACCTCCAAGCTGACCCGCAGGTAAGGGGAGAAGCCAGAAGAACAGAATGGAGAGGAAAGAATGTGTTTTTGATTTACAGGAGAATGTTTTAGCTTTCATCGAGACTTTCTGTTTTTACAGAATGAAAGATTTGATTATGGCTTAACTGGAAAGGGTAGCTGATTTGCTTTAAATCTGTCCGTGAGGATCAGTCATTTAGCTAACCTCGCTGCCTCTCAGGTCTCCTCCTTAACCAGTACTAACCTACCAGCCTTTCTTCACTGAGAAATGAGTTTCACAGGCTTCACAACGTATCCTCCTTAACGTCAGACCTGGGTCTAATGGGGTTTTAAACATTATTCTGAATGTTTATTTAACTGGATCAAATTAAAGGGCCCCCATTTTTGTTCCAGTTAATCTCCCCATAGAAACTGTAAGATATATACCTGATTTTCTTTTTGTGGTTTTACCTTAAAACCGATAAGAGTGATTAGTAATGCTGCTACTGACAAAACCTATTCATTTGAGGAATGTGTTGCAAATACACCTATGATACATCCAACCAAGATTTAAAATAGTTTCACTGAATACAATAGTGGAAAACAGGCCGTGTTCATAATAAAAATGGACATGATATTTTCTGCTTTGCATCTAGTCGGTAGATTAGACCTCTGTTTTTTAAAGGGCCATTCTGAGCAATTTATGGACCCATGAAATACATATTAGTCCTAAAATGGAAGCAAAACAGCTGAATTATAAAGATTAACTGTTCTGTCAACATTAGCAAGCAGAAAGGCAGCTGGTTCCACAGCAGAAGAGCCTGATTAGGAAAGAAGAAAGGAAGGAAATTAAAGAAGGAAGAATGGAAACTAAAGAAATAAGGAAGGAAGGAAAGTAAAGAAGAAAGGAGATAAGGAAAGAAGGAAGTTACAAAAGAAGGAAAGGAGGAGGGAAGGAAGGAAGAAAAGTGGTAAGGAAGGAAAGAAAGAAGGAAGAAATCTAATGAAGGAAGGAAAGAAAGAAGGAACGAAGGAAAGAAAGCAGGAATGTGAGGGAGGGGGGTTTCTGGCAAGTTGGTGAATATTCACATACAAATTTCTAACTTTTCCCCTGTTAAATACTCTACCCAAAATATGGGCTCGATATGGGTAAGAGTTGTTGAAGCCAGGTTAAGAGGAGAGGTGACAATCCATGAGCAGCAGTATGGTTTCATGCCAAGAAAAAGTACTACAGATGCAATGTTTGCTCTAAGAGTGCAGATGGAGAAGTATAGAGAAGGTCAGAAGGAGTTGCACTGTGTCTTTGTGGATCTAGAGAAAGCATATGATGGGGTGCCAAGAGAGGAACTGTGGTACTGTATGAGAAAGTCAGGAGTGGCAGAGAAGTAAGTGAGGGTGGTGCAGGACATGTATGAGGACAGCAAGACGGTGGTGAGGTGTGCTGTAGGAGTGACAGATGGGTTCAAGGTGGGCCTGTGGTTACATCAGGGATCGGCTCTGAGCTCCTTCTTGTTTGCCATGGTGATGGACAGGCTGACAGATGAGGTCAGGCAGAAGTCTCCATGGACCATGATGTTTGCAGACGACATTGTGAGCTGTAGTGAGAGTAGGGAGCAGGTGGAAGAGAACCTGGAGAGATGGAGGTGTGCTCTGGAGAGAAAAGGAATTAAAGTCAGTAGAAGCAAGACAGAATACATGAGTGTGAATGAGAGGGAGGCAGGTGTAACGGTAAAGATGGAAGTAGTAGAGGTAGTGAAAGTTGATGAGTTTGAATACCTGGGGTCAACCATCCAAAGCAATGGAAAATGCACAAGAGAGATGAAGAAGAGAGTGCAGGCAGGGTGGAGTGGGTGGAGACGAGTGTCAGGGGTGATTTGTGACAGAAAGGTAGCAGCTAGAGGGAAAGGGAAGATTTACAAGACTGTAGTGAGACCTGCTATGATGTATGGTTTGGAGATTGTGGCACTGACAAAAAGACAGGAGGCGGAGCTGGAGGTGGCAGAGTTGAAGATGCTTAGATTTTCATTGGGAGTGACTAGGAGGGACAGGATTAGAAATGAGTATATCAGAGGGACAGCTCAGTTTGAGCAGTTTGGAGACAAAGTAAGAGAGGCAAGGCTGAGATGGTTTGGACATGTGCAGTGGAGGGATGGTGGATATATTGGACAAAGGATGTTGAAGATGGAGCTGCCTGGCAGGAGGAAAAGAGGAAGACCACAGAGAAGATTCATGGATGTAGTGAAGGAGGACATGGAGAGGGTTGGTTGTTACAGAGGAAGATGAAGGGATAGGGTGAGATGGAGGCAGATGATCCACTGTGACGACCCCTAAAGGGAGCAGCTAAAAGAAGTACTCTACCCAAAAAAGGGAGAAAATGTGGAGAAAAAAAAAATGTAAGACTAAAACTGCTTAAGTTGCTTGGGATTTTCTCCTAAATTTTGATTTCTTTAAATAATTATTTGTTTCTCTGATATATTTGCCACTCAATTTTGAGAGTTTGTTCTTCTATACTGCAAAAAAGGAAATCTTAGTGAGATAAAATAACTTAAATCAAGGATATCCATGCTTCGTTTTGTCTCAGGATAATTCTTCTTGCCATGCAGTTTTCTGTAAGAAAATTTTACTTCTTTTCTGGTGGTTTATACTTGTTCTAAGAAATTTGATCTTGCTGTTTTGGCAGACAAGTAAAAATTATTTATTGATAAGATAATTTGGTTTATAAAATTTCTTCATATAGTGAAATTTTCTTCCAGAAAACTGCATGGCAAGGAAAAAAATCTTATCAGAGAAAAAAAAACAAGCATATACAGTGCTGTGAAAAAGTATTTGGCTCCTTCCTGATTTCTTATATTTTTGCATATTTGTTGCACCTAAATGTTTCAGATCATCAAACAAATTTTAATATCAGACAAAGATAACCTGAATAAATACAAAATGCAGTTTTCAATTGATGATTTCATTTATTAAAGGAAAAAAAAAAACTGTCCAAACCTACCTGGCCCTATATGAAAAGGTAATTGTCCCTTTTGTTACATCATGAAATAGCTGGATTAACCACATTTTTTTGAATGCTGAGTTCAGTTTCAGTAGCTACACCCAAGCCTGATTACTACCAGACTTGTTGAATCAAGAAATCACTTAAATAGAACCTGTCTGACAACCTGAAGTAGGCTAAAATATCTCAAAAAGCAACACATCCCACTGTGATGTAAAGAAATTCAAGATCAGATGAAAAACAAAAACCCAGCACAACATCTAAAGAACTGCAGGCCTCACTGGCCTCAGTCTGCACACTGGTCCATGATGGAACGATAAGAAAGAGACTGGGCAAAAATGGCATCCATGAGAGAGTTCCAAGACAAAAACTGCTGCTGGACAAAAAGAACTGAAAGACTCATCTCACATTTGCCAGAAAACATCTAGATGATCCTCAAGATTTTTGGGAAAATGTTCTGGAGACTGACGAGACAAAAGTTGAGCTTTTTGGAAGACGTGTCCTGTTTTATCGGGCATAAAACTAACACAGAATTTCATAAAAAGAACATCGTATCAGCAGTCAAACATGGTGGTGGTAGTGTCATGGTCTGGGGCTGCTTTGCTGCTTCAGGACCTGGACAACTTGCCCTAATTGGCAGAACTATGAATTCTGCTCTCTACCAAAAAATCCTGAAGGAGAATGTCCGGCCATCAGTTCGTGAAGCCCTCCAGTGTGTCTGAATTTAAACAGTTCTGCACAGAAGAGTGGATCAAAATTCCTCAACAGTGATGTAAAAGACTCATTTCCAGTTGTTGGCACCAAGGGTGGCACAACCAGTTATTAGGTTTAGGGGGTAGTTAGGGAGCAATTACTTTTTCACATAGGGCCAGGTAGGTTTGGATTGCTTTTTTCCCTTAATAAATGAAGTCATCATCTAAAAACTGCATTTTGTATTTACTCAGGTTATCTTTGTCTAATATTAAAATCTGTTTGATGATCTGAAACATTTAGGTGCAACAGATATGCAAAAATATAAGAAATCAGGAAGGGGGAAAATACTTTTCCACAGCACTGTATATCCTTGATTTGTGACACTTTTCTAATAGATTTGCTGACTCCTCAGGTTATAAACCCCTGTATTGTCACATCAGGACTCTACACGCTGCATCTGCGCGTCACCATGAAAATTTAAAATAAAATTTAGCTCTGTATCCTCCATGTTCCAGTTTCTTCCCGACTGTTTCTCTTAGCTTAACCAACCAACACCCTACTGTGACCCAGGTCTGCAGGTTGGGCGGACACACTATTTGTCTCTGAATTTTCTTCTTGGCTGCTGATTGTTGCTTTATCTGTTTGTTTGACTCTTTAACAACTTTGGCTTTTTCTTGCCACTCACCAGCCAATCTTGTACCCCTCTCTTCTCCTCAGTCACACTGTTTTAATTTGTTCTTCTTCCTCCTGTTCTACCTGTGCTTCTTACTGTCCGTCACTCTATGTTGTCCCCCTCCACACCACACACTTTTCTTTTATGTTTGTTTACTGTTTCTCTGACTAATCTTTTCCTTTTTCCATTCCTCTCATCCTCTCTTCACCTCCTTCTCTTCTTCCTCTCTCCTCCTAGGGTCACTCTTGACCCTTCTAAACGTCAGAGCTCAAACAAGTCCATGTCGGGCTGCACCCTCCCACAGGGGACAAAAACAGTTAGTAAGTCTTCCTTTCCCATGTTTTCTGGCTGCTTTTGTCCGTCTGTCTGCCTGTCAGTGCTCAGTCATCCCCTCTACCCCTCATTCACGTCTGCTGCAGGTTGGAGTTTAGCTACACAAACTTTTTGTTTTAAATCTCTGGCAAAGCTGCTGTCATCAAATTGGATTTAGAATATAATTAAGTCATTGGGTAAACTTAACTTACAAAGTTCTGACTTTGATTTTAATTTTTTTTCTAATAGGGATACTGAAGCTGGAACAAACCTTTTGCAAATGTGGAAGTTGTCAAGGTTTGGGGTGAATAAAATTTTAACAAGCAAATTTAGATTAATTCAGCACTGATGCATTCATTTTAAAGATAAAGAGTTGAGGGCAGTATCTCACAGAGCGGCGAATGCTGACAAACGTTGCAGTTTTTGGATTTGCCAACTTTTCTGACGAATATTGGCAAAAATAAAGCTTGTATCTCACAGAGCAGCGAATGCTGGCAAAAGCACTTTTTGGGCTTTGTCAGGGTTTGTAAAAGGTTACAAAATAGTTTGCACACAGGTTTTTATGGTTGCAAACACTTTTGTTGTAAAGGTTCTTAAAGAGTTGTTAGTGTTCGCTACCTGGTAAACCAAAGGAACTGTCGCGACATGTGTTACAACCATTTGTAAACGTGCTGCAACCAGTAGGTGATTTGAGGGGGATGCGATCCCCCTTGTTAGCAGAATGACCCTAAATCATCCCCCATCCCCATTCATAGGTGTAAATCAAGGATGGGGGGGTATTCCCCCCCCAACCTGGAAAAAGAGAGAATTGTCAACCAAATTTCATCATAAACCTTTCTATATCATCTTACATAAATGAAGAAAATTACTTTGAACCACCAGTTCTAAACAGAGAGGCAGAAACAAAAAAAATTATAAATTGTCAACTTTTTCCTCAAAAATCTGACTTTTTTCCTAGTAAATTTTCCACTTTTTCCTGTAATTTTTAAACTTTTTTTCTCATAAATTGCAACTTTTTTCTTGTAAATTTACAACTTTTGTCATAGACTTGTGACTTCTCAGAAATATGAAACTCTTCTAAAAAAAAAAATTGACTTTTTCTCATAAATTTGCAACTTTTTCTCAAAAATTGCCATTTTTTTTCATGTAAATTTGCAGTGCTCATATGGGTTATTCTTGCAAATTTGTGCCTAATTTATATGTTTGTACTTTATGCTAAATTGGTGAATACCCCCATCCCCTTGTTAAAAAATAACAAATCACCTACTGGTTACAACCGTTAGCAAATGCTTACAGCTATTTTGCAAATGCTTGTAACTATTTGTGGAAAAATACACTCGTCAAAAAATTTTGACGTTTTCAAAATTTGTTGACAACAAGAAAAACAGTTTGGGACCTTAAAAACTATATTGTGATACTTTTGCGGTAGCAATGATATTGTATTAATTCAGAGACACCGGTATTGCAATACTTTATGTATAATTATCAATAAAAATTGCAAATACAAAGCAGTATGGATACATTATTCAAAAGTACTTTTAAACTTTAGATTTAACTTTAGCTCAGTTATTGTTGTCTTGTATGTTATCATGTAGTTGACAAAATAAGTTACAGTAACTCTTTTGAACCTTAATTAAGCAATATTACACTCGAGGGAGTACGGTATTAATGAATATATTTAATATTGCCAGTTAGTATAGTCACTGATACTGTACAACCTCAAGTGTAATATTGCTTTCATACAACAGTTCTGCAAGCACATTTTATTAAATGACAATACTGGACAAAATATTATGATTTGTTTGTTTAACCAGTTATTTTGCACAGCAGAGAAAAAAATAGTCCCTTCTAAATGCAGCCAGGGACTGTTGCTAAACATCTCAATCAGCATGAAGACATCTATTGTCATTTCACACACATGTAAACAAATTTAATCTTTTCAAGTGCAAAATAACTTTCAAAATTTCAAGTGTTTATGAAACCTATCAGTCACCTGTTGAGTCAGTACCATGAAAGGACTGAGATCAAAACGTGACCAATGCTGGTGGCTAGTTAATTTGGCTTCAGCACACTTTGGTCGCTTTTCTTTGCATTTTCAGATGAAAATCCTTCACCACAAAGGTATTGTGGTTTGTTAATTGAGACAATAAATCCAACTCTATCGCTGCCTATTTTTTTAAACAGACATGAAGTAGCTTAATGATGTTTGTACAAGGGCAGACTTTGTAAACTGAATAAAGTTTTTTTTCAAAAGGGTGGGCCTTCTGGGTCAGGTAAGAATTTTTTTCAAGCAGTGCCTCACTGTGGAAATTAAGGTATTCATCACAGTATTGCAATTGTCACTGAGAGTTGACAGTAAATTACAGTAACTAAAGGTTACATGAACACCTTTAAAGCGGAGCGAATTGGAGTGCAGTTATCCTGGAATATAGTAACTCCTGCAATCCCTATTGTCCAATCAAATTGCTCAGTCAGAACTAACTGTTGTGTAACACAGATTAAACTGTCTAGTGTTGTCTTGATATGGAATGTAGATTTTTTTCCTCCCGCTATCAGAGCAGCTTGATTCTAGAACAGTGTGTTTGTGTTTCTGAGCTCTGATCAGCAGCTGTCTGCCCGAGTGTCTGTCCATTGTCCATCTCCACTGCTGCTTGTGTCTTTGCTGGCTCCACTTTGTGCTCTAGCACCCACTAGAGGCTGTAGGTGGCACTGCACCAAAAACCTGCTTCCAACCAAACACCTAACAGTAATGATTTCTGTTGTATACGAAGGGGTTAAAAGTCTATTTTATCTATTGGGTATATTGTAAGGTAGTCTTAGATAGATATACTTTATTGATCCCAAACTGGGAAATTACAGTAGTCTTTTAGCTTATATCACATAGTTGGTCACACAACCTGTTTGAGGAGTAAAACAACCCTACAGAGAGTGTGCGTGCGTGTTTGTGTGTTCCCTGGCATATGAGTTTATTGCAGCTTGACTTTGTACTAGTCTGCGTTGTATAATCAACACCATATGTTTGTCCATGCTGTTGACAAAGCTGCCGTCCTGCAGCAGGACTTCAGCATCCTCAGAAAATGCAGGAAAACCCAGGACAGACAGGAAGTGGGGGAGGACTTTTACTCATCTCATATACAAGTCAGAGGTAGTGGGTGAAAAAGAATGGATCATAGCCCGGTTAGAAGACAGCAGCTAATGTTTAAATTAAAAAAAAAAACAAAAAAACCCAAAAAAAAACAGATTCTATAGACCAGTCAGGAAAATACCAGAAGTAAACAAGCTGCTTCCAGAGATATACTGTAGGTCCGTTGAACACAAGTTGTATTTGCACCTACAGTTTTGTTTTGTTTTGTTTTAATAGGAAAGGACATTTCCGGTAAGACACTGATGCTGTTGCGGTTCACTGAGAGAAAAGAAAGACAAAAAAAAAATTGAATATTCACTTTGGATTACTATAAAATATTCAGAGCTGCAGAACATGGGTCCAGGACATTCCTAAAAATATTTTTTTCTGTGTGTTTCGGCTGCTGCCTTTCGAGGTTGCCACAGCGTATCATCACCTTATATTGTGATGATCCACATGTTGATTTGGTAAGGGTTTTTATGCCAGATGGCCGTTTTGATACAACCCTGCCAATTTTGTCCGGGCTTGGGTCGGGCACAAGGAGTACACTGGCTTGTGCACCCCCTGTGGCTGGGTAACCAACATTTCCCTTCTCCATTCCATTTTACTGAGCACCAAGCTGGACGGCAGGAAGTTCCATTTTTATATGGTCTTTGGGATGACCCAGCCGGGACTTGAACCCTGGCCTCCCGGTTGTGGGGCAGATGTTCTACCTCTAGGCCACCACTCCGGTTCTACATTCCTAAGAAGAAAAAAAAAAAACACAGGAAAAAACCAAACCTACTGTCAAAACCTCAGAAATGTTGGGCTTAAAAAAAATGGAAAATTCAGCCAAAATATGAGTATTCACATTTTAGAAGCCCCAGCACAATTAATTACCAAGTTGATTTACAGTATGCTCATTCAGCTCATAAATGAATTGATTGTTACAGGTCATGTGCACATACACATACATGTTTGTCCATGTTTATGGACCTCTTGAACAATGTATTAGAACGTATTTCAACTTAATGACTGCCAGTCAGTTCACTTCTGGTTAAGGCCAAACTTTACTTTTGTTTATAACGCTGCACTTTCTCATTATTATGCCTCGGTGAAACTGAGAGGCATACAGTAGTCACTTAGTGTGTCTGTTTGTGGCTGTGTGTATCTGTCCGTCCGTCCGCCTCTCTGTTTCAGCTCGCCCAGTCAAAATTAAGTGGAACTAAAGGCTTGTATCATTGTATCACCATATTTTCTCGACTTTTAATTCGCCAGAATTTCGAAATAATGCTTTGTTTTTGAAATAAACACAAAAATAGCACCTTTTGCCTTTTCCATCAATGGAATGGTACTGCGCATGCGCCCGGAAACTCCCGCCAGAGGAAATTACTCAGTAGTAGGATCAGTCCAGATATCGATAATATCCATACCAATGTTGGTATGGATATTAATGTGTAACAAGATCGATATTGTGTCTTTGTTGCTGCTCCCATCACAACACGGAGCAAGCACGCTCAGCCACACTTTGCTCCTCTTCTCCTTGTGGTTTCACCTCTGCCCTCTTGTACCATCACGTGACTCAGCAGCACCAGGTAAACAAGCCGACAGACACAGACCCCGACCCAGAGGCAGAGATCATTGGCAGAGGCCTTTTAGTATGGCAGAGAACATCCAGGTATTTTAGTCATCTTCGGCATTAATTAATATTAATTTTCAAAGTGCAACTGATCATTTGTTTCTTTAGCCAACTCAAAAAGTATAAATTATGCTAAGACCTTGGTATAATACATTTATCCCATTGAAACGTTTTATTTAAATGAATACATTTATTGCAATTGAAACAGATATACTGAATATAACATGGCTCAAATTTTATTGAATATAATTACCCTTTTGTGTTAACTGTGAAAGTGATACTGTATGTATTTACCTCTAAACTTTGCCCAAATTCTGTCCTGGGTTTTAATTAATTAATAATCCAACAGAAAAATCACAAAACAATGAAAAGTCATGAAAATTCATTCAGATTTAGTCATTTGATGATGCCATCCACCTTAATGATTAAAAAGTGTCGGTATCGTATCGGTGATACTGACCCTGTATTTACTTGGTATCAGATTGATACCAAATCTTGCAGTATCGCTCACCAGTATTACTCAGCAATCCGCCAATACTGGGTGAACAAATGTCCATCTTTTTGCACATCTGTTTTCTTCCTCTGCCACTAAACAGCAAAAGCTCCTTTGTCTTGTCATTGTATTCACGTACCTCCATCTCTTCTGCAATTTAAAACATCTGCCACCGTGCTCTTCTTCTGTGTTTGGATTACAGCTGTTCAAATCAGTTTGGTGGCTCTTGGCTGCCGCCGACAGTATGGGCATGTGAACTGCAGATTATTTTCACTGGGCATGCATGTACTCCAAAACTACTCAATGGACTTGGATGAAATTTTTACCTGAGGTGGTCCTTGGGCTAGAGAGGAACCCATAACATTTTGATGATGATCCGGGAACGCATACCTCTGCTGAGGCTCTGGCACCGAGGCATCAGCATTTTGGTGCTTTCATTAAATCAGTTGATCAAATTCTGTTATCAATATACACTCACCGGCCACTTTATTAGGTACACCTGTCCAACTGCTCGTTAACACTTAATTTCTAATCAGCCAATCACATGGCGGCAACTCAGTGCATTTAGGCATGTAGACATGGTCAAGACAATCTCCTGCAGTTCAAACCGAGCATCAGTATGGGGAAGAAAGGTGATTTGAGTGACTTTGAACGTGGCATGGTTGTTGGTGCCAGAAGGGCTGGTCTGAGTATTTCAGAAACTGCTGATCTACTGGGATTTTCACGCACAACCATCTCTAGGGTTTACAGAGAACGGTCCGAAAAAGAAAAAATATCCAGTGAGCGGCAGTTCTGTGGGCGGAAATGCCTTGTTGATGCCAGAGGTCAGAGGAGAATGGCCAGACTGGTTCGAGCTGATAGAAAGGCAACAGTGACTCAAATAACCACCCGTTACAACCAAGGTAGGCAGAAGAGCATCTCTGAACGCACAGTACGTCGAACTTTGAGGCAGATGGGCTACAGCAGCAGAAGACCACGCCGGGTGCCACTCCTTTCAGCTAAGAACAGGAAACTGAGGCTACAATTTGCACAAGCTCATCGAAATTGGACAATAGAAGATTGGAAAAACGTTGCCTGGTCTGATGAGTCTCGATTTCTGCTGCGACATTCGGATGGTAGGGTCAGAATTTGGCGTCAACAACATGAAAGCATGGATCCATCCTGCCTTGTATCAATGGTTCAGGCTGGTGGTGGTGGTGTAATGGTGTGGGGAATATTTTCTTGGCACTCTTTGGGCCCCTTGGTACCAATTGAGCATCGTTGCAACGCTACAGCCTACCTGAGTATTGTTGCTGACCATGTCCATCCCTTTATGACCACAATGTACCCAACTTCTGATGGCTACTTTCAGCAGGATAATGCGCCATGTCATAAAGCTGGAATCATCTCAGACTGGTTTCTTGAACATGACAATGAGTTCACTGTACTCAAATGGCCTCCACAGTCACCAGATCTCAATCCAATAGAGCATCTTTGGGATGTGGTGGAACGGGAGATTCGCATCATGGATGTGCAGCCGACAAATCTGCGCCAACTGTGTGATGCCATCATGTCAATATGGACCAAACTCTCTGAGGAATGCTTCCAGCACCTTGTTGAATCTATGCCACGAAGAATTGAGGCAGTTCTGAAGGCAAAAGGGGGTCCAACCCGTTACTAGCATGGTGTACCTAATAAAGTGGCCGGTGAGTGTATATCTTCTTCTTCTAGCTGCTCCCTTTAAGGGTCACCACAGCAGATCATCTGCCTCTATCTCACCATCTCCCTTGCATCTTCCTCTGTAACACCAACCCTCTCCATGTCCTCCTTCACTTCATCCATGAATCTTCTCTGTGGACTTTCTCTTTCCATCCTGCCTGGCAGATCCAGCTTCATCATCCTTTGTCCAATATATCCACTTTCCCTCCTCTGCTCATGTCCAAACCATCTCAGCCTTGCCTCTCTTACTTTGTCTCCACACTACTCAACCTGAGCTGTCCCTCTGATATACTCATTTCTAATCCTGTCCCTCCTAGTCACTCCCAGTGAGAATCTAAGCATCTTCAACTCTGCCACCTCCAGCTCTGCCTACTGTCTTTTTGTCAGTGCCACTGTCTCCAAACCATACATCATAGCAGGTCTCACTACCGTCTTGTAAATCTTCCCTTTCCCTCTAGCTGCTACCCTTCTGTCACAAATCACCCTTGACACTCGTCTCCACCCACTCCACCCTGCCTGCACACTTCACCTTTCTTGTGCACTTTCCATTGCTATGGATGGTTGACTTCATGTACTCAAATTGTACATAATATTAACAGTTTGGTGGGAGGTTGTATATAGAGGTCATGTTTCACATGTTAATCATTTTTATAACTATGGTGTCAGCTCTTGTTGGCTCAACCTGTTAGCTTAGTGTAGCATCCTATACCCATTCTATATAACACTACATGGGCTCTGATGAACCTGTGAAACACACCAAAACATATATCCATCCATCTTCTACTGCTTACCCGGGGGTCCGTGTCACGGAGGCAGCAGCCTAAGCAGAGAAGAGAGACTGCCGCCCGGTTCATGTAGCACCATGATCCCTCCTGCAGGTGGTGAGCCCATTGGAGTGTAGACACATGTGGCTCATTGTGTGTACTGGGTCCTTGTTGAAACCTTTTCTTGTGGATCTGCTATACCCCTCTTGGTCTGGCCCTTCACCCAGGACCTCTTTGCCATGGGAGTCCCTACCAGAGGCAAGCTGCCCCCGACAACATAGCTCCTGAGATCATGAGGGCACACAAACATTTTGATTTTACTTGGCACAGTAATGTTAACAGCAGTAATTAGGGATGCTGAAAACCCAAGTAGCAGCGAGTGTGTCCTTGTTTTCTGGTACATGCATGTTTTTAAAACGGATCGCTTAAGTAGCCATTGATAATGTGCAGATGTCATTGCATTGCTGTAAACTCATAACATGCCGACTTTACACTCAGCTGCACCTCTTTTAAAAGACACCACTCCTGCGAGCACAAAGTGGGTGAAAGTCATTTGTTATTTGGACGATGAGGACACAAGTGCCATATTTCTCATGAAAATGCATTTTAGGGTTTTATGTCACCATAAGGAAAACAAAGAGGGGATAATACCAATGAAATAGACATAAAATGTCTCATTATATGCAAAATTGTGTTTGGTGTAACCTTAGAAAAACATCTGTAGGCTCTATGAAGGGCTGGGCAATATGGCTTTTTAGCATGTATTGCGATACATTTAGGGTTTTATTGTGATACACGATACATCTCATGGTATCTTGAGTGCTCCTTCAACCACTATATAAATGTAAAACATTTGCATAAAATGACACTGGCATGATAATAGAAACAGACCCCATGTATTGCATTGTTTTAAACTGCATACAAAAGGGGGGAATAAAGTTAAATTTAGCAAACTTTATTGAACTAGTCAGACAGCCCCACTCATAAGTTTGCAACAAATCAGAATAAATAATGGTAGGCCACTTAAGGCCTCCCACTTGAGGTGTGTTGGGCATGTCCCACTGGGAGGAGACCCCGGGGCAGACCCTGACAGCCGCAAAGCTGACAGCGGTGAAAATCCTCAAGCTTTGCGATAAAAATAAAATTTGTATTGCACATAGCAGAATGTATTGATATAATGAATGTATTTGTTGTATCGCCCAGCCCTAGCCACATACAGTACATCCATCAACTGACATATGTATGTTTTACTAATTTTCAATTTTGTGATTATTCATAGTTAATTTCATTTGGATCAGTATTGTGTTGTTTAGCTGTTGTTGAGTTCTATTATTCTATTATCAATTAGTAAAATTACATTAATTTTACTATCATCTATTTGTAAAATTAGTATTTTGAATTTGTGTGGTCTTGTAGTGCCATCTAGTGGGCTGAGTTCAAGTGAACGTCAACTAGATTATTTTTACATATTTATGCTTCGTTAGCCAAAAGAATAAAGCGTCAAAAGTAATTTCTCTGTCTGCATCTTTGATCTGATGCCTGTTGTAGAGGTAAATCACAGCGAACTTAAGAAATATTACGCTCCTGTGCATCGTGGACAGTCACTAGTCTGTAAACATAAACTGACCTCTTCTGCAGTTCTTTGATGATCCTCTGGACTGAGTGCCCGGCGTCTCTTTGGTTGGGGAGGGCCACTGCTTTGCTCCATCATAGAATGGATGGAATCTCAGAATAGGACGAAGATAATTATTCACAACAATAAAAGACAAATTAATTAAAGATTTATGAATGCAATTACTGCTACTATCATGACAATAATAATAATACCTGATCTTTTGTATGTCCTGCTGGAACTGCTGGATGGAACCTCTGATATGGACAGAATGTATCCTTTTCTGCAGCTTTGCATAGAGGAGGTCCACATGTGGCATGATGTTATGGAACAGTGTCAGGAAGAACCTGAACTCCTGATCCTCCAGTGGCATAGCAAAAGCTCCTGCCTCTCTAACAGTACTGGGGTCAAAGTCTCCGGAGTTTCGAGTCTCCTAACAGCCGCAGGTGTAAGCCCGGCCTCCATCACCTGCCGCCTGCCTGATGGCTAGCTCCGGTTGGTCCAGGCCAAGCTCCTTAATTCCCTTTTTCTGTTCTAATGATCATCTAGAAAAATGGTATCTCTGCAGAGGAATAACAGAATTTTCTCTGATACCTGCTGCAATTCCACTTGAAGATACCATCACAGCGGTAGCTGTCATCTAGCAGAAGAGCGCGAGGAAAGGCTGTGCTTATTTAGAGCGCAAGCGTAAGAACGTCAAAGGACAGTTTTGATATCCAGCCACAGAAGGCAAAAGCAAATCAAGACTAAATTAATTGGCTTACAGTAAAAGTGGGAGAGTCCGGGTCATGAGAAAGTCTGCAGCTGCCAAGCTGGGCCTGGGCCCAGGTCACATGCTCATAAAAAGTTTTTCGAACTACATACACACTCATCTGGCCGGTGGCCCGCATCCAGGAAGTATAAAAAATAGTCTTTAAACACACAGTAAAGACTCATCTTAAATCTGTCAGTAATACAGATATTGTTAATATGGCAAAAGAATCTGAATGTTATTACTTTTATTATTAGTTTGTTATAATTAATTCAAATTTAATATTGTGCTTGAGAATTACTTTTTATCTGGTAATTAATAGTGGGGCGGCGCCCCGTGTTGACCAGCTGCCACTGGTCAGGAGTCTGCAGGAGCACATGTTCCTCAGAAACATCTGAGGCTGCAGCAGCCATCCTGCCTGACCCAGCATCAGTGCCGTTTTAAATCAGGATTAGTTATGTAACCGTGGTTTATCCGTCTCTCATACAGGGATCTTGCACAGCTCCTCCTCAAGACACAAGCAGATCTTGCCGTAAGGCTGCTTCAGGCTCCCCACCTAAATTCCTCCTTTTCCATGTCTTCTCTTTATCTCCTCCCCCACACACTATACTTTCCACTCTTCATATTTTACACATTATAGACAGCCACTGATTGAACAGTCCGTTTCATCTGTTGCTTTAGCCTCGACACTCCCCAAACACATTTACGCTTCTATACGGAGGACAAGCTGAAGGGCACCTTTGCTTTGGTTTGTGAGGGACGAGCAGGAGTGGCGATCACAGAACCACACAGGCAGAGTCGTCGTGTAGATGGGACGCCTCCTATTCATCACTGTTAAAGTAGTTTTGTAATTAATGCCATAGATGGGTAAAGTCAGAGCTGTTTCTGGCTATAAAGCAGAACACAAATGTCCCATCAGCCATTAGGGGGCGCACAAGCTGGCAGTGCGCCCTCCATGTTTCGTTTTTTTTTTTCCAGCCTTTTTTTCCTCACAGATTTGCAGGTTTTTCTCTTAAACTTTTAACTTTCTTTTAATAAACTTGGTTTATTGATATATGAATTAGGTTTCATGATTTTTTTTTCTTGTAAATTTTTATCTTTTCTCATATAATTCTGAATTTGGAAAAAAAAATCTTAAATGTGTGACTTTTTCCCACATAAATTTGCATTTTTTTCTCTCAAGTTTTTGACTTCTTTCTTGTAAATGTGCTTTTTTTCCATACAAATTTTAAACTTTGCAATGTTTTCTTGTAAATTTTCAACTATTTTTCTCATAAATTTTTGAGTTTTTTATGAATTAGCAACTTTTTTTTTCTCCCGCCACACATCTTGGACGATGTACACCCCTGACTTAACTATGGGTTTTAGGTCAAGCGGTCAAAGTTAACACTGCAGGTGCACTATGGTAAATGGTAAATGTTATATTTACTATTGCTATAAAACAAGTAAAGCTAGGGTCACCAAACCTGGTACACAGGTTCACCCTGTGACCCTCAAGTGTGATTATGGTTTTGGGATTGCAAGGTCAAAGGTCAACATCAAAATGGCTTATAAAGTATATCTCAACAACAAAGAAACCTAGGGTCACCAAACCTGGAACACAGGTTCACTTTGAGGTCCTGACCTCTGACTATGGGTTTGGGGACAAAAGGTCAAAGGTCAAGGTTAGCATTCTATTTTCACTATCACTCTATATATTCAAGAAAATCTGTGTCTGTCTGTGTGTCACAATCATAGGACTCACTAAAAGATCATAGGAGTCGTTATGACATCATCAAAGATCAAAGGCAGGCATCACTGAATGAGTGCTGACGTGTTTGCTTACACCTGCTTTCTGCGGGCATGCAGAAATACTTGCTTATACTTGGTTTCTACGGGTATGCATGGGTATACACTAGTTACTAGGGATGGGCATAATTTACCGATTAACCGATAATTGATCATTAAGAATTTCACCGAGGAAGTTCATTTTCGTCGACAAACCGTTTTTTTTTTTTAAACAATCCGAGGTTATTAGACCTAGTGCACGGCCGTCCTCAAACAATGCAATGGCAAATTTTGGGCACCAGGGGGCAACATTACACCATCGCCATACCCTGGCGTGCCTCAGTTGATACATGCGCGCTTCCGTAGGGCAATCGCCAAATCATGAAGCGGTTACGGCGAAGTGTTGCGTGGGACCATTTCAGTTTAAAAAATGACCAGGTGTACTGCAATCACTGCAATGCAGCATACAAATATACCTCATCGACAGGGTCCATGGAACACCCTTATTACGCGAAGAAACCGCCAACAGTGGTTGCGCGCTGAGTAATGGCGGTTGTGAAGATTCTTTTTTTTTTTTTTCAGAAACTTTATTGAGAAGGTCATGAAGATTCGGTAGAAGACACACACACGTGTGTGTGTGTGTGTGTAAGTGTACATACATACGTAGATGTAAATAAAGTGTACATAAATATGTTTTTAGAACTCTTTTATTCTTATAACAAGATACGTAACTCAAGATGAAAATGATTTACTGCACAGGTTAATGAGAGCTTTACTGCTCCTCAGGTGCTAGAGGCGCAGAATCGTCGAGAGAAGCAGCAGGAGGCGGCGTAGTGGCTCGACGGGAAGACTATTTCGCACAAAATGGCACAAGAGAACAGCAAAAAGTTCCGCGCGGCTAGACTAAGTAACACGAGCAATAGAGCAATGAATGCGGTCTTCGTTTGTTGGGTGGCGAGTGGCACAGAAGCTGGGTAAAATGTCTCGGCCAATCAGCTTGCGGGGTGAAACGTCTCGGCCAATCAGCTTGCGAGATTCCCGAGCGAGCCAACACGAGAACAGCGAACAGAGAGAGAGAGATTTGAGAGAGAGAGGTGGATTTGAGTTGTGTGGCTCTCCGTGCACCTGATGTTCTAATGTAGTCTACCTGCCTTGTTACGTACCTAAAAATGTTAATGATTAACCGATTATTAATCATTAATTCTCCCGACGATCGGTGAAGAAAATTTCACCGAATGCCCATCCCTACTAGTTACTATAAAACGAGTAAAGCTAGGGCCACCAAACCTGGTACACAGGTTCATTTTGGAATCCTGACCTCAGACTATAGGTTTGGGGTCAAAAAGTCAAAGGTCACGGTAAACATTCCTTATACCTTATTACTGTACAATGAGTAAAGTTAGGCTCACCAAAGCTGGTACACAGGCTCACCCTGTGACCCTGAATTGTGACTGTGGTTTTCGGATTGGAAGGTCAAAGGTCAACATCAAAATGGCTTATAAAGTATATCTCAACAACAAACAAAGCTATGGTCACCAAACCTGGTACACAGGTTCACTCTGAGACCGTGACCTCTGATTACAGGTTTGGGATCAAAAGGTCAAGGCTGGCACTCCCTGTGATCTCTTGCTATAGAACGTGTAAAGCTCTCTAGAGTCACCATACTTGCTACACAGGTTCACCTTGGGATCCTGACCAGCAGCTATGGGTTGTATACTTTGTTGTATATTTGTGGATGATGGTCTTATCATAATTTGGTTCTGACACAGTAATTATATTGAAAAATTGAAAACTGCTCTCTGTCAGTAAGTATTGGGATCTTCAAAGAAAACGGAGGCGGGGGATATTTCACTCGCCTCAGAGTGCTCTTGTCTCATAAATTAATGACTTTTTTCTGTAAATTTGAATTTTTTCATGTAAATTTGCAACTTATTTCTTAAAATTTAAAAATATTTTCTTAATAAACTTGTGACTGTTTGTTAATTTAGAACTTTTTTCTTATAAATTTGGAACTTCTTTCTTGTAAATTTTCACTTTTTTTCCTCATAAACATTCATTCTTTTTCCTGTCAAGTTGCAACTTTTCTCATAAATTTTTGCTTTTTATTCTTGTAAAGCTGTAACCTTTTTAATGTAAATTTGCAATGTTCATATGGATGGTGGTGAAGTTTTTTGGTATGTAATGGTTTAATTTTTTCCCCTGTTAATCTAGAAAATGATCCAAGTTTATTTTTTTCTTTTGTTTATTGGGAGGGGAGAGATTTTTTTATTCCCATTTTAAAGGGTTTGAACTCTTTCCCATTCAGAAAATCAGAGGACCGCCCAGACACAATCTTGCACAGAGCACTGAGTAAATGTAACTTATAACTACCCACCTTGGATTAACACTGTACAGCTGTGTCACAAACAGAAACAATACAAAGTTTTAAATTAATGAAGTTTAGCAGCTGTGTTAAAGTCAAGCATTTCTCAGGGAGTTGTTTTAGGGAGTTTCTTAATTCTGCAGGAATTTCTCCCGCAGATATTTGCTGGATTGCATCGATCCTTCAAAGCTGAGGGTGTATCCCGGTGATTATCTGTGATTAGCGATGATGAGCGGGATTAGCGATGACCTCTTCCAGTGCTTCAGGAAAAGTGTTACCATGGAAACGCAGAGAGCTGCACTTTGAGCATTTAAATCTGATCACTGTAACAGCTCATCAGTGTTGGGACGAGTTCTTTAGGTTTCATTTCTCAGAAGATTATCATTGAAAACTTAAATGCAGCTTCTTAGAGCCAAACACATTTTCCTGGAATAAAGGCCGGGTTGCCAGGTTGTTGAGAAAGAAGCGATGAGTCGAGAGAGAAAACAATAGTAGCCCCTGGTGGCAACAAATAGTGGGTGCACTTTATCAGGAGAGAGAGCTGAATTATTTCCTGTCATACTAATTATTACCCCATGTAAATGTGTTTGAGGTATTATTTTTGATTCATTAGTCTGTGTTTATAATTGTATGTCATCCTGAACCAACATGAAGGCAGCTGACAGTTGTTTATCTGTGTTTGTGAGTCACATCTCAGTCATATACAGCCACAAAAATGAGCTGTGAAACTGCATTTGTGTTTCAGCAGAAATTTAAGCCTCTTTACAGTTGAACTGTTACTAGGGTACCAGTTTCATTAAAAAAAAAAAAAATAAAATACCATGCTGCAAAAAAGTAATTGCCCCCTTAATGATTTCTTATATTTTGCATATCTGTCACACTTAAAATTTGTTTAACTAGTGAATACCTGTACATGCCCATAGAAACCAAGTATAAGCAAGTATATCTGCATGCCTGAAGAAAGTAAGTGTAAGCAAGCATTTCTGCATTCCTGTCTTTGATCTTTGACATGGTTACCATGGCAACAGTAACCCTGGTGAAGCCTGCCTTTGATCTTGGATGTCACCACTCATTCAGTGATGCCTGCCTTTGATCTTTGATGATGTCATAGTGAATCCTATGATCTTTGATGATGTCATAGCGAGTCCTGTAATTGTGAGTGATGCCTGCCTTTGATCACACACCACAGATTTTCTTGAATCACTCTATACTATGGTGTCTATATGACATCATATAGACATCATGTGGAGATCATAGGCGATCCTATGATCTTTTAGTGAGTCCTATGGTCATGACAGACAGATGCACACTTTCTTGAATTATACTGTATGTAGAGTGAAGTGATGATCTGAGATATATAGAGTGACAAGGTGAACATCGGAAGAGATATAGTGATGATTTAGAGTGAAATACGTGGCAGTAATGCACCTGTAAGCTGGTTGCCAACCACCAATCAAATGTAAAAGAAGAAGAAGAAGAAGACATTTAATATTAGACAAAGATAGCCCAAGTAAATACAAAATACATTTTTTTTAATTATTTCATTTAAAAAAGCTATCCAAACCCATCTGGTCCCTTGTGAAAAAGTAATCCCCCCCCCAATCAAGTCAAATACTAATAAAATACACTAAATTATAAATTATGCTGTATTGTCTCCTGGTCCTCTACCATCGATTCACTCCCTCTGCATTCATTTATAGTACGAACCGTGGCTTGTTTTTTTTTTTTTTTTGTTTTTTTGTTTTTTTTTTTTTGGGGGGGGGTACATTTTGCTGTTCCACATCCATCTGTGGTGTTTGGTGTTGCACCCTCAGGTCAGTGATCCATCCATGAGTTGAAGATGAGTTGCTATGTTCTGTGTTGGGATTGGTGGATTGGGATATAAAGCTGTAGATCACACTCTAGAACAGGAAATGAGGGCGGGGTGGAGGGTATTGTGCGTCAGTGTGATTGATTCCTAACAGAAACATTTGTCTTCTTCTTGAGGGTCACAGACGAACCTGAGAGAATCAGCAGATCTCCGGTCACAAGGTGAGTACGCAGTTTTGATTTCTTTACAACACTGACAACAAAGTGCAACAGGAGCACAACCTATAGAGCAGCTCAGAGACCAAATAGACAGTTTACTAATAGATAAGGGCCTAAACCCGGGGTCTGCAACCTGCGGCTCTGGGGCCTCATAGCTGAGGCCTTGAGAAAAAAAAGCTAAGAAAAGAAGCAATAAATTTTCAATAAAAAAAAGGTTGAACATTCATGAGAAAACTATAAAAAGAAAAAAAAAGCTGAAAATTTATGCAAAAAATCTTGCAAATTTAGAGAAAAATTTTGCAACGGACCTCTTGCACAATGTAGAGTGACGGACTTCCGCATTCCAGTCCTCCTGCAGCTCTGGTTCCACTTCCATTATATTTGCTTTCTCATCAGTAACTCAATTTGATCACTTTCACTTATCAGTGTACATATCAGAAGTAGTGTACAAGCCGATCATATTTTCTTTATAATGTTTGTGTTTCACATTTTGATCATTTTTGTAACCACACTGAGCCGTTCACCCAGTTAGCTTAGCATAGCACAGCTATCGTCTTGTTTATGTCTGTGCCATTCTAAATGCCACTGCATGGGCTGTAATAAACCTGTGTAACAGACATGTATTGTGCAAAGTCTTTACATGAGCTCATTCACGTTCATTTGAGTCCATGCAATGTTATTAGGAGTGAGTCAGTGTTTATTACAAGAATAAATAATAATAAATATAATAATAAATAAGACTTCCAGCTGGCCCGCTGCATCCGCGGAGAGAGAGCTTAGACTTTCTGCTGCACATCCACCAGCCATAATGCTCTGCACTGTGTGTCTATATATATACATTTATAGTAATATGGACATATGTTTACTAGATGTTGTTTTTTCTTGCCTTCTGATTGTTGCTCTGAGTGTTGCTATCCCTGTGCTGTTGCAATCCTGGAATTTCCCCATTGTGGGACTAATAAAGGCTTATCTTATCTTATCTTATCTTAAATAACGCACTAGCAATTGGAAGCTAACTAGGCTAATATCAATAACAGTAATGGTAATATCAATAACTGAGGGATTCTGCATACACAAAGTAATATTAAAAGAAGTCAGGCAACAACTGAGAGTTGGACATACGTTTCAATTCAAAATTCTCATAAATGCATTTGAAGCACTGCACACTGTCACCCCCGGTTATATTTCTGACCTCCTGGTTCAGTACTCCACATCTCGTCTACTCCACTCCTCAAATACTGGTCTCTTATCATACCACGTTCTACCCACAGTACAAGAGGTGATCGTGCCTTCTCCATTGTTGCACCTACCCTCTGGAATCAGCCACCCCAATCCATCAGAGGAACTGAAAACCTGAATTGTTTTAAATGACTTGAAAACCCACCTCTACTGATAAGCATTTTTATAACCCCACATTATGCAGTGTGTGTGTTCGTAATGAGTCCAGTTATGAGTCTGTGAGTTTGTGTTTTTGTCTACGTGCTTGTGTGTGTGTCTCTGTCTCTTTTGATGTACTCAGTTTTGTTGTGTTGGAAATGTTGTCTGGTTTTATCTTGAAATACTTTATTTTATGCTTGGGCAGCACTTTGTAACTGTGTTTTTAAAAAAGTGCTATATAAATAAAGCTTTACTTACTTACTCACAGGTTTATTACAGCCCATGCAGTGGTATTTGGAATGACAGAGACAGAAACAATACAAAATCTGTGATATGCTAAGCTAACTAGGTGAGCTATTAAACAGCCCAGTATGGTTGTGAAAACGGTCAAAATGTGAAACACAAACTTTATAAAGAAAAACTGATCTGCTGGTTCTTCCTTTTTTTGAATATCTACTCAACATGTCTAAAACAAAAAGAAAATCTGTCAACAAATGTCAACAAGTATCACGGATCAAACTTGTAAACTTTGTCTTGACAAATGAAAATCAGTGTACAGAGAGAAAAAGCTGCAGGCAGGAGGAAGGCTGTTTTTATGCCTAACCTTTGGCAAACCATGCAGAAAATTCAAATAAGTTGTAGTATTACATGGATTCCTACACTAAAATTTAATGTATTTATATTTCTTCACCAGAACAGCTTTTGTCATTTGTTAAAATTTAACACATGTAGTTCCACAATTTAAAATCATCAGTGCTGCAATTCCGTAATTTAACCACAATGACTGAAAAACAGTGGGGTTTCTCTGAAACTGTTTTTCTGAAAAGTGCAAAGTCCTCTCAAATCATATTTATTTTTCTCAGCTTCAGTGACTCTGGGATACTTAATGGTAGAAGTCATTTTTCTCTTTTATTAAACATAACTTGGAATAATTTGAAGTCTATTAACTCCCTGAATTTTAAAACATTCATCTGAATAAAAAGTGGATTTGTTGATTCTCACGTTTTAAAATTCTCATTGCTTTCTTTTGCAATAAAAATGCTGAGTTTACCTGTATTTCCCCATACTTCCACACCATATGTTAGTGTGTTAATGAAGTGTTTGTTACTCCCTCTCAGCCTCAGCTGGTCCTGTTAGAAACATCAGGTAAACATTAGCTAACAGGCTATGTCGTGCTTCATCCACCTAGAACTGTGATCTACTCAAAGAAATTAGTAGTTTTAATTGTGTTCGCCCGTGTTAGTAGGGATTGTTTTGAGATTTGGTGTTTTGTGTTAATTGGTGTTGTGTGTTCTAGGAAAAAATCAAACTGACTTATTTCCGTGTTGTTATTTATGGACTTCGCTACCATAGCTTTGTATGATCCACTGTTTAAAAACTAAAGCTTACTCATCTGATGTGAGACTTGATGCAGCCTCTCAGTTCATACTTAATGTAAAACGAGACGTTTTAGGTCACAGTCGAAACTGTCAGCTGATTGGTTAACTCTGGTAGTCAGAAGGTTTAAGCCGTATGAGGGTGGGTCTGCTCAGCCTGAGATGACCACAGGAGCAGAAAAACAGACTGAAGTTAGAGCGTTTGGCTCACAGCGGTCACCTGTACCTACACTGGCCTCACTAATTAAAAACTGTGGGCCATATGGTAGTATGTATACGGTACGTTATAGATGGAGAAGCCACTTTAGAAAAGAAATTAATTTTTAGCCCCAGCTTTACCTAAATTCCTAATTTTATTTTGTCAGTAGTTTTGTTGTGGATTTGATTTGCAGTTTTGCTGTTGCACAACCCTGTTTTGTCCTGTCCAGCAGCTTGGCAAGCAGAACAAATATCTGCTTGCCTTATGGTGTCAAATTTGATATATGCTGTATTTAAATAGTATTTATAGACTCCTCTTGCTGTATAATAACTTTACTACTTTATTTAAATTGTCTTACTTATGCTGGATCTGACGGGGGGTAATGGGGGATGGAGTTGAAGGGATATGAAGTGGTCTGAGGGGTGGGGAGGCAGAGAGAGAGAGAGAGAAAGAAGGGGAGAGAAAACACAAGAAATAATTGCTGCTTCTGAGGAGATCTCAACGTAAGCCTGATATATGCACCTGAAAGACAACAGCTAGACACGTGTGTGCGTGCGTGCATGAGAGAGAGTGAGTGTGGGGTTTGCCAAGAGAGATACAAAAAATAAGGGTAGGACACCGTTGTATTTATGAGCTAATGTGTAATTTAGGTAAGTAATCATATGCAATAATGTGTGAAATTAATTGTTTTTTTTTCTTCTCTCCTTTCCGTTACCACTCATGTTTACACTCACACCATCACACATCCATCCTCACCCTACACCCATCTGTTTATCCACTTTTATTCACAATTCATCCTCTCTTCGCCTCTTGATATTTTTCTCTCCCATCGTTTTACTTGTTCCATCACCCTTTTTTCTTTCCTTTTATAAACACATTCCTCCTTTCACCACCCCCTCATCGACCCTTCTCCCTCCCTCCTCCTTCTCCTCCTCCTCTAGTCGCCATCTATCTGGGCATCAGAAAGCGGCCGAGCCCCGGACCCCCCGAAGCGGATGGGATGTGAGGGTCCGGAGCCCCCGGGACCCTGCTGAGGTGGTGCTGGCACTGCGGGAGGCGGCACAGGGCTGCGGCTGCCAGGTCCATCTGGCGGGGCCCTTCCTCCTGTCCTGCACCCATGGAGCTGCCGGGGCCCGCGTGGCCTTCGAGGCCGAGGTGTGCCAGCTGCCCAGCGGGCTGGGCCAGAGCAGCGGCGTTAGGTTCAAGCGGCTGTGGGGGGCGCCGGTAGCCTTTAGAGACATCGCAACCAAAGTGTCCAAGGAGCTGGAGCTCTGAGGGTGACCGGGGTTGGGGCAAACCGAGGACGAGATGAAGAGAAGGACTGATGCCGCCACCTTTTTCTCGTCCTCCCTGCGCTCCGCCTGACGGTGGCTAGTGTTGCCTCGCCTCTGCCAAAGACCCTCTTCTTCTTCTTCTGATGCCACCAACAACAGCCAGGTGAATAGATGCACAGACGTGGATTCGCCGCCATCGGTAGACTGATGTTGACCTTTGATCTTGGAGCTGTCAGTGACCCCCGCTTAACACCTGCTACCACCTCCATAGGACATGAATCAGTGGAGTTAAACTGTTTTTTGTTTTCATGATGATGGTGAGAATGGAGAGTGAAGATTTGTTGTTGACATTGTTATTCCTTTTGTATCATAATTGTCATCATTCCTTTTTAAAGAGCTGCTATTTAAAGAAATGTTTTAATTTGTTTTTTTGGCCAGTTAAGTTTATTTTCTTTCTAAACGCTTTTAAAATGGGCAGACTTTGGTGTTATTGGGCGCAGATGTCACATATTTAAGTGAGGGTGCAGTCTGGCCTCCAACCTGTAGAGGGAGACATGCAGAAATGCAGAGACTTCTGACTAACAAATGGAGCATCTGCCCATTCATTAACAAAAAAATGTATGCTTGTTTTTACCACTTCTGTTTACACACTTGCTTCTCTGTCTGCAGACCAGAAGGTTGATAACATACTTGTGAGCTGCCAAACAATACATAATTGAGCTAATATAGTCGTAATCATCAGTTATAGCCTGTTATGAGTTCAGCCTCTTCTACTGAGAAATACTCAGATATTAAAAAAGTACACCTCTAATTTTAAAGAAATTTAAAATTATATATATATATACAGACGTGGACAAAATTGTTGGTACCCCTCTGTTAATTAAAGAAAAACCCACAATGGTCACAGAAATAACTTGAATCTGACAAAAGTGGTAATAAATAAAAATTCTATGAAAATTAACCAATGAAAATCAGACAGTGCTTTTGAATTGTGGTTCAACAGAATTATTTTAAAAAACAAACTCATGAAACAGGCCTGGACAAAAATGATGGTACCCTTAACTTAATATTTTGTTGCACAACCTTTTGAGGCAATCACTGCAATCAAACAATTTCTGTAACTGTCAATGAGACTTCTGCACCTCTCAGCAGGTATTGTGGCCCACTCCTCATGAGCAAACTGCTCCAGTTGTCTCAGGTTTGAAGGGTGCCTTCTCCAGACGGCATGTTTCAGCTCCTTCCACAGATGTTCAACAGGATTTAGATCAGGGCTCATAGAAGGCCACTTTAGAATAGTCCAATGTTTCACTCTTAGCCATTGTTGGGTGTTTTTAGCTGTGTGTTTTGGGTCATTATCCTGTTGCAAGACCTATGACCTGCGACTGAGACCAAGCTGTCTGACACTGGGCAGCACATTTCTCTCCACAATACCTTGATAGTCTTGAGATTTCATTGTACCCTGCACAGATTCAAGACACCCTGTGCCAGATGCAGCAAAGCAGCCCCAGAACATAACAGAACCTCCTCCATGTTTCACAGTAGGGTCAGTGTTCTTTACTTGGTATGCTTCATTTATGCATCTGTGAACATAGAGCTGATGTGCCTTGCCATAAAGTTCCAGTTTTGTCTCGTCTGTCCATAGGACATTCTCCCAGAAGCTTTGTGGCTTGTCAACATGCAGTTTGGCAAATTCCAGTCTGGCTTTTTTATGATTTGTTTTCAACAGTGGTGTCCTCCTTGGTCGTCTCCCATGAAGTCCACTTTGGCTCAAACAATGACAAATGGTGCGATCTGACACTGATGTACCTTGACCTTGGAGTTCACCATGAATGTGTTTCGAGGTTGTTCTGGGCTCTTTTGTTACCATTCGTATTATCCGTCTCCTCCTGCAGCCATGTCCAGGGAGGTTGGCTACAGTCCCGTGGATCTTAAATTTCTGAATAATATGTGCAACTGTAGTCACAGGAACATCAAGCTGCTTGGAGATGGTCTTATAGCCTTTATCTTTAACATGCTTGTCTATAATTTTCTTTCTAATTTCCTGAGACAACTCTCTCCTTTGCTTCCTCTGGTCCATGTTTAGTGTGTTACACACCATGTCACCAAACAGCACAGTGACTACTTGTCACCCTTTAAATAGGCCGACTGACTGATTACAAGTTTGTAGACACCTGTGATGTTAACTAGAGGACACATCTTGGTTGAACATGTCCCTATGGTCACATTATTTTCAATCTTTTCTAGGGGTACCATCATTTTTGTCCAGGCCTGTTTCATGAGTTTGTTTTTTAAAATAATTCTGTTGAACCACAATTCAAAAGCATTGTCTGATTTTCATTGGTTAATTTTCATAGAATTTTTATTTATTACCACTTTTGTCAGATTCAAGTTATTTCTGTGACCATTGTGGGTTTTTCTTTAATTAACAGAGGGGTACCAACAATTTTGTCCACGTCTGTATATATATACTGTATATGTATCCAGTGTTGTGCCCAAATGTTTTATCCAGATATCTGTTCACTGTTTTTAATAATGGAAAATTAGAAATGCCAAAATCTTGACGAAGAACTTCACAAATTTACAAGGAAAAAATGGCTAAATCACAGAAAAAATGTGGCAAATTAGTGATATTAAAAGGCACAAATTTACATGAATACTTTTGCAAATATAAAAAAAAATCAAAGTTGTATGAAGACATTTTTTCAGAAAAAAAATCTTAAATTTACAAGAAAAGTAGGAAATTTAAAAAAAGGCATATTTATAAGAAAAAGTAGTTCAAGTAAAAAGTTTTTGAGAGAGAAAAAAGTGCAAATTGACTCCCCCAAAATTCTAAATTTATAGGAAAGCTCACAAATTTCTGGTAAGTTATTATAAGTTGTCCTACTAAATATTCAGAACCTCAAAGCTGTAAATTGGGACAGCCATGTAAACAACTGAAACTCAGAATTTCCATCTGAACTGATTAATTTTATTTGGATGTCTCAGTTAAAGTTGGAAATTTTATCAAAAAAGTCTATAATTAGTAACTCTAGTTCAGGGGTCTGTAACCTGTGACTCCTATAACCACAAAAAAAGTCACAGATTGACCTGAAAAAGGTTTAAATTTACAACAAAAAAGGGGAAAAATTGCAAATTTATTTTGGGAAAAAGAGACATGCCTTCTTCTTCTTCTTCTTTTAGATTTGATTGGTGGTTTGCAAAAATATTGCATTTATATGAAAAGTTTAAATTACAAAAAGAAAACAGTTATGGATAAAATCACAAATTTGCAAGAATAAAGTTGTGAAAAACAATACAAATGAGAGTAAAGTTGTAAGTTGAGGAAAAACTCACCTATTTGATGTGTTGATATGAAAGTTTTATGCAAAGGTTTGCTGAGCCCTGGTCTAGTTTAGACTTTATCGTGACACCAGGTTTTTTTGTATTTGACAACCATTGTGTGGGGTTTTGATGCATTTAGCAGTGATTACATTCGATCATCCTGTATATCCCTACTGTATGCTCCAATTTCTGCATTTTGTAGACACACAGAAGATCCTCTAAAGCTACAATGCAGCAGGATACACTACCTTTCATAGTAGTAAAAAAAACCTAAATATGAAGGTCATCATTCAGTCCTGCTAATTAGCTCCTCTAAAATACATACCAAGTCCAGTAGATGACATTTAAAGCTGCAGTAGGCAGAACATTTTTTGTTTGAATTTGGCAACAAATCATTTATCATCATTTATCATCCTATGGCAATTTGTAATTTAAATGGTCTCACAGCACAGCTACACCGCAGCTTCCCTCTGAACTCTGTGCAGCCTTCAGAGAGTTTCACACCCATGACAGTTTCCCTAAGCAGTTGCAGGTCTTGTCAGCCAGGGGCTTTGCTGTTGGCTGCTCTGTAACAGCTCTGTCATACATGTGCACTTTAAGATGGCAGATGAGGCAGGCAGTTTACTGTATTTTTCCCTAGGCAGTTTTTTTTTTTTTTTTAGTTTCTCAGATTTCTGCCTATTGCAACTTTAAAATTGTGATCCATCAAAAAAACATTTAGGGCCCTATTATGACAATATAAATTGCTCATTTGTGCCACTCTTTGCCTCTTTCACTAGTGGTTGTAGTAGTTTCTGTCAGCACATTGTCTGTTTTTCATGCTTTTCCCCGTCGTAATCTAAACACCGATTGTGCGTACTTTACGCTGGAAAGAGGGATTCATTTAAAAGGGGTGCAGCTGGGCACAAAGTTTGGTGCACTGCTGTTTTCTTGCATTCTCTGGCAATACCCTTCTGATCTTTTTTTTTTTTTTTTCACCACCATAATTGCAAAATGAATTTGGACATACCCATGAATGAGGTTTTTCGGCATTGACAATGCACTGTTGACTAGATATTCGTAATACGGCCCTTGGTCTGTTGTCTAATTATGAAGTATAATTTTGTGTAGAGATGACAGAGGAGTGATCTTCACTGACTTTATTATTTTAAATTTGGCCTCTTCTTTTGAAAACATGCATACACTTAAACCATAGCTTGACCTGCTTTAGACCCAGCGTAGTCATAGGCGATTTCCTGGCCTACAGTAGTCATTCTGGTAGCTCATTATCATAACATTAACAGTATAGTGCAATACAGCCACAACGCCAAGAATCAACACTTGAATGAGCACTGAGGAAGAATTAATAGGGCTCCTTGTTTAGCTTCTTTTAAATGTATTATTGAAATTAAATGAGCACTTTTTGCTTTTTGTCAGTATTTCACTGTACTGTACTCTACTAGCGGAGTTTTATTTTCCTAAAAGTCACTTTGTATCACACATTTAATGCCCTGTATAAAGAATGATTAACATTGTCAAGGCTTTAAATTGCTTTACTCCTGTTTATGTACCTACCTTTTACAAACCAGGGTTTAATTTCAGTCATAGTGGTTTTAGTCGTCTTTTATCCCATTTAATTTTATTTATGTAGCACCAACAGAGGTGGGCAGAGTAAACAGAAACTGTACTCAAGTGAAAGTAGCATTACCTCATATTAATGAAGAATAGTTGCCAAAAAATCATGAGGAAGACAGAGTATACTAAAGAGTTACTTGAATAATGATTAACAACTTTCAGCAGTTTAAGGTTTTCTCAAAAATTTTTGACTCCAAAAAAATTTGCCTTTTTAATTTTAAATAATTTTTGTTTTCTTGTACTTTGCAATTTTCTGACCATTTTGATTTTTTCTTATAAATTTGACATTTAATCATAAATTTAGAAATTTTTATTTTATTTTTTTGTAATTTTGTGAGAAAAAAATTTTGGCATACATTTGCAGCTAATCATAATTTTGCATTTTTTTTCTTGTACAGGTACATCTCAAAAAATTAGAATATCATGAAAAAGTCCTTCATACCACCTCAGCAGTGCCACAGGCTGATCACCTCCATGCCACGCCGCATTGATACAGTAATTAATCCAAAAGGAGCCCCGACCAAGAACTGAGCGTGTTCATGGACATACTTTTCAGTCGGCCAACATTTCTATTAAAAAACAATTTTTTTTAAAATTAATTTTATGTAATATTCTAATTTTTTGAGAAGCTGAATTTGGGGTTTAATGGGCTGTAAGCCATAATCATCAAAATTAAAATAAATAAGCACTTGAAATATATCACTCTCTGTGTACTGAATCTATATAATATATGGGTTTCACTTTCTGAAATGAGTGACAAAAAATATTGAACTTTTTCATGATATTCTAATTTTTTAAGATGTACCTGTATATTTACAGCGTCTGTCTTCTCAAATATGTTTTGCCATTGTGACTTTTTGAGATTTTTTTCCTTAAAATTGCAAATTTATAGATAGATACTCAAACTTGTGATCTTTTCATCAATGTATAAGATTTTCCTTGTCACTATGCTTTTTTTCTCAAAACTGGGGGTTTGTCTAATAAATCTGACTTTTTCCTTAGAAATTTCTGAGGAAAAAGGATGCAGATTTATAAGTGGAAAATGTCAAATTTATGGTGAAAAGTTGCAAATTTATGAGGAAAAAAGTTTAAGATAGTTTTCATTTCTCCTCTCAAAAAATTGTGAGGGTGAACTACCCAGAGTTTGAAATTTACAAGAAAAAAAATCACAAATTTATTTTAAAAAATGCAAATGCAGAAGAAAAAAAGTTGCAGGTTTATAAGAAGAGTTGCAAATTTATGAGAAAAAACTTGGCAAACTTAAAAGAAAAGTTGCAGGTTTTCAATACAAAATTGTAAATTTATGAGGAAAAATTTGCAAACTTTAAAGAAAAAAGTTGTAGATTTACAAGGAAAAACCAGCAAATGTATCAGGAAAAAAAGATGAATATTCACAAGAAAATAGTTGCTGATTTAGAAGAAAAAGTTGCAAATTTATTAAGAAAAAAATTGCAAACTTAAAAGAAAAAAGTTGCAAATTTATGAGAAATGCAAACGTAAAAGAACAACTTGCAGATTTACAAGGAAAAAAGTAGAAAATGTCAAAAAAGTTGAATATTCGCAAAAGCATTGCAGCTTTACAAGGGAAAAAATGCTAATTTATAAGAAAAAAGTTGCAGATTTACAAGGAAAAAGGTAGCAAATTTTTAAGTGTAAAAAGTTGAATTTTCACAAGAAAATAGCAGATTTATGAGAAAAAGTTGAAAAATTGTGAGAGGAAAAAAGTTAAAAATTTGACAACAGTCAGAAATTCATGATTTAAAAATGAGCAAATTTCTGAGAAAAAAAAATTGAAGGTAGTTTTAATTCTCTCCTAAAAAAGATGTTGAGGGTGAACTTGTAGGGGGGGGGGCGGGGGGTTGATGGCTGATCGGACCCCGAGCATTTGCATACTTTGCTTTATAGCCACAAACACCCTGGTTCAGTAATTATAGTTACTACCCACCTCTGAGCACCAGACCACACCACTAATTTTTCTGAAGGAGTTTTAAATTGTGAGTTAAAAACCCTTGGTTGCTCCATTACATGCGTCTGATATTTTTCTGTCCTCTTACTGCCTGCAGCCGCTGGGAGTCTCATGACTGTTGAAATCAGATTTAAAAAAACCAAACAAACGTTCATGACTCCTGCCTCCACGGTGGAAAAACGTGCAGTGTTAATTTTTGATTCAGCAGTTTGAAATAATGTGACTTTTTTAATGGTTATTATTTGGCTCTCATCTCAAATATACAAACTGTAGACAACGACCAACTGCTACGCTGCTGCTGCTGCTGCTGCACTGACAATTCTGACATCTAAAGGCCACCGTCCTCGTGTTCTAACTCTGTGAAGCCAACTCTATGCTTCTAACAAAGCTCTGATGTGGAGAATTTACATGTTACAGCAGATTTGTGATCCTCGCTGCAGGATTTTATGTTTAATGGCAGACTTCGGCTGCAGCAGGTGCCCACCACTGTCTGAAAATGTGAAGCTGTGATTTAGGGCTAGGTCCTTTTGTTTTTTGTTTGTTTTGCACAGCTGGGCCTCACTCCCCCTGGAGCTGTTCTCTAGTATGCGGTTATGGCCGCTCTTACAAAAGGCTTCAGCGCTGTTGTGTAGTGTGTCTGAAACATCGCTGTTACCAGTAAAACCTTAAACTTTTAACGGGCTGAAATAACTGAAATGACCGACCTGCAATCCTGCATGTCTCCTAGGAAACAATGTGTGACACAAAAATAAAGACTTTCAACCTCGTTCATATTTCAGATCTGATTTTTTTTTTTTTTTTTTTTTTAGTATGACTGGGAGTTTAAACACCTACTGTATGGGGGAAAAACATTCATTCAGGTATATAAGTATTCTTTTAAATGAATGAATGGCTTATGTTTGTGCACTGAAATAGAAATGGCGGGCAATACAGTCACCAAACTTGGCACAGGGGTAGACCTAGACACACTCTGGAAACCTATTGCTTTTGAGGTCAAAATGTCAAAGGCCAAGGTCACAAGTTCATAAAATTTTCACACTGCAAATGTGTTTCTCCAAAGGTGATCAGGCATTCGGGGCATGGGTCTGCATCTCTGTTGTGTGCTCTCTAGTTATTTGTAATATAATTGGATTATGCTGACAGTTGTACATAAAAGTTAATATAAAGTAAGTATTAATTATTGCCATATACATCATCATCTTCTTTCGGCTGCTCGCTTTAGGGGTCACCACCATGGATCATCTGCCTCCATCTCTTGCATCCTCTTCTGTCACAGCAACCCTCCATGTCCTCCTTCACTACATCCACGAATATTCTCTGTGGTCTTCCTCTTTCTCTCCTGCCTGGCAGCTCCATCTTCATCATCCTTTGTCCAGTATATCTACTATCCCTCCTCTGCACATGTCCAAACCATCTCAGCCTTTGCCTCTCTTACTTTGTCTCCAAACCGCTCAACCTGAGCTGTCCCTCTGATGTATTCATTTCTAATCATGTCACTCCCAGTAAGAACCTTGGCATATTCAACTCTGATACCTCCAGCTCTGCTTCCTGTGTTTTTTGTCGGTGCCCCCATCTCCAAACCATACAACAAAGCAGCTCTCACTACCATCTTGTAAACCTTCCCTTTCACTCCAACTGCTATCCTTCTGTCACAAATCACCCGTGACACTCGTCTTGATGATTAATATGGGCCAATTAACACATTTAAAAAATTAAAGCTGTCAGGTCATTCCCTGAGGTGGTGTGAACAATGGTGCCTGGTTTGTCTTAGCAGCTGGCTCAGCTTAAAACAAGAGTAGGTCTTGATTTTCAGTGTTTAAATGTACACCACTCTAAAATGATAATCCGGCGCTTATCCTGCACTAACACCCCACTTAAAGCACACACACATACACAAACATCTGATTAAACATCAATGGGACTGCTCACTCCGTAAGAAAAGAGGGAGCATTCCTGTCAGAGTGAGCGGAGAAAAACACACTCCCATATAAAATGAATAAAGGATTCTAACTCACCATTAAGGTCAGGAGCTCTGGAAATCACTTAAGAATTGCTGTTTGTTTGGACTTTTATGGGTTGAGATAATTAGGAAAGTGACCTTAAGTCGAACCACTGACTTCCTCTTTGACTATTTCACAATAAGACAGGAAATATGACAGTATTAAAAAAAGATAGTTTTGCAGATAAATCAGCTTCTGCTTTGTAATGAAGTGAAAAAGATTATTATGAATTGCAAAACGTTTCAATTGAATATACATTCATGACTGAGTGTTTTATGTTGCTCTAGCTGTATTTTTGTTGAATATGAGAGTCACAAGTATGTACAAAGTTGCTAAAGTATACTTTTTTGCATTGATTCTTTTGCGCAAGCTTAGTGATTAACCAGAATTAAAGAAAAATGTGCAATTAGTTATTTTTTTTAAATCATTGCACAGCCCTACGTACTACGGGAAGTGTACTTTTTAGATATACTTGAACTATACCTACTGTAAATATAGATGTTACATACCCTTGACATATGTTTAAGACTGAGCAGTTTGTTTTTCCCACAGAGAAAACATGAACCAGAAAGACTGACTGTTACATGGGGCATAATTTAATTGTCCAGTTACAATTTTACAGCCAAAAAAAAAAAAGAAAGTATTTTTCCTTTGGTGTGTATACATAGCCACGACTAGACTATGCATGGATTGATCCCAGGATGTTACAGAAAAGATGGGAGAAGAGGTGGCTAAAGTTTATGGAAATTAGGAAGAGAAACTGAAGAAAAAGTAAGAAAGGAAAAGATGAGTATCAGTAACAGAAGTAAGAAAGGAAGGAGCAAAAGGAAAAGTGGAGTGTCTTGTCAGAAAGAAGTAAGCAGGAAGTGGCCAGTAAAATCACTTTACAGCAGGGCTACCTGTTCATTTTTTTATAAAATAAAAAAAAACCACAGACAGTCATTCAGTCATGGATCGTCTGTCCACTTTACTTCTGGGCGGGGATCATGTCATCGATGGACTCTCCCTTCTCCAGCTTCTTCTCCATCTCAACCATCAGCTTGACGCCGTCAACGACCAGCTGCACCTGCTCCACCTCAGAGGAGCCCAGACGGTCGGCGTTGGATATGTCGAACACGCCGCCCACGGAGGCTGTGTCCACACCGCCTGGGGGGAGACAGAGAGGGGAGTAAGTCCGGAAGAAAATGTAGAGGTAAGGAGGTACTCTGCAGAGAAAACTGACCATTCCCATGTGACACTGCAGGCAGTATTTCACCAGAAAGTTTTAAAGGTGTTGTATGGACCTCTTAAGGTGTCCTCAGACCAAACGTGAGTCAGTTTAGTCGTGTGACGCGAGTACACTGAGTTAACATGTACTTGCGTTGCACAACTAAATTTACACACGTTTGGTCTGATCACACCTTTAGAACCTCAGATTTTAGTAATAGCCTTTGGATGTTGAGTGAACTGCACCCCCATGTACACTGTTCATTTCCAGCCCAATACCCAATGCCAAAGACATCACGGCAGTTACTGTATTCATGATACCGCACGGCCTCGAGTGTAATACTGCTTTTATACAACAGTTCCACACGCACAATTCATTTAATGTCAGCAACAGAGGACAAAATATTGTTTGTTTAACCAGTTATTTCACTCCGCCGAGAAAAATAGTCCCTTATCAATGTACCCAATTAACTGTTGCTAACCATCTCCATCAGCATGATATAGAAAGGAATACATCTATTGTCATTTCACACACATGTAAACAAATGAAATATTCTTTAGTCAGTGTTGATAATATATACTGGTCACCTGTTGGGTAAGGTTGTTGCGATTATGCAGGTGGCTAGTTGGCATGCTAGCGATTTGGCTTTGGCATACTTTGCTCGCATGTTCTTGGCATTTTCAGATGAAATAAAGAGTCCGTCACCACAAAGGTATTGTGGTTTGCTAATCGAGACAATAAATCCAACTCTAACTTGCCTATTTTTTAAACGGATGTGAAATAGCATGCAGATGTCGACAAGTGTATGACTGTAAACTAAATAAAGTTTTTAACAAAAGGTACGACTTCCGGGTCACGGAATACAGTAACTCTTGTAATCCCTATTTTCCAATCAAATTGCTCGGTTGGAACTAACAGCTGTATAATTTAACTTATTTTATTATTATAGTTTATTATACAATGGACTGGGCACCTCCTTAATTAGCAGTGATTAGCTGCTGTTAGCAGAGTTAGCCATTCATTCATTTAGGGTTGTTTCTATATTTATTACACCACAGAGAATGGTCATGTCTCTCCTCCAGAGACCATCTCATGGCGGGGGGGCATGACCAACCTGGCAGATCTGTCAAATCTGTCAGGTCGGTCACACCTACGGAAAGGATAAAACAGCTGGTGTGACACGACGTCAGACGATGTTTTCTGAAGAAGACTGCAGATGACAGTCGAAGCATATCAAAGGTATGAGACTTCTCTTTGCTTTGTCTTAATAGAAGAATAATATCAATTCGGTCATATGCCATCAGTCACTCAAACCAAGCACCCCGTCTCTGATAAAGCTTTTTTTGAGCTTTTATATTCTAACATTAAGTCAGTATTTGTTCAGATGTTACGTGGTCCGATAACCAAAGCAGAAAGCTAACATTCACCTCAAATGTGGCATCACCATCAAAACAAAGACCTCAGAGAAATGTTGAAAGAGGCAGGGCAGGGTGAACTGCGGATCATTAGCATTTAAAGCAATTTTTGACGTGAGCTCCTTCCGGGGCTTCATGGTACCACAGTAATTAAACCCAGAGGATTTTGACCAAAGCATGTCAGACATTTCATTAACACCTCTGAAAACTGTGTGAAAAGGTGGGAAAAGGTTCAAAATAGGAGCTCTTTCATATTTCCTGAAACAGGAATAGAAAAACAATATCAAATCTGATGAGAAGAACAACTGACTCACACTCATTTCAAATTAAAAGTTACTCAATGTGAGCAAATGTACTTGAGTCAATGTATAACTTTTTCTTCATAAATGTACCCAAGTGAAAATTATCCTGCAAGAAACTACTCACAAAAGTGCAAGTTGTGAAAAAGTTACTTGAGTACATATACTTAGTTACGTGATTTAACTCTGTTTCTCCGTACCTGTGCCACGTTTCTGCAGACGCAGCCTGGTCAGGATCTCCTCAAATTTGGCGTGTGTGCTGAGCTTGGGCAGCTTGACGTGAACGCCACCACGCAGACCGGTTCCCAGGTTGGAGGGGCAGGTCAGGACGAAGCCCAGGTGCTCGTTCCACATGAAGCCGTGGTCGTGCTTCTTGAAGATCTCCTCAATCTGACCACAGAAGAAGAAAAGGACAAAAAAAAATTCAATGACCGAGGATCTCATTATTAGAGGCTGTTATAGCTTATTTTATTTGACTATCTAACCTTCTGCAGGCCAACGCAGAAGCGCCTGAAGACCTCCTTCATGTTGCCTCCCTTCTGCATGGAGATGACGCGCAGGTGATCCTCCTCGTTCACCCACACCAGGAAGGTCTTGTTTTCGTTGTGCCTGGAGAAAGAAAATCCAGCTCAGTTGCGCTTCATTTACAGGTGCATCTCAATAAATTAGAATAGCATTGAAAAGTTAATTTATTTATTTCAGTAATTCAATTCAAAAAGTGAAACTCATATGTACTGTAGATTCATTACACACAGAGTGATGTAGTATTTCACGCATTTATTTCTTTTAATTTTGATGGTTATGGCTTACAGCTCATGAAAACCCCAAATTCAGTTACTTAAAAAATTTGAATATTATATAAGATCATTTTTTTAAATTTCTTTTTACAAGAAATGTTAGCTGACTGAAAAGTATGTCCATGTACACACTCAATACTTGGGGCTTTTTGTTGCATGATTTACTGCATCAGTGTTGCGTGGCATGGACGTGATCAGCCTGTGTTACTGCTGAGGTGTTATGGAAGCCCAGGTTGCTTTGATAGCGGCCTTCAGCTCGTCTGCATTATTGGATCTGGTGTCTTTCGTCTTCCTCTTGACAATACACCATAGATTCTCTATGGGGTTTAGGTCAGGCGAGTTTGCTGGCCAATCAAGCACAGTGATAGCATAGTCATTAAACCAGGTATTGTTTTTTTGGCAGTGTGGGCAGGTGCCATGTCCTGCTGGAAAATGAAATCAGCATCTCCATAAAGTTTGTCAGCAGAGGGAAGCATGAAGTGCTCTAAAATTTCCTGTTAGATGGCTATGCTGACCTTGGACTTGATTAAACACAGTGGACAAACACCAGCAGATGACATGGCTCCCCAAATCATCACTGACTGTAGAAATTTCACACTGGCCTAAAGTAACTTGGATTCTGTGCTTCTCCAGACACCCCAGTCTCCCAGACTCTGGGACTGTGATTTTCAAATGACAGGACTTCACACCTGATTTTTCACACCTGATTTGGGGAGCCATGTCATCTGCTGGTGTTGGTCCACTGTGTTTTATCAAGTCCAAAGTCAGCACAGCCGTATAGTAGGAAATTTTAGAGCACTTCATGCTTCCCTCTGCTGACGAGCTTTATGGAGATGCTGATTTCATTTTCCAGCAGGACTTGGCACCTGCCCACACTGCCAAAAGTACCAAAACCTGGTTTAGTGACCATGGTACCACTGTGTTTGATTGGCCAGCAAACTCTCCTGACCCAAATCTCACAGAGAATCTATGGAGTATTGTCAAGAGGCAGATGAGAGACACCAGACCCAACCACAGCTGCTATCAAAGCAACCTGTGCTTCCATAACACCTCGGCAGTAACACAGGCTGATTGCCTCCATGACACGCCACACTGATGGAGTAATTCATGCAAACGGAGCCCTGACCAACTACTGAGTGTGTACATGGACATACCTTTCAGTTGGCCAACATTTCTACTAAAAATCTATTTTTTAGAATTAATCTTATGTAATATTCAAATTTTTTGCAAAACTGGATTTTGGGCTTTCATGAGCTATAATCATCAAGATTAAAAGAAACAAACACTTGATATATATATCACTGTGTGTAATGATATTTTTTTTAAATTTAATTTTGTATACTTTATTGATCCCCAGAGGGGCAATTGAGGGCATCCACCTGGATGGATGAAGCAGCCACGGTACGGCGCTATCCCTTTACCATTCACACACACATTCACACCTAGGGCCACTTCCAATTAACCTAACCTGCATGTTTTTGGCCTGTGGGAGGAAACCGGAGAAATCCCGGAGTAAACCCACGCAGATACGGGGAGAACATGCAAACTCCACACAGATCACTGTTGGTCGGGGGCTGGGATTGAACCAGGGATCCCATGGCCAAGGGTGAGTTGCTGTGCTGGTGCGCCACCGCACCGATGATGATAATGAATCTATATAACATACGAGTTTCACTTTTTCAATTGAATTACTGAGATAAATCAACTTTTATATGACATTCCTATTTACTGAGATGCACCTGTATGTGTTTGTGTGTGGAGAGCCCTGATGATGTGAATTATCTGACCCACTGAGCTGCACAGTGGTGGTGTTTCTCTCAGAGCTCAGTGTACTGTGCTGCAGCTACAGTTGTGGTAAACATGACACTCTACAACAGATGTTAACAGCAGCAATCATGATTTATGGCTGTGGGAGACAGAGGCATTTGGTAATAGTGTTAATGGGGCAGATGGCTGTTAAGTGTTTGTGTTTACATACACAAAAAATGATTTTGCAGCTGACAACACAAGCATGGTTACCTTTTCAAATGAGGAATTACAGTAAAGTTACCAATGTTTTTTTAAGGCTTTTATTGTATAATTTTTTTTCATGACTTTTAACCTTATAAAATCTAGTAACTGGTCTCATGCATGCCTTTAAAATATTCAAATGTGCACATTATAAAGAAATAAACACTGCCTTTATTTGGTTAAACACTTAAAGAAAAAAGTGGGTTTCACTTCCTGGATTTTATGATGTCACAAATAACAAGCCCTGGATTCAGTTGTCTATAGCTGTGTTCTGATCGCCCGGTACTACTCCGAAGTGGACTGCACAGGGTATTCGCCATTTTAACTGAGTTTCCAAACTGAAGGGAACGAATGGTCTTCAGTTCAAAGGGAACCGGCAACTGTGCAGGGAAGAAGTGAACAACGGTGCATCACTTCACTGGAAGTTGACAAGATTACCCATAAGCCATTGTGCCTCAAATACGAGTAAAACAAACTATTGTTGCTAACGTTATTAACAAGCTAAACTGATGTTGGTTATTGTTTATATCAACTGATTGTAATAAAAACACATTTGTATTATCATTTTATTTAAGAAATATAAATTATCCACCATGCTATCAGTACCTGTCCATGGTTACCATGGTAACGCACGGAGGGGGGAACCGATGGTTACAGGGTGTTTCAAATGGAGAAATTTTGTGAAGGGCAATTAACTGATATTCCCTGAGAACGGAGCAGTGAGTAGGGAATACAGTTGAAGTACACTGTGGATCGGAACGTAGCTTACGATAGCAAAACAAACACACCCTGTGCCTGCCTCCTTACTTGTGATTGGTCCACTTAGAAAACTCCAGTTATATTAAGGGCTCTTTAATATTAATGAGCAGGTTGAAAATCTACGGTTGCAGACAAAAATTTACAGACAGCTTTTTGACAAGCTCTAAAACAACAAATGGTTTGTGGTCTTTAAAACTACATATTGTAATGAGGAATAATCCAGACCAGTGTTAATCTCCTCAACTAAATTTATTTAATCAACTAAAGCTAGAAATTAAACTAAAATTGCCATTTTTACATGTTACTGTTGACACCTAATTTTGGTTGAGATATTGTCTTATTTATCATTGTCATGGTTTCATTTTAGTCTGTTCACTGTCCATGGTTTTATCCATGGTTTTAGTCTAGTTTTTGTTGACAAAAATTTAGTCAACTCGAAAAAATTGGAAATTTATCCCCGCCCCCCCCCCAAAAAAAGAAAATTAAAAATTCTTTTATATTGATGAGAAAAAGTTGTAAATTAACAAAATATTGCAAATTGACGTTGCAAATTGACGGACGTTGTACCGGTCTGTTGTGGTGAAGAGGGAGCTTAGTTCTAAGGCAAAGCTGTCGATTTACCAGTCAATCTACGTTCCTACTCTCACCTATGGTCACGAGCTTTGGGTAATGACCGAAAGAACGAGATCGCGGATACAAGCGGCTGAAATGAGCTTTCTCCGTAGGACTGCTGGACTCACCCTCAGAGATAGGGTGAGGAGCTCAGTCATCCGGGAGAGGCTCAGAGTAGAACCGCTGCTCCTCCACATTGAAAGGAGTCAGTTGAGGTGGTATGGGCATCTGATTAGGATGCCTCCTGGACGCCTCCCACTTGAGGTGTTTCAGGCACGTCCCACTGGGAGGAGACCCCGGGGCAGACCCAGGACTCGGTGGAGAGACTGTCTCCCAGCTGGTCTGGGAACGCCTTGGTATCCCCTCTGAAGAGCTGGAGCAGGTGGCTGGGGAGAGGGAAGTCTGGGCTTCTCTGCTTGAACTGCTGCCTCCGCGACCCGGACCTCCGGAAAAGCGGTAGAAGATGGATGGATGGATGGATGGATTGCAAATTGAGGAGAAAAACGTTGCAAATGTACATGAAAAAATTTGAAAATTAATGAGAAAAATAGCAAATTTACATGAAAAGAATTGCAAGTTAACAAGAAAAAAGTTGTAAATATACATGAAAAAACTGCAAATTAATGAGGGAAAAACCAGCAAATCTACCTGAAAAAAAATGCAAATTAACAAGAAAAAAGTTGCAAATTCCTGGTACCTTTACCTCCCTCAGTGAGCGGCAGGAACATCGGCCTCTCTGTGTTCCCAGACCTCCAGTTTCACAAATTAAGAACTGTGTATATGTCCTTGAAGATGTCAAAATTTTAAAATAATCTCTGGAAAATACACAACATGGGACCTTTAAAATGAATTGAAAGGGGGAAATGCAGTGCCTTGGTGGAGGTCTGCACTCTCTGAGCGCTTCTGGCGCCTGTCTTTGTTTCTTACCAGATGCCTCTGGCGTCGGGCCAGTCACGGGCCATACCGGCGCAGGTCAGCAGGGGGGACACGGGTTTGTCAAACAGGAAGTGATCGGCGATCAGCTGATCCTGCTCGGCCTCAGTCATGCCTTCCAGGGGGTAGTACTTTCCCTTAAACTCGCCCTCCAGGCTGGACAGGGCTGAGAGGACACAACAGAGGGAGGTCAGAGGAGGAAAGACGTTTATCGCTGTTGTTCTGAAGTTTGGTACTCACCCTCAATGGACAGCTTCTCAATGAGTCTGCGCTCTCCACGGCTGTTGTGGGGGGGCAGGGAGAATCCCTTGATGCTGCGTCCGGTACGAACACGGCTGGACAGCACATAGTTGGAGTCCAGGTCATCACCACCCTGAGGGAGGGCAAAAGAAAATACAAGTATTATTAAAGGAACACTGTGCAATCCTGACAACTAGTGTTTTAACATGGTAGTCCAGTCCAAATTCAAAACAGTAGAGAGGGGTGCCCCCCCCCCCCCCTCCCCACCGACTGGAGTCATGCAGGTTACCAAGCTGAGGACAGAACATGTCCTTCCCCACCTGGAAAAAAGAGAGAATCTCCCATATCATCATAAACCTTTCTATACATGTTACAGAACTGAATAAAATGCATCTGAATGCTAAGGATACATGCAAAACAAATATTTTTGCATGGAGTTGCAACTTCTCTTAGAGATTTGCATTTTTCCTCATAAATTTGCAACTCTTTTGTCATTAATCAGCAACTTTTTTCCATGTAAATTTGCGTCTTTTTTCTCATGGATTTACAACTTTTTTCTCATTTGCAACAATCTGACATTTTTTCTTGCAAATTTGTGACTTTTCCTCACTTTCTTCACATAAATTTGAAACTTTTCTCTCATTAATTTGCAACAGTTTGAGATATTTTTTCTTGTAAATTTGCAACTTTTTTCCTCATTAATTTGCAACTCTTCTTGCTAAATTGCAACAATTTTGGCCATTTTTTTCTTGTAAATTTGCAACTGTTTCTTATAAGTTTGACTTTTTTCTTGTAAATTTTGGAGTGTATGGATGCTGTTTAATTTTTTTATTCTATGTAATTGTTAATTTTTTCATACTTGTCTAGACAATGACCCCATTTTATTTTATTGAAGTTATATATATAGAGATATATACAGATCCCCCCCCAAACACACACATACATTTTATAGGGTTTGAATTCTTCCCCATTACAAAGTCTTGCATATTGCCCCCCAAAACCTAGAAATGTGCCTGACTACAGTAATAATTTTAGTGTCCCTCTCAGTATTTACTCGTGAGAAAATGTTCTCTTTATTGCCCCCCCACCCCCCAACAGTGAAATGAAATATCCGCCCATGGGTATATTGTGATTTTTCTCACAAGAACATTGTAAGTACATCAACATTTACATTGCAAACATGGCAATTTGTCCTCTGAAATGTGGGAAGCACGATTTGCTGTAGCTATTGTATCAGTGAGAGGAAAACAGTGAAACATTATTCATTCATTAATCTTGAAATGTGGAATACAGTATGTCTGGTATTGTATGTGTTGTATGTGGTCACCTAGCCACACTGTATGTGGCTAGGTGACCAGAAAAAAAAAATACTTCAGTACCCCATGAAACACCATAGGCACTGCACAGTGAAATCTTACCTTGAGTGCCTTTAAATATATTACCTGTAATCTTCAATTATTGGTAATGCATAATTTATGTGCTGCTCATGTTTAAAACATTTTTTTCTGCTGCTGTCTTGGCTACAAGGATATCATAATAAATAAACTTTAGTACCCAAAAATTACATAAATAAACAAATAAATTGCTCAATTGTGAGCTATAACAACAGTCTGGATCAGGTCTTTATTTTTCACCTTCAGGTTCTCGAAGTTCAGGTCAGTCTTGTGCTTGTCGGTGGATTTGTATCCACCATGACGGTCGCAGATGACGGGGTCCAGCAGATCCTTGAAGACCTCATAGGACTCCTCGTCACCGGCGACGCAGCCCACAGTCATGATGAAGGGGTGACCTGAGGTCAGCGAGGAGATACTTAATAACACTGGTATTAAGTCCAGGTCTTTAAGATCATAGCGTGTGTAGATGGGGTGTTGTGTTTGGCTTTGCATCAACTAAGAGGTGATCTAGTGATTCCTGTACTACAATGACGGGGTTCTGCAACCTGGGGCTCTGGAGCCAAATGTCGTTCTCTTGCTCATGACCAGTGGCTCTGACATTGGATAGTTTTACCCATGGAAATACAGAATCGGTAAAAGTAAACGAGGGATTGTGTAACTGTGTGTGCATGTTATTAGCAAGTTCCCCCAGATGAGTAAACTCATGTTTAATGTTAGCTAAAATCTACCTGACAATAACTGAGCTTGTTAATTAATGGACTAAATGACAGTTTGACTATAGATGAGTCAGCCCCAAACTAAAGCTGTCACATATTTGACAGATAAATTTACAGGATTTTTCACTTACTATCAATATGCCTTCAAATATTATAAGCTAAATAACTCACCATAACAGCTGTGTGGTTCTCCACTGGTTTCCCTCACACCACAGATTAATTTCTGGCTGGTGGCTGTTATTTCTCCGAATTCTCCTCTGCTCCTGGTCTCTATGATGTCTAACCAGTTCATCATTATAAGGCTGGTGTCCCTCATAGGAATACAGACTTATATTTTGCTCCTCTTCAGAGGCTAATCTATTGCAGATTTTCATTAGTTACCTCTGTTGACATCATGGCCAGGCTGCTGTTTTTTTTAGGAGGGGTTGACACTTAATGCTTTAAAAGTTGTTCAATGGCATAGACAACCGTATGTTTTAATATCTGTTTATTGATTCATTTCTCAACATAGTAATTAACCTTGTAAATGCTCTTCCAGTAATTTACAAGAATAAAAATGCACATTTATGTGACTCACAAATTACTGAGAAAAGCCATTGTAGAAGTTGCTGACCCCTGGACTATGACAGTGTCTATTAGTTACAACTCTTGGTCTTACCTCAGTAATTAGGTATGATAATAACGTTAACTCATGTCTACTTCAGCTCATTTCTACCATGTAAGACCCTTTTTTTCCCCTTGGGTGTGTTTGTCTCTATGCTAACAACTGTCTCCTTCTTACCAGGGTTGTCCACTCCAGTCTGGATGACGTCATCCAGGGTGAAGCCGCTGGGGGTGGATTTGGACCTCAGCTTTGCATAGATCTCCTTGGTCAGAGCCTACACAGGAGGAGAGGCACACAGCAGGCCAGAAATTAGACCGCCTTATAAAGATATTAATGATTAATACCCTTGTATGTCTCTATTATCAGTATTTACCTTTCTCTTTCGGTCTGTGTATTTTGTGTGTGTCTGAGCAGAGGTGGGTAGTGACTAGCTGCATTTACTCAAGTAACTCTTTCACTAAATTGTACTTTACCGAGTTGTTTTGCTGTAGATAACGTTTTACTTTTACTTGAGTACATTTGAGGAAAAGATGTGCCCTTTCTCAAGTCTGTTTATCAGAGGTGGATAGAACAGCCATTAATTGTACTCAGTTATACAACAGTTAGTTCCAACTGAGCAATGTGATTGGACAAAAGAGATTCCAGGAGTTACTATATTTCACAATAATTGCACTCCAACGTTTCACTGGATATGTATCACTCCGCTTCAAAGGTGTTCTAGTAACCGTTAATTACTAACAGTAATTTACTGTCAAGTCTGCAGACTTGAGAATTGCAATACTATGTTGGACACCTTAATTTCCACAGTGAGGTGCTGTTTGAAAAGCAACTAGACAGTCTCAATTCAGCCATCTCTGATCCGGAAGTTCTGTCCTTTTAAACATCTGGCGACATATTTTACATCTGCTTAAACAAAACAGACAGGCTAGAGTTGAATTTATTGACTTGATTAGAAAACTACAATACCTTTGTGGTGATGGACGCTTTGTTTCATCTGAAAATGCCAAGAAAAAGCGAGCAAAGTGTGCCGAAACCAAATAGCATGCTAACAAGCCTCCAGCATTGATCTCGGCCCTTCTACAGTATCAGCTCAACAGGTGACCTGTATGTATTTAAGTGCTTAGCAACAGTTACTGGGTATATACCCAGTAACTGTAATATAGAATATAGTAACTGCAGGTGTGATACGTCTAATGCCTGATGTATCACACCTGCAGTTACTATATTCATTGATACCATATTCCCTCTCGTGTAATATTGCTTAATTATTGTAATATTGCTTATTATTACATGTAATTATTATGCATCGGGTATTAGACATGCCCATTAGACCCTCTCGTGTAATATTGCTTAAATAAAAGTAACATTATATATAACACTCAAGAACTAGTGTGTCTCATTAAATTAGAATATTGTGAACATGTTTTTTTTTCTTACAACTTAAGATGAGATAAGATATGCCTTTAACAGTCCTGCAATGGGGAAATTCCAAGATTGCAACAGTATAAGGATAGCAACACTCAGAGCAATAATTCAAAAGATAAGGTAATAAGAGCAGTGACTATACATATGTACACAGAAATATACACAGTGCGGAGCATTGTAGCTAGGTGGACTAAACAGCATAACGGTCTATTCATTTACCCCGCATAGTATGAATATGTACCCATACAGTATATTTCGTATTTGAATCAGCCTAGTTATCAGCCTCTGTAGCGACTGATATTGTCCCAGTTGTATAATGGAGGGGACCCTTATTGTGCAAGTTTGTTACATTTTGTGCATTCAGTACGACCTCTACGAGCAGCCCTGTTTAGGTTATAAATTCTGACAGGTAGGAAGGACCTGCAGAACCTCTTGGTCGCGCACCTAGGATGAGCTCCTCAGTGCGTTCAGTGTGTCCTGCATGGGGTGGGACTCGGACTCCAGCAGAGATGACAGCTCAGCCACCATCCTCCTCTCTCCTATCTCCTCCACTGGGTCGAGGCGCCGCCCCAGGACAGAGCTAGCTTTTTTGATCAGTCTATTCAGTCTCTTCCTGTCGGCTGCCGTGATGCCGCTGCCCCAGCAGACCACTCCAGCCCCATATAACTGAAAATGCTAAACTTTGATATATTCCATATTCATTACACACATTTTTACGTATTTCAGGCCTTTTTTTTTTTTCCACAATATCTTTATTGAACCTTTTTTTTTTTTTACAAACATGATACAAACAATCAAACACTAACACTAAAGTACTACAAAAAAAAAAAATGCACTAAAAACACCAACAACCACCAACAAAATCAAGTCTTCAACAATGCTCCTCTGTTTAGTCTAGACAATCCAATACATAAGTATACATATTATGTTCACCAGTTTGGAATTTACAAGGTCCACACACATCATTCACCTTCTTCTTCAAGAGTTATGTTTAAATTTTTTACATAATCAATAAAAGGTCTCCATATATTCTCAAACACAATTTCCTTTGATTTCAGTATATATGTTATTCTTTCTAATGGAAGGTTTGTTAACATCTGTCTTAACCACTGAGTCACATCTGGTCTATGAGTCTTTTTCCATAATCGTGCAATACATTTTTTGGCATTAAGCAAACTGAGGTCTATGAATGTTCTTTCACTTTTATTAAAATTATGCTTTTCTGGGTACAGACCCAACAAAAACAGTTTAGGATTCAATATGATTTGTTTTGAGATTATTTTTTCAATTGTTACCCTCACCTCTTCCCAAAACATTCTTATTAATCTACATTCCCATAAACAATGAAATAGGGTTCCTTTACTTTCCATGCATTTTGTGCATGTATCTGGTATATTTTTGTTATATCTATTTAACTCCTCCGGTGTAACATACATCCGCATTAACCATTTGAAATGTATCAATTTAAGGCGTGCATTTATTGATTTGGTTTGAGCTTCTGTACAAGCCAATTCCCATTGTTCCTCTGAAATTTCAGTTTGCAGATCTTCTTTCCAGTAGTTTAATCTTTTCAGTGAATTTTCACTTGAAGATAGTGTCAATGAGTTATAAAACTCTGAAATAATACCCTTTCTTTTACTATCTTTCATCATCATTTTTTCCAAGGATGAATAAATAGGTCGAGTGAGAGCTTTATTTTGATTTGATCGAATAAAGTTTCTAAGTTGAAGATATTTAAAAAAATGTGTTCTATTGAGATTAAATTTGATCCTCAGCTCTTCAAAAGACATTATGTTATCTGCACATGGCAAATATAAATCCTGAATCTTTTGTATCCCTTTTAAATTCCATACTTTAAATACAGCGTCCGCTCTCCCTGGTTTAAAATATTGATTACCCCATATTGGACTAAATTGTGACAATAATTGTGGTTCTTTTAAATAGTTTTTAGCTTCACACCATATTTTGATCATATGCTTTACAAATGGATTTTTAACTTGTTTTTGTAATTTTTTTGCCGAATCTGAGTATATGAATATGGGAAGAGGTAAAGGTAAATTGTATGATTCCATTTCAGTCCAGTGAGGGAGATCATTTGATGAAAAATAATATGTCATAGACCTCAGTTGTGCCGACCAATAATACAACATAAAATTTGGACATTTCAGACCTCCACGATCAAATGGTAAATATAATAAAGACAAACGTAATCTAGCCCTCCTGTTGTTCCATATAAATTCCACTAACTTTTTTTTTATTCTTGAGAATAGATCTAAAGGTGGTGATAAGGGAATGTATTGAAATAAATAAAGTATTTTAGGTAAAATATTACTTTTAAGTATATTGATTCTCCCGATCATCGACATTGGTAGTGACATCCATCTCTGAGTTAACTCATTGATATCTGACATTAAGGCTTCATAGTTGACACTGGCGACTGATTCTAGCTTAGGCACAATTTGGATTCCTAAATATTTAAACTGATTTACAACATTGAATTGATTTACCTCAGGGGCTGGGTAATTTCTCTGGGTCTCATTTAGCATTAATATTGAAGATTTAGTTTTATTTATTTTATATCCTGATATTTCCCCAAAATTCTTTATTAAATTCAACAAGGTTGGAATTGATTTTTTTAGATTCGACATAAACAAAATTATGTCATCGGCGTACAGGGAGATTTTATGTTCTGTTGGTCCAACTTTAATTCCATATATTTGTGAATGTAAACGTATCGCTATCGCTAAAGGTTCAATTGCCATAGTAAACAGTAAAGGTGAAAGTGGACAGCCTTGTCGACATCCTCTATTGATTTTTATTGGTTTTGAAATATTGTTATTTGTTAGGATTTCTGCTGTAGCATTATTGTATATTATTTGAACCCATTTTATGAAATTATTTCCAAGTCCAAACCTTTGTAGGACTTCAAAAAGAAAGGGCCATTCAACTCTATCAAAGGCCTTTTCGGCGTCCAGTGATAGGAGAGCTGTATCCGGTGCTTCTTTATTAAAATAAATAATATTAAATAGTCTTCTTACATTATGGAAGCCTTGTTTACCCTTTATAAAGCCATTCTGATCTCGATTAATAATATTTGGTAAAATTTCTTGTATTCGTCTTGCTAAAATTTTACAGATTATCTTAAGGTCGGCGTTTAATAGGCTTATTGGTCTCATATTTTCACATTTATTAGAGGGCTTACCTGGTTTTGGCAGCAGTATAATTAAGGCATTATTTATGTATGATGGTAAATTATTATTTTGAAATGCTTCTAAAACCATTTCCAAAAAAGGTTTTATTAATTTATTCTTAAATTTTTTATAAAGGTCAACTGGAAGACCATCTGGTCCTGCACTTTTTCCTGATTTCATATTATCAATGGCTAGCCCAACTTCTTCTTGACTAATTTTAGACTCCAATATCTCCCTGTTTTCATTTGGAATACACGGTATAGATAGTTCGTTCAAAAACCCATTTAGTTTTGTTAAATCAGGTTCATTTTTGGTATCATATAATTTTTCATAGTAATCTCTAAAGGCTCTATTAATTTCTAAAGGATCTATAACTACCTGTCCATTACTTATAATACTGGTAATTGGTGTTTTAATTTCTAATTGTTTAATCTGCCATGCTAATAATTTTCCTGATTTTTCACCTTGTTCATAAAAAGATTGTTTCAATCTTAGAAGACTCGAGGCAGCTCTATTCGCTGATTTTTTGTCGTATTCAGCTCTCAAAATCAGTAATTCATTCTCCAACCTTGGGTCACTTCCTGCATACACTTTTTCCTGAAGACTTTTTATTTTATGTTCCAATTTAGCTCTCTCCTCTCGAGTCTTCTTAGATTTTGATCCTGTATAACTAATAATATGTCCCCTAATAAAAGCTTTGAAAGCCTCCCACTTTACACATGCTGATGTTTGTGTAGTATTGATGTCAAAGAACTCGTCTATCTGTTTTTCTATATACTTGACAAATTCCTCATCCTGAAGCCATTTATGCTGAAATTGCCATCTACCTGATTCCTTTGTCAATTTTTTATCTACATATATTAGACAACAGGGTGCATGATCAGAGATCACGATGTTATCATAAAAGCAGTTTTGAATCTTGGACCTTAATTCTGTGGAAATCAAAAAATAATCAATACGTGAGAATGTCTTGTAGGTACTGGAATAACAAGAATAGGCTTTAACTTGTGGTTTCATTTCTCTCCATATATCTAACAATCTCAATTCTTTCATAAAATGATTAATAGTCATCCTACATCCAATGTGCGTACAATCCAGTCCTGTTGATCTATCTATACCTGGATTCAATGTACAATTAAAATCCCCTGCTATTATATGTTGCCCTGTAAGTGATGATAAGATAAGAAATAAATTAGCAAAGAACTTCTGATCATCTATATTGGGACCATATAAATTCACAAGATTTATATTTTCTAATAGTAAAGAACCTTGAATGATTACATATCTTCCAAATTTGTCTCCAATTACATTTTTCACTTGAAAAGGAACTGATTTATGTATGAGAGTCATAACTCCCCTGGCTCGGGATGAAAATGAAGAGGTGAATACACTTCCTTGCCATCTACTCCTAATTCTTTTAACATCCTCCTCGATTAGATGAGTTTCTTGTAAAAACACAATTTTTGAACCCATGTCTTTTATTTTATTCATAACTTGTTTAAGTTTTTTTAAATTTTGTAGACCTCTGCAATTCCATGAAGTTAAATTAAGATTAACACTTTGGTTTATGATCAATAGAGAGTTTGGGATTACCTTGCAGTGTAAACATGCTCATACAGAGAAGCAAAAACATGAGTGGTTGAACATTCATCCTACAAACTACACACAAACAAATTTCCCCTTCCCACACTTGTGGCAAACCCCCCAAAATCAAAAGAAAAATTCTGTCTCCCGATATAGCCATCGACCGTTCCACACCCACGGGGAACAGCCTAAGCCACTCCTTCTTCATCCTCCCAATCACCCTAACTGTACTGCTTTTAATGACGTAACATTAACTCTCCTCTGTAGTTTTCCAACTTAACTCCAAAATTTTTAACAACTTTGTACATCATAGTTTTTTTTGTTTGTTTTGTTTTTGTTTTGTTTTTTTAATATATAATACAATCTATATTTTGTAAACTTACTATTTACTTCAAGTCAGTCAGATGCCTGTGCAAATGCTTAATTATTCTACCTTATATTTTGTTCATGCTTAGCTCCCACCAGTCTCTTCTTCTTCTTTGATCTTCTTGATGAACTCCTGCGCCTCCTCTGGGGTCTTAAAGATGTGGGTTCTGCCCTCATACGTGGTCAGCAGTCTCGCAGGATAGATTACACCATGACGAATCCCAAGGTTGCGCAGCTCCTTACGTATGGGATCAAACTGCTTCCTCAATTGCTGGATTCCTGTGGCCAAATCTGGGTAGAACCGCACCTGCTGGTCCTGGTGTTTAATCTCTCCTTTAGCTCGTGCAGCGTTGAAGATCTTCATCCTGTCTCTGTTGCTAAGAAACTTCATAATTAAGGTCCTCGGCGGTCCCTTATCTCTCCGTGGGCCAATACGATGTGCATTTTCCAGAACCACTGCTGATTGCAATTCCTCGCTGCCCAGCACCTCCGGAATCCACTTTTCCAGAAAGGAACATACGTCCCGACCTTCTGATTCCTCTGGAAGACCCACCAGCCTCAAGTTATTCTGTCTCGACCGAGATTCCAAATCCAAAATATTATTTTCCAGAGATTTTTTTTTTTTTTCCAAAGTGCGCACCTTTAATTGAAGACGGGTGACGTCATCTTCAGCACTAGCGAGACGGAGCTCCATCTGCGCCGTTCGTTCTACACAGTCACCCAATTCCTTTCTTATTCCTTCCAACGCTGTCATAATCCCATCAAATCTAGAGGAAAAGTCCGCTCTCATTGAACTCATGGCAGCCATCAGCGCATCTGCGCCTCCCCCCGCAGACATCGCACCGTTGCCAGCCTCCTCCGCCATATATGGAGTTTTATTTGCTGCGTCACAGACCTGAAAGTCCGTTAATTTGGACTGTTTCGGCGGCTCGCTTTTTCCTTTACCTGGTTTTCCAGCCTTAGGCTTCGCCGACATATCCTCGCCCAAACGCTGGGATACGTTCTGTCCCAAATGAGAGAGTTATTTGCCAATTTTTTTTCTCCAGGAGCAGAGCAGAGCGAGACACGTCCGTCCTACGTGGCAGCCATAACCGGAAGTCAGCATTTCAGGCCTTTTTGATTTAATTTTGAACATGACGGTTTTACTTTTTGAAATTAAATTACAAGTCATGACATCCTGATTTACTGAGTAGGAAGTCATTACTTGAGTAAGAGTGACAAAGTAGGACATAAATGGAAAAAGTCATTTCAGTAATGAAATGACTTCACTCTTACCAATTTGTGATTTTTTTTTTAAAAATTCGTACCATTTTTCTCGAAAACGTTAATTTTTCATCAACCTGTGACTTCCTTTTTATTTATTCTTCATAAATGTACTAGAGCGGAAGCGCTGCATGCCGACAGGCTAGGCAGGCAAATGCTTGGGACCCCAGACCAGAAGGGGGCCTGCTGAGGGCTGAGCAACTTTGAATCACAGAACTTCCCACCCCACCTCTCAGTCTCACAAGTACTGGTGCGCATCTTATGTAAACTAACGAGAGCGGCTGTATCAAAAGGAAGCGACGTTATCCATCTGGCAGTGATGAAAGAAGAAAATAGAGGAAGAGGAGAAAAGAAAGCAAGACAGCGGTAAATAGTGCAGACAATACAGTACTTGTCTGCACTTGTCTGAGCACTACAGTAGTGCTCAGAGCAGCTTGGTGTGTCTGGCCTCTGCTGGTCCTGATGGGACCGTGCTGAGAACCTGGGTGCCGCGGTAAGGACAAACACTGGTTGGAGGGGCCTCCTGTGAATTTTTGTCAGGGCTCCCAAGAGACTCTAGAATGGCCTCTGTAAGAGTAAAAAGTGTCCTATAATAAAACTACTGTGCGCAGTATTTCAGTACGGATGGTTTTGTACCTTGGCCATGTGGTTGTTATGTAGGGACAGATCAGGATACTCGTCGTCCGCAGAGAACTTCATCTTGTAGTCATTGTGGCAGTTCTTGGCCCAGCTCGCCATGGCTGCGATTCTTACTCCGTCTGAGGGGGCATCAGGGAGAATTTGGTGAGAATTATTAACGCTGCACTTATGTTGCACAGAACCGTGCCGCATTCAGTCACTTTATCCCTGTCAGAACCAGCCTTGAAGATACAGTGACTGAATCATTTTTTTTTCAAACTGCAGCAAATGTCATTTGAAGTTAGTGTGTTGCAGTTATGTAAAAAATAGCCAAGCGTAGTCAACAGTGTAGTGAATACCATGTTTCCTCTGTGTTTTTCTCCAAGTTTTACAATTGTCCTGTAAATGAGTCTTCTGATGATGAGGATGGACTTTCTCATTCTGGCTCTGTTATTTTTTTTTTTTTTAAATCATTTCATTCTTTCATGCTCTAGTACCATCTGAGGCGTCTGCCTGCTCTCCTCTTTGACCATCTCTCCACGTGTCTTTCCTGCAGAATTATTAATAGCACTGAACTGCCCTCCCTCACCTCTGCAGGGCGTCTGAACTGAATGATGGTGCATGATTTCCTGTCTTCACTCAGCCTAAGGCCACAGTAGCAGCTGAGGCATAGACGGAGGCTGCAACGGTTTGCTTTGCACAATAGGCAGGAAGGGTTTTCACTGAGGTCAGAGGAAAGTGTATCGTATTTCTTTTTTCCACCTTCATATAAAGTTTGATTTTTGCACCAAAAATGAGCAGGATCTGCAGTCTGTGGCTCCAAAGCCGCATGAGGCTCTTCAGTCCATAACTGGTGGCTACGTTCGTAAAAATGAATAAACTCACTCATTTATGATTCAGATTTGTTAGAAAATTGACCTATTTTCAAAAAATTGTGAATTTACAACATTTTTTATTATTTTAAATGTTATTTGTTATCAAATTTACAAGCCTTAAATGTAAAATTAAATAAAGAATAAAGAAAAAAATAGAATACTGTCAAATATATATGAGAAAAAAGTGCAAGTTTATGAGAAAAAAAATCACTAATTTTCCTGAAGAAAATTTGAGACTAACGCTGGAAAATTTATAAGAAAAAAAATCATCTTTAAGAAAAAACACATTTATGAGAAAGGAGCTGGAATTTAAACAATATATTGTTTTAATTAAAGGAATTAAGTCAAAACTAAAGAAAATTTGTGTGAAAGTCTCAAATATAAAAGACAAGACATTTTAAAATCAAATTTATAAAAAAAAATACTTTTAAAAGCAATGTATGAGAAATAGTTTCATTTATGAGAAAAATATTTAAAATAAATAAAAGTTGCAAACATATGAGGAAAAGGTGCAAATTGATAAGAAAACAATAAAAAAAAATAATCTGACAAATACTGACAGATATTTTTTTCTTTTAAAGTGGCTGTTTTACTTTCATTTTAAGGCTCAAATATATATTTTTGGCTCCATTCTGACTTTTGGGTGCCAGAAATTGATGATTTTTTTTTTTTTTTTTTTTAGGTTTATGCAAAAACAACTCGATGATGCCGATATCAGTTCTGAGACTTCAAACTAGAATCCAGCACATTTGCAACCAGTCTCCAGTTTTGCCTTCTTGCAGTCTCTCTTTCCTCAGGCCTCAGAGGTCAAAAGCCAGCTGCTGACACCGATGACACCTGGTCCACCTAAAGGTCACAGCCCGCATGCCTCACAGATGGCTCTACACGTTCCATGACTAAATCGAGCACCGCTAACCTATCCGCAGACATGCCTCCACCCAGGCCTGCTGGCGTCAGCAGCTGATGATGGATGGTCACAACTGCTGTGACAACTGCAGTCACATTACACAACGGTACATGCAACCAGGCACTGCTGCTGCTGCCGCCCGTATGACAGCTCTTCCAAAGACAAAACTGGTAATAAAATTTTAGTTTTCCGTGCAAAAAAAAAAAAAAAAAAAACGTTCAAAGGAATCCAAGATCAGTAGTGGAGTGGGATCCCATTTTTGAACGGTTTTGTTTTCAAGACTTTTGACTGATATTTAGTGCAAGTGGTCAAAATTTCTCTTGAAAATGCCCCAGAACACTAAAAGATTCTTGCTTCTTTTTTCCCTTTTTTTTTTTTTTACCTGCTTAGGAGAGAAAGAAGTAACAGGTCCCGGGATCAGATCCTGTCCACCAAATGTAGGGGTCGCCCAGCTCTGCCAGGTCATGGGTTTAAGTATTTATACCCAGAACCCTGCTCCCATTGGCCGGTCAGGGTTGGGGTCTTCTCATTTGATTGGCCATGGGGTGTCTTCTGTGTCCGGATGAGTTTCTAAAAGGCAAAAACCGACTCCACACAACACTGGAGACGAGGAACGAGAGGCAGGGCGACAGCTGCTGCTGCTCCGTCCAGCATTTCACCTTCTGCTCAGTGGAGGCCTGTAGGAAAGGACGACATAGAAAAATACGTAGCAACAATCATCCAAAGTCATATTGGTGTGATGGCTGCCCTTCAGAAATTTTAACAGTGTGAGAGTAAGCCAAAAAGTTAGGGGGTTTTCTTTCTTTGCAAAACACATATCTCCACTGTTTCATAAGTATTCTCAACAAAGATGAAGAAGAGTAGTTGGCATGGCGCCTGTTTTCACATTTGGGAGTTAAAATTGCCACTTAGTGTTGGATTACGTCATTATCACATCCAGGATTACAGATTATATTTCACAGACTTGTGGCCCTCTCACTGACCAGTTAGCTAAGTGGAGGCATCTGCATATGTCCTGTAGGGATGCATAGTGACAGGCTGAAGAAATCAAAACATTTGTCATGTCAGAATATGGAGAACATGAATGTCTCTTCATATGTCTTCTTACATTTGTCAACATTATACTCAGAGTGAGTTTTGTCTCCGACGGGAAAACCTTCAAGTCCAGCTCAGTTCTGTACCATGTCCAGCAGCATCATTACCCCCCACTGGTAATGTGATAGACTTCGGTAATCTACACGCTGGCAGATACTAAATCACCCACATCATGTGACAGAGTAGAAATGCTGTGACGCAAACGGCAGCTTTACATAAAATCCAGGTTTCCCCATCCAAGCTGGACTCGGTCATATACAACCCTAGCTCCAAAAACATTCGGAACAAGAGTATGACACACAGTACATTATACGCCAGTACATAGACATACACCAACAACCGGAAAATTGATTTCAAATTCACTATTCAATATACTGTAGATTTGTGATAAAACTAATTGCAAGGACTTTCAGCAAAGCAAACAATCTACAATTCAGAGTGGAACAAATTTAGAGAAAGGTATCATAAAACTATTTAACCCCCTACGATATGCACATCTTCGATACATGTATGGGGGGGGGGGGGGGCTGAAAAGTTCATAGGCTGACCATGATGCAGTGGTCAAATTTTACCAAATGTGGTTTATTTTTCAACTACAGGGATCCAAGCACTGCAACACTGATGGAAGAAGTGTGTGGACCAAAGGGGAGACTATGTTGAAAAATTCACCACATTTGGTCAAATTTGACCACTATGAACTTTTCAGGCCCCCGTCGTACAAACAGTGTGAAATGAAAGTGTCCTAGCTGGAAAACTATAGTAGGAGTTAGCCGAACAAACCATGTACCCCGTATTGAAATTACATTAAAAAAGTGACAAAGTTGTAAAACCTGTAATTCTGACAAAAATGATCCAAAATCAAACTCTTTGTAATATGCACATCTTCAATACATGTACAAACACTGCCTGAAATAAAACAGTCATAGCATGAAAACTGTAGGAGGAGTTCACCAGACAAGTTGTACAGACAGATGGACATCATACCAAAATGTCTCCTATCTTTAGAAACAGGCATATAAAAATCTAAATAAAAACAGAACACAATGATTTTCAGATCTCATGAACCACTATTTTGTTCACAATAGAAAACGTTAAATGTTGAAAAAGTCAGACATTTTACTATTTCATGAAATACACTACTCACAAAAAGTTAGGGATATTCAGCTTTTGGGTGAAATTTATGGAAAATGTAAACAGTTCACGTTACAGGGATATGTCATAAAATAGCACATTTAAGCAGAAGCATGCAATGGTGATTCCATCATCTCAAACAACTTATTGAAACAAAAGCCATCAACAGTAGTGGGTATACCAGATCAAAAAATGTCAATGTCTCAATAACTTGTCATGTGCCCTTGAGCACCAATTACAGCTTGACAACGATGTCTCATGCTGTTCACAAGTCGACTTATTGTCTGCTGAGCCATGGCATTCCACTCTTCTTGAAGGGCGGCCCTCAGGTCATTGAGGTTGTGGGGTGCAGGGTTACGAGCCTCTACGTGGCAACTCAGCTGATCCCATAGGTTTTCTATGGGATTCAGGTCTGGAGAAAGTGCAGGCCACTCCATTTGAGGTACCCCAGCCTCCAGCAGCTGTTCCCTAATGATGTGACCTCGATGAGCTGGAGCATTGTCTTCCATGAAGATGAAATTAGGCGCGTGTTGTTCATGCAGGGGCACAATGACTGGATTAATGATGTTATTCAGGTAGTATCGGCTTGTCAATGTACCATTCACAAGGTGTAGGGCAGTTCTGTATTGACTAGACACACCAACTCAGATGGTAACACCACCACCACCAAAGGCTCATCTGATGACAACAGTGGCTGATGCATAGCACTCTTCTTGACATCGCCAACATTTCTGCTCAACGTGAATCGACTTTTATCAGAGAACAGCACTGAGGCACACTGGTCCCTTGTCCAGTGTAAATGCTCCTTGGCCCATGCAAGAGGATGACGCCTGTGCCTGGTGGTGTGGTTAGGTACCTTTGCAGGTCGTCTAGCATGCAGACCACGCTGATGTAAATGGTTTCGAAGGGTCTGATGTGACACTTGGGTGCCTCTCACCTCCCTTAACCACTTGCACTCCGTTGTTCCGCGGGCGGGCAAGTCTCTGCGTCCTATGACGCACGAGGGCACACGAGAGCGCGCTCGTGCGCCCTCGTGCGCATGACGCATGATGGTGGTGATGGTGATGTAGTAGCGTCCAAGCGCCACTCAAAAAAAAACTGCAGAGACAGCCGCGAACAGATTAGTTCATCTGATTGACCTCTCATTCGACTAATAAGAGCCTTGAATTGGGTTTCTGAAACCTTGAAGAACCAATGAATGAAAATCTAGGAAGGAGGACCCGCCTACTGTGAACGCAGGAGCCAATTGAAGCACAGAAATTCTGGCTGGGTGAAGAGAGATTTACTGTTGCAACAGATGAAAACAAAGGACGCTGTACGAATCTACTACAGACCCAGGCTCACCCAGCAGCATGGAGAACACCCACAAGTGGGACCTGCACTCATTCCAGCAGAATAGACGGAGGCCGACGACAAAAGTTGTAAATCATTCGCCAAAACGGCAATAATGGAATTATGTTGATCGGGATCCACGAGTGGAGTAGCGTCGCGTTCGTCTGACAATGGGGGAAGAGCTGTTCGCCGCGACTCTGCTGCTTTGAAGAGGTAAGGTGTTATAAGCTAAATTATTATTTATCCCTGAAAACTGTAATCCAAAAATGACTTTTGACCGATTGGTAAATTACAACTGTACTGTGCACGAAGTACGTGCGCCGCGATAAACGGTTCATTTGCCGTGTTCGGACCGTGAACGCCCCCCCCCCCCCCGCTGCAGAAGAGGAGCGGGGGGGGGGCACGGTCCGAACGCCCCCCGGTCCGCGGGAGGAAGCATATCAGTCTATTCCATCATGTAGCGATGGCCCTCTTCTGTAGCGAGGGGGGGGGCGTTCATGGTCCGTTCACGGTTCCCCCCCCCCCACACACACACACAGTAGCGAGGGGGGGGGGGCCGCTGTGAAAACATGCAAGGAGTGTAATCCGTCATGTAGAGGGCCGAATTTGGTCCTTGGTAGCGGGGGGGGGAACGACCCCCCCGCCCCCACACACACACACAGACACAGCCCTGAGTGTGACCTTTCATTAGAGCCTAAAATGAAGATTCTACATTGAATTATTCAAAAGTTACAGACGTTTTTCCAAACTGTGCCATTTGGCACAATTTGGCACAGTTCCAAAACGCCTGGGAACAGCCTGAGAACAAAGCTGTGTAAAATATTCATTTTTTGTGGTATTGCTACCAAATTTGGATCTCAGCTGGATAACACTTGGTTCTACATTTCTGTTGCATTTTCCAGCCGGATCGGACAGCTGTGTGTTATTTACAAGCATTTGTATCCAAAAAAACAGTGTCCAATTTTTTTTCTTCAAGTTCAGTATGTTTAGATGACTGTAACTCAGTGGCCGGAGCACGTAGAGAGATTATGTTTTTTTTGCCAAAAAATTCAAAGTGTTTTCTTTTAAATGAGACCAACCCCATGAAGATGCTGCAAAGGGTTGAATAACAGCTTTCGATTTACTTTGGGCACGTTATTTTTGGGCATTTTTAGGAAAATTGCCCGGAGTGCAAGTGGTTAAATGTGCTTGGAGTTGAGTGGTATTCATCATCTGGGTCTGCAGGGCACTGTTCACAGTGAAGTGGTCATCAGCGTGGGATGTATCCAAAGGACGTTCACTTCTGTTACTCTTCCAGTCGCTCTGTATCTTTGTTGCAACCTGCTGGTGACGCATTGTGACACTTGAAGCTCAGTGGCTACTTCCCTCTGAGAACATCCTGTTTGAAGCTTCAGAGCAGTGAGATATTGTTGATCAATTGTGAGGCGTCATCTTGGTCTCGTGATGTCAAAATGTGAACAGCATGATGAAGAGGACTGTTTAAATACCAATTCTAACTGAACCAGGAAATTTATTGGTCGATTCATGGATCAAACACCTGTTGGGAATTTTGCCATTAAGCACCTTGTTAGAGAACAGCAACTTATGCAAAAAGCGCTGAAACACTGAACAGTTGGACATGTGCATTCAAAAGGTTAGAGAAGGTCAAATTAAGTTCTCCTGTAAAGGTTATAGTGCATTTTAGGTGCATCCTGAAAATTTACCCGAAAGCTGAATATCCCTAACTTTCTGTCAGTACTGTATAATAGCTCATCTTGAATTTGATGGCAGCAATACATCTTGAAAGAGTTTGGACCGGGGCAACAAACAGCTGGAGAAACATGTTGCAAGTTATTAAGTGGGCAGCAGGTCAGTAACATGACTGAGTATATAAAGAACGTTGGAGAGGCAGAATCGTTCAGAAATAAAGATGGGCAGAATCTCAGTAGTCTGCAAAAAACTGTCTATAAATTGTGAAGAAATCTCAGAATGTTTTTTCTCAAAACTTTGAATATTCCATCATCTACTGCACATAATATCATCAAAAGATTCTGAGAATCTGGAGACATCTGTGTGCACATAGAACATGGCTGAAAAATCAGTATTGGATGCCCATGATCATTGGGCCCTCAGGTGACACTGCATTAAAATAGGGTTGATTTTGTCATCAAAATCACCAGGTGGCCACAGGAACACTTCCAGAAATCATTGTCTTTAGACACAGTTCACCGAGCCATCCACAAATGCAGGTTTAATCTCTGTCATGAGATTAAATAAGAAGCCATACATACCACGCGTGAACATGATCTAAAAATGCTGCCATATTCTTTGGGCCAAAGATAACTTAAAATTAAGGCAAAGTGAAAAACTGCTCTGTGGACAGATAAATTGAAATTCAAAATTCTTCATAGAAATCATTTACACAGCATTTTCCGGACTAAAGAGGAGAGGAGCCATCCGGCTTGTTATCAGCACTCAGTTCAAAGCCTGTGTCATTGATACTACAGGGTGTATTAGTGCCTGTGGAACTAGCAACTTGCACAACTGGATAGGCACTTACCAATGCTAAAAGATATATACAGGTTTTAGAGCAACATATGCTCTCATCCAGATTAGTTTTTGGTTGTTTTTTTTTTTTTCAACAAAGGCCCTTCATATTTCAGCAAGGTAATGCTAAACCACATACTGCATCTATCACAACAGTAGGGCTTCTTAAAAGAGAAGTCCTGGTCCTGGACTGGCCTGCCTGCAGGTCAGTTGTTTCACTGGCTGAAAACATGTGGAGCATCATGAAACACAAAATACAACAAAGAAGACTCATGACGGTTGAGCAGCTCGAACCCGATATCGGACAAGAGTTTCCTGTCACAAAGGTCCAGCTACTGGTCTCCTCAGTTCCTAGATGTTTACAGGGTGTTGCTAAAAGATACACACTGGTAAACTTGACCCTGTCCCAACTCTTTTGAAATGTGCTACTGTGATCAAGTCAAAGTCACTTGTAATTATGAATGTGAACTATCGTATTATACTAATCCAATATGACCAAAAAAATTGGAATTGATCAGTGTGGCTCATAATGTAAATGTAAGTTTAACCTCTATGCTGATGACAATCAGGTTTATATGCCAACTTATAAATAAATTACAAAGTTTCTTAAAATAACTGGCACCATGCAGATTTTCTTTGCAACAGAACTACTGTACATGCTTATTCTTTTGCACATTGGGCAGCATAGCACACATAGCAGTTGGTGAGTTTTGCTTTTGTAGCATGAAAATACGTTCCCGTCAGTACAGGGGATTTTACAACTGCTCTGAGTCTGGTCTGTTTCACTCTAATGAACCATCAGGGTCCAGTTTCACAGCTGTGGCCTTACCATCCACAGACATTACTTTCCAAATTAGTCTTTCTGCCTCCTGCTGCCTGCTGCTCTCCCACTGTGAACAGGCACACCTGCTTATTACTGCAACAACTGGTAACAGGACAGGAGAGTGTCCCTGGTGACATATGCACATGCATAGAGTTGTACTTTGTGAGCTAATGTTAAAAATCCATTCAGTAGGGTCTAAGATGATGTACACCCAAGAGTTCTGAAAATAATTGCACATCTTGCACAATGCCCACAATAATCCAAAAGTTAAGAATCAATTAGTATGAATCCTATTTGCCATCAAAAGTGTTAAAACTGTAATTCACATTTAAAAGAAGAGTTTTACCCACTTCCACATGCTTTAACCCAACCCCCCACCCACCAATAAAACTGAAAAGTCACGCTGACTGATGGCTTACATTTGCTCTGTGTGTGTGTGGGTGTGTGTGTGTGTGGGTGGGTGTGTGTGTGGGTGGGTGGGTGGGTGTCTTCAGCCCATTCAGACCAGTTTGTTCTGTAGTTCATATGCCACTGGGGCACAGATCCAGTATCCCAGTTTAGACTGTCACTCTATCCCCCAACACTAGCCCCACTCCACACACACAAACACATGTTCACGGTAGGCCTCTCCTCAGAGCCAAATGGGCCCCCGAACCTTGCAGCTGCCCCGTAGAAAGCAGCAACAAGGACGGTTATGTAAACCAGGAAGTCTGTGAATCATCTTTAATGATATAAATCTGATTATTCCTTTGATGTTTATGAAGCAGGGAGGAAGTGTCCATGGTGTTAGCGCAAACACTGGGCTCACATGTGCTCATTAATAGTTGGATAGGTCATTATAATTTATGACAACAGCCCTGCATAAACCACCAGCAGAGGATTTTAAACTGAAAACCACAAGGCAGGGCATGCTCACATGACAGCGTCTAGCTAATAAAAAAAAAAGATGGGCTTGCTTTTGTGTATTTTGACTTTTGCAGGATTAACGTCGTTATATTCAATAAGGATTCAGAGAGAGCGCAAACCTCTGCCAAGGCATTAGCTTTCCCTTTTCAGCATGCATAAGTAGCAGCAGACAGTGACCTCTACTGGCAACCACTACAGCCAAATTTTCTAATTGACCTGTACAGCAGTGGTCTCACGGACCAATAACACGTACGAACATGGAAACAAAGTGTGTGATTGACAAAAATTCACCTTTGTTGGGAGGCCTGAGCTTGTTTATTTGCGGGGGGATGGTCCTGTCTGAGGACGGTGGCAGGGAGTGGCACCTGATGTGTGTCCCCCATGTCCGGTCCACTCTGGTGGAGCATCCAGTGCTTCCGAGGTGGTCTCAGGATGCTTTTCCCTGGCTTCGGTCCAGGGCACCGGCAGTGGGGACATTTCCCCAGGCATGCTTTCAGGTCCACCGTAATTTGCAGTCCTGGGTGGCTAGTCTTCATTTTCATGGTATGCTCAAACTCTCTTGAAAGCAAAGATAGGTGATCACGCACTAACTGGTAGAAGGGACGCCCAAACCAGTCGGCATAAAAGCAAATCACACACTCACCGTGGTATGCTTGTAAAAGGGTTGCGGCCTTTTGTGGTCAGAAAGAAACACTCAAACTGTCTAATGATGACTGTTTTTCACTGCTACTCCTGAAATAGTTATGTGTCAAGATGGCACAGGCAGGACAGGCTGGAAGTCCATCCATCCATCTTCTTCCGCTTAATCCTTTTCGGGTCACGGGGGGGCTGGAGCCTATCCCAGCATCTTTGGGCGAGAGGCAGGGTCCACCCTGGACAGATCACCAGTCCATCACAGGGCCAACACAGAGAGACCGACAACCATTCATTCTCACAGTCATACCTACTGTAGAATCCCCAGTTTGGTGCCAATTAACCTAACACATGTTTTTGGCTGGAAGTCAAGTGGAAAAAAAAAATTGGGTCAGGACTTCAGTAGTCAATACAGAGGAACATAAATTATTTATTTTTTTCTCTGCTGCTCTCTGTGACCCGCTACCAAGTAGTCTGCGACCACCCAGTTTGGGACCACTGCACAGTATACTGTTTTGTTTTTTTTTCCAATCAATCTTTATTTCGGATAGATTAAAAGTACAGATTAAAAGAAACAGAATAATATAACAAAGGGGGAAAGAAAATCCAACAAGGTCAAAATAGACAATAACTCCTCTGATTATACAGTTCAACATAAGTTATCCGAAATGGGTGATGGCTGAAGCCACAGCTTATATTGCCCACCCATATTCCATCCAAGAATTCAAAAGAAAAACAAACAAGAGCGATTACAATTCAGAACAAAGCTAAGACAAAATGTGACAAAAAAAAAAAAACTAAGCTACAACACAACGCAGACTGGATATGACAATCCTTATGTGATTTTATATGTCATCTTGTATATATGTTTGGAGTATTTCTTCCTTTAGTTTTTGTTTAAATTGTCCAAGCGTTGTACATGATTTTAATTCAGGTCCAAAATCGTTCCATAATCTGACTCCTTGCACTGAAACACAGTGTTGCTTGGTGGTAGTTCTCACTGAAGGTTTTTGAAATATACATGTTCCTCTGAAATGATATTGTTTCTCCCTTATTTGGAACAGCTTTTGGATATTTGCGGGCAGTGATAGATTCTTCACTTTAAACATTATTACTGCAGTTTTAAAGTCAACCAGATCTTTCAACTTGAGAGCTTTTAATTTAAGAAAAAGTGGGTTTGTTGGTTCCCTGTAAGCAGCTTTGTTTATTATTCTAATAGCTCTCTTCTGAAGCATAAAGACTGGATATATGTTTGTTTTATATGTATTTCCCCATACTTCAGTACAATATGTCATGTATGGGAGTATTAATGAATGATACAAGGTATATAGTGTGGGTTGATTCAGCAAATATTTCACTCTTTGTAGTATTGCAATTGATTTGGATATTTTACCTTTAATATAATTAATATGTGACTTCCAACACAGTTTATTATCAATTATTACACCAAGAAATTTAGTTTCGGATACCCTTTCAATCTCTACACCATTTACACTGAGTTTAGATACTAAGTTGTTGTGATGGTTGTTAAAAGCTATAAATTTTGTCTTACTTAAATTGAGTGTTAATTTGTTTGAATCAAACCACAGTTTAAGCTTTCCTAATTCCTTTCCGAGTGTATCCAAAAGTTGTTCCAAATTGCTTCCACTGCATAATAAATTAGTGTCATCGGCAAACAATATTAAATCCATTTTTTTCTGAAACTTTACATATATCATTTATATACATATTGAATAACAATGGCCCCAAAACTGAACCCTGTGGGACTCCACAAGTAACCTTCAGTAACTGTGAGTTTTGATGTTTCCAAACCTACAATATGTATGGAAGAACTTTTGATATTTGAGGATGGTCTTTCGTATTTGAAAATCATTTAACATAACATTGAAACAAATCGAGGTATAAAAATAAGTGCTGTGTTTCCCCATTTCCAAAGTGTTTAAAACTGCTTTAAGAGGCAGGTTGAGAGGGTCTGCCACACTAGAAATACAGTTCCCACACTGGAGTCCTGTGTTTGTGTTCCTATTCTGTACAACCTAAGCAGGGCTGCTCGCAGAGATAGCAAAAAGACGTAACAAACTAATAGTTTTTTGAATGCAAAAGATGCAATAGACTTACACAATGGTCCCCTCCGACATACAACTAGGAACATACCGGTCGCTATGGAGGGTGAGAATATGTATGGGCACATAATCATACCATGTAGGATAACTAAGTAGACGGTTATGCTGTTTCATTCCATCTAGCAACAATGCTCTGCACTGTGTGTGTTTATATATTTGCATATTTATTCCATCTAGCTACAATGCTCAGCACTGGGTGTGTTTATATATTTATATATCTACATATTATTCCATCTAGCTACATTGCTCCGCACTGTGTGTGTTTATATACTTGCATATTTATTCCACCTAGCTGCAATGCTCCGTACTGTGGGTGTTTATATATTTACATATTTATTCCATCTAGCTACAATGCTCTGCACTGTGTGTTCATATATTCATATATTTATTCCATCCAGCTACAATGCTCTGCACTGTGTGTCTGTGTGTGTGTGTATATATATATATTTTATAGTAATACGTACATATGTTTATTAGCTGCTCTTGCTTGCTTGTTTTTTTTCTTGCCTTCTGATTGTTGCTCTGAGTGTTGCTATCCCTGTGCTGTTGCAATCCTGGAATTTCCCCGTTGTGGGACTAATAAAGGCTTATCTTATCTTATCTTATCTTATCTTATCTTATTCTGACGTTTTGCCACCTCCCTTTGTAGTAACTTTCATTTTCACATTTGTGACTCATTATGATTTATGCAGTTTAACTGCCTGTAGGCATTAAATGCACATTTTAGTTAGCTAAGGTTATCAGCCAGATAGGTACTTCATGAGCAGTTATAAAACAGTTTTGTTACCAAGGGTCATACAAGAAACATCTCATGATGAGTAAAATCGAAGAGCTCTCCCAAGACTTTCACAACCTGATTGTTGCAAAACAAATTGATGGATTTGGTTACAGACATATATCAGTTCTTACAGTAAGCACCATTAGGGGCATTATCCATAATTGGAAGGACCATCACTCTACCGGCCACACATAGGAACGCCTCACAAGATATCTTACCAGGGAGTCAGAAGAGTAAGCCAAGACACAAGGACAACTGGGAAAGAACTCCAGAAAGACTTGGAGGCAGTAGGCACAAATGTGATAGAAAACAATAAGCAATATGCTTCACTGTCATGGGCTCCATCCATGCTTACCTTGCAAGACTCTATTAGTAAAGAAAAGGCATGGTGAAGCTCATTTAAAGTTTATTTAGAAGCATTTGGACAAGCCTATGAAATACTGGGCTACTGTATAGTCAGATGAGATTAAAATAGAGCTTTTTATCTGTCATACTACACACTGTGTTTGGAGCAGAAATGGCACTGCGCATCACCCCAAAAACACTACTCCAACAGTGATGTTTGGAGGTGGAAGCATCACTGGTGGACTTCATATTAAAAAAAAGGAACAATAAATGGTGCCATGTACCAACCTATTCTTGAAAATAATCGGCAGCAGATTTTCTGGCATTCTGGCAGGTCAATGATCCCAAATACACAGTGAAGGAAGCTCTCATTTAGTGTGTAACAAAGAAAATCAACTTGTTAGAATGGTCCAGTCAGTCACCTGGCCAAAATCCAATTAAAAATTTGTGAAAAGAACTAAAGATCAGGATTCATAAAAAGTCCCCCAGGAATTTAACCTGTTTAGAAGAACTGACCAAACTTCTACCTGATCACCGCAGGAGATTAGTTTTTCATACAGGAAGGATCTTGAAGCCGTCATTGCAAACAAAGGCTTCAAGACTTTCCTGTATTGAAAACTAATCTTCCTGAGTTAATACCAAAGTCTGGTGACATTCTCAGTTGAGCAGTCTCATTGGAAATATATGCACTCAAAAAAATGCTGACGTGTTCAATACTTATTTCCTTGACTGTATAAGTCATAAGACCTGCTGGTAAAAACAACAAGACAGGGTGGTTTCTGCTGCAGGACAGTCTCTGCACTTGCAACACTGCACTGTTTATTTTACTTTTCTTTTTGCATTAGAATTCTTCAATAACAGCAGAAATGCAGAAGACTTTGAGACTCATACACTGTTTTAAAAACCCTGTTTGGGTTGATGGGGAGATTCTTATTCAGAGCGAAGGCCTTAGGGAGCAGTGGAGGGTTACATGCTTTCTCACATTCACACATGGGTGTTGCCAGGAACAACTGGCAGTCTTGGTTACTGCTGGAATCCAGTGGCTCATTTCTGTGATATTTCTTCTTTCATAATTTAGCAACTTCTTAATTTACCTTGCTAATGGGATTTTTATGAGAGAAAGCTCTAAAAGATGTATGGAGTAAAACGTGAAGCGATATAAGGAAAAGTAATGGCTTGACTGTAGGGTTTTGTTTTAATCCCTTTAATTCCTAAACTGTGTGATAAATGAGATCAGAGACATTGGGAAGCAGTTGCAGCAGTGATCAGAATCCAGGGCACTCGTGCCTTCTTACTTCCTTTTGGATTTGATCTGGACTAACGGTTTCAGAAACGTAAGGTCAGAGCCAGAGCAGGAAAAAAATTATGTTCACAGTATGAGGAGCCCATAAATAGATGAAGGCATCTGTAAGACAACGCTGTTGACATGCGTGGATCATGTGGATGTGAAGTTTGAAAAGTGCAGTGGTGGAATGAGGAGTGACAAGGTTTTGACCAATGAGGTGTCTGTTTTTCACAACAGTCAATATGTGATATTTTTCATATTTTTGTATTAAATTATAACATACTGCAGGGGTGTCCAATTGTGTGCTGTGGAAGGCCAAGACTCTGTAGGTTTTACTCCCAACAAGTCTTTTCGGCAGATCAGCAATCAGTGGAAAGACATCCAATGAAATTACCTGTGTCAGGGCATGGGCTGGGTCCCATGTCCTTACCTTGATTTATAAATTATATTCCTTGTCTTCAGGGCATTGGGCCCCAGCCCACATCCTCCCCTTGAGTTATTTTTGCATGATTTTCTGTGTTTTGTTTTGGTCCTTAGTATTATCAGTATTATGTTCTTGTTTTATATTATCTCCTGCTTCGCTATGGGTTTTGATTATTATTATCATGGGTTTAGTTCGGTCATTATGTGTATTATTGTTGTCATGGGTTTTGTGGTATTATCCTTTGTTCATTGTCTTTGTCATTAGGTCTCATGTGTATTCCCTGCCTGGCTCTCAGTTAATTATTGTTATTATTATTGTCATTATGATTGTCATGATCTTGTCTCCCCTGATCCTCTGTTCATGTTTCTATGCATCCCTGTCTGTGATTATATATGCAGCCCCGCCCATCCTGTTCTCCATACCTGTCACCTCTGTTTTCCTCATGTGTCAATTGTCAGTCATGATTGGTCTCCCCACCTGTGCCGTGTTGTCTTGATTGGCCCTTTGTCTATTTAAGTTCTGTTCCGCCTCTGTTCTGCTGGAGTTCTTTGTCATTATATGGCATGAATAACACACTTCTCATCCTGTATCTTTTCCTGCCTCGTTTTGCCATGCCTTGTTCTGGTCCTAGTCTGTTCTGCCTGAGCTTTTTGTTCCAGCTTCCAAGCTGTGAATTTATTTATTTTTACTTTAAGCCCTCGAGCTGCATCAGGCTGACTAGCTCTTAATAAATACCATCAAGCTCACGTCCGGCATTTGAGTCCAGTCATTACCAACTGTGACAGAAGGAACCCAACACATGGACCCAGCGGACTGCGAGTTTTTTCAAATGGGCCTCCATAAGGAAGAAGTTTGAGCTGTTTCCCACATTGAGGCCCTCATCAAGGATGCCTACGCCATCAACACGCCAGAGAAAGCCCTCAGATTCCTCTGAGGCGCCGCTGAGGTGATTGAGGATTTCCCTACACTGCAGCGTTATTCCCAGCTTACCGGACTCCTGCATTTGGTCCCGTCCCTGCAGTGGATGTTCCTGGGGCTGGTAGGTATGCCACTGGCGTATGGGGAGGAGCAGAAGGAGGAGAAGTTTCACTGAGCCGTTGGGAGACACAGCTTGCACCAGCATCGGCAGACACAGTGGCCCGGCTGTTCTTCCTCCGCAGCGGTGTTCCAGATCTCCGTGTTCTCCTCCCTCGACACAGCACCACACCACCGTACAACAGCTCCTCATCAGATGAACCCCATTATATCCTGGGAGGGATCTTCTAGCAGCAGCAGAGCAGGAACAGAGGCAAGTTCCTTTTCATCTTTTAACACCATTAAATGAAAGGTCTTGTCCTGTTCCTGATGAGGGGGCTCAGTGACAGCCACCTACCACTGCTGAGCTCTCTCCACCCATTTCTGCTGTCATTTCTGCTGCCGCTTCCATCCATCCAGCCTCACCTGCTTCTCCCCTCTGAAACGTCTGAGACCCAGTCAGCAGTTGCCCCATCATCTGTTGTTCTGCCAGCAGCTCCAGTGCCAGCTCCACATCACTTCCCAGCTCCAGTACCAGCTCTGTGTCACTCCCCAACTCCAGTGCCAGCTACATGATGCTCTCTAGCTCTAGTGCCAGTCACCACGTCTGCAGCTGCACTGGTCATTACATGAGGCATCCAGGTGGCAGCTCCTCCAGAGGCATTCACTCCAGCAGTAGGGTCACCAGGGTCCTCGTCAGCAGTGGAGCAAGAGCTAAGGCAAGTCCTCTTCTTTGTATTTTTATCATCAGACTTAGAGAGGTCTTGTCTAGCTGTTAGTGGGGGGACCCAGCTGCAGTTACCATCTACTCCTGGGCTCTCTCCGCCGAGCTTCACTGCCGCCAGCTGTAGTGATCCGGTGTTCATATCTTCCTCCTTGTTTGAGGTGGCTGTGTCGGGGATGGATCCCCAAGTGGCTGGGCTCAAGGTTCTCCAGCTTGAGTTGCCTGGGCTCGTTGCTGATCGGCTTACATCATCTGGGTTCACCACTGATCAGCCTCCACCTGTCGTTCCAGAGGCTGGTGGGCCTCCACCTGTCATTCCAGGGGCCAGGGGGCCTCCACCTGTCGTTCCAGAGGCCACGGGGCCTCCGCCTATCATTCCCGAGGCCAGCATGCTGCAGTCACCGGTCGCAAAGCATAGAACCCCTTTGCTTGTGTTCAGACAGCTCTGTGGCCCTGCAACCGCTGTTCCTCCTTGTTTTGTGGTTTGGTAGCCTAAGGACAGTGGCAGGCCACCCAGTCAACTCTGCATTCTGGTTTGGGATCTGGTGGACTCAGCTAGACCCCCTGAACTATTTTGTCCCATAATCTGGTGGCCCAGGGACTCTGAGAGGCCACCAAATCCACCTTGTTCTCTGTTCTGGGGGCCCTTGGACTGGGGTAGGCCCCCTGACCCGCCTGGTGGTTCGGTCCAGTGGTCCATGGACTTGGGTAGACCACCCAACCCATTTTGTGTTTAACTTTGGGGTCATGTGTAACCCAGCTGAGAAAATGACCCCTTTTTTTTCCTCAGATGTCAATTGTATTAATACAATTGTGTGATTTTATTTTGAAAACCGATTATCTTGGGGAAGAGGAAGTGCGATCCTCGTCATCCAACTTTTCAATTTCCGTTTCATGGTCACGTTGGGTGATCTGGGTCTTTCCATTCGTTAAGAGCGATATTAGCCCCACCTTCCGAGCAAAGTGCTGAGGCGCTCTGCTGGAAATCGGTCTTTCACGATATAAGAGTGGACAAGAGAGAGGCTGTGAGCGATCTGATTCACACTGATATCTCTTCTTGGTGAGTTTCATTCAGAAAGATGCTATAAATGGATCTAAACACTCTCCAAACGCTAATTTGCAACCTTTATTATCTTAAGTTGACGGGAGCACGAGCTTGAGAGGCCGTGAAGCGGTGACTTTTGCTGTGTTCACACTGAGACCTCATCTTGGTGAGTCAGATACATGCTAATGTTATGCTAATGTTAGCGTTATGCTAATGCTAATCGCGAGTGGATTTTTTCCTGTTTAAAAGCAATGGAAAAGGCTGTCTTTGCGTCTGTATGGTTTTCCTAAATGTGATTTCAGTTCCCAACAGTATGCTGAAGTACTTTTAGTTCTTATGCACTATTTCTGTCAAATGAAATGTGTAGGTTGATGCTAAAAGCACATGGTGTTGGTTCCCTATGTAAAAGCATAGGTTATGCTAAACCCAGTAGCTCAGACCGGGTTTTACTGATTTTTTTTTTTTCCACAATATCTTTATTGAACCTTTTTTTTTTTTTTTAACAAACATGATACAAACAAACACTAACACTAAAGTACTACAAAAAAAAAAAAAAAAAATGCCCTAAAAACACCAACAACCACCAACAAAATCAAGTCTTCAACAATGCTCCTCTGTTTAGTCTAGACAATCCAATACATTAGTATACATATTATGTTCACCAGTTTGGAATTTACAAGGTCCACACACATCATTCACCTTCTTCTTCAAGAGTTATGTTTAAATTTTTTACATAATCAATAAAAGGTCTCCATATATTCTCAAACACAATTTCCTTTGATTTCAGTATATATGTTATTCTTTCTAATGGAAGGTTTGTTAACATCTGTCTTAACCACTGAGTCACATCTGGTCTATGAGTCTTTTTCCATAATAGTGCAATACATTTTTTGGCATTAAGCAAACTGAGGTCTATGAATGTTCTTTCACTTTTATTGAAATTATGCTTTTCTGGGTACAGACCCAACAAAAACAGTTTAGGATTCAATATGATTTGTTTTGAGATTATTTTTTCAATTGTTACCCTCACCTCCTCCCAAAACATTCTTATTAATCTACATTCCCATAAACAATGAAATAGGGTTCCTTTACTTTCCATGCATTTTGTGCATGTATCTGGTATATTTTTGTTATATCTATTTAACTCCTCCGGTGTAACATACATCCGCATTAACCATTTGAAATGTATCAATTTAAGGCGTGCATTTATTGATTTGGTTTGAGCTTCTGCGCAAGCCAATTCCCATTGTTCCTCTGAAATTTCAATTTGCAGATCTTCTTTCCAGTAGTTTAATCTTTTCAGTGAATTTTCACTTGAAGATAGTGTCAATGAGTTATAAAACTCTGAAATAATACCCTTTCTTTTACTATCTTTCATCATCATTTTTTCCAAGGATGAATAAATAGGTCGAGTGAGAGCTTTATTTTGATTTGATCGAATAAAGTTTCTAAGTTGAAGATATTTAAAAAAATGTGTTCTATTGAGATTAAATTTGATCCTCAGCTCTTCAAAAGACATTATGTTGTCTGCACATGGCAAATATAAATCCTGAATCTTTTGTATCCCTTTTAAATTCCATACTTTAAATACAGCGTCCGCTCTCCCTGGTTTAAAATATTGATTACCCCATATTGGACTAAATTGTGACAATAACTGTGGTTCTTTTAAATAGTTTTTAGCTTCACACCATATTTTGATCATATGCTTTACAAATGGATTTTTAACTTGTTTTTGTAATTTTTTTGCCGAATCTGAGTATATGAATATGGGAAGAGGTAAAGGTAAATTGTATGATTCCATTTCAGTCCAGTGAGGGAGATCATTTGATGAAAAATAATATGTCATAGACCTCAGTTGTGCCCACCAATAATACAACATAAAATTTGGACATTTCAGACCTCCACGATCAAATGGTAAATATAATAAAGACAAACGTAATCTAGCCCTCCTGTTGTTCCATATAAATTCCACTAACTTTTTTTTTATTCTTGAGAATAGATCTAAAGGTGGTGATAAGGGAATGTATTGAAATAAATAAAGTATTTTAGGTAAAATATTACTTTTAAGTATATTGATTCTCCCGATCATCGACATTGGTAGTGACATCCATCTCTGAGTTAACTCATTGATATCTGACATTAAGGCTTCATAGTTGACACTGGCGACTGATTCTAGCTTAGGCATAATTTGGATTCCTAAATATTTAAACTGATTTACAACATTGAATTGATTTACCTCAGGGGCTGGGTAATTTCTCTGGGTCTCATTTAGCATTAATATTGAAGATTTAGTTTTATTTATTTTATATCCTGATATTTCCCCAAAATTCTTTATTAAATTCAACAAGGTTGGAATTGATTTTTTTAGATTCGACATAAACAAAATTATATCATCGGCATACAGGGAGATTTTATGTTCTGTTGGTCCAACTTTAATTCCATATATTTGTGAATGTAAACGTATCGCTATCGCTAAAGGTTCAATTGCCATAGTAAACAGTAAAGGTGAAAGTGGACAGCCTTGTCGACATCCTCTATTGATTTTTATTGGTTTTGAAATATTGTTATTTGTTAGGATTTCTGCTGTAGCATTATTGTATATTATTTGAACCCATTTTATGAAATTATTTCCAAGTCCAAACCTTTGTAGGACTTCAAAAAGAAAGGGCCATTCAACTCTATCAAAGGCCTTTTCGGCGTCCAATGATAGGAGAGCTGTATCCGGTGCTTCTTTATTAAAATAAATAATATTAAATAGTCTTCTTACATTATGGAAGCCTTGTCTACCCTTTATAAAGCCATTCTGATCTCGATTAATAATATTTGGTAAAATTTCTTGTATTCGTCTTGCTAAAATTTTACAGATTATCTTAAGGTCGGCGTTTAATAGGCTTATTGGTCTCATATTTTCACATTTATTAGAGGGCTTACCTGGTTTTGGCAGCAGTATAATTAAGGCATTATTTATGTATGATGGTAAATTATTATTTTGAAATGCTTCTAAAACCATTTCCAAAAAAGGTTTTATTAATTTATTCTTAAATTTTTTATAAAGGTCAACTGGAAGACCATCTGGTCCTGCACTTTTTCCTGATTTCATATTATCAATGGCTAGCCCAACTTCTTCTTGACTAATTTTAGACTCCAATATCTCCCTGTTTTCATTTGGAATACACGGTATAGATAGTTCGTTCAAAAACCCATTTAGTTTTGTTAAATCAGGTTCATTTTTGGTATCATATAATTTTTCATAGTAATCTCTAAAGGCTCTATTAATTTCTAAAGGATCTATAACTACCTGTCCATTACTTATAATACTGGTAATTGGTGTTTTAATTTCCAATTGTTTAATCTGCCATGCTAATAATTTTCCTGATTTTTCACCTTGTTCATAAAAAGATTGTTTCAATCTTAGAAGACTCGAGGCAGCTCTATTCGCTGATTTTTTGTCGTATTCAGCTCTCAAAATCAGTAATTCATTCTCCAACCTTGGGTCACTTCCTGCATACACTTTTTCCTGAAGACTTTTTATTTTATGTTCCAATTTAGCTCTCTCCTCTCGAGTCTTCTTAGATTTTGATCCTGTATAACTAATAATATGTCCCCTAATAAAAGCTTTGAAAGCCTCCCACTTTACACATGCTGATGTTTGTGTAGTATTGATGTCAAAGAACTCGTCTATCTGTTTTTCTATATACTTGACAAATTCCTCATCCTGAAGCCATTTATGCTGAAATTGCCATCTACCTGATTCCTTTGTCAATTTTTTTTTCCACAATATCTTTATTGAACCTTTTTTTTTTTTTTTAACAAACATGATACAAACAATCAAACACTAACGCTAAAGTACTACAAAAAAAAAAATGCACTAAAAACACCAACAACCACCAACAAAATCAAGTCTTCAACAATGCTCCTCTGTTTAGTCTAGACAATCCAATACATAAGTATACATATTATGTTCACCAGTTTGGAATTTACAAGGTCCACACACATCATTCACCTTCTTCTTCAAGAGTTATGTTTAAATTTTTTACATAATCAATAAAAGGTCTCCATATATTCTCAAACACAATTTCCTTTGATTTCAGTATATATGTTATTCTTTCTAATGGAAGGTTTGTTAACATCTGTCTTAACCACTGAGTCACATCTGGTCTATGAGTCTTTTTCCATAATAGTGCAATACATTTTTTGGCATTAAGCAAACTGAGGTCTATGAATGTTCTTTCACTTTTATTAAAATTATGCTTTTCTGGGTACAGACTCTGGGTACAGAGTCACCATCGCTCAGGGTGGAGTTCTGCCCAACATCCAGGCTGTGCTGCTGCCCAAGAAGACCGAGAAGTCCAAGTAAACGTGGACACCTCATCCCACCACCAAACACCCAGAGGGATCCCCCCTCATGGATCGTCACCTTATCGTGGTGGGGGGGTTTGCGTGCCCCAGTGATCCCAGGAGCTATGTTGTCCGGGGCAATTTGCCTCTGATAGGGTCTCCCAAGACAAACTGGTCCTGGGTGAAGGGCCAGACTAAGAACGATCCAACAGACTCTCATGATAAATTGTATATCAAGGATTCAGTGTACCCCGCCCGGTATGGGGTTACCGGGGCCCCACCCTGGAGCCAGGCCTGGGGGAGGGGCTCGAAGGCTAGCGTCTGGTGGCCAGGTTTCCACCCATGGGACCCGGCCGGGCTCAGCCCGAAGGAGTTACATGGGTCCGCCCTCCAGTAGGTTCACCACCTGCAGGAGGGATCATGGAAGTCCGGTGCTATGTGGATTAGGTAGCAGTCAAAGGCGGAGACCTTGGCGGACTGATCCCAAGCTTTCTAAACTGGCTTTTGGTACGTGGAATGTCACCTCTCTGGTGGGGAAGGAGCCTGAGCTGGTGTACGAGATTGAGCGATACCGGCTAGATATAGTGGGCCTCACCTCAACACACAGCTCCGGTTCCGGAACCAGTCTCCTGGAGAGGGGCTGGAGCTTGGCCTTTTCTGGAGTTGCCCCGGGCGAGAGGCGACGAGCAGGGGTAGGTATTCTTGTATCGCCCCACCTTGCTGCCTCTATATTGGAGTTTTCCCCGGTGGACGAAAGGGTTGCTTCCCTGCGCCTTCGGGTTGGGAAACGGGTCCTGACCATCATTTGTGCCTATGCACCAAGTGATGTTTCAGAGTACCCACCCTTTTTGGAGTCTGTGACTGGGGTGCTGGAGGGTGCTCCTCCTGGAGACTCCATTGTCCTACTGGGGGACTTCAATGCGCACGTGGGCAACGACAGTGAAACCTGGAGGGGGGTGATTGGGAGGAACGGCCTGCCCGATCTGAACCCGAGTGGTGTTCAGTTATTGGACTTCTGTGCTAACCACAGTCTGTCCATAACGAACACCATGTTCAAGCATAAGGGTGTCCATATGTGCACCTGGCACCAGGACACCCTAGGCCGCAGGTCGATGATCGATTTTGTTATCGTATCATCAGACCTGCGACCGTATGTCTTGGACACCCGAGTAAAGAGAGGTGCAGAGCTGTCAACTGATCACCACCTGGTGGTGAGTTGGATCCGATGGCAGGGGAGGAAGCCATTCAGACCTGGTAGACCCAAACGTATAGTGAGGGTGTGCTGGGAGCGTCTGGCTGAGGCCCCTGTCCGGGAGGTCTTCAACTCCCACCTCCGGAAGAACTTCAACCACATTCCGAGGGAGTCTGGAGACATGGAGTCTGAATGGGCCATGTTCTCCACCTCTGTTGTTGAAGCGGCGGCCCAGAGCTGCGGCCGCAAGGTGGTCGGTGCATCTCGTGGTGGCAACCCCCGAACCAAGTGGTGGACACCAGTGGTGAGGGGGGCCATTAAGCTGAAGAAGGAGTCCTATCAAGCTTGGTTGGCTTGTGGGACTCCCGAAGCAGCTGAGGTGTACCGGCAGGCCAAGCGGAGTGCAGCTCGGGTGGTTGCTGAAGCAAAAACCCGGGTATGGGAGGAGTTCGGTGAGGCCATGGAACAAGACTTTCGGTCGGCTTCAAAGAGATTCTGGCAAACTGTTCGGCGGCTCAGGAGGGGAAAGCAGCTCCCCGTCCACACTGTGTATGGTGCGGATGGGACACTGTTGACTTCAACTGGGGATATCGTCGGGCGGTGGAAGGAATACTTCGAGGATCTCCTCAATCCCACTGATACGCCTTCCACAGAGGAAGCAGGGTTTGGGGACAAGGGGGATGACTCGCCTATCACAGGGGCTGAGGTCGCCAAGGTGGTTAAAAATCTCCTTGGTGGCCGGGCCCCGGGGGTGGACGAGATTCGCCCCGAGTACCTCAAGGCCCTGGATGTTGTTGGGCTGTCATGGTTGACACGCCTCTGCAACATTGCGTGGAGGTCGGGGGCAGTGCCTTTGGCATGGCAAACCGGGGTGGTGGTTCCTCTCTTCAAAAAAGGGGACCGGAGGGTGTGCTCCAACTTTAGAGGGATCACACTCCTCCGCCTCCCTGGGAAGGTCTATGCCAAGGTACTGGAGAGGAGAGTCCGGCCGTTGGTCGAACCTCGGATTCAGGAGGAGCAATGTGGTTTTCGTCCTGGCCGTGGCACATCGGACCAGCTCTTTACCCTCTCGAGAATTCTTGAGGGTTCGTGGGAGTTTGCCCAACCAGTTTACATGTGTTTTGTGGACTTGGAGAAGGCATTTGACCGCGTCCCTCGTGGATTTTTGTGGGGGGTGCTTCGGGAGTATGGGGTATCGGGCTTGTTGTTACGAGCTATTCGGTCTCTGTACGACCGTTGTGAGAGTTTAGTTCGTATTGCCAACACTCGGTCGGAGTCATTCCCAGTGAGAGTTGGACTCCGCCAGGGCTGCCCTTTGTCACCGGTCCTGTTCATAATTTTTATGGACAGGATTTCTAGGCGCAGCCAGGGAATGGAGGGTGTCATACTTGGTGACCACAGGATCTCATCTCTGTTGTTTGCAGATGATGTTGTCCTGTTGGCTTCATCCAGCAATGACCTACAGCTCTTGCTGGGACGGTTTGCCGCTGAGTGTGAAGCGGCTGGGATGAGAATCAGCACCTCCAAGTCCGAGTCCATGGTCCTCAGCCGGAAAAAGGTGGATTGTCCTCTCCGGGTTGGGGACAGGCTCCTGCCCCAAGTGGAGGAGTTTAAGTATCTTGGGGTCTTGTTCACGAGTGAGGGGAAAATGGAGCGAGAGATCGACAGACGGATTGGAGCAGCATCTGCAGTGATGCGGACGTTGTACCGGTCTGTTGTGGTGAAGAGGGAGCTTAGTTCTAAGGCAAAGCTGTCGATTTACCAGTCAATCTACGTTCCTACTCTCACCTATGGTCACGAGCTTTGGGTAATGACCGAAAGAACGAGATCGCGGATACAAGCGGCTGAAATGAGCTTTCTCCGTAGGATTGCTGGACTCACCCTCAGAGATAGGGTGAGGAGCTCAGTCATCCGGGAGAGGCTCAGAGTAGAACCGCTGCTCCTCCACATTGAAAGGAGTCAGTTGAGGTGGTATGGGCATCTGATTAGGATGCCTCCTGGACGTCTCCCACTTGAGGTGTTTCAGGCACGTCCCACTGGGAGGAGACCCCGGGGCAGACCCAGGACTCGGTGGAGAGACTATGTCTCCCAGCTAGTCTGGGAACGCCTTGGTATCCCCTCTGAAGAGCTGGAGCAGGTGGCTGGGGAGAGGGAAGTCTGGGCTTCTCTGCTTGAACTGCTGCCTCCGCGACCCGGACCTCCGGAAAAGCGGTAGAAGATGGATGGATGGATGGATGGATGGATGGGTACAGACCCAACAAAAACAGTTTAGGATTCAGTATGATTTGTTTTGAGATTATTTTTTCAATTGTTACCCTCACCTCTTCCCAAAACATTCTTATTAATCTACATTCCCATAAACAATGAAATAGGGTTCCTTTACTTTCCATGCATTTTGTGCATGTATCTGGTATATTTTTGTTATATCTATTTAACTCCTCCGGTGTAACATACATCCGCATTAACCATTTGAAATGTATCAATTTAAGGCGTGCATTTATTGATTTGGTTTGAGCTTCTGTACAAGCCAATTCCCATTGTTCCTCCGAAATTTCAATTTGCAGATCTTCTTTCCAGTAGTTTAATCTTTTCAGTGAATTTTCACTTGAAGATAGTGTCAATGAGTTATAAAACTCTGAAATAATACCCTTTCTTTTACTATCTTTCATCATCATTTTTTCCAAGGATGAATAAATAGGTCGAGTGAGAGCTTTATTTTGATTTGATCGAATAAAGTTTCTAAGTTGAAGATATTTAAAAAAATGTGTTCTATTGAGATTAAATTTGATCCTCAGCTCTTCAAAAGACATTATGTTGTCTGCACATGGCAAATATAAATCCTGAATCTTTTGTATCCCTTTTAAATTCCATACTTTAAATACAGCGTCCGCTCTCCCTGGTTTAAAATATTGATTACCCCATATTGGACTAAATTGTGACAATAACTGTGGTTCTTTTAAATAGTTTTTAGCTTCACACCATATTTTGATCATATGCTTTACAAATGGATTTTTAACTTGTTTTTGTAATTTTTTTGCCGAATCTGAGTATATGAATATGGGAAGAGGTAAAGGTAAATTGTATGATTCCATTTCAGTCCAGTGAGGGAGATCATTTGATGAAAAATAATATGTCATAGACCTCAGTTGTGCCAACCAATAATACAACATAAAATTTGGACATTTCAGACCTCCACGATCAAATGGTAAATATAATAAAGACAGACGTAATCTAGCCCTCCTGTTGTTCCATATAAATTCCACTAACTTTTTTTTTATTCTTGAGAATAGATCTAAAGGTGGTGATAAGGGAATGTATTGAAATAAATAAAGTATTTTAGGTAAAATATTACTTTTAAGTATATTGATTCTCCCGATCATCGACATTGGTAGTGACATCCATCTCTGAGTTAACTCACTGATATCTGACATTAAGGCTTCATAGTTGACGCTGGCGACTGATTCTAGCTTAGGCATAATTTGGATTCCTAAATATTTAAACTGATTTACAACATTGAATTGATTTACCTCAGGGGCTGGGTAATTTCTCTGGGTCTCATTTAGCATTAATATTGAAGATTTAGTTTTATTTATTTTATATCCTGATATTTCCCCAAAATTCTTTATTAAATTCAACAAGGTTGGAATTGATTTTTTTAGATTCGACATAAACAAAATTATATCATCGGCGTACAGGGAGATTTTATGTTCTGTTGGTCCAACTTTAATTCCATATATTTGTGAATGTAAACGTATCGCTATCGCTAAAGGTTCAATTGCCATAGTAAACAGTAAAGGTGAAAGTGGACAGCCTTGTCGACATCCTCTATTGATTTTTATTGGTTTTGAAATATTGTTATTTGTTAGGATTTCTGCTGTAGCATTATTGTATATTATTTGAACCCATTTTATGAAATTATTTCCAAGTCCAAACCTTTGTAGGACTTCAAAAAGAAAGGGCCATTCAACTCTATCAAAGGCCTTTTCGGCGTCCAATGATAGGAGAGCTGTATCCGGTGCTTCTTTATTAAAATAAATAATATTAAATAGTCTTCTTACATTATGGAAGCCTTGTCTACCCTTTATAAAGCCATTCTGATCTCGATTAATAATATTTGGTAAAATTTCTTGTATTCGTCTTGCTAAAATTTTACAGATTATCTTAAGGTCGGCGTTTAATAGGCTTATTGGTCTCATATTTTCACATTTATTAGAGGGCTTACCTGGTTTTGGCAGCAGTATAATTAAGGCATTATTTATGTATGATGGTAAATTATTATTTTGAAATGCTTCTAAAACCATTTCCAAAAAAGGTTTTATTAATTTATTCTTAAATTTTTTATAAAGGTCAACTGGAAGACCATCTGGTCCTGCACTTTTTCCTGATTTCATATTATCAATGGCTAGCCCAACTTCTTCTTGACTAATTTTAGACTCCAATATCTCCCTGTTTTCATTTGGTATACACGGTATAGATAGTTCGTTCAAAAACCCATTTAGTTTTGTTAAATCAGGTTCATTTTTGGTATCATATAATTTTTCATAGTAATCTCTAAAGGCTCTATTAATTTCTAAAGGATCTATAACTACCTGTCCGTTACTTATAATACTGGTAATTGGTGTTTTAATTTCCAATTGTTTAATCTGCCATGCTAATAATTTTCCTGATTTTTCACCTTGTTCATAAAAAGATTGTTTCAATCTTAGAAGACTCGAGGCAGCTCTATTCGCTGATTTTTTGTCGTATTCAGCTCTCAAAATCAGTAATTCATTCTCCAACCTTGGGTCACTTCCTGCATACACTTTTTCCTGAAGACTTTTTATTTTATGTTCCAATTTAGCTCTCTCCTCTCGAGTCTTCTTAGATTTTGATCCTGTATAACTAATAATATGTCCCCTAATAAAAGCTTTGAAAGCCTCCCACTTTACACATGCTGATGTTTGTGTAGTATTGATGTCAAAGAACTCGTCTATCTGTTTTTCTATATACTTGACAAATTCCTCATCCTGAAGCCATTTATGCTGAAATTGCCATCTACCTGATTCCTTTGTCAATTTTTTATCTACATATATTAGACAACAGGGTGCATGATCAGAGATCACAATGTTATCATAAAAGCAGTTTTGAATCTTGGACCTTAATTCTGTGGAAATCAAAAAATAATCAATACGTGAGAATGTCTTGTAGGTACTGGAATAACAAGAATAGGCTTTAACTTGTGGTTTCATTTCTCTCCATATATCTAACAATCTCAATTCTTTCATAAAATGATTAATAGTCATCCTACATCCAATGTGCGTACAATCCAGTCCTGTTGATCTATCCACACCTGGATTCAATGTACAATTAAAATCCCCTGCTATTATATGTTGCCCTGTAAGTGATGATAAGATGAGAAATAAATTAGCAAAGAACTTCTGATCATCTATATTGGGACCATATAAGTTCACAAGATTTATATTTTCTAATAGCAAAGAACCTTGAATGATTACATATCTTCCAAATTTGTCTCCAATTACATTTTTCACTTGAAAAGGAACTGATTTATGTATGAGAGTCATAACTCCCCTGGCTCGGGATGAAAATGAAGAGGTGAATACACTTCCCTGCCATCTACTCCTAATTCTTTTAACATCCTCCTCTATCAGATGAGTTTCTTGTAAAAACACAATTCTTGAACCCATGTCCTTTATTTTATTCATAACTTGTTTAAGTTTTTTTAAATTTTGTAGACCTCTGCAATTCCATGAAGTTAAATTAAGATTAACACTTTGGTCCATGATCAATAGAGAGTTTGGGATTACCTTGCAGTGTAAACATGCTCATACAGAGAAGCAAAAACATGAGTGGTTGAACATTCATCCTACAAACTACACACAAACAAATTTCCCCTTCCCACACTTGTGGCAAACCCCCCAAAATCAAAAGAAAAATTCTGTCTCCCGATATAGCCATCGACCGTTCCACACCCACGGGGAACAGCCTAAGCCACTCCTTCTTCATCCTCCCAATCACCCTAACTCTACTGCTTTTAATGACGTAACATTAACTCTCCTCTGTAGTTTTCCAACTTAACTCCAAAATTTTTAACAACTTTGTACATCATAGTTTTTTTTTTGTTTGTTTTGTTTTTTTTTTGTTTTTTTAATATATAATACAATCTATATTTTGTAAACTTACTATTTACTTCAAGTCAGTCAGATGCCTGTGCAAATGCTTAATTATTCTACCTTATATTTTGTTCATGCTTAGCTCCCACCAGTCTCTTCTTCTTCTTTGATCTTCTTGATGAACTCCTGCGCCTCCTCTGGGGTCTTGAAGATGTGGGTTCTGCCCTCATACGTGGTCAGCAGTCTCGCAGGATAGATTACACCATGACGAATCCCAAGGTTGCGCAGCTCCTTACGTACGGGATCAAACTGCTTCCTCAATTGCTGGATTCCTGTGGCCAAATCTGGGTAGAACCGCACCTGCTGGTCCTGGTGTTTAATCTCTCCTTTTTTAGCTCGTGCAGCGTTGAAGATCTTCATCCTGTCTCTGTTGCTAAGAAACTTCATAATTAAGGTCCTCGGCGGTCCCTTATCTCTCCGTGGGCCAATACGATGTGCTTTTTCCAGAACCACTGCTGATTGCAACTCCTCGCTGCCCAGCACCTCCGGAATCCACTTTTCCAGAAAGGAACATACGTCCCGACCTTCTGATTCCTCTGGAAGACCCACCAGCCTCAAATTATTCTGTCTCGACCGAGATTCCAAATCCAAAATATTATCTTCCAGAGATTTATTTTTTTTTTCCAAAGTGCGCACCTTTAATTGAAGACGGGTGACGTCATCTTCAGCACTAGCGAGACGGAGCTCCATCTGCGCCGTTCGTTCTACACAGTCACCCAATTCCTTTCTTATTCCTTCCAACGCTGTCATAATCCCATCAAATCTAGAGGAAAAGTCCGCTCTCATTGAACTCATGGCAGCCATCAGCGCATCTGCGCCATTCCCCGCAGATATCGCAGCGTTGCCAGCCTCCTCCGCCATATATGGAGTTTTGTTTACTGCGTCACAGACCTGAAAGTCCGTTAATTTGGACTGTTTCGGCGGCTCGCTTTTTCCTTTTCCTGGTTTTCCAGCCTTAGGCTTCGCCGACATATCTTCGCCCAAATGCTGGGATACGTTCTGTCCCAAATGAGAGTTATTTGCCGATTTTTTTTTTTTTTCCAGGAGCAGAGCAGAGCGAGACACGTCCGTCCTACGTGGCAGCCATAACCGGAAGTCCTTTGTCAATTTTTTATCTACATATATTAGACAACAGGGTGCATGATCAGAAATCACAATGTTATCATAAAAGCAGTTTTGAATCTTGGACCTTAATTCTGTGGAAATCAAAAAATAATCAATACGTGAGAATGTCTTGTAGGTACTGGAATAACAAGAATAGGCTTTAACTTGTGGTTTCATTTCTCTCCATATATCTAACAATCTCAATTCTTTCATAAAATGATTAATAGTCATCCTACATCCAATGTGCGTACAATCCAGTCCTGTTGATCTATCCACACCTGGATTCAATGTACAATTAAAATCCCCTGCTATTATATGTTGCCCTGTAAGTGATGATAAGATGAGAAATAAATTAGCAAAGAACTTCTGATCATCTATATTGGGACCATATAAGTTCACAAGATTTATATTTTCTAATAGCAAAGAACCTTGAATGATTACATATCTTCCAAATTTGTCTCCAATTACATTTTTCACCTGAAAAGGAACTGATTTATGTATGAGAGTCATAACTCCCCTGGCTCGGGATGAAAATGAAGAGGTGAATACACTTCCCTGCCATCTACTCCTAATTCTTTTAACATCCTCCTCTATCAGATGAGTTTCTTGTAAAAACACAATTCTTGAACCCATGTCCTTTATTTTATTCATAACTTGTTTAAGTTTTTTTAAATTTTGTAGACCTCTGCAATTCCATGAAGTTAAATTAAGATTAACACTTTGGTCTATGATCAATAGAGAGTTTAGGATTACCTTGCAGTGTAAACATGCTCATACAGAGAAGCAAAAACATGAGTGGTTGAACATTCATCCTACAAACTACACACAAACAAATTTCCCCTTCCCACACTTGTGGCAAACCCCCCAAAATCAAAAGAAAAATTCTGTCTCCCGATATAGCCATCGACCGTTCCACATCCACGGGGAACAGCCTAAGCCACTCCTTCTTCATCCTCCCAATCACCCTAACTCTACTGCTTTTAATGACGTAACATTAACTCTCCTCTGTAGTTTTCCAACTTAACTCCAAAATTTTTAACAACTTTGTACATCATAGTTTTTTTTTTGTTTGTTTTGTTTTTGTTTTGTTTTTTTAATATATAATACAATCTATATTTTGTAAACTTACTATTTACTTCAAGTCAGTCAGATGCCTGTGCAAATGCTTAATTATTCTACCTTATATTTTGTTCATGCTTAGCTCCCACCAGTCTCTTCTTCTTCTTTGATCTTCTTGATGAACTCCTGCGCCTCCTCTGGGGTCTTGAAGATGTGGGTTCTGCCCTCATACGTGGTCAGCAGTCTCGCAGGATAGATTACACCATGACGAATCTCAAGGTTGCGCAGCTCCTTACGTATGGGATCAAACTGCTTCCTCAATTGCTGGATTCCTGTGGCCAAATCTGGGTAGAACCGCACCTGCTGGTCCTGGTGTTTAATCTCTCCTTTAGCACGTGCAGCGTTGAAGATCTTCATCCTGTCTCTGTTGCTAAGAAACTTCATAATTAAGGTCCTCGGCGGTCCCTTATCTCTCCGTGGGCCAATATGATGTGCTTTTTCCAGAACCACTGCTGATTGCAACTCCTCGCTGCCCAGCACCTCCGGAATCCACTTTTCCAGAAAGGAACATACGTCCCGACCTTCTGATTCCTCTGGAAGACCCACCAGCCTCAAATTATTCTGTCTTGACCGAGATTCCAAATCCAAAATATTATCTTCCAGAGATTTATTTTTTTTTTCCAAAGTGCGCACCTTTAATTGAAGACGGGTGACGTCATCTTCAGCACTAGCGAGACGGAGCTCCATCTGCGCCGTTCGTTCTACACAGTCACCCAATTCCTTTCTTATTCCTTCCAACGCTGTCATAATCCCATCAAATCTAGAGGAAAAGTCCGCTCTCATTGAACTCATGGCAGCCATCAGCGCATCTGCGCCATTCCCCGCAGACATCGCACCGCCGCCAGCCTCCTCCGCCATATATGGAGTTTTGTTTGCTGCGTCACAGACCTGAAAGTCCGTTAATTTGGACTGTTTCGGCGGCTCGCTTTTTCCTTTTCCTGGTTTTCCAGCCTTAGGCTTCGCCGACATATCCTCGCCCAAATGCTGGGATACGTTCTGTCCCAAATGAGAGAGTTATTTGCCGATTTTTTTTCTCCAGGAGCAGAGCAGAGCGAGACACGTCCGTCCTACGTGGCAGCCATAACCGGAAGTCCGGTTTTACTGATTTTTAAAAGGGAATATTGGAAGTGATGGGACAGTATATTCCCTGGTTATGTGATAAATTAATTGTATTTCATTTCATGATTTACAGAGACAAGGTTAGAGAGGACTAATCATAATTTCATGGTTAAATGATGTAGAGATGAACAGAGGAATTCATTTAATTGGTTACATGAAAAAAAGGGTATTTCATGTGCTACCAGAGAGATTGTGAGAAAAAGAACACATGCATGTAAGATGTGAAATGTAAGATATTACTATATTACTGGATTGTGATAATAGTAATATGAGAGAAGAATTTAAACACTAAGCTATGGTGTTATATAAGAAGGGATTGGAAGACAAATTACTCTAGCTGTAAACAATAATACCATTATTGTCGTGCAGACTAGGTTTTTTTTGTTGCCGATCAAGAACCTTCTGGATCCTGGATTCTCTCCGAATGGAGATGGCGAGCCTGACCCGAGACTGAACCGAGATTGACCTGAGATCTAGCCAGGATCTCGATTGAAGAGCATCCCTCCTCTCTCCAGTGCCCAGGATTTAAAGTGGTAACAACCCTAGTCACCGTTTAAGAAAAGGAAAAGAAACCTGAGTCTGGAGATACAAGATATCTTGACTGGTCAAACGACTAACCCGAAAGGACAAACAAACACTGAGCTCAGTAGGACATCTTTGGGGTTTTATTTCATACCGGCCATTGTATATTTGTATAGTGGTAAATTGTCTGTATATATTGCTCACTTTTTCCCTATAAATAACAACCGTTATTGCTCATTTCTTGCCTCCAGCTATTTCATTCCACACTCATTTTAATTCCCTATTGTAACCCTTACAAACCTAGCAACTGGTCTACACTTAATTCTTACCTAATTAACATAAGGCAGGGGTTACACATGGATGTGTTGAACAACACAAGAATGCTTTATTTTGGGGTTTGGGGCCTGGGACTTTGTTTGGCCCATGAACTGTGTTCTTGTTTTGGAGTCAGGGGGAGGGGTGGGCTTTGTTTTGGTCCGCCTGGCCTTGTACTCCCACGACCCACCCTGTGAGGTTTTTTTTTTTTGGTTTTTTTTTTTGGTTTTGCGTCTTGTTTGTTGTTGTTCTTTGGGTCATCTGGAAGCTGCCCCTTAAGAGGGGGGAACTGTCAGGGCATGGGCTGGGTCCCATGGCCTCACCTTGATTTATAAATTATATTCCTTGTCTTCAAGGCATTGGGCCCCAGCAAACGTCCTCACCTTGAATTATTTTTGTATGATTTTCTGTATTTTGTTTTGGTCCTTAGTATTATCAGTATTACGTTCTTGTTTTATATTTTCTCCTGATTCGCTTTGGGTTTTGATTATTATTATCATGGGTTTAGTTCGGTCATTATGTGTATTATTGTTGTCATGGGTTTTGTGGTATTGTCCTTTGTTCGTTGTTTTTGTCATTAGGTCTCATGTGTATTTCCTGCCCGGCTCTCAGTTAATAATTGTTATTATTATCATCATTATGATTGTCCTGGTCTTGTCTCCCCTATCCTCTGTTCATGTTTCTGTGCATCCCCTGTCAGTGATTATGCAGCCCCGCCCATCCTGTTCTCCATACCTGTCACCTCTGTTTTTCTCATGTGTCAATTGTCAGTCATGATTGGTCTCCTCACCTGTGCTGTGTTGTCTTGATTGGCCCTTTGTCTATTTAAGTTCTGTTCCGCCTCTGTTCTGCTGGGGTTCTTTGTCATCACATGGCGTGAACAACATGCTTCTCGTCCTGTATCTTGTCCTGCCTAGTTTTGCCATGCCTTGTTCTGATCCTAGTCTGTTCTGCCTAATCTTTTTGTTCCAGCTTCTGAGCTGTGCATTTATTTATTTTTACTTAAAGCTCTTGAGCTGCGTCAGGGTGACCAGCTCTTAATAAATATCATCAAGCTCACATCCGGCGTTTGGCTCCAATCATTACCAACCGTGACAACCTGTTGAAGTCAGTGATTGGAGGTAAAAATACAAGCTCCGTATTTGTATTTCTCTGTGAGAAATAACTGCTCCTTGGTGTGTGGGTTGGCTGAAATTTGTTGTAAATTAGGGCTCTAATGTGCAATTGCTCTTTATTTCTGTGCACACGGATGCAAAAAATCAGCGCCGAGAAAACCTTTCCACTCTGAAGACTGGTTTGAAATCTCTACACTTTCACATCTCTAAATACCCAGTGTCATATGCACGGACAGGTAAATTATAGATCAACTTTCACAGTTTGGTGTAAAAACTGTTGTGTGCACAGCCCCTTGCTGTAGCTATGTGAGCTCTGACGCTCAGTGGGAAACTTCCTCTTCTCCTCCGAGGAAAGGGTGTACCAGACAATCTAGGAGGCAGGTCTGTATCAGGGTCTGTTAAGTAATGATGCAATAACCTTGTGGAAGAGAACAACCAATCCAAAAGAAGCATTTCAGACAGCTGTGTAGTCCTCGTTTCTGTGGGAGAGGAGAACTTCTGCAGGAAGAGTGTGGGCTGTTTGACTTTGTAGACCATATAATGTCACAAAAATTCTATATAACCCACTAAAATAAACAGCAAACCCCAAAAAGCATAATAGGGGCTCTTTAAGCCTGTGTTCTTACAGTAAAAAAAATGAATGAAATAGTTAATTTTGATTTTTGTAATTTTCTGCATATTCTGTGAAGATGATGGAGGTGGAAGTTAAAACGAAACATGAGCCACTCTAATGGAGGGGGGCTCAGGGGTCAAACCGTGGATATCTATCTTTAGCGCCGCCTCACCGGGTCCTCGGATCTTCAATACCAGTTCGTCTGATTGAATTGCATTGACTCAGCTGTGAGTATCTTCTCCCATCTCTGCATCCATCCATCCACCATCACTTAAGCACTGACATAATTCATACATTTGTTACAGTAGCAGGAAACATGGGGGTGTATAGAGACACAAAGGAGTTGGGATCTGATTTGTTAAAGCTTACAATTCATTAAGAATAAGGGTTTTTTTTTACTACCTTCAGATTCAGCTCCCCTTTATAAATAGTGCTAAATAGCAGATGTTGACATAATAAAATGTCAAAGATCTTAGGAATAAATATTTCCCCCAGGTTCTCAGAGTTACTGCAACTAAATCACACTCCTCTTCTAAAAACATTACAAGATGACCTTACGCGCTGGAGGATGTTACCTATATCACTCATGGGAAGAGTTGCAACTGTTAAAAAGATGGTCCTTCCTAAAATTAATTATTTATTTTTAATGATTCCTACCCAAACGTCTATGGCCCGGTTTAAGTCTCTAGACCACAGGTGTCAAACTCATTCCATGGAGGGCCAAGACCCTGCAGGTTTTACCTTCACCCAGTGTCTTCAACAGGTGATTTCTCTGAATTTCTTCCTACTGATTGCTGATCAGTGAAAACACCTGCTGAAGACACTGGGTGGAAGTAAAACCTGCAGGGTCTTGGCCCTCCATGGAATGAGTTTGACACCCCTGCTCTAGACTCATATATATAAGTAAAGTAAATTTTTATGGAAGGATAAACCATCACGGATCAGTTTAAAAACTCTACAAAAGGCAAGAGTATGGCGGTTTAGACTCACCAAATTTCAATTATTACTTATTAGCCAATAGACTGCAGTTTCTTTCTAACTGGACAAAATCAATTCCACTTGGAAATCCATGGTTGGATGTTGAACAGGCTCTCTGTGGATCTCTAAGTATCTCTGACTTACGTTTCGTGAGCCGCTGTACTAAGCGCCGTAACTTTTAAAAGCATTAACATTAGCTCTTCTCTGACAGCCTGGTGGAAATTTCTAAAAATAACAGGGTCTTCACTTGTCCCTTGTAAACTCATGTCCATTTGGAACGATC